>JAPQWS010000124.1:7157500-8377500 GCA_028651295.1 Catharanthus roseus | reverse complement strand
GCGGTGCTCCATATTGGTGTTTCTTTTAAAACAAATTATTACGGTGGTGAATAAGAAGTTTGTCGTACGCAGGTTTTTCTGAAAATATTTATATGTTAGAAAATGTTTTAGCTTGAGAAGTTACGTGTTTCGACAAGCATGAATATAGATCTGGCATTGGCATAATTGTGAAATTTGCATAAGCATGTGATGACTGACGGATGAGGATTTTTACTACCCCGTAATGTTTATGACTTGAATCTGTTCCGATGGCCGAGTAAATGGCCCTTCGGTTTGTGAATATATATGAAAACCTCATTCCGACCAGGGTTAAAGTTTGTTGAAAATCCAATGAAGGGACACGTTAGTAGATTGCACTGTACGTGGCTAGTTCCCCGTACTGGGGCCTCTTCCGATCACGTGGATGGGTTTTTTACTCTGAGGGTGGATCCACTTGAAGAGGTGCATAGTACCTTGAGGGCGTGGCCCAACTGGTATTTACGTGGACATCGCATCATGCTCTGCGGTGGGATGGTCGCCTAGTGGAGAGTCCGGAGGGGCTCGAAGCTGAGGTTGGCCCCAGGACAGACCTAGTAGGTGCCCCAGGAGCCTGTTTGACCCGTGATATGGGAGTGCGGTTGTTTGTAATCGAGCGCTCTATGGTGTTTGGCTGGTATTGACTACGAGATGCTGGAACTTGGTTACGATGGCCTCGTTTTGGGGATCCGGACTTTGTCCGTGGAGCCCCACTGTTGCATTACATGTTGTTTTAAATTTGGAGTGTAGAAGCTGCGCTGATGTGTCTTGATTCGCTCAGACTTCCCAGCTGCGCTCGAAACCCTCATATAGGTTCAAGCATCAGTTTTGTTAAAATAATAAAAGAAATATTTTTCTTACAACATTGCATGAACTATTTTGTGAAATGGCATCGTCATTGTTTTAAAGAAATCACTATAGCACACACACACACACGTAGACTCACTGAGCGTTCGCGCTCACGTCTTTCCATATCATGTTTTCTTCTCAGATTAGCTCGGGACGGTCAGGGCCCAGCAGGCCACTAAAGTTTTAGGTAAGGAGTTGTTGGATCAAATCTCCCCAGAGGTGCATATGTTTATGTTTTATCTTTCCTAGACTCGAACTGTCTGTAAAGTTTCTTTTTATGTGGTCATGTAAAGGTGTTGATGTAAGATACTTTTGTTTTTATAATAAAACGATCATGAGAAGTTTTTTTTTAGATCTTGTATTCTGAGCGCACTAGTAGGATCTAGTTTATGTAAGTTTTATGTGTACTTTGTGTGTATACCTGTTAGTGTGGTTCTAGGGTTGTGTTTCATTGGGGAGCTTATAAATTAGTGCTGAGAGGCACGCAGATGCCCTACTCAGCCGTAGTTGACCTAGTGGCAGGGTTTGGGGCATCACATAGGGTTTAAATTTAAATTTATTATGTAAAGTTTGTAAATATCTGAAAATAATAGGATTATCTCAAAGGAATCGTGATCGTTTAGTTAATATTTATAATTAATTAACATTGATGATGAATATAGTTAATATTTTTATTAATTTATATTCGGGTAATTTTAATATCTTACTATAAAGTATTTGAACATATACTTTAGTTTATGTTTAGTTTAGTTTTTTTAGGGTTGAGTGCATTTTTTCATATATAAAACTATTTGATTAATATTTGATGGATATTTAAATGAATTAGGTCACATGCATTTGTTTTTCTTTAAGTTTAATTATTTTATTGCGTATGGGGATTAGGGTTTAGGAGTATGTTGTACAGTTTCTAAATATCTTGTTTGTCCTTTGTATTTTAAAAAAATGTACAATATGCCATTGTTGGAGGCCATAGGGATGACTTCGACCGGTAAGAACTTCACTGTAGCAACTGCAAACATGCGGAATGAGCAAGTTACAACATGTAGACAGGTTCTTCAACAGATTAAGTACCTATATTTTTTTCATCAGCTGTGTCAATAGGGAATGAGCAAGATTTTAATGCACATGAACCGTGTGTGATTATTACAGAGAGGGAAAGTAGTTTAATGTTTGTGATCGATGAGGTGTTCAGTAGATCATACCATACTATGTAGAAGGCACATAGATCAAAACGTATTCGCAAAATTAACTGAGATGATAAAAGATGAAGAGGCCGCATCACGGTTTATAAATAGCATGACACACATTGCTGAATGAAATCGATGAGGCGAAGTACTTAAAAATATTGGATAATTTGAAGACGAAGTGGCATAAAAGGTCGGACTTCCTAAATTGTTTGTTATACTTAGTTGAATCCCTTCGCTCATAAATTTGTCTGAGTTTGGATAAGTCAAGTACTGCATTTTGGGGTAGAGACCATGAACCGAGCTGAGAGTGAACATTCAGTGTTGAAGCTATAGCTTCCAACATGCCATGGTGATTTGGACACTGTGTTCCTTAATTTTTACTCGCTCATTGTGGTCGAACTGCTGAGATTAAGAATTCATTGGAGTATTCAAGGCTTAAAGAAAAGTATAATGCCAAGAGTAATCCAATATTGAAAAATGTAAGTAATAACATTATAGGTTGAGATAAAGAGAGCTCCAGAGATCATTGATGATCCGAAAAATAAGTGCAGACACTATCTGAGAACTTCACATGGCCCATGTTCATACGAGTTGATTACACGGTTCGAACACCTTCTCCTTATCCATTTGGAAGATATTTCAGCTTTTTGGAGGACATTAGAAATTGAGGTTGACCATCTTCGTTCTCAGAAGAAGGACATGGATTTTGAGATGCGTATCTTGCCTTTCTCTTTGATAAGATAAGTACATGATCTATATCCAAAGTTATGGAGATGCATCGTCTTGCGAAAGGAGTATTAAGTCCAGTTTTGCCTTCTGATCTTCGTATGACATTAACATATGCCCCTGAGGTTACAGCCACGAAAGGATGATGGAAGACGAACTCAACAAAAAGGGACAAGTCGTACTGAGAGCACGTGCCTATTGCTCATAGAAAGATACAGAAGTCAAGTGGTTCTGCTTCGGGGTCCGGATCAGGATCTAGTTCAGGATATTGTTCAGGTTCCCGTGGGAGAGGCAGACCACCACGGGCCCCTAGGGGTAGAGGTAGAGGGTGCAGTAGTGGACGAAGCAGTTTATCATCACCAGGTTCCGTTATAGATCTATCTACTGGCTCCATTTTCCCTTTCTCCAATGCTTTCCCTAGTTTCGTTTATCCTTTCATTGAGAATTGGAAGAACGTGGAGAGGGATGGAAATTGTGCATATAGGGCTATGGCGTACTTTGTTTACGGAGATAAACATCAATGGCCTGATGTCCGTAGGCGTATGTGTTTTGAGTTGGAACATATGACGAATATGTACATTTCACTATTTAGATAAGTGAACGGTATAATGAACTCAATATAGGACATAGTGGTGGGAAGGACTTTCTCTTCCAACATATTGGTTGGATAATTGATTCTCTTTTGTGTCATTGAAAATGCATTTAATTTGTGTGTGGTCTTAATCGCACGGATAGGGTCTACGACTGTATTGCTTTTGTACTCGCAGATAAATCGGAGTGGAGGTATGATAGTTATCGATCACGTGGCTAAAATCTAGCATTTTATTATGGCGAGTGTATCTTTATTTTCTCATATCCTTTATTATTGTTTCAAATATATACTTGAATGGAAATTAATATTATTTTTTTACTGTGTTATGCATCTACACATGCGAGATAGACGCCCATTGCCGCATTTACACGTGCAATGGCAATATCATTGTAATGATCGAGTTAGTGGTTGGCTAGAGCCTTATTTTGACAAGATTACAGATTGGAAAAACGAGCTATGCTAGAGCATATCCACCAGCAGATCCCATTCACATTAACCTTTAGTTGTTTTTGTAATTAAATTTACTATTTATTGGTATATTATTTGTATTTTTTCCGTTTTATATTTACTATTTTTTATTGATAGTGAGTTTTCCACTTTATTACTATATATATTTGCTTTATTTCGGCAAGGGTTTATAATTATATTGAAAAAATATAATAAATATAGATAATCGCATGAAATGTCATGGGAAAGTAAATATACCAAAGAAACAGTATATAAGGATCACATACTAAAAGAAATGTTCAAATCATAGCATAAAAAAACATCAATCTAAGCGCGACGCAGATAATAGTCCTTCATGATACGGCATATCCTTCTATAGGGAGAGTCATCAGTGTTATCACGGTCTATCTCTAGAGCAATCATGTCGAGGATAATTGAGGGTGATAGTAGAGCTCTAGTCGGATACTATACGCCACGTGGAAGTCTGTCAGGATTCTGTATCTTAGGATGGGTACAAGGGATAAACCACGGCATATAATTGTCTGTGTACGACTCGGGGGTATAGCAGGTACACTGGTCCATGTCTCCAAAAGTAGACGTGATGGTGCTTTTGGCCATAACGCCTCTATAAATGTGTTCTTCATGACGTACATCATATTATTTGCCTGCCTATGAGCCTCCAAAGGTCAAATAGGATGTGCTAGAATACATTACTGCCACTCAAACTGTCGAACAACTCTATCGGGCATGTCCGGCTCAATACACTCTAAGTATGCAAGCATCCCATGCCAAGTAGAAACCTAAACATCCTGTATTTCAGAATGCTTGTACAGAGTCCACCATACCTCATCTGCAGTCATCACAGCTAACTTTCGGTGGATGTATAATAAATTATGCTCAGATTTCTGCCCCAACATTGCATACAGCTGGATATACGGCTAACAAAACTTCGCTCCCAGTCTCACCGCTAGGGCAAATATAGGAAAATACATGTATATCCATGCCTAATAAATACATATAGAGCATATAAATTAAGGTGAAGTATAAGCAAACCCTTAAACATATTAGATCCATAAAAAATAACACCAAAGAAATAATGACTAGTTATGGTAAATGTAAACATAACTAAATATAATCAAAGTAAATAAACAAATGAAGACAGTAAATGAGAATACCTCAAGTAGTGACTAACACCCAACCAACTCCTTCGCATCAACCCGCGATGCTTGACCTAGATTTCAGTACAAGTACGCAAGCGTTGCAACACCCTATGCAAACCCCTCACTACCTCGAACATTATTCACAAGCGGTCACAGCTTGGCATGGATGATGTTACCACTCTTATCGGTGAAGAATGAACTTTCAAGTAAATAAGTGATGTAGCATGCAGCCCTATGCTCCGGGGAAAGTCCACTATCGGGATTCTCAGCAACCTGTGCCAACTCCTGAGCATTTATACCACCTCCGGAATAGATGATACCCAAGTCACTCTGAACAATCCCAACTAGCTGGTCCCAAGAATGGTGTAAATCCACAACATTACCATAAGCAGGCACACCTAGAACAACTTGACATCATGTAACGTAATTTTCACTCTCCCCAAGGCATGTGGAAGGTGTTGGTGTCTAGTGGCCCCCTCTCTACAAAAGTAGATAATAATGTTGTGCTGGGGTGCTAGAAAATGCAAGACCTCAAATGGACGAGTCTTGTCCCCTTGGCCAAATCTGCCATCTCAGTTTCACTAGGGGTCCAGCCCGTTAGTGACACAAACTGTGACTTCAATATACCTTGCTCTTACATATTAACAAAATAAATTAATATAAATACTAAATCATATGATACTAAAAATAAATGCAGAATGGAGCAATAAATAATTCATAAATTTACCTGTCTACGCCATATAGAACTAGCAATATGTCCGCTGTATGAAGGGATAAGCTCTGGATCCTGTGGATCTCCCTCAACTGGTTCTGTGTTCTCCCAACCTTCATGCTTTAGTTTCTTCCTTTGCATAGGTATTGTAGGAGGAATGGACTTCTCAGGTCTTTTTTGTCGAGACCTAGCGATCTCACTCATCATTGACCTGAAACCGTTGCTCAACTCTTTACCTTTTCCCGGACCTGGCCTAACACCGGATGATGATGCAGGGGCCACAAATACAAGCTTGTCCTCATCACCGTCATTATTTCCATCATCATCATCATCCTCAGGCTCAACTTGAACATCCTCTTTGCGGATGTGGAGGGATCCAACCATGTCATGCTCCTCAGACCGATCCTTGTCACCCTCTAACCCTATATCACCAGAATCCCTCCCTAAACAAGGCTCAGATGAGGGAATGCCATAATTAGTGGCTGTATAATCAGTCCTGCTGTAAGATGAGTAGACTGGGACTCTTGACATAAGCTGATCGAAAAAAGAAGCACCTAACTGCACCCCTGGACCACTAACCTCATTTAATGGTGCCTGATATTTAGTTCTATATAGTACATGATCCTGACCGGACATATGGGGAGGCACAGAAGAACCATGTGCATACGGGTCATATGATGCAAGTGGGGGCTAAGAAGATCCATATATCTCATAGAGTATCTGAGTGTATGGATGGTGTGATGGGAGAGGAGGACGAGTCCTAATCGGTTACGGGGTGGTTAGGTAGATGATCCCGGTGCACCATTGTAATAATATATCCCAAGTCCAAGTGGAGCAGGAGTGATTGGGATGTCAGATGTACTGTGACGACCCTTCACACCACGGGATGAAGCAGTGACTGTACGACTGTGAACTTGACCCGTCCTGTCTGTCACAAGACCTAGATAATCATCTCTCCTACATGCTTTGGGCCGAACCATCTAAACAAATTTCCAAACATATTCATAAATAATTAACATATATTTGTCTAATTCATGGCTTATACTATTTAAATCTTTTTACACGGTACATGTAACAATTTGTCTTTATTGTATTATTTAACTTCATTCTTTATAATTTTTTACTATTTGAATTATATTTTTTAATTACGCAATTTATATTATTTTATTAATAATAGTTTTTAAATAATTGTATTATTTATTTTGTATTATTACATTATTTTATTATTTTTCTAAGCCCGTTATTATTTCATTTACATTACTTTATTATTTATTATTAGTAGTAAAGTATAAACCGTGCTATATATTTTTATAATTTGAATCAATATTAACTCGTTCTTTATAATTTTTTATTATTTAAATTATATTTTTTATTTATGTAATTTATATTATTTATTTTTTAAATTTATTGTATTATTTCTTTTGCATTATTATATTATTTTCTTATTTTTAATAACTATTATTTCATTTACATTACTTTATTATTTATTATTAATAATGGATAAACAGCTCTACATATTTTTATATTTTGAATCAATATTTACTTCTCAAATCGCTCTATATTTTATTATTTATTTGTAAATAATTTTATTATTTTATTTATATCATTTTATTTATTTTCCTTATTAATAATGGAAAAATAGTTATTGCATCAATAGTGTAATTATTTATTATTAAAATTGCTATTTAAAAGGGGTTGCATCCTATTATTTAAATTATTATCATTATTGTTTAGGTATTATTAATTATTATTAATTCAAATAATAATTTTAAATTTATTATTCACAATATTATTAAATATCAATATTTTAAAGTATTATTTGGTTAAAGTCATTCATTAATCTTTGAAAATTAAGTACTTCATACTTCTTTATTAAATAATGTCTATTATTATATCAATTTATTATTTACTACATAATGCACTAAATTAACCAAAACAATAATCTACCATCACCATTTCTTTTCTAAACTATGAATCAATAAATAACTTTAATCAACCTAAATATATAAATTTATTCAAAATATAGCATGAATAATTGTAACACTTACACTAACAAAATAATTAATGCACATTTAAAGTCAAATTATTCACGTAAACATAATTCATAATCAAATTAAGCAATAACTATAAAATAAAAGATTTAAACAACTAATTATATGTATTCTAAATGAACAAAATTAAATAACACGACAAATAAACATGAAATGAAATATTTGTAAACACTAAATTAAATAATATAACATAAACAAATAAACACAATCATAATGTTAAACATTTATAAATACAAAACTAAATAACATAAAAAAATATTAAAAAAAAAACAATTCTAATAATTTTGCCCAAGCCGGCGAAAGAGCAGGCCAAATTTTGCCCAGCCTAGAGAAACTTTCAAGAAAATTTCGCTGGACTAGGCGATCAAAACAACAAAATTTTGCCAGATCGAGCGAAAACTCTCCATATAATTTCCCCGTCTGGGAGAAATTCAAGCAAAAACAGCAGATATTCAACCAAAAAAGGTAGATTTTTTTTTCAATCCAACGCATATTTTAAAATTTTAAACAGATAACATTATAAATAAATGAGTATAACTCGAAGTACTAATATTTTTTATTATTTTCAACGATCGGATCTTCCTAGATCTGAGATTGAAATTTAAACTTTTAGAGAGAAGGGAGAAGATTTGTTGGTAGAGAGAGAAAGTTGATAGTGAGAAATGAAAATTTTTTAAATTTTTTTGTGCTATACTTATAGATTCCGGAGTTATATTTATTGTCCTCCCTTAATATTTGTTGAATTAAAAACAAATAAATGAGATAACACGTAAAAATAATAATAACATATAAGACACCGAATTTTCATGGTTCGATCAATTAATTGATGTTTGCGAGTGGAAGAGAAGCAAATCTACTAACTCAATCTGGAGAATGCAAAAATAGAGAATACTATCTCAAACTCATAAAGCTCAAAAGGCCAAAAGTCTAACTACCCACTCTCCCAAAATAACTAACTTAGGCTAAAGCCCATAAGTTATATATGGCTCAAGGCCACGTATCTCACACATTCTAACAGACTTAATCCAAACCTAAGAACTCATACAAGAGTAATTTTTATAGAAAAGCAGTGTGGGATTAATATCAGTACTCCTATAAACCAATTCCCTAATCCTAATTAACATTAATTAGGAATCTAAATAAATCTCTTATAAATCCTCAATTTGAATTAGAGATCAAGTCAAACGCTAACCACACTTTTTGGAGAAGAATCTTCCACATAGGCTAAGTTGATTGCAGACATTCTACAATTTTTTTGTAGGGTCATTGGACAGAGAACTGTAATACATATTCTAAACTGTTGGCGAGCAGAAATGCACCACATGGGGTTGCAAAGATGTTGAGTAAAAAATTCTAAGTACTTTTTACCCAAGATCTTAGGTTGTATTTGGGATCCTAATAGTCGTTGGCTTCCTTGCACAGAATCTAACAATTTTACTACCATGAAAGTTCGGAAAAAACTGGGAGGATGGAAACAAAAGAATTTATCTCGAGCTGCATGTATGCTATATCCTAAGCAGATTGGTGATGTCAAAAATACCCTTTTATGTAGACCTTAAAAGTACCCTTTAGCCTCCTCAACAAGTTGAAGAGGAGGATATGTTGGGAAGATGAGGAAGTTACATATTGCAGATTCTGTTATAGAAGTTTCCATATCTTTATAAATCCTAAACCTTGTATACTTATATTACTATAATTGATTTAGTTTCAATTTATTTCCATAATTGATAGGTAGACAAGGGGATATGTAACAAGTATATAATGTAATTATTTTGCCGTAGTAAATACAAAAAACGTTGATTGTTTTCTCCACTGGAAAATTTTATGTTATCAGAGCCTTTAAATTCTAATCATGTAACGACAAGAAAGATACTGGTAACGTCGACAATGACATAGTTGAAAAGCCATGATCGTAGAATAAAGAAAGATGCCTACTATGTAGCATCTTCTAATGGTCCAGAGCTGATCATAACAACAATCCAACTAAAAGAGAATGACAAAGACAATAATTATGTGGAATGGGAAAAAACCATGTGCTTGGCCTTGCATTCGAAGAAAAAAATTGGGATTTGTAAATGGAACAATTCCTATTCCAGAAAACGATCCAGACAAAAAGGAAGAATGGTGGAAAATTTAGGAGCCAACATGACTGTAAATTGTATAGTTTAATCCCATTAAAAATTAAAAAACTTTTTCTTCCTCCCTCTCATTTGTTATAGCTGATAATAGCTCTGTATCGGTGGTGGATGGGGATTGAGTATAATTTTCCAACTCGTCCCATATTTTTTTCAAACGCGAATAATACGCGTTTATCGAATCTCCTCCTTGTTTGCAATTTACTAATGCAGCCTTCAACTCATATTTTCTCGGTCCATTTCCAACCGAGAATCTTTCCTTTAGGTTTGTACATATCTCATCAACTCTTTCAGAGTAGTTTACAGAAGATCGAAGAAAAGGCTCAATAGTATTGAGAATCCATGAATTCACCAGACAAGAACTAATACAAAAAGTGAGAACTGTTCTTGCCAAAATCTGTAAAGAGGAGCAACACCGAAACTTAGCACGAACAGAAGAACCTGGCAACGACTGTGTCACTTTTTCCATCAACAAACCAGACCGACTATCTTCAACCTCACTGTTTTCAACCTCCAAGTTGTTCTGCTCTCATTGCAGTCACAACAGCCATAGTGTCAGATCTTGCTTTTTTATCGTGGGCTACCCAGATTGGCGGCCCAAGAACTCAGCAACCAGCGGCAGCAGCCGCAGAGCTTCGTCCAGTCGCGGCAGTCGCGGAACGATATTCGCAGGAGGCGCTGGAAGTCGCGGCAAAAACTTTCGTGGACGTTCCTTCCCTGGCCGACCAAACACCGGGAACCCACAGCAGCCGCAGTTACCATCACCGGGAGGCAGTAATGGTGATGCTTGGGTGAATGTAGTAATGGTTCGGTGTGGCGGCATAGTTCCGGCAAAAAGCAGCAGCAAATCTGGGATGTCAAACTTTCCTATTCTAAGCAATAAAAAATGGTCAAATTTGTTGACCATCCTAAATAACTAAAATTCTACTCAGTCCAATAAATTATTTGGTATGGAGAATTTAAGGATTTTAGACTCAGGTTGTTCTCATCATATGACTAATAGTGCTAAGGCAATTGTTGTACAAGAAGGAATGATCTCTTTAAATCCTAGAATCAAACTCCTTAGTGTGTTTTTAATTCTTGAGCTTAAATGCAATTTAATTTCCTTGTCTTAATTGGCACGAGACTCTAAGTGTTTTATCACTCTTTCTGATGATTTTTGTGTTATACAGGACCATACCTCAATGAGACTGATTGGAATGGGTGAGAAAAAGAATGGAATTTTTTTCTACGAACCTCTGCAGTTGTCAGCTTTATATCTAGTGACGTTTTTTATTCCAGCACATTGTGGCATGTCCTGTTAGGTCATCCTTCAGATTTTGTAGTGAATAGTTTTTTGGGACTTTCTAAGCACTCTAGACCTAAGACTGGTCCTTGCATATTTGCTTGTGTGCCAAGCAGATTCGCGACTACTTTCCTTTCATTATAAATAAACCATATGCAATTTTTGATTTAATTCATTGTGATATATGGGGATCATACGAAACTGTATCTACTATAGGAGCCTCTTAATTTCTTACTGCACTAGATGATTACTCTAGAGCCGTTTGGATATATTTAATTTTTGAGAAAAGCGAAGTCGCATCTGTTTTAAAAGATTTCTTTACCATGGTCAAAACCCAATTTAAGAAAACCGTAAAAAATAGTCCGGAGTGACAATGGAGTGAAATTTGTTTGTCTAAATCATATTTTTCCGGCTATGGCATGATATATCAAACCGTTGTTGCTGGTACCCCGCAACAAAATAGTCAGGTCGAATGCAAGCATCGTCATATTCTTAATGTCGCTCGTGCCTTGCATTTTCAAGCTAACTTACCAATATAGTTTTGGGAAAAATGCGTTTTAATGGAAGGATATCTTATAAATTGCACACCCTCTTCGCTGTTACATGGCAAAACGCCTTATGAGTTGCTACATGGGATAAAGCCTTCATATTCTTACATTAAAAGTTTTGGGTGTTTAGCTTATGTTCATGATCATGATATACCCAAAAATAAATTCTGCGCCCACAGTCGAAAGGTTGGCAATTTTATGACTTACAAAATAAGAAGTTTATTTTGTCCAAAGACGTGATCTTTGTTGAGACCAAGTCTCCATATAAAAAAAAAATCGGATGCTCTAACATATATTCCGAATTTTTCATATTCTTACAATTTTACGGAACAAATTTTAGGGTCACTGGAACATCCTACGCACGACAATGGGAGTACATATCTACATGGGCCAGCCCAAGTGGACAGCCCTCCAGCCAACGACCGACCTCCTACTGTTGCTGTTCAGACGTGCTCCAGCAGCCTACCAATCCAGCTATCTTCCAACGGGCCCTTAGTTGCTTCTCCACCTGGTCCCTCCTCCTCCAGCTCAGTTTCAGTTGCCATAAATGGTCTTGCCCCAGCTTCTCAAGGCCCCTGCTCTGGCCAAACTACATACGGCCCAACTGCGTCCAGTCCTCCAGCCCAGCAGTGTCAGGCACTCCCAACAGCCAGTGGCGTCCAATCAGTTTTTTGCCAAACCAAGTAGTAGCCCAATGGACAGTACCGTCCTAATTCCTAAAGACGATAAGCCCAATGATACAATTGGCACTAGAAAAAGTACTTGTATTAAAACTGTTCCTGCTCGGCGCCAAGATTTTGACTGTAATGCCATATGAAGGTCGTCTATATCCCATTCCTTCTCTGCACCCTCTCTCTTCAAACCTCCCAAGTATGTCCCTTTATCCTATCACACGCTTTGTGGATTATTAAAAATTTTACTCCTCACACAGGGATTTTCTAGCATCTCTTGCCATGGACTCAGAACCTACTACAAATTCTGAGGCTGTTTCTAATCTTAAATTGCGCACCATAATGCAATAAAAAATTGATGCCCTAGAAAAGAATGGCACGTGGTCTTTGACGTCCTTGCCCCTTGAAAACGTGTTCTTGGGAGTAAACAGTCTTCCGCATTAAATGTAAAGCGGACAACACAATTCAGTGATATAAAGTTGCTTGGTGATTTTAGGCAACACAAAAATGGCAGGTATTGATTTTACAAACACTTTTGTCTTCATAAGTTTTAGAACTTGATGAAGGGTACTTAATTAGGGTTGTTCTATATCTTTATAAAGTTTTTTGTTTATTTGACTTTGTGGGTACGTCGTCTGCAAACCCTCACGAGAACATAATAATCCACTAGGGGAACTTAGGGGTTTAAACGGCTTGTTGCAAATGATAAGTGCGATCGTGAGTCCTACGAACGTGGCATAGCTAGTTTTTCTTTTTGTTCTTTTATTTATACTTGAGAACTAGCAAAAATTAGGTGTGGGGCAGTTGATAGAGTTGATTTTTAGTATAAAATACCTTAAGTTTTAATTATTAGTCAGGGAGTAGTATTTATTTATTTTTTTTTATAGTTATCTAACTTACTTTCCATTTGAAGCCCATAAGAGAAGTGAAGGGAAGCCCACAAGCAAGCCCACGGCAATTAAAAAAAGGAAAGAAAAATAAATAGGAAAGAAGTAGCTTTAGGAAAGAAGGCAGTAAGAATTTGGACGGAAGAAGCTGCGCAGCAGCTTTAAAAGAAGAGAAACGGCAGAAGAAAGAAGGGGGAGCTACTGGGGAGACAGCAGCAGCAAGAAAAATTTAGAAGCAACTGCTGGCCGCTGAAACAGAAGAAAATTGGACGCAGCATAGAAGAAAACAGACGTAGTTGAAGCAGGAAGAAATCAGACGTTGCTTTGGAGAAGTAACAACATCAGCAGCAGCTGTACAAGAGCAGAAAAAATCGGTAGCAAAATTAATTGGAAGAAACCATGATCTACTTCAAGGAATTGGTTCCTTCTTTCTTTTTAATTATGAGCTAATTTTCTTTTTAGAATCTTGATGGAACTCTAGCCATGTGACTTTGGTTTATTTTATTTTGGGAGATTTATTATGATATTTATGTGATTACATGTCTTGGGATGTTTCTTGGTTTGATGCAATTAATTCTTTGTGATTCTTCTTAGAATAATTATTTGGGTTAATTGATATTTTTATCTATGCTTAATTCTTGTAGTCTTGAGTATGAGAGATGCTTAATTCTTGTAGTCTTGAGTATGAGAGATACGTGATTTTTGCAAGTATATTGTGGATTTTAGAATTGAATAGTTCATGCTAATTTTAGATGAGTTATGTCATAGAATTGAATAAGTCATCCTAATGGTTAGATGGGTTATGTCATGCATTTAAACACAATATATTTCTTTAGTGAATCGAAGCTTGTAGCCTAGATCACCATAAAAAGGTATAATCTTTTCTCTTAAATAAAATTAAATCATGGTTATGTAGGTTAGTGGTGGATTCAAGGTTCTAAATCATCTCTTTGGTTAAGCTCTTGTTATTTTTAATTTAGTTATTTTATTTATTATTTTTACTTAATTTAGGAATAATTTTTAGATAATATAATTTGATTCTTCTCTTTATAAAACTAATTTAGGAAGATAATAATTTCAGTAGCTAAGTTCTCTGTGGTTCGATACCCTGATACTGCTGTATTACATTGATCTTGTGCACTTGCAATTATTAGGTTTAAAATTTTGTTATAAAAATCCCGACAAGGTGGACGATTTATTACTTACTGGCAATTCCCTACCTTCTATTAACAAGTTCAAAGCTTCCTTAAATGCTATTTTCACATGAAGGACTTGGGTCCCCTAAAATATTTCTTAGGGATTGAAATTGCAAGAAACCCTTCAGGTTTATTTTTGTGCCAACGGAAGTACATTTTGGAGATTCTTTCTGAGACTGGCTCGCTCGGGCCAAACCGGCTTCCACTCCTATGGAACCAAATCATCAGTTGGCCAAGGCATCCAGCCATTATTTTGATAAACCGGATAGTTATTGCAGACTCATTGGAAAGTTGATATATCTTACTCTTACATGTCTAGAGCTTACTTATGCTGCTCATATACTCGCTCAATTTATGCACGCCCCTCGGCTTGCTCATTGGGATGCTGCTCTCCAGGTGGTTCGATATCTTAAGGGAAGTCCTGGTCATGTTATTCTCCTTCGCTCTAATTCTCCTATTTTGCTGACCACATATTCTGACTCTGATTGGGTTAACTATCCGGTTACTAGACGATCCGTCATTGGCTACTTTATTTCCCTGGGAAGTTTCCCTATTTCCTAGAAAATGAAGAAATAACATACTGTTTATCGCTCTTCTACTGAGGATGAATATCACTCCATGGTATGATTTGTGTGAATTAAAGTGGTTATCTGGCTTGCTTTGAGATCTCCATTTGCCTATCACTCGCCCCATTCTGTTACATTATGATAATCAGGCTGCTCTACACATCACGGCCAATCCAGTTTTCCATGAACGTACTAAGAAGTTGATTGTCATTTCGTATGTGATGCCTTTCAGGCCGAGTTTATCTCTCCCTCCTACATTCGCAGCAAGTTCTAGCCTGCTGATATTCTCACCAAAGCTCTACATCCTGCTTTCTTTCATCAGTTAGCTCGCAAGTTGGGCATTTCGAACCTTCATGCTCCAACTTGAGGGGGAGTACTACAGATTATGTTATAGAAGTTTCCATATCTTTATAAATCCTAAACCTTGTATGCTTATATTACTATAATTGATTTAGTGTCCCAGTTGTAGTTTATTTCCATAATTGATAGGAAGATAAGAGGATATGTACCAAGTATATAATGTAATTATTTTGCCATAATAAAGACAAAAAACATTGATTGTTTTCCCCACTGAAAACTTTCATTACACAACACTATTTGTAGGAATGACCTTTAAAGAACCAAAGAAGCAGAAGGTCTAGGTATCAAGAATTTGCACATAAAGAATCGGCCTTTTTCCCAAAACTTGCTTCAAATTTGTCCAAACTTTTTGCACTGTGGGCTAATATGTTGTGGTCCAAGTATAGCTCTCTGTTTGATTTTAGAGCTAGTCATGCTGGGGTCTCGCATGTTTGGAAAGGCATAATTGTTGGTACATAGACTATCTAAAACAATTTAGCGCAAGGTTGACCTTACTTGATTTGGATAGAAAACTGATGGGTAACCATTTGATAAGGTATATAGAGCTTTTATACAAACTCCTAAAAATGGACAAGTAGACAAAAAGTTGCAGGCGTTGTAGATGCTGAAGGGCCCTCTGCGATTGAATCACCTTATATGGTTTGTAAGACATGACTACCCATAAAAAGTCTCCTATATGTATATATATATGATAGAAAATGTGCCACTTCCCCTTACTGCAAGATATGTGGTACGAAAATGGAGAAAGTACATCATGCACTAAGAGATTGCCCTTGAACACTAGATAATACTATTACCAAAACTTTTTTAGAGTTGACACACCCAGAATATGGATGTGTTTAAACGTGGCAAGCAGTAGAGGCACGCCATTGGAAAAACTTGTTTGGTGAGTACTCTTCTAGAAAGCAGTCAATAGCATATGCTTTTGCAAAACCATCATGTTTTAAACCAGATTATTCCTATTCCCTGATTATATGAGGTACTTAGAGACATTATCATTAGGGCAAAAAATATTTTGCAAGATGTATGTAATAATAATAGTGACGATATTAGAAATATAGTGCTCTCTGACTCTGCTTTAGATAGATTTTTTGTGTGGCCTTGACTCTCTGTTGTACACTTTCTTAACACTATAAAAAAAAAGAAGCAATTTACCGACAGTTGCTTCCAACGATAAAAGATCCATCGGTATTTAACGATGGGATATCAACGGAAACGACAATTATCATCGGCATTTAGGAATTCCAGCAAAAATGGAGGGAAATTACGCGGCAAAAAATGACAAGTTGGTATCAACAGAAATAGTCGTCGGTTGAGTAAGTTACCGACGGTTGTCCAATGGAAGTTGTTCCGTCGGTAAGTAATGTTTATTTACTGTCGGCATTAACGACGGCGTCACCATCGGTATATTTTTATATTATATTATTGACGGGTTGGTCGTTGGTGTCCCGTAGGTAATAACTTTAGAGATAAACAAAATCGAGCAAATCTCTTTACTTCCCAAATATGTTCAGCCAAAATACCCTCCCCTAACCCCTCCCACACCCGACTCACCGACGGTCCACCCCTCACCGACATGTCGCCACCGACGCCCCTTATCGACGACGTCTCACCGCCAACGCCCTTCCCTCTCCGACATCACCTTAGTCTCTCTCTCTCTCTCTCTCTCTCTCTCTCTCTCTCTCCGGTCCATACTCCCTCTGTCTCTATCTCCTTCTTTTTTAGTTTTTTTCTTGTTCTCTTCTTCTCTCCATTTATTTTCTTCATCTTCTTCTTCTTTTGCTGCAGCTGCTACTGCCGCCTGAATATTTCTTTTTAAATTTATGCTTGCTCTTTGTTCAGAGGATATTATTACTTAAAGTTCTTCTATTGTTTAGTTTGGTTGAGCAAAGCAGCATTACAGTTGATGAGGAGGTCCAAGGTTTCATGTATTTGAGTTATATGGTTGTTTTGTGCTTCTTTTATTTTTTATTGATGTAATTAAAAAATATGTTATTGTTGATTCATTTTTTTATTTATTTTCTTTATATTTTATGAAAGAAATTTTATGTTTCTCATCTCTTATATGAATTTTTTGCTTTAAATTTTCTAATTTATGATGGAAGAGGGAGACAGTTGTATTTTTTAATTTTGAAATTGCGAGTAAAAATAATTTATCTCTTTTGGATTTCACATTCTCTCTCACAAATAATTTATTTAACTCAAAAACAAACATTTGGTTGTATTGATTAGTATATTAAATATTACTAGCTATAAGAAAAATTCTAAGGCTTGTTTGAATTCAAGTAGATCATAACTTTTCAACTAGTTAAAAAATGATGTAATCTCTACCAATAATGCAATACCTCTTGTAATAAAAAACAACACTGGAGAAATTAAGAACTCGAGAAAAAACTCATTATTTTGATCCTTTTACAATTAATATAACTATTCACCGTAAACTTTTTACAAGAACTTAGCCGAACTAATAGGTTATGTTAAATTCATTAACATTGGAATCTTCAATAATTAGTGTTAATTATAAAATTTTCAAGGAGATACCCATTAAAATATCAAGGATACTTGTAACGTTCAAAATGTGTTAATTAAATTATTTTCTCAAGAGTTTAATACATTACTACATCCACTATATATGTTACATTTGTATGCAACAATGACAATCAAAAGATTAACATATTAGGTAGTTAATATAAGAGAAAATATTATAAAACCCATAGTAAATGATAAGGTAACTAATACTAGTTAAAAAACAAAGGGTGTGAAAGATGTGACATAATCCAAGGAGTCAACATCCAGAGACAATCAAGTTGACCTAACACAGAGCATCATTTGAGATGGTAAGAACTGATGTTTGATTTCATTATTTCATTTTGTTACTTTATTATAATGTAATTATTAATTTAAATGCTTTTTTTCAGCAAGCGGATTTAACGGAGAGGTTTTCCAAGAGCAGACACTTAGAGTAACTCCACAAGCATCAGAGCGGGGATAAGAAGGGGCAGTATATAGATTTCCATTCAGAGGAGTTTTGGGTAAGTTTAGTGAAATTTATAACTTAAGTTTTTATAATGTTTTATAACTTACGACTTTATATTTTATATAATATTTTATAACTTACTATCCAACTAACATTTCATATTGTAGTGGAAATTTCACAAGGCCTGATAGAAGGCCGAGGAGGAAGCTGCAGCCATGAGTTCTCTTTTGCCTGATGATCTCATGTTAATGGCCATAATATCTGTGGATTGGATTGTAGCCGGTTATATAGAGTTGGTTCGAGCAGCTCATCTCATAGTTGAGAGCAATCGGGCTGCAGTTGGATTACCACCTTGCTATTTGGATGCGGAGTAGAGGATCATGAGACGGGTTGAGGCTGCTGTTTCCAGTGTCTGTGCCACCTTCGACAAGCACATGAGGCTGTTTTCTTAGTAGAGCCACTTGTCGTATACCCCAATGCCACTAATGATGGACATCATGAAAGTTGCTATGACTGCCGTTCCATCGACCTTTTCATTGATGGTAGTAGCTGCGGGGACTTCAAACGCAGCGAGGGTATCTTTCTCTACTCCCCCTCCCCCTCTATTGATGCCCTGAGCACTAGCACTGTTGATCCTTCCCCCTCCCCCTGGCCCTCTAGTGATGTTAGATATCCTGAGGATCGTTGATACTTGTACTATATATGTTTTATGGATGTTTTACTTTATGGATACGTTATGGGTTTGATGTTTATGAATAGATATTGTTTATGGATGACTTTATGAGTATATACTGTTGTTGCTGCTTTTTTTTTTTCTCATTTTAGGGAGTTGCGGGTCCATTTTTTGTCAGAATACTGTCAATAATAAAGTGCTACCGATGGTTGAATGACGGGGCTTACCATTGGTAAAAGGCTCCTTTCTTTGGTAGTGTAATGAAAATCTAGTCCCATTCAACCAAATAAAAGTTTTATTCCATTTTAATACAAGTAACTTAAGGTACCGATAAATTACGCGCCAAAATATAAAATTTATGTGCAAAACAATTCAAATATTTTTCCCTCCAAAACACACATTCTCTCTCTACACATGTTTTTTCCACCTTCTCTCTAAAAAAATATGGTGATTTTTCAAAATTTGAAGATTTTGAAGTTAAAAATTAATAATTTTGAGTATTATCTACACAATACGATTAATTTTTAGGTAAAAATCACAAAAAACCGGAACAAAAATAGAAAAACCGATCAGACCCACTTGAGCCACCTCCTGGTGTGAGTAGGGGTGACCTTACTCCAAGGACTGGCACAGACCTTGATATGATCGCGTCCATCCCTGACGCGGGGTCACTCCTACTCGCGCCAGTAGCTCAAGCGGATCAAATCAATTTCTTTTTATTTTTTTGCCTTTTTTAAATATAATAATATAAATAATATAATAATTATAAAAATAAAAAATTTTAAAAAAGCAAATGACTGCTGCAAGTCTTTTCATAGTTTCACTTCGCTTCTGCCATCCCCCCCTATCCATTCTTATTCTTTGTCTTCGCATTAACCTAGTTCCTTAATCAAAATATGGAAGAAGGTGCAAGCCATCAAAGAAGTGGGAACCTCCAAAAGGGTGCCTCAGCTGCCTTTCTCGTTTCTCGGCCTCGCAAATTACTATCGACGCTTCGTTAAGGGGTATTCAAAGATCAGCACGCCCCTAACCAACCTGCTGAAAAAGAAGAAGGCCTGAAAGTGGGATGAGCAGTGTGAAAAAGCCTTTTCAGAACTAAAAGTGGCCAAGACTGAAGAACCCCTTCTAGCACTGCCGGACCACTCCAATTTTTCGGTGCACACCGACGCCTCGAATTATGCTATTGGTGGGGTACTAAAAAGTAGGGCCACCCCATAACCTTTGAAAGCATAATCTTTGTAAGAAAAAAACTAACCATGTGTTCTTGACGCCGACTCTTAGCGCAAGTGCAAGGAGATCCACGCTAGGAGTTGGCGCAATTGCTAGGTTTCTAGCGCATGGTCCTGCCACTAATCACTCTTTCTACTCGTAGATAAAGAATAATTTCAAGAAGAAATAGGAGAATACCAAAAAGAATGATCAACAAGACAAAAATCAAGTAAGTCCATCCAAAGAGAAGGATTGAACCACATAGCAAGTTCATACAAAGAGAAAGTTTGAACCACACATAACAAATGAATTGATGTTCAACCCACAAAGAATATCCATCAACAAAATATAGCAATACTTCTCCCCCTTTTTCTCACATATCAAAGAGGGATAAAGCAGATTGAAAGAAACATAAATCCTACTTAAACAAATACAAAAATCATTGTTCAGAAAAAATAGCACCAACATCAATTTAAAGAATACATCTTCGATCAACAAAAACAAGAAAACATATGCAGCAGAAGTCAAGCTATATTGGAAATAGTATAACTGCTACTTGCACCACCAAACTTGGGATTGACACATTCTTGGGTAGAAGAAGGCATAGCAGCATGGGAAATATTTCCTGAAAATATGTACTCAAGAAAGAAATACTAAGAAGATGAAAGAGGTGCTTAACCATAAAAAGAGAAAAGTGTAAAAAGAGTGTTCACATATTAATTAAACATCAGAGGAGTTATAGAGTTAGGATTTGAACCAGATAGATTGCTGTCCTCAACTGCTTCCTTTTCTTTAGAATTTTCATAATCAGTTGATTCTGAAGGCTTTGTTTTGCAGAGTGAGTCCTCCTTTTTTCCAAAAATTTCTTTCATCCTTTCACCAAAATCATAAAAAGGCTATCCTAGATCATCAACCCCTTCTATAATTCCCTCATACATGTCCCAAATTTCTTTCATCTTTTCCTTCCATGCTTATTGTCTTTTCTCTCTCTTGTTTTTCCTTTACAAAAATTTTTATTCCTCTTTCCCACTCTTTTTAGTCATCCACTCTCTTCAGATTCACTTTCTTCTTCTTTTTCTATTTTGTTGCTCTCATTTTCTTTTCCACTTTTATCTGTTTTCTCCTCTTCTTCTATTGTATCTATCCTCTCACTCTCTGTTTCTTCAAGCCTCTCCTCATTCTCTTCTTCTTTTTCTATATTTTTCAACTTCTTCTTTCCCTTCTCAACTTTTTCTTCTTTCTCCTAATTAATTTCTTTCTTTGCTTCTTTCTCATTAATGTTCTACTCACAAAATTCTCATCAATCACTCCTTTTTTCACTCACATTTGTATAAACTTTTTGACTTAATTCTATCCCCAGAAACCTAAAAATTTCACTCAAGACCATCCCATAAGGCAAAGCTTTATTCTCCCCATTTTTAACCTCTTTCATATTTTCCATCAGTAAGAAAGAGAGATTCAGATCTCTCTGCTTTTGTATATGCCAAATCATGCATAACTCAACTGCATTCACATACTGATAGCTTCCATTTTTAGGGGAAATATAGCTTGTAATAAGCTTGAGCAGAACTCGATAGTGCATTTTCATTAAGGAAGATATAACTTTCACATTCTTTTTCACCTTGGAGTTTCCTAGAGCCTCTGCCAAAGTATCCAATGTTATCAGATATTCACATCCTTTTAATTCAACAGAAAAGGATTCTTCATCTATCTCTTCCAAGGATGAATAGAAGTCTCTCACAAGATCACTGTATTCCACTTGTTTTATTATTAAAAAACCTAACCAACCCTGAGTATTGAATAAGCCTCTTTAGGGATGATTTGGAGCTCCAAAATATTCCCAGTCAATAGCTCTGGATTTTATGGTTATATTTCTCAATCTTTCCTTTTCACTTATTCTTTCTTCTTTTGGAGTTGTAAGAACTTCCTTTTTGATATCGTCTCCCTTTCTCTTTTGAGGAAGAATTTTCTTAAGTTTAGATGATGAAGGGTTTTTGGGCTGTGAAGATTTTTTTTTAAGCTTTTGGAGCCATAAGTGAACAACTAGAAGACTCAAAGAGAAAAGAAAGAATAGTTCAAGCAAAAAGGAGTTAAAGATATGAAGAGCACTTGAACCTGGAATGCTCGTTCCCTCTTTATACGAGGATACTTATTTGTATCAGATTTGAGATTTGGTGAGATAGAGAACGGCTTAATCACTTATGAGAAGAGGAAATATTGCACACTTTCCTAATGTTATGTATCTTCTCAGGATACTGTCACCTTGAGGATCAGTACCATCATGCCTTTTTACGGAAGCAATAAATTCTGAGGGAAACAAGAAGGCTGTAAACGCTGTTCCATGCATTCGTCCAATCAAAAACCATCAGTCATTTAAAGTTATGTTTAATGCAGTAAATTTCAGTTCAAAAGAATTTAATTAGCTTAAAATAGGACTGATGTAAAGATAAAACACAACTCACAGAGGACTAAAGAACAAGTAGAATATAATTCTCCATAAGTTAGACTAATAGATTCCTCAAGCTAATGATCTACTTCTTATATAGCTAATAGTACTATAGACATAATAAGATTGATCACAATTTATTCTAAGGAGAGAAATTTTTTTATATATAAAAAAACTATCTCAAAGACAAATTAAACCAAGTTCACATCTAATTCTAGTAAAAAGATTCTTCACAAAGAGGTTTTATAAAAATATCCGCAAATTATTTGTGTAAAGATCAAAGATTAGGTCAACTGTACCTTCCTCCACATGCTCTCTTATGAAATGATGTCTGAATTCAATGTGCTTTGTCCTTGATTGTTGAACTGGATTCTTAGTCAAATTAATAGCACTTGTATTGTCACAGTAGATAGGAGTTTTGTTGTAGATTATTCCAGAATTAGAGAGTTGATGCTTTATCCATAGTAGTTGAGTTAGACAACTTCCAACTGAGATATACTCTTCCTCAACTGTGGACAAGCTAACTAAAGCTTGTTTATTGCTATACCATGAAACGAGACATTCTCCCAAAAATTGACAAGTTCCGAAAGTACTCGTCCTATCTACTTTACTTCCTGCAAAATCAGCATCACAGTAACCTTTTAGCTAGATTTTGCCTACCTTTTGATACCACCACACTAGCTCCATTGTTCCTGCAAGATATCTAAATATTCTCTTCACCCAAGTGAGATGTGACTTTTTAGGGTTAACTTGAAATCTTGCACAAAAGCACACTAAATTAAATGTCTGGTCTAGTAGCAGTAAGGTATAAGAGAGATCCAATTATACCTCTATATTCTTTCTGATTAGTAGCTTCACCTTTCTCATCATTATCTAATTTTTCTGAAGTACTGATGGGTGTTTTAACAAGTTTAGCTTCAGTCATTCCATACTTCCTTAACAGTTCCTTGATGTACTTAGTCTGACTGATAGCTATTCCTTCTTTCCATTGTTTAATCTGAAGTCCTAGAAAGAAATTCAGCTCTCCCATTATACTCATTTCAAACTCTCCTTACATTAACCTAGAGAAATTTTGACAAAGATTAGTATTTATAGCTCCAAAAATAATATCATCTACTTATACTTACACAATTAAAATGTCTTGTAAAAAGAGTTTTATCAGTACCGCCTCTTGAGAAACCATTTTCTAGTAAAAACTTACTCAATCTTTCGTACCAAGCACTTGGAGCTTGTTTAAGACCATACAATTCTTTGGTAAGCTTAAACACGTGATTTGATTTTTCAAAACTTTCAAATCCTGGTGGTTGTTCCATATAAACCTCTTCTTTTAAAGGACCATTTAAAAAAAGCACTTTTCACATCCATTTGAAATAACTTAAAATCTTTAAAACATGCAAATGCGCATAATATGCGAATGGACTCTAGTCGAGCTACAGGTGCGAAAGTCTCATCAAAATCAATTCCTTCCTCTTGATTATATCCTTGAGCTTTTAATCTTGCTTTATTTCTAACAACATTCCCTTACTTGTTCAGCTTGTTTCTGAATACCCATTTAGTTCCAATAACTGATTGGTTTGTTGGTCTTGGTGCAAGCTTTCTTTCAAATTGATTTAGCTCTTCTTGCATTGCTAACATCCAATTCTAATCCTCTTGTGCTTCCTTAAACACTTTGGGTACAACTTGTGATACAAATGCCACATTTCCAATCATTTTTCTGAATCCACTTTGTGTTGTCACCCTTTCTGATGGATCAGTTAACATATCTTCCTTTGAATGATTCCTATGATATCTCCACTCTTTTGGCAAATGACTTTCAATATTTGTGGTAGCTTGAATCATAGGTTGTTCTATATTTACTTCACTCACTCCATCATTAAGTTCCTCCTCTTCATCTCTTTTTCCATCTTCCGTTTCTAGGCTTTCACTAAATACCACATGAATTGATTCCTCCATAGTTTGATTTCTCTTGTTGAACACTCGATAACCTTTGCTTGCTTCTGAGTATCCTAAAAATGTAGCTTCATCAGACTTTTCATCAAACTTTCCCAGCTGATCTTTATCATTTAGAACAAAGCATTTGCATCCAAACACTCTTAGATGCCCTATGTTTGGTTTTCTTCCTTTCCATAACTCATAAGGAGTTTTCTTGAGAATTGATCTCACAAGTGCCCTATTCAGAATGTAGCTTGCAGTATCAATAGCTTCTGCCCAGAAATACTTTGGAAGTGCTCTTTCAGCAATCTAGTTCGAGCCATTTCTTGAAGTGTCCTGTTCTTCCTTTTCACTACTCCATTCTATTGTGGAGTCCTTGGAGCTAAACGTTCTGCTTAATTCCATTTTCTTCACAGTACACTTGAAACTTTCAATTTTCAAATTCTTTCCCATGATCACTTCTGATAGCCTTGATACCATATCTGTTAGCCCTAAGGGCATTATTACTTGTGTTTTGATTATGATTAACATGTGCTTGTGTGAGTATGTTAGCTAACCCTTCATAGAGAACAAAAGAAGAACATATGAAGTCTCAAAGTCTCAAGCAAAAGATCTTGATGATGAGGGCAAAATAGAGAAGAAGAGATCAAGCCATACCAAGATCAAATCAATTGAAGACATTGAAGACATTGTATTTGTGAACTAGGTATTATCTTGTAAAACTCTCTAGTCTTAGTCTTTGATTCATTGATCATACATGAAGCTCTTCTCATGTTTTTCTAAAATATAATCCTTTGATAAAATCCAAGTATTCTTGACTTTAAGATGTTTTGAATAGTTTTTCTCCTCTTTAAAAATTGTCAAGAATGCCTTTGAAACTTGGAAGAAAGTTTTGTTCAAAAAAAAACTTGGCTGAGGAAAAACAGAAAAATTCGGAAGTCCGTTTTTTAAAAGGGGGAGTCCGTTTTTTAAAAGGGGGAGTCCGTTTTTAAAACCGATAGTCCGTTTTTTAAAACCGATAGTCCGTTTTTAAAACCGATAGTCCGTTTTCTAAAACCGATCGTCCGTTTTTACAATTCGATAGTCCGTTTTTCAGAAAACCAAGTCCGAATCTTTCTGTCCAGAAATTCGGCAGTCCGGTTTTTAAAACCGATCGTCCGTTTTTAGTCATCGAGTATAAAAATATTACCGTTGCACGTAAGCAACGGTCATTTCTGAAATTTGACGACCTATTTCTTAGGCAACGGTCTTAAGCTTAAAAAACCCCTATATATACACTCAATTATCAGCCATAAATTCAACAAGTTTGGGAATTACTTATTGAGAACATTTAATACATTTCAAGAGCTTCAAAAATACATTTTATTACAAATCATTTTCAATCCCAAACAAAAATCTTCTTGAGCTTCATTATTGATCATTCATCAAAGACAAAGAAAAGAGGTGCTTGTAGAAGTATATCATTGAGTTGTAATCTTCCTCTTCTCAAGCTAAATTGGTAACATTGTTCCTAACTCTCTCTATTCTTTTATTGTGATCAAAGGTTTGTGGAAAACCCTTTGGGTGATCCTTTGATTAACTAGTTGTATTGTTGTGATTGAGGTTATAGTGTAAAACCCTTGAAGGGTGAACCTCATTGTGTAGTTGTGTAATCAACTTGAAGTTAGTGGATTTGTGAAATCCTTGGGTTGAGGCTCAAGGTAGTGGATGTAGCTCTTGGAGAGAGTGAACCACTATAAATTGTTGTGCATGCTCTTTAACTCTTTGCTCTTTTCATAATTGCCAATTCTATAAGATTGTGCTTTGTGTGGATTCTTATTAAAAAGAGTTTTTAGAAATCTTTCACAAACAAATTGGAGGTTTATCTTTCTAATCAAACAAAAGATTTTTTTAAATTAGCCAAAAACCTTATTCACCCCCCCCTCTAAGGTTTTTCAATTGGTATCAGAGCAGGGCTTCTCTAAAAAAGGACCAACATCCTTGAAGCAAAAGATCTTTATTTTACTATGGCTAATGTTTCTAGCTTACCATATGTAGAAGGCTCTTCTACAAATAGACCTCCTCTTTTTGATGGTACAAATTACACTTTTTGGAAATCTAGAATCAAAATTTATATTTGCTCTATTAACTTTAATCTTTTGAGCATTGTAGAGAAAGGACCTTATGTTCCTATAAAGGATGGAATAATCAAGGAGATCGAAGATTATGATGAGCTTGACTCAAGGAAGATGACTCTAAACTTTCAAGCTATGAACATATTGAGTTGTGCCTTGGATGCAAATGAATACAATAGAGTGAGCGGATGCGACTCGGCTCATGAAATGTGGAAGTTACTTCAAGTAACTCACGAAAGCACCAATCATCTTGTAGCCGATTGTCCCAAGGCCCTTAAAAAGGAAAAGGAAGCTTTAGAAGTCAAGCTTGAGGCATTGAGGAAAAAGAAGAAAGGCAAAGGCCTAATTGGAGCTTGGGATGAAGACTCAAGTGAAAATGAAGAAGAAGAAAATGTCAACATATGCTTCATGGCACTAGAAAATGAGGTACAATTTTCACTTCCTAACTCTTCTAGTATCGTTGATGATGATTGTGATATTGATCCTAGCATAATGCTTTTTGAAATGTATGATGAGTGCAAAAAGGTTACTGAACGAAACAAAGATTTGAAAAGCAAAACTCAATTTTTGTTAGATGAAAATTCAAGACTCATTTGTGAAAATAAAGCCATTCTTGAATCCTTGGAAGTCTTGAAGAAAGAAAAAGAGAGCTCAAATGATGACTTTCAAAAACTTGTTTTAGAAAACAAAAACCTTTGTGAAAAGATTTCCTTTCTTGAAAAAATGTTTAATTGATTATGATGTATTAAAGAAAAAGGTGAGTGATCTCACTCTTTGTGTTGAAAAATTCACCAAAGGAAAAGAAAACTTTGAAAAACTTCTTGGCTCTCAAAGATCACCCTTTGATAAAAATGGTATTGGATATACTCATTCCAATATTTTCTCAAAACAAACACGGTTTGTCAAAGCTTCATCATCTCACTCACACCTTTGTTGCACCTATTGTGAAAAGAGTGGTCATAAAGCCACAAAATGTTTTATAAAGAAAAAGATTGAAAGAGGAGTTAAAACCGTTTGGAAAATAAAAGAAAATCCAACTAACATTCATGGACCCAAAAGATATGGGTACCAAAAGACTTTGCTACTTCTTTTTTGTAGGAACACAAGGCAAGGTCATCTAAGTGGCGGATGCTTAAGGCACATGACCGGATATGCATCCCTCATGAATGAACTAAGAAAAACCGAAGGTGGTTTTGCTACTTTCGGAAGGATCATCGGTATAGGTAACATTGCATATTGTTTATCTTCTTTGATTAAGGAAGTACCTTAAATTGATGGTTTGAAGCATAATTTATCTAGCATTATTCAATTGTGTGATTATGGGTACAAAGTTGTTTTTTGAAAGTGAATCTTCTTCTATCATAAACAAGCTTGTGAACAAAACTATTTTTTGTTTCAAAAAGAGTTAGCATATGTCTATGTCTTTTATCTTGAAGTTCTCATTTCTCAAAACTTATAGTGTCTCTTGGTTCATGATGATGATGTATTTTTGTGGCATAGAAGGTTTGGTCATGATAGTATGGATTTATTAAACAAACTCTCTTCAAAAGAACTTGTTAGGGGCTTACCAAAACTACATTTTGAGAAAACTAGACATTGTGATGCTTGCCAATTTGGAAAACAAATTAATACCTCTTTTAAACCATAGTAAATGATTTCAACTTCAAAACCTTTAGAACTCATTCACATGGATTTATTTGGACCAATGAGGACCACTAGTCTTGGTGGTAAGAGGTATGCCTTTATTATTGTGGATGATTTTTTTTCTTGGACTTTGTTTTCAAGCCAAAAGGATGAAGCATTTCATGAATTTATTAAATTATTCAAAAGAGTCCAAACCTCCCTTATTTGCAAATTGATTTCTATAAGAAGTGATAATGGGAGAGAATTCAACAACCAAGATTTTACAAAAATTTGTGATGATTTTGGTATTTTACAAAACTTTTTTTTCGGTAGCCAAAACTCCTCAACAAAATGGATTTGTGGAAAAGAAAAAATAGAACTTTACAAGAAATGGCAAGGTCAATGCTTTATGAAAATTCCCTTCCTAAACTTTTTGGGCCGAGGCCGTTAACACCGCATGCTACATTTGAATAGTGTTATCTTGAGACCTTCTTTAAAGAAAACTCCATTTGAACTCATTTTTAATAAAACCCCCTCAATTGGTTATTTTAAAGTTTTTGGATGCAAATGCTTTATTTTAAACACCAAAGACAATCTTGGGAAGTTTGATCGAAAATCCGATGAGGGAATTTTTTCTTGGTTATTCTTCAAACAAAAAAGGTTTTTAGAGTTTTCAACAAAAGATCCTTGTGTGTTGAAGAGTCCATTCATGTATATTTTGATGAAACTAACATTTTTGACAAGAAAGATTATGATGTCATAGATAAACTCTTTAGCTACCAAACTTTGTACACTCAAGCAATGGAAGAACATGCTTATGGAGGAAGAAGAGATTGACGCAACACAAGAAAATGATCAAGAAGCTCAAAATCCTCCTCAAGATGGGATATATCCAAAGGATCACTCTAAGGTTTTTCAACTGGTATTATTTCTAATCTTAATTTGCTTTTGTTATGCTAAGTGATATGCTTCTTGTTATGAACTTCATGATGACACTTTAATGTTGAAAGTCCTACTAGTATCTCTTCTATGATCCCTTGATACTTTTCTCCTACAATTTTTTTGATTTATGACAAAAGGGGGGAGAAAATAGTGCAAGATGTAAGGGGGAGAAATTTTGTTAATATGATGATTATTGATGATGCCTATAAATTGTTTACAATGATTATTGATGCAAGGGGGAGTTATCTCCTTTTCTTGGTGATTGTTATGCTTTGCCTTTTTGATATTTTGATGCATCACCATACTTTACTTTTGCTCTTTTGTTCTTCTTGCATATGTGTTTGTCATAATCAAAAAGGGGGGAGATTGTTAGCCCTAAGGGCATTATTACTTGTGTTTTGATTATGATTAACATGTGCTTGTGTGAGTATGTTAGCTAACCCTTCATAGAGAACAAAAGAAGAACATATGAAGTCTCAAAGTCTCAAGCAAAAGATCTTGATGATGAGGGCAAAATAGAGAAGAAGAGATCAAGCCATACCAAGATCAAATCAATTGAAGACATTGAAGACATTGTATTTGTGAACTAGGTATTATCTTGTAAAACTCTCTAGTCTTAGTCTTTGATTCATTGATCATACATGAAGCTCTTCTCATGTTTTTTCTAAAATATAATCCTTTGATAAAATCCAAGTATTCTTGACTTTAAGATGTTTTGAATAGTTTTTCTCCTCTTTAAAAAATTGTCAAGAATGCCTTTGAAACTTGGAAGAAAGTTTTGTTCGTAAAAAAACTTGGGCTGAGGAAAAACAGAAAAATTCGAAGTCCGTTTTTTAAAAGGGGGAGTCCGTTTTTAAAACCGATAGTCCGCTTTTTTTAAAACCGATAGTCCGCTTTTTAAAATCGATAGTCCGTTTTCTAAAACCGATCGTCCGCTTTTTACAATTCGGTAGTCCGTTTTTCGAAAAACCAAGTCCGAATCTTTCTGTCCCAGAAATTCGGCAGTCCGGCTTTTTAAAACCGATCGTCCGTTTTTAGCTGTCGAGTATAAAAAATATTACCGTTGCACGTAAGCAACGGTCATTTCGAAATTTGACGACCTATTTCTTAGGCAACGGTCTTAAGCTTAAAAAACCCCTATATATACACTCAATTATCAGCCATAAATTCAACAAGTTTGGGAATTACTTATTGAGAACATTTAATACATTTCAAGAGCTTCAAAAATACATTTTATTACAAATCATTTTCAATCCCAAACAAAAATCTTCTTGAGCTTCATTATTGATCATTCATCAAAGACAAAGAAAAGAGGTGCTTGTAGAAGTATATCATTGAGTTGTAATCTTCCTCTTCTCAAGCTAAATTGGTAACATTGTTCCTAACTCTCTCTATTCTTTTATTGTGATCAAAGGTTTGTGGAAAACCCTTTGGGTGATCCTTTGATTAACTAGTTGTATTGTTGTGATTGAGGTTATAGTGTAAAACCCTTGAAGGGTGAACCTCATTGTGTAGTTGTGTAATCAACTTGAAGTTAGTGGATTTGTGAAATCCTTGGGTTGAGGCTCAAGGTAGTGGATGTAGCTCTTGGAGAGAGTGAACCACTATAAATTGTTGTGCATGCTCTTTAACTCTTTGCTCTTTTCATAATTGCCAATTCTATAAGATTGTGCTTTGTGTGGATTCTTATTAAAAAGAGTTTTTAGAAATCTTTCACAAACAAATTGGAGGTTTATCTTTCTAATCAAACAAAAGATTTTTTAAATTAGCCAAAAACCTTATTCACCCCCCCCTCTAAGGTTTTTCAATTGGTATCAGAGCAGGGCTTCTCTACAAAAGGACTAACATCCTTGAAGCAAAATATCTTTATTTTACTATGGCTAATGTTTCTAGCTTACCATATGTAGAAGGCTCTTCTACAGATAGACCTCCTCTTTTTGATGGTACAAATTACACTTTTTGGAAATCTAGAATCAAAATTTATATTTGCTCTATTAACTTTAATCTTTGGAGCATTGTAGAGAAAGGACCTTATGTTCCTATAAAGGATGGAATAATCAAGGAGATCGAAGATTATGATGAGCTTGACTCAAGGAAGATGACTCTAAACTTTCAAGCTATGAACATATTGAGTTGTGCCTTGGATGCAAATGAATACAATAGAGTGAGCGGATGCGACTCGGCTCATGAAATGTGGAAGTTACTTCAAGTAACTCACGAAAGCACCAATCATCTTGTAGCCGATTGTCCCAAGGCCCTTAAAAAGGAAAAGGAAGCTTTAGAAGTCAAGCTTGAGGCATTGAGGAAAAAGAAGAAAGGCAAAGGCCTAATTGGAGCTTGGGATGAAGACTCAAGTGAAAATGAAGAAGAAGAAAATGCCAACATATGCTTCATGGCACTAGAAAATGAGGTACAATTTTCACTTCCTAACTCTTCTAGTATCGTTGATGATGATTGTGATATTGATCCTAGCATAATGCTTTTTGAAATGTATGATGAGTGCAAAAAGGTTACTAAACGAAACAAAGATTTGAAAAGCAAAACTCAATTTTTGTTAGATGAAAATTCAAGACTCATTTGTGAAAATAAAGCCATTCTTGAATCCTTGGAAGTCTTGAAGAAAGAAAAAGAGAGCTCAAATGATGACTTTCAAAAACTTGTTTTAGAAAACAAAAACCTTTGTGAAAAGATTTCCTTTCTTGAAAAATGTTTAATTGATTATGATGTATTAAAGAAAAAGGTGAGTGATCTCACTCTTTGTGTTGAAAAATTCACCAAAGGAAAAGAAAACTTTGAAAAACTTCTTGGCTCTCAAAGATCACCCTTTGATAAAAATGGTATTGGATATACTCATTCCAATATTTTCTCAAAACAAACACGGTTTGTCAAAGCTTCATCATCTCACTCACACCTTTGTTGCACCTATTGTGAAAAGAGTGGTCATAAAGCCACAAAATGTTTTATAAAGAAAAAGATTGAAAGAGGAGTTAAAACCGTTTGGAAAATAAAAGAAAATCCAACTAACATTCATGGACCCAAAAAGATATGGGTACCAAAAGACTTTGCTACTTCTTTTTTGTAGGAACACAAGGCAAGGTCATCTAAGTGGCGGATGCTTAAGGCACATGACCGGATATGCATCCCTCATGAATGAACTAAGAAAAACCGAAGGTGGTTTTGCTACTTTCGGAAGGATCATCGGTATAGGTAACATTGCATATTGTTTATCTTCTTTGATTAAGGAAGTACCTTAAATTGATGGTTTGAAGCATAATTTATCTAGCATTATTCAATTGTGTGATTATGGGTACAAAGTTGTTTTTGAAAGTGAATCTTCTTCTATCATAAACAAGCTTGTGAACAAAACTATTTTTGTTTCAAAAAGAGTTAGCATATGTCTATGTCTTTTATCTTGAAGTTCTCATTTCTCAAAACTTATAGTGTCTCTTGGTTCATGATGATGATGTATTTTTGTGGCATAGAAGGTTTGGTCATGATAGTATGGATTTATTAAACAAACTCTCTTCAAAAGAACTTGTTAGGGGCTTACCAAAACTACATTTTGAGAAAACTAGACATTGTGATGCTTGCCAATTTGGAAAACAAATTAATACCTCTTTTAAACCATAGTAAATGATTTCAACTTCAAAACCTTTAGAACTCATTCACATGGATTTATTTGGACCAATGAGGACCACTAGTCTTGGTGGTAAGAGGTATGCCTTTATTATTGTGGATGATTTTTTTTCTTGGACTTTGTTTTCAAGCCAAAAGGATGAAGCATTTCATGAATTTATTAAATTATTCAAAAGAGTCCAAACCTCCCTTATTTGCAAATTGATTTCTATAAGAAGTGATAATGGGAGAGAATTCAACAACCAAGATTTTACAAAAATTTGTGATGATTTTGGTATTTTACAAAACTTTTTTTTCGGTAGCCAAAACTCCTCAACAAAATGGATTTGTGGAAAAGAAAAAAATAGAACTTTACAAGAAATGGCAAGGTCAATGCTTTATGAAAATTCCCTTCCTAAACTTTTTGGGCCGAGGCCGTTAACACCGCATGCTACATTTGAATAGTGTTATCTTGAGACCTTCTTTAAAGAAAACTCCATTTGAACTCATTTTTAATAAAACCCCCTCAATTGGTTATTTTAAAGTTTTTGGATGCAAATGCTTTATTTTAAACACCAAAGACAATCTTGGGAAGTTTGATCGAAAATCCGATGAGGGAATTTTTCTTGGTTATTCTTCAAACAAAAAGGTTTTTAGAGTTTTCAACAAAAGATCCTTGTGTGTTGAAGAGTCCATTCATGTATATTTTGATGAAACTAACATTTTTGACAAGAAAGATTATGATGTCATAGATAAACTCTTTAGCTACCAAACTTTGTACACTCAAGCAATGGAAGAACATGCTTATGGAGGAAGAAGAGATTGACGCAACACAAGAAAATGATCAAGAAGCTCAAAATCCTCCTCAAGATGGGATATATCCAAAGGATCACTCTAAGGTTTTTCAACTGGTATTATTTCTAATCTTAATTTGCTTTTGTTATGCTAAGTGATATGCTTCTTGTTATGAACTTCATGATGACACTTTAATGTTGAAAGTCCTACTAGTATCTCTTCTATGATCCCTTGATACTTTTCTCCTACAATTTTTTGATTTATGACAAAAGGGGGAGAAAATAGTGCAAGATGTAAGGGGGAGAAATTTTGTTAATATGATGATTATTGATGATGCCTATAAATTGTTTACAATGATTATTGATGCAAGGGGGAGTTATCTCCTTTTCTTGGTGATTGTTATGCTTTGCCTTTTTGATATTTTGATGCATCACCATACTTTACTTTTGCTCTTTTGTTCTTCTTGCATATGTGTTTGTCATAATCAAAAAGGGGGAGATTGTTAGCCCTAAGGGCATTATTACTTGTGTTTTGATTATGATTAACATGTGCTTGTGTGAGTATGTTAGCTAACCCTTCATAGAGAACAAAAGAAGAACATATGAAGTCTCAAAGTCTCAAGCAAAAGATCTTGATGATGAGGGCAAAATAGAGAAGAAGAGATCAAGCCATACCAAGATCAAATCAATTGAAGACATTGAAGACATTGTATTTGTGAACTAGGTATTATCTTGTAAAACTCTCTAGTCTTAGTCTTTGATTCATTGATCATACATGAAGCTCTTCTCATGTTTTTCTAAAATATAATCCTTTGATAAAATCCAAGTATTCTTGACTTTAAGATGTTTTGAATAGTTTTTCTCCTCTTTAAAAAATTGTCAAGAATGCCTTTGAAACTTGGAAGAAAGTTTTGTTCAGAAAAAAACTTGGCTGAGGAAAAACAGAAAAATTCGGAAGTCCGTTTTTTAAAAGGGGGAGTCCGTTTTTAAAACCGATAGTCCGTTTTTTAAAACCGATAGTCCGTTTTTAAAATCGATAGTCCGTTTTCTAAAACCGATCGTCCGCTTTTTACAATTCGTGAGTCCGTTTTTCGAAAACCAAGTCCGAATCTTTCTGTCCGAGAAATTCGGCAGTCCGGTTTTTAAAAACCGATCGTCCGTTTTTAGTCGTCGAGTATAAAAAATATTACCGTTGCACATAAGCAACGGTCATTTCTGAAATTTGACAGCCTATTTCTTAGGCAACGGTCTTAAGCTTAAAAAACCCTATATATACACTCAATTATCAGCCATAAATTCAACAAGTTTGGGAATTACTTATTGAGAACATTTAATACATTTCAAGAGCTTCAAAAATACATTTTATTACAAATCATTTTCAATCCCAAACAAAAATCTTCTTGAGCTTCATTATTGATCATTCATCAAAGACAAAGAAAAGAGGTGCTTGTAGAAGTATATCATTGAGTTGTAATCTTCCTCTTCTCAAGCTAAATTGGTAACATTGTTCCTAACTCTCTCTATTCTTTTATTGTGATCAAAGGTTTGTGGAAAACCCTTTGGGTGATCCTTTGATTAACTAGTTGTATTGTTGTGATTGAGGTTATAGTGTAAAACCCTTGAAGGGTGAACCTCATTGTGTAGTTGTGTAATCAACTTGAAGTTAGTGGATTTGTGAAATCCTTGGGTTGAGGCTCAAGGTAGTGGATGTAGCTCTTGGAGAGAGTGAACCACTATAAATTGTTGTGCATGCTCTTTAACTCTTTGCTCTTTTCATAATTGCCAATTCTATAAGATTGTGCTTTGTGTGGATTCTTATTAAAAAGAGTTTTTAGAAATCTTTCACAAACAAATTGGAGGTTTATCTTTCTAATCAAACAAAAGATTTTTTAAATTAGCCAAAAACCTTATTCACCCCTCCTCTAAGGTTTTTCAATATCCTTTTGCATTTTGAGTTTTCTTGCAAAAGATCAGGAACTTTTCAAATGCTTCATCCTTTTGCACCAGAAAAAGTGTCCAAGTAAACCTTGAGTAATATCAATAATCACAAAACAATAAGTTTTTCCTACTAAGCTTTTTGGTGAGACATGACCAAAAAATCAAAGTGTAACAACTCAAGTGGTTCTATAGTTGATACAACTCCTTTTGCTTTGAAGGATACTCTTGTTTGTTTCCCAGCTTGACATGCTTCACAAACTCTATCTCTCTCAAACTTAGTTCCTCGAAAACCATTTTCTAATTCCTTTTTGATAAGCTTAGCTAAGATACTCATACTTGCACGTCCAAGTCTCCTATGCTACAACCATATCTTATTTACAACAGAAGCTAGGCAAACAACATTAGCTCCATTCAGCTTGGTAGTTTCCAGAATATACGTATTCTCAAATCTATTTGCCTTCAGAACTATCTTTTCATCTTTCAATATATTGAACTTCCTTCTTTTAAAGTTTACACGCAGTCCTTTGTCACATAATTGACTCACATTAATCAAATTGAATTTGAGTCCTCTTACAAGTGAAACATTTTCAATTTTCGAATTCATCACAATGGTTCTTTTCCCAACAATTTTTCCTTTGCTATTATCTCCAAAACTCACTTCTCCTCTTTCATTTTCCTCCAACTTGGTGAACAAATTTTGTCACCTGTCATGTGTCTTGAGCATCCACTATCGATGTACCACCAATTTTCAACTCCTTTGCTCCTAAGAAACTTCTGTAAAACAACATTAGTTTTTCTTAGGTACCAAAACATAGTTGGGTCCTTGATGGTGAAATTTCCAATTTGATGATGAATGTGTATAGTATCCCTTTCCAAATTGATTAAAATTCTCAAAAAAAATTTCTTGCAATATGACCAAGTTTTAACAATTATAACACATAATAACAGGTCTTCTTTTCTGAAAATTATTTCTCCTTTTATTATAAAATCTTGGTTTTGAGTACCATTGTGTGGTAGACTTATTTTTCTGAAGTTGAGTGTTTCTATTTTGATAAAAGTTTTGTTTCCTTTTAACAACGTGATTCTAAAAACAAGTTTGGCTACTCTCAGAGAATTTGTCAATTTTAAGCACTCTTTTCAATGCTTCTTCAATACTATCAGTTGTAATTTTCAGATGAACTTTTTCATTAATCTCCTTGTCCTTCTTGACCTCTTTCAAATCATGAACAAATCCTAACACAGATTTATCACATAATGATCTCTGATTTCCCAACAGTTTGTTTAAGTTTTCCTTTCTCTGTGTAAATTTTTCCAAGACCATATTTAATTTCCTATTTTCATCCTTTAATTTCACATTTTAAAAACTTGAGTTTTTCTCTTCTGAGGATTTCAAAGCGATTTTCAACAGATTCAGTTTTGAGTTTTCTTTTCATCTCTTATAATATGTTTCTCAGAATTATTTAGTTTGATTTTATTCTGTTGTGTTTCATATTTTTCGGCAAGATTTTTATAGTCAGGAAATAAATCTTCAAATGTATCATGCAATTCTTCATAAGATTTATCAAGGATAATTACCTCTGTAGATTCTTCTTTGCTTTCTTTATTGCTCTTGCTTTCATCAACGCCATTAAGCACATTAAACTCTTTTTTGCTTATTTCTCATTATCTTCACTTTCTTTATCATTTTCGTCCTCACTCGAGCTAATATCTGAATCACTCCATGTTCTTGTCACCATTGCTCTGCCCTTCTTCTTTCTTTTCAGTTTTGGACAACATGTTCGAATATGTCCAGGCTCCTTGCACAAACAAACAATCTCAATACTTCTCTTCTTTTTTCCATCCTCCTTGGTTTGATTGTCCTTCTTGTATTTTCTGAAAGTTTTATAAAACCTTTTCATTTTTCTGGCAATTAGATTCATTTCTTCTTTCATATTTTTCTTCTCATCCTTTTAACCTTTTAAGGCAATACTCTTCTTTTTTTTTTTTTTTTCTTGAATGACGTTCTTTCATTTATCCATCATTAACTCATGAGACAACAAATAACCAATTAGAACATCATATGGAAATTTGGTAAGATCTTTAGTATCAACTAGAATAGCGACTTTTGTTTCCCACTTATCTGTTAAGGATCTTAGGAATTTTTTCACCATTTCTTCTTCAGTAATATCCTTTCCAAGAGCTTTCAATCGATTCACATTATTAAACCTGTTATTCAAATTAGGGATGGATTCATCAGCATTCATTGGGAATAATTCATAATCTCTAAAAAAAGATATTGATTCTAGTTTCTTTCAGTTAACTAGTTCCCTCATAAGTAACTTTAAGTTTATTCCAAATTTCTTTTGCCGATTTGCATACTTAAACCTTATTGTATTCATTCACATCAAGTGGACAATGAAGGAGATTCAGAGCTTTGATATTGGTAGACCACTTCTTCCAATCATTGTCATCAAAATCACTTACATTCTTATCAATCTCAACATTATCTATCATTTTCTTTGGAATGAAAGGACAATTGATAATAACCTTCCAATATTTACAACAACAGATTGAATGAAATTCTTCATTCTAGTTTTCCAATTTGAATAGTTGGTTCCATTAAATAATGGAGGTCGAGATATAGACTGTCCCTCTGTTAGGCCGGTCGAGTTAGTCATGGATCCTCTCTCGAGTTGTTAAACTCAAATTCTTGAGAGAGACTGCTATGATACCAAATGTAAGTCCCTAAAGTGTCTAAGAGGGGGGAGGGGTGAATTGGACTGACGCAGCGTAAAACGTTCAATAAGGAATTTCAGGTGAGAATCCTTAAATTTAGAACAAAAGGTCTATAATTGAATGAAAATAATGATCTGCCCTCAACAATGAAAAGGTGGCTATTCAAAGTTTAGCCAAAGCCCTGATGACCCAAATAAGTAAAAAGACAAAAATTCCCACAACTAATAACATAAATAAATAGTTAAAAGATGAAAAAATTAAATAAAATTCCCAAAACAGAAGAGAACACAATCACTGGCACATTCATCAGTGACCGTGTTGCTGATCATGTTGCTGGTCATGTTGTTGTCTGTGTACTTCACTGTTTCTTCATTCTTCTTTTCTTCTACTCCCAATTGGTCACGAACTCTTCCACAACAACTTCTACATTATTCTCTCCCACCTAAGAAAAACTCGTCTACAAGTTTTTCGGATACAGAGGCTCATCATCGGGATAAAATGGAAAAATATCCACCACATTAAATATCTTGGATACCCCCATAATGTCTGGAAAACTAACACCATAGGCATTATCATTAATCTTCTTCAAAATCGAATATGGTCCATAGTTCTTGGATTGCAACTTGCTATACTGGCCAACTGAAAATCTCTACCATCACAAGAACACCATAACCTGATCACCAACAGCAAAAAGCTTCTCCTTGCGATGCTTGTCAGCTGCTTGTTTATACTTTGCATTGGACTTTTCAATTTTCTTACAAACAGCTTATGTAGTAGAGTGCCAATTTTCTGCCATATGCTTAGCTGCTACATTGTTAGCTTGCACCTTAGGCAGCTTAAGTAAATCCAAAGTATGCGCAGGTTCCTTCTGATACACTACAGAAAAAGGCGTCATACCTGTAGTACGATAGATGGAACTGTTGTAAGCAAACTTAACCTATGCCAAAGCATCATCCCACTTCCTTGGTTGATCACCAATAATGCTGCAAATCAAATTGCCTAATGATCTATTGGTAACCACCATCTGTCCACCAGTCTGTGGATGAGTTGTACTGCTGTAATTCAAAGAAGAATCAAATCTGTGCCAAAGTGATCTCCAGAAGTGACTGAGAAACTTGCTATCGTGATATGATGTTATAGACTTTGGCACCCCATGCAAACAAACCACCTGTTCAGAATACATCTTCGCAATACTCTGTGCATAATGAACTTTCCTGCAAGGAATAAAATGGACCATTTTTGAAAAACGGTCAACAACAACAAAAACAGAATCCGAACCCCGCTGAGTACGAGGTAAGCCAGGAACAAAATCCATCAACACATCCTACCTAATGTCCTGTGGCACTAGTAAAGGTGTGTACAGACCAGTATTTTGTGAATGTCCCTTAGCTGTCTGACAGATGTAACATTTTTGCACAATCTTGTTCACATCCCTATGTAAATGTGGCCAATAAGAACGCTCCATCATAGTAGCAATAGTTTTATCTCTGCCCAAATGACCAGCTAATCCTCTGCTATGCAAATCACGAATCACCTTTTCCCTCAAAGAAGAGACAGGAATACAAAGGCGATTACCCTTGATCAAAAACCCATCATGAATATGAAAATCATCACAAAGCTGCCTTTCATTACACTTCTCCTAAATCTGTCCAAACTCTACATCGCCAGAGTACAACTCAACACTCGAAACCCACAATCTCATTACTCAAAGTAACCAGTAAAGTAACCCTTCTACTCAAAGCATCAGCTACTTTATTCTAAACTCCTGCCTTATGCTTCAACTTAAAAGGTAACTTCTGCAAAAAATTGTATCCACCTAGCATGCATATCTTTATTAATTCGACTCTGACTATTCAAATGTCTTAGCACATCACAATCAAAATACAGAAAAAATTCTTGCCCAACCAGATAATGTTCTAAAGTCCGTAAAGCACGCACAACATAATAGAATTCTTTATCATAAGTACTCCACTTAAGTCTAGCATCACTAAGCTTCTCACTAAAGACTGCTACTGTTCATTTTTCCTGCGACAAAACTGCACCAATTCCAACTCCACTCGCATCACAATCCACCTCAAATAGCCTAGTAAAATCTAGCAAAGCTAAAACAGGGGTTATACATAACTTCTCTTTCAATAGAGCAAATGCTGACTCAGTTTTGTCACTCCACTCAAACTTGCCCTTCTTCAAACACTCAGTTAAAGGGGCTTCAACACTACTAAAGTGCTTAATAAAACGCCTATTGAAACTAGCCAAACCCAAGAAACTCCTCAACTCAAATAGTGTTCTTGGGGCTGACCATTCTCTAATTGCCCGAACTTTCTCATCATCGTCCTGAATACTATCTGCAGTAATAATAAACCCAAGAAACAACAACTTCCTAGCCATAAAACTACATTTTTTCAGGTTCACACATAATTTATTTTCTTGTAAGACGGTCAAAAAACTCCTCAAATGATCTTAATGCTCTTCTTTTGAACTACTATAAATCAGGATATAATCAAAATAAACAACCACAAATTTACCACTACATGGCTTAAGTACTTGATTCATAAGTTGCATAGAAGTGCTAGGGGCATTAGATAATCCGAAAGGCATTACCAGCCACTCATAAAGACCATCCTTTGTCTTGAAAGCTATCTTCTATTCATCTCCCATCCTAATACGAATTTGGTGGTATCCACTCCGCAAATCGATCTTTGTGAATACTTTAGCTCCACTCAGTCTATTCAGTATATCTTCCAAATGAAGAATGGAAAATTTGTACCCAATTGTAATCTTGTTGATTGCTCTACTATCAACACATATCCTGTAGCTTCTATCCTTCTTAGGCATCAATAAAGCAGGAACAGCACATGGACTCATGCTCTCCCTAATGTTCTTTTTCTCTAGCAACTCCTGCACCTTCTCCTGCAAAATCTCACTATTTTTCGGACTCATCCTGTAATGTGGAAGGTTTGGCAAGCTATAATGTGGAAGGTTTGGCAAGCTAGCTGCAGGGATCAAATCAATGTGATGTTGAATGTTCCTCATAGGAGGTAATTCAACAAGAAGCTCCTCTAGCATAATCTTAGCAAATTCCTCCAGTAATGGTTTGACCTGTTCTGGTACTTCATCAATCTACTTCTTCTCATCAGCTGCAAACACTTACCTTACCACCAAAGCATGCACCACCTGTGACTCCTTAACAAACTCCTCCATTTCATGCCCAGATTGTGTAATTGTTAGGAAAGACCGTTCCTCCACTTTATAAGCTTTGGCACGGTTACTCGCCTTCATGGGAAGTAGATTAATCTTCACCCCATCTTTTTCTAGCCTATATACATTATCTCTACCTGCATGTTGTGCATTAACATCAAACTACCAAGGTCACCCAAACAACAAATGATATCCACAACATCACAATACACTTCATCTTTGTAAGTACCTATAGAGAATGGTACCTTACATCGTTCTGTCACTTGAACCTTCTCTTTTGCCTTAATCTAGCCTATAGAGTATGGACTGGGATGCTTCTCTTTCTTCAGTTTCAATGACTCAGCCGCATCTCTGCCAATGATGTTTTCATAGCTCCCACTATCTATGTTCAACACAAACACCCGAACATTGATAGTACACCTGGTCCGAAATAGCTTGTGTCTCTGGCTTCCATCTTCTATTTATGAATTAACATCAACCCACGTATCACACAATTCTGCTCTTCCTCCTCGGCATATTCTTCATAGTCATCATCTTCTCCATCAGGACCATAAAACACCTCTTCTTCGTCCCGTTCAACTACATTAATAGGTTTTCTAGTAGGACATTCATTTGATCTGTCACTGGGTTGTCCGCAAGGAGCCTAAAATAGGTTTTGCATAAGGATTAGTGGCTGCCTTTTGTCCCTCCTTTGATTAGGTAACCTTCTTCCCAGGCCCCTTATCTTCCTTCCGTTCAGTACCCTGATTCCATCCCTATGCAGCTTTACTTCTATCTGCAAAACTCCTCGATGTATCTTCACCACTATTACTCCTCTGAAAATTATCATTGCCATACGTTCGCCTATTACCTTCAAACCTACTTCCACCTCTATCTCGGATCATTAACTCAGCTTTAATTGCTAAGTTTTTCACCTCCATCACACTCTTTACAACCTGTACCCCAATTCTATCTCGAATCTGCGGTTTCAAACCATCTATGTAACAAGTGACCTGATGCACCTCACTCGCTCGCAAATCATTCCTCTCTGCCAACCTTATAAATTCTGTTATATATTCCTGTACAAATCTCTGATTCTGCTGACGGCATTGATACTGCTGAAATAGGATCTGTTTACAGTCTGGAGGCAGAAATTCACTCTGCAACAACTGTTTAATTCTGAACCACATCCGAACAGGCTGTTTACCCTCTCTCTGTCGTCTATGTAGCAGCCTCTCCCACCAAGCAAACGTTCCACCCTTCAATCTACACGCCACTAACTTTACTCTCTTCTCTTGTGGGATATCCATATATATTCAAAAAAATGATCAATTTCGACGATCCAGTCAACAAAATCCTCTATGCCTAGATTACCATAAAACTAGAAATATCCACCTTCAATCTAAAATAACCACCATCATAGTCATTATTATGTTGAATGTTATAATTGTTATTATGCTCGCCACTGCCTCTCCTAGCAGGTCTGTTTTGATCTTCAGCTAAAATTAGATACTCCTCCTCGTCACAGGAATTACAACCACCAACCTGGTTTTGGACATTAGCTGCTACAGGTACGTTAGCAACACCACCTCGAGCAAGTTGATCTCTTGGTCGTTGTCCTCCATCATTCATGTTTCTATTGGCATTCACTCCAAGGGCGTCAAATCTGTTAATCATCTCATCAAAGCATTGATCTAAACGCCTGAATCGTTGATCCAGATTTACTTCCAAGGTTCTGATTTCTGCCTCTTGAGCATCCATCCTATCTCGCAAGGCTTCAATATCTTGAACGACGTTCTGGATATCACTGTTTCCACCGGACATTGTTAGTACGAACAGAATTCAAGCTCTGATACCAACTGACGCAGCGTAAGATGTTCAACAAGGAATTCCAAGTGAGAATCCTTAAATTTAGAACAAAAGATCTGTAATTAAATGAAAATACCCTCAACAATGAAAAGTGGCTATTTATAGTTTACGCAAAGCTCTAATGACCCAAATAAGTAAAAGACAAAAATGCCCACAACTAATAAAATAAATAAATAGCTAAAAGCTGAAAAATTAAAAAAAAACGCCCAAAACAGAAGAGAACATGATCACTGACATATTCAACAGTGACTGTGTTGCTGATCATGTTGCTGGTCATGTTGCTGCCCGTGTTCTTCACTGTTTCTTCATTCTTCTTTTCTTCTTCTCCCAATTGGTCACAAACTCCTTCGCAACAACTTCTACAACATGGACTAAACAAAAATTATAAAAACTATGATTATAAGCTATAAAAATTTTTGTTTTGATTTTCTTAAAGAACTAGCTCACGAACTCAACAACTTTCAAATTATCAGTTTCATTCCTCTTGAATGCATTTAGCTTGACTCCAAAAGATTGACTCAGATCAGTTTGAGAGGTGCAGAAAACATCAACGTATTGCAGAAATATAAAGAACAAAAACTAAAGAACACAAACAGATTTATAGTGGTTTGGCTAATTTCCTACATCCACTTTCTTCAAGATCACTCTCCCTTGAAGATTTCACTAAACACAACCAATCTCTATTAGGGTGAGATTAAACCCTTAAAAATACTAGATTTTCTTAGTCTAGCAACTAAATGTTTTCTTATTCCAAAAAAAACTCATCTGCAAGTTTTGATATGGACCTCGCAATCCAACATCAAGTTTTGTTTATGAACTTGACAAACCAAAAATAAATGAAGAATTTAGAAAATCACACTTTGAACATCAAAAAAACAATTCTACTCAAACTCTTAGAAATCTATTCTCTTTCTTCTTTTGCAAGTGCACCTTTCTTGAGGGTCTTGAACAACACTTGATGATTCATATGAAATTGCATACTTCTCTTCAAGTTCTTCTTGCCTTACATACTTGTTAGAATTCATGCTTTTCTGCCAATATTAGTCCCTTATGCTGCTGCAATCACTTTTTCACATCCTATTTCCTCTTTTCTTTTCACTAGCAAACAACTGCATTTATAACAAATTTCCTAAAATAGCAATAGGACAAATACAAAAAATAGATCATATAAAATTACTTTATGTTTATTAACCATTTCAAAATATTCTCTTTGATTCAGCTTACTAATTTTCTTTCATCTAGCATCTTGACAGCTGTAAAGGATATGTACTGGTCCCCCAAATCCCCAGCTAAGCATTCGTACTTTGATTCAGTACACAGAAGTTCTTCTCTCATTTAATAGCTCCACAAATCAAACCTATTGTTAGCTTAAAAAATAAGAAAAGTAAAGCTAACTTTTGCTACTCTTCAAAACCAATTAGGCTAATGATTCCTTGAGCCAACATATTATTTTGAAATTTCCAATAGACAATAGAAGCCGAACTAAGCCAAGTTATGCGTATCAATTTGGCTATATACTAATCCTTAAAAAAAAGAATAAATTAATTCCTAGTTCCAAAAGGCCAAAGAACGGGTAGAAATATGCTCTCAATGAATTCTATATATGCTGGGCCTGGGGGCTTCCAAGATGTACTCTGCCAGTAGACATGCAACTGCCGAATGAGGTGCCACTATAAATGGAGAAAAACATTCTAGCATCGAAAGCATTAATAGAGACAATACTCTCTAGGACGAAACCAAACAAATCATCAATAGTACCGCAAGCTTTTCCGAGACTCGCCACCAAGCACTACTAGCGTCATTCCATAACCATCATTTGAATTGAGGTTTAACATTTTTAATTTAGAGAAAATATGTTTTTTTTATTGTAGTTGCGTTTAAGTTGAGTTTAAATTAAAAGAAACAGTTTTATCTTTTCCTTTAAACCCCAAAATTTTCTCTCACACAAAATTTCCCTTTTATATTCATTTTTTTTTTCATTTTCCTAATCTAAAATCTAAGTGAAGTGCTAATCCAAAGTAAATCGGTTATGAAGGAAAATATAAGGCTAGTAATTGTGTTTTGTTTTGTTTTCTTCTTTTAGGTCGTGTTTAGGGGGTTAGAATCGGGCCCATAGAATTAGAATTGGGGGCCCAATTCCAATTCTTCTGTTTGGATAGCGAAAAAAAAAAACAGAATTCAAATTGAATTCACATTTTAAAGACCCGAATTTTGAAAAATAAATTCAATTTTAAAACCAAAGATGTACAATTCTAATTCTAAAGAATTCTATCCCATCATATATGCTCTTTTCCACCTTCCCACCCGAACATCTTCCATCTCCGGCCTCCCGACTGTCTTCGGTCTTCCCCTACTGCGTTTCTCTCTCTGGCTCTCCCTCCTCTGCTCCATCGTAGTAGGTTTTTGAAGAATCATACTATCGGTAAGCTTTATTTTTCATTCCTAACTAAACCATAGTCCTCTCCCCTCTCCTCCTCTCTTGCTAGCACCATAATTCTTTGATTTCTTTTTTTTTTCCCAATTAAACCATAGATTTTTCTCTTTTGTTTAGTTTTAATATGTTTTTTCATTATTTTAATCAAATTCGTTTATGTTTTCAGACTTATCTTAACACTGTAGTTATTTCTAGCTATACAGGTAATGTTTCTTTCTCTATTATTAATCTTTGGCTTTCTTCTGAAATATTACATTGATAATGCACTTTTGCACTGAGATCTTGATTGTGTTAGTTTGGGGTTTAAATGCTGTACATTTTTTCCACGCTAAGAGCATATGCAGTCTTTGGGACAGAGAAATATATATAGGTACATTAGTATCTAACTGCCAAAACAAAGCTTCTATTTCAATTTTTTCATAGCAATATTAGTCTTCACTTGTTTGATTTTTCTATGGACTTTCTTTTTCTGCTTACTTTGAGTTTTTTAAAGTCCCTCTTCATATTCTCCTTATGGGTTTTCACTCGAATGCATGAAGAATTTACTCAAATTTACACTATCATTTCTACCCTATAAAGATTTACTACAACTGTGGTTCTTTTAGTAGAATAAAATGTATTATTTAGTAGAATTATCATAGTATCAATGGTTGCTAGACATATTAGGTTTGCCGCAAGTTTGTCTTGTGTTATTTGTCTTGCTACCAATATCATACTTACCAGTACGAAATTTGATATGGGCTTGTTCAGCATTTTCTACTATCAAAAGCTATTAGAATTTTGTTACAGTATGAGTGTTTAAACACATACACACAACACCCTCTCTGAAAATGGGCAGTTGAGTAAGAGCGTTAGTCTACAAATGAGTTATGAGCTCAGTTAATGATTTTACACCTTTTTTTGTTTTATATTAATATAATTTTTTTTTAATAGTATGGAACATAAGTTGATGGACATTGTAGAAGTAGTTCAACAAGAAAAAGAGAAAAGAGTAAAAAACAGAAGTTGGCTGTGGGATATCATATGGTTACAATGGCTTCAATTGCTATTATGTGGCATGAGAAACATATGGTTAAGGAGCCTAGTTTAGATTTTAGAATAGCAAGAGACTTGTACTCGCATCGTCTTTATGATGGGATAGATATAGTATGTAAGAAGCAACTACGTCTAAATAGGCAAGCTTTCACTAGCTTGTGTAGAATGTTGAAAGATCATTGTGGTTTGAGAGATACCATCAATATCACAGTTGAAGAAGCCCTTGCAATATTTTTAAATATTCTTGGTCATAACTTGAAGAATTTAAAGGTAAAATTTGATTTTATAAGGTCTAGAAAAACAATTAGTCGATATTTTAATATTGCGTTGTGTGCTATTATCAAACGAGGAAGGCAGTACCATATCCAACAAGATATAGAACTTGAAGGATTTGAAGACCACAAATGGTTGTGGTTTCAGTAATTAAAATATTTATAAAATTCAATAAGCAAAAGTAATATAACCTATTATGGTAATACATTATTATTTACACACACATACATCTTTTATAGGATTATCTTGGAGCATTAGATGGTACATTTGTCCCAGTAAATGTTCCAATTAAACACCAAGGTAGATAATGCAATAGAAAGAACGATATAACCACTAACGTATTGGTAGTTTGTTTTCGTGACATGAAACTCACCATATATGTTGCCTGGCTACAAGGGATCTACTTACGTGATGCATTAGTTAGGTCAGACCCATTAGTTGTTCCAAATGGTACGTTTTTTGTTCTTGTTTGAATTGAGTAAGTATAATTAATATGTGTAAGAATTATTAGTTAAAATAAGTGATATTGAAATATTGCAGGTAATTTTTTTCTTGTTGATGCATGATATACAAATGGACCTGGTTTTCTAGCTCTATATGGAGGTGTTTGCTACCAACTTAATGAGTAGAATAAGAGCGGTAATACTCTAGAGACTTACAAAGAGTTATTTAATCTTCGACATTCAAGTGCTAGAAATGTCATCGAAAGGGAATTTGGGATGATAAAAAAGAAATGAAAAATTTTGAGAGATGCATCATTTTTTCCGGTAGAAACCATGAAAAAATTTTAATTGCATGTGCCATACTTCAGAACCACAAAAGAGTTGAATAGCCTAACGATCCAGATTTAGAAAAAGTTGATGTAGAACTCTAGGCAATGATTAATCTTGAACCAAGTAATTATGAAAGAGAAGACAAAGATGAAGAAAATGATGAAAAACTTGTACATGTGAACTTTACAAATGTTGACAATCAAATTAAGATTATTAGAACAACCAATGGGTGGACACAGTTTAGGAATGCACTGGCACAAGCAATGTTTGCAGAGTAAATTAATACATAAGTCTAAACTATATTATATATTATTAATATCTTTATGTGCTGAAATTTTAGTCTGTATAAGCTCATTATTCAGTTTTATTATGCATTTTTTCAATTTATATGCAAAAGTTTCTTATGATTTGTTTTTTTATAATTTTAGTTATGACATCTTAATCACATTCAATAGAGAATTCCAAAGGAAAGAAAAAAATTTATATTACATGGACAACTCCCAAGGATAGAGTTTTGAGTTCTTGTTTGATTAGCAAATGAATCAAGGGAACAAGTTAGATGGCAAAAATGCATGGAAACCAGCAGCTTGGACAGCTACAATTGGTGCATTGAGAGACCAATTAGGTATTTCTATAACAAAGACCAATATCATGTCTCGACTGAAAACATGAGAGAAATATTACAAAACTTTACAACCTGTACTAGCAAAAGATTCTGATTCTGTTGTTACTTAGGATTTTTCTAAAGGAAGAATTCAAGTGAATAACGAGAGTTCTTAGAAGGAATATGTAGAGGTATATTATATCTGCATGCAAATAACTGCTTTAATGTTATTTTATGCTATAAGTTCAGTTGATGGTGGCTGTTGCAATGTTTTTGAAACTGACTATATGCTACTTTTGCTTGGTATTTTTCATTTAAAGTGATTCTAATTGTATATATCTTTATATAATTTCGGAAAAGTTTAATATATAACTGTTTTCTGTCCAAGTAACTCTTTTGGTATATGCAAGAAATATTTTCTTCTTGAGAATTGCTCATTTTCATGAGAATTTCATAATTATATAAAGTTTGTTTTGATTGTTCCACACAAATGCAGAGAGATGTACTTTGAGCACTGTTTTTCCTCTGTATTGATCCTTGGGCTCAATTAAAAGTTTGTTTCAACTCTTGAATGATTTTCTTTTTCATAGATTATTTGTGTGAGAACTTGTATAATTGTTGAAGTTGAAAGTCTGAATTCTCTAATGCTTGTTGCTTTCTAGAATGGTTTTCCGTGTGCTTGATGTTTTCCTCTATCATTATGGGGTGATGGTGTTATGTATTTAAAAGTGACTTTTAGATTTACCTTTGAATGATGAGATTTTAGTAAAGACAAAATTGGTTTCTTTTTGTAAGGGATAGCTTAGAGGCTTTATTTAGATGATAAGATAGGATTAATCTCTATTAGCTGAAAGAGAAATAACAGTCAAAATGTCTTTTCCATTACAGGCAAATGTTCAAATAAATTAGAAGTACAAAATGCTTTAAGAGATCTATAAATTTTCTGTTGTGAATTAAAAAGCATGCGGTCTTTTACAGAAACACCTCATCTACTAGTAAGGATAAGGCAACATACACCAATTCTTTAATAACTGAATATAAAAGAGCCTGTGTGATTAAGTTTGTCGGTTTCTTTGAGGTTGTATCTAATTTTTGGAACCTTTCAGTGATATATTATTTTACAAATTTCTATTTATTTTATCAAAGTTCCTCCTAGATGTATTCTTTTCATGTGCTTCCTAGATGGTATGTCTTCTATAAAGTCTAGTTTTGTTCACTCTATCCTTTTCTTTGTTTTCATTATGAGATCATTTTAGTTTGATCCACCTGCTCATATTCATTGTTAGACAATGTGACACATTCATCTTCTTTGTACAAGGTGAAATTTGATATTACTTTGTCCTGTTGCAATAGGAAACCAACACTAAATTTTAACTTTGTTTCAACTCCCATGAGAATAACTTCTACTCCGATCCTTTAAATGTTTATTCTTCCCTTGGGCACTAGTACTTCTAGCATATATGAAATTTCCAAGTTTGCTAGTTTAGTTTGTTACTTCCTTCTATGAGTCCCACACATATTGATAAAACTGCAACTAATTGATTACAAAGAGCTAATTTTGGATTTTATTATTTTGTAGGCACATCCAAAAGTTTGTCCTTATAGAAACAAGATCATCTGAGAATTAGGATGATATAAGCATCTTGTTTTCTCAAGATCGTGCAAATGGTCAAGGTGCTCGAATAGCTATGGAGTTAGATCAAGTTTAGATAGAACCTAAAGGCATTAATTTGGATGAAGAAGAATTTGCGGAAATTAATTCAATATAAAGTATGATTATATAAACTTGTTATCTCGGAAAGGAGGATTGAAACGAAATAATTCTACTTCTGATCCTAAAGGTACAAAGAGAATTTACAAGCTCTATATAAAGTTTTGGGTCACATGACTAATTCATTGGACAAGTATCTGAATTTTGAGTATGCAAAAGCTACAACTCAAAATGGTGTTAGATGAAGTGAATAAGGTGGCTAACTTGGATGATTTTTTCAAATTTTGAAGGCTATGGATTTTCTTATGAATGACCAAAGGAAGTTTGATTGTAGGACTTCCATATAACTTGAAGAGGCAATGGATCTTGATGCATTTGACTGCATGAAACAAAATTTGTTTCAAACTATTACGACTTCAATTTAAGTTTTGCATATTATTTAGTTTGACAATTGTTAATACATAATTTAACTACAGGTTATAATATGGAGAAAATTTTATAAGAATTATATGGTTTATTAATATTGAAGGGTATGTTATGGACATTTTATCTTTTTTTTTTTAATTTATTTTACATAGTTTATTAATTTTAACTTTGGATTGTAATTTTTTATTTTCAAAAATATTTTACTTTATATTGTGTATAATTAGATGAATATAGGTTAATTGCAATAGAGTTATTTCGTAATTAAAATTTTTAATTGTACCTTTATAATTTTTTTGTTGGCACTTCCAAACAAAGGAATTAGAATTAGAAAATGAATTTCATAGCCATTCTATAGTTTTACTAAACAAAGGAATTAGAATTACATTTCTTATAATTCTATAAAATTCTAATTCCAATCTAATTCTAAGCTCCAAACACAACCTTAACTCCAATCCAAATGAATTCCAAAAAAAGATTCAAATTTATTCTAACCTACCTTTATGAAAGAGGGCTTAAAATATGAAACAACAGAAGAGGAGGTAATTCAGGCATCAATATGATTGTCCCTTTTGCATTAACATTAGTCCATAATCCATAATAAAACTTTCCTAAGTACCGCATTGAGAGTCCTCCACTAAATGGAACTATCAAAAGTTAGAAAAAATATAAAACATATTTCTTCCAAAATTTGATAAATACATAAAACACAACGTCGAACTTTAAATAAAAAAATTAAAAAAAAAACCCTCCTGTTATAACAAGATGCCCAATAAAACAAGGGCAGGTACATGAAAACTATTACACAAATTTCATAGTCACAAAGTTATTCAAAAATTAGAATTTAGCAAACATTTTCATACACATACAACCCCCCAAACACATGACTTTTGTGTAGAACTATGTTGATCATGAGTATTATGTAAATATATAAGAGACTACCAGAAGTAACTATTGACTTGAGAAGAAGCCTGTGAATCCTCTTCATCATGTGATGGTGAGTGTATATGTCTTCCTTCATATGTTGTTATCACCATTCTTGGATCTTCAGCTAATCTTTCGACTCTTTTCTTCACACGACAGTTATCTTGTGTACAACGATAGTAACTTCTACTTACACATAAAACAAACAATGTTAAAAGAAAATATATTAATCATGAATTTTTCACAATTTATATTTATAAAATAAAATATGCATTTTAAATGAATTTCTTCCATATAGTAACAGATTTTTGTATATTACGTGATGCTGGTAATAAGTTCTTCTGTATAGTAATTCAAATACTTTTACCTTTTATAAATATATTATATATATATATATATATATATTCGAGAGATAATTTAGTACTTCCTGACTTCTCATTATAACAATAGCTGCCAAAAGTATTTTAATTTAGCAAATGAACAGTTAAATTCACGGATTCCAATAGTGAACAGTCAAACAACAGATGACTGGCAGAGTGAAACATCATTAAACCATGTTTTGATTTTGGAATATTTATTCCAATCCATCATAGTACCACGTCTTAGAATTCATCAATTTTTCCTTCTGTTTTTCAAGAAGACATGGGGAATACATTATTTTTTGTTGAAGTTTTTTTATTTTATTTTTATCACTATTAGACTAATAAGATAATTCAACCATCCATATATAGTTGAATGCCTTAGAAAATGTAATTATACAAAGTCAAAATCGTGATTTAATAGTAGTAGTATGTTTATGCAGCTAGTTTTGAATAAGGAAAATTGTGAAAAAAGTCAATTTTAGGGGGTGGGGTGGGGTGGGGTGGAGGGGGGAATTCTTATATAATTTCTTTTCAATGAATGAAAAATTTTTATATGAACCCGATTTTTATTGACTAATATATAGACACACTCACACAAAATTCAAAGTTTAATGCACAACCCTTTTGTAAAAATGGGAGAATATATAATTTGATCTTCCTTTTCCCCTTTTATTTTCTTTAGCTGTTTTCACAAATCCATTTGTAATTAGAGGAATTATGACAATTTTTTTGAAAGATGACAATTTATTTGTATTCAAAAAAAAGAAAGCTTAATATAAGAAAGAGAAGAAAACTACCAAAAAATTCTTCATTATTTATCGAACAAAATCATATTATTTGGATCTAATTTTAGAATATACAATGCCCTATTTAGATAAATATCCATATATATGTTGGTAGGCCAATGTGACATCCTATGGGATACTCTTTTACCTAGTATATGGCAAAAGGAAAAAAAGATGATAGGGGGAAAACGGCAATTCCAAACAAGTTTGAAGGTAACAAACTGGCAATGGCTGGATTCATGATCACAACCATACTAACTTTTCAAGGAGCAGTAGTGGGCTCTTTTAAGCAATATTGCCACAGACAAAATTGTCACTTGTGAAAAGCACTGTGTATATACACTTTGCAAAATCTAAGTGTAACATTTTTTTTTCTCATGAAAAGTGGAAATCATCATATTTATGGTAATCATTTTTCAATAAAAGTCATTTACTTTTTAACCTAAAGACAAATCATGCAAAGGCCAAATTGGATCTCCATGAAAATCCCCCTCATATCAAAGTCTTGGAAAAAATACAAAAAAAAAAAAGGAAAGATCATAATTAATTTCCCCCCTTTTTTTTATAGCTAGGGTTTTCATTATAAAGATTAAATGCATGGTTTTTTAGCTGTGTATATTCCTCATGTGCATGAAAATTTCTTTTCTTTTTTTTGGGCGAGGGAGGGGGAGTCCCCTGGGATGTAGGGTTATAATTAACTTCAAATCATCTAATACGTTTTCTGTCAAAGACATGGGTGAAGGGGGAGTCCCGTGGGATGTAGGGATATAATTAACTTTAAAACCTCTAATACATTTCTGTCAAAGACAAGAATCATATTATTGGCCTTATATATTTACATTAGTTGTAATTTAATTTGTGTATTAGGTAATATAATAGAAAATATACTAAACCATCCGGAATAGAGTCCAAGGCACAATATAGGTTTCCTTGATTAGATTTAATTATTATTTTCAGTCATAAATATGAGGGGTTTTAAACTTTTACACATATTAAAAATTTTAAAAACAAGACAATTTTTTAATTATAATATCCATTCTACGGTTCATAAATGAGGAAATGAATAAATAAGGAAATGAATAGATAGTGATAGAGAAATAAATGAATAAAAAGATGGATAAAGATAAAAAAAATCAATAAATATTTATTAAAAATTGTAAAATCTCGAATATTTTTTACCATTATCAATAGGTCTAAAATCCTTACATCTTCGACCGGAGTTGTATATTCATGAATAATATTATTGGCTTATTATGACATTAATTGAAACGTATCTCTATATTTTTCATCTTTTTTTCTTGCAGATTTGAGTATTTATAGTTTGTAATGAATTGTTAATCATTTACTTTCTTTTCTCCATACTTTCTTAGCAAGTACTAGTACTGATTAATACAATAATTTAGATTACATAATTACTGATTAATTAGCTCTCATGAACCTTAAAGAAAGTCATTATTTATAACTAGTGCGTCAAGAATTGAACTTAATTAATGTTGTAATAATAATCAGAAAATTCAGAGAGGAAGATTAACTACGTACCTGGGATGTTGTGTGTTTTTAACAACTTTCTGACCATATTTTCTCCATTTGTAACCATCATCCAAAACATCCACGTCGCTTAATGTCTTGAAACAAAACCTTGGTTCTCTTACCTTTCTCCTTGCCTTTATTTTCTTCATCTTTATAGCTGAAATTCCAAGATGACTAATATTTTCCCCTCCATTAGTATTTCTCTTTGAACTCATACAATCATAATTTACTTCTCCCCATGACCTGAAAATTAAAATAAATTACATCCCAATAAAACAAATAAAACTCAATAAATAAAAATTAATTTTATGAATGCTTAACCATATTAAAACATCACATATTAGCTTCTAGTAGTTTTAAAAGGTTAAGAGTTCAGTCCTGACCTAAAAACAAATAAATGAAAATCTATAGGTACGAGAATCTCTATAAAGAATTTTTTTTTTAAATATTTAATTAGAGAACTTAAAAAATAAAAAATTTATGAATAACTTTTACAAATAAAATTGGGGGCGATAGCCAAAAGGATAAAGAAGAGAAAATGTTGAGAAGAATAATGCTTCTAAAGGGGAAGAAATTAAGAAGAATTTAATTACCAGAGATTTGGACTGGATCTTTGTAAAGAAAGGATTTGATGCTGATAAGGTCCTCCTCCAAAGTTAGAAGTAAAATCAATATCTTTCTGGAGCTTGATGAGAGTTGAAGAAGATGATTGAGATAAGGTATTATTATTATTAGTATTATAAGGTAGTGGTTGTTGCTGTTCATCTGAGGATGAAGATGGAATGGTTCTTAGAATTGGTTGATTAATATTACTACATCCATAAGGAATATTATTAGAGTAGTTTTGAGGAAAATTAGAAGAGAAAAAACCCATTTGTATTGATGACGACATATGATGATCTTGATGATCTTCAAACAAGCTCTGATTCAATATTCCTTGTGATGCCATGGATATATAAAAATCCTTAATTATCCCTTTTCCCTTCTCTTCTTTTCTTTCCACTTCTTCTTTCAGGGATTTTCCTTTCCTTTCCCTTCCTTTTCCTTCTGATATAATATATTAAAAAGCTCTTTCAGAAATTTTGCAAACTAGGAGAGGAAATTCAGAGAGTACAAGTGGCCGGGATTGGGATGAAGAAGAAGAGGCAAGAGGAGGAAAGAGTTCAAGGTTAGAAGTAAGGGGAGAAAGGAGCCATATGAGAAAAAGGACAAGAGAACCAAAAAAGGATAAAAAGAGAGGAAAAGAATTTTCGGATATATATATAAATGTTATAAAAAATTATTATAAATGTCCATCCACAATTTATTTTTTTTAATTTACTAATAAATTTTTATTTCATATTTTTGTATCTATGAATATTTTTTGAATTACTAATTTTGACAAATTATGTGTTTTGTGAAGTAATTTGTGTAAAATAATCATACTCAATACTCATCAGAATAAAGACATAAATAAAAAAGAATAAGTATAAAAATGACTTTGTTCATGAGCACATAATTTGGGCATCATTTTTATAGACAAATTTAGCACATAATGCATAATTTGTCAAAATAAATGGTTCTAAAATTATTTGTGGATATAAAAATATGAAATAATAATGTACGAGTAATTTAAGAATAATGTAAATTGTTCATTGCCATTTATGGTGATTTAAGAGAAGGGATGGATAGGGTTTTGTTGGAGTTTTTTCCAGGTTTCGTAAAGTGCAATTATTGTTACCAAAAGGTAAAATACGTGGCCCTTATAGTCCGAACATACTGTTGGACGTCCAAGTGGAGGATGTAAATTATGGTGACTCAGCAACTCTATAGACTGGAGGCCAAAGTCCTAGTGCGCACAAGGAACCACCACCATATTGAAGAGAGGTTAAAATTCTCACACTGTCACTACCAGTAACAATGTCAAACGGTTCGGACCGGTCCGAACTAGACCGGACCGTATCTAGCCCGCACTTAAACGATAGGATCCTATCCAAATTGATTTTTAGTAGGCCGAAAATACCATATATTGTATCCGTCTACGACTAGCCCGCGGATAAAGGGGCATGCACACGGGCTCTTTTTATTTTTTAATACTTTTTTAATAAAAATTATTTTTTAATCTAAAAAATATTAGAATTCAATTTTTTAAAAAATATTTAACTAGTCATAAAATTACACTAATATTTAAATAAGAAACAAAATAATTATACATAAATAATATTTAAATAATATTTAAATTTTAAAAAAATATAAACTTTAACATGTAAAATAAAAAATAATATATATAGAAAACCGAGCAAGCCCGCAGATCGGCCGGACCTAACAGTAAAAACCTGCATACCCAAAACGCGAACTTATTTTTTAAAATTTATATCCATCCATTTTAAGAACGATTCAAGCCAACTCGTGAAACTAGGCCCTTTTTTACATGGTTTATTGTTAGAATTTGACATTTACTCTTTGTTATTAACTCTACAACTATAAAACTGATTAATTTATATGAAGGTAAGTATATAATTATTTGTGAAATAAAATGTGAACTAAACTGAATTTTACGATGAATTTGGAAAAGTAACTCAATCTAAACTCTATAGTGCTCCGCAGACCTTTTCTTTTTTTTTTTTTTTAATTCTTTTTCACTCGAAATGAAGTCAATAAGTCGATATGTAGCCTTGTTATTATCATCTCTTTCTGAGCAGGCAAAGTGAAGGAAAAGGTCAATTTGTAGTGCACTTCACTTGGCTTATTTAGCTTTGGAAGCGGGGAAAATATCCGTATATGTCTCAAAAGGTCAAACCAGTGCTGAAACAAAATGAATGTTGGGAGATTTTGTTATCTCGAAACTTCAAAACATATTGTTAAGGAGCGAAATTGAAAGAAAAACAAAATTATAACTAGAAATGTTAAAAATTAACAGTTTTAAAATATTTTAAAATGTTCTACTTAATTTTGTCTCAATGTATTTATTTATATTTTGAGAAAACATTTCTAGAATATGGATGGGAACTAAAATAAATATAATTTATTTATAAGAGAGCATACAGAAAAACTTCCCCAACCTCTCATTTTTTCTTTTGGTTCTTGAAACTCCATACATATATATTAAAATTTTAATTTGATCTCACCTTTATTTTCACAAACTATTCTATTTTTACAAAATTAATTAAAGAAAAAATTTAAAACCAAAATCCATTCCTCCCACCCTTGATCATCGGCTACATCAAGGTTTACAAGTGATTAATTTAACCATCAAAGCAACTCCTAATTTTATACATGTAATAGAGATAGCTTTATCTTTTCTTCTTCTTTTTTATTTTTTTAGGGGAACTAAAAAAATGTTAAGATATTGTATGAAATATGTAATTATTTATGTATCGGTTTAAATAATTTGTAATTTTTTTAATTTGTAATTTTTGTAAGAGTTCAATAATAATAAAAAATTTTAAAGAAACTGTAAGTAACGAAAATGTTACACAAAATCTAAAGATACTTGTGTAAGCATGTTTATGTCGTGAGTTACTACATGGAAGGATGGAAAGAGAGACTCAATTTATTTATTTTTTCAATATGAACTGAGAGATGGCCATTGTATTGCCTTAATAGTTCTTGTTTGTTTCTTAGTTTGTCCAAATGCAACAAAGAATTAAAAAGAAAAGGCACATGCTACATCTCTCTCTCTATCTCTCTCTCTCTCTCTCTGTTGCATGGTGGATCTATGCACTCAATTGTAATCTTTAATGGATCCAATGATAAAAGTTGAAAACAGATGAGTGCAAAATAATGGGACAGAAAAAATGAATCCACTGGTGTGGGGAAATGAAATTTATTGTAGCCCACTCAAAGATGTTCACATGATTAATATTAATACATAGTTACAAATTTAATATTCACGTATGAAATTATGTTAAAAGAAATCTTAGTTAATTTTTTTTTATAATAATCAATGTAACTTGTACTAAATTTGAGATAATCTTATTAATTAATCACGATACTGAATGAGATAAAATTTTTTTTACTATTATGCTTCTAACATTTTATATATAATTAAAAATATTAAAATACAGTTGAATACGATAAATTGTACCAAAGGTAATTACGTACAACGCACGAACTCTAATAAGTAAAATGCTTATTTTATCCTCTTATAATATAACTGTGTGTTGCACGTGCATGATGATCTCGCTATAATTGACAAGGTTTAATCACATTAGTATTTTTAGTTACACATAAAAATATTAATTAGTAACAGAAATGACAATAAAAATGTTTTAAATTGACCAAATTTAAAAGGATGAAAAGTATTTTTAGTTATATATATACATATGTATATTGATACGTTTTTTTCCCGATTCCAGATGGTAACTATCTAATTATATGACCGATTATGTGACCGACGTTAATTCTTTAAGGATTTGGTATTTACTATGGTCGATCGATACGATAATAGATAGATTTTCGTAAGAGTTTTACTGACAGAAAATATTGATATTGATACAGAATGTTATATTTCATTATCTTTATATTATAATAAATTTTTATGTTTAATAAGTTTTAGAATTCATCTACTTTCATTTGGATTTTTATTATTTTTTGAGTTATTTGTGGTCTCTCATATATATATATATATATATATATGTGTATATTTGTTAAACAATTTGATGTATTTTGTGATTTTTTAATATTTTTTGTGGCATTTTCAGAATATAATTTTGTTTTTAAAAATAAAAAATAATAATTTTTTAATCGCTTCAGTTATCAAAAACCGATTATAGAATGTTTTCGATATTGGTAACAAGAACAGTTACAGATTAGTAAACGGTATAAAGTTGGTAAATGATCGAATAAAGGAGAATGGTAACGACTAATTAGTTGGTTACCACATATATATATTGTGAGTAATTAGCAAATTTTGTCTCATAACTATTTATTCCATCTTAACTTTGTCCTATATATTTTATTTTACTCATTTTAGTCCAACAACTATTTATCATGGACAAATTCTCGCCTATATCTTTTATTTAATTGTTTTTGTTTAGTAACTATTTATCTTTGATATTTTTTGACCAAAATATTTTTATATAAATTTCAAATTAGTCCTCAAAAATATAAATATATGTCAGTTGAGAACCTCGAATTGTAAACTTCTCTAAAAGAAAAAAAACCTTCAAAATATAAAAAAGTATCAATCAAGTACCTTACATCTCTTCTTTGATGATTTAAATAGTCAATCCTCAAATAATCAATCACATTATAATCACTTTGAGCAAAATGTAAACCTAAATGAATAAAATTTTTAAATTAATTATCTTCAACCACTCAAATTAGGAATAGCAACGACATGAGTGCTCGATCGATTAGTTATATATAATCGGATACGGATTATTAGATCATCTATTGATTTCAAACTAATAATTGATCAGTAAATTTTTTGCTACCAATACTGAAACTTTTAGTCAATTGGTAACCGATTACCAACACGTCTAATAAAAATTAATTACTCTCTGATAAATTCATTTGTGTCAATTGACTATCAAATCGTAAAGTACTCTAAAAAATCTTTCAACATAAAAAAATAGTTACCAATTACTTTACAAAAGTGAAGTTAAGGACTTCATTGATACATATTTTACATTTTGAAGATTCTTTTAGAATATTTTACAATTTGAGATCTTCAATTGAAACATTTTCATGTTTTAAGATACCAATTTGAAATTTACTCTAAAATATTTTGGAAAAAAATATTAAAGATAAATAGTTACTGGAAAAAAATAAGTAAATAAAAAAAATAGAATTTAATACGTACAAAATAAATACTTGTTGGACTAAAATGAATAAAATAAAAGATATAAAATGAAGTTAAAATGAAATAAGAACTTATATAACTAAATTTGCAAATTACTATGTGTGAGCGGGGGAGAGGGTTGGGTGCGGAAGCCCCCCTTCTTCACCTAAAAACAAAATATCCATGGTAATGATGATGAATCTTGGTTGCGAATGCTCTTCCCTCTGCATCTGAGGTGAAAGTATCATTATGATTGATGAAATTAGAGGGCCTATTTGACTTTTGGCAGCAAAAAAGCTCCTAACCTTTCTACTCTTTACTTTTGGGGGAAAATTAAATTAAACAAAATTAGTGATGATTTTGCTTTTTCAGTATACTAAATACAGGTGATAAAGGCAACTCAGAAATCTATAAGGATAACTAAAAAAATTTTAAAAAATTCATTTTCACCTAAACATTTTCTCTCTCTTCACTTAAACACTATCTAGAACTAAAAGCTTCAATCTCAGATTTTGGAAGATCTGAACGTCCAAATTGAAAAAAAAGATTAGTTCTTCAATCTATTCTCTTTTATTTACAATGTTACCATTTTAGATCGTTGAAATAATCTGTTAAAAAAGGAAAAAGTCGAATTTTTTTTGAAAAAAAATTTGGCCGAAAAGGTACACTTTCGTCTTTTACCGGCGAAAATGCCAGAGTTCTTTCGTCGCCGGTGACCGGAAGTACTCCGACACTTTCGCCGGCGACGTGCGAAAGTGCAAAAAAAATTTTTTCTTTGGTTTGCACAACCAAAAAAGTATTTTTTAATTTTTAAAATTTTTTTAAACATTTTCGTCCGTTACCGGCGAAAGTACCGGATTTCATCGCCGGCGATGAACGAAAGGACTCCAGCACTTTCGCCGGTGACGTACGAACGTGCCTTTTTTCTTTAATTTTTTAAATTTTTTTTAAATTTTTAAAAAAAATATTTAAATGTTTTAATTTTTTGTTCATAGTATATTTGATTATTTAATTAATTTTGTATATGTAGAATGTGTGTGACTAGTTGTTTAACATATTTTTATGTGATAATTTTTAATTGTTAATATGATTATGGATTTGTGAACATTATGAAATGAAAAAAATAACGGAAATGAAATAGGATAAAAATCGATAAAGTGAACAATAAAGTAATAATAAATATCTCTGATAATGTTATTTAATTTTGTCTACTTAAAGTAATATAACTAGCTTATGCTTATGATTTTACATTTAATAAGAAAATGTGTAATGTAATTGCTAAACTATTTGTATTTTAATTTGAAATCATTGTTATTCTTGGCCTTAGTTTTAGGATATAATTCTAAGATTGAATAATTTATAAATTAATAACTATTACTAAAGAAGAATATTAGTGATGAATAATAATTGAATGAAAGAAATAGTAGAAATAATAGATACCGATAATTTTTAAGATAAAATAATAATCGATAAAGTAAATATTGAAATATATGATAAACAAGTATTAACGAGTTTGAATAACTAATAGATGGTTCAACCTAGCAGCCGTAGAGGAGATGCTGATCTTGGTCCTGTCACGGACAGGACAGGTCGAGTTGAGGGGCGTCCTGTGACAGTTTCGTCTAGAGGTGTGAGGGGACGACATAGTACTTCTGACATTCCTGTTACTCCTACCCCTCTTGCACCTGGTTTCCATCATGGTACAGGTGAAGCCTTCTACCCAACCACCTGCCGTACTTTTTAGATCTCGACCTCCTCTTTATCCCCATCTGTCACACACACCTGTGCCCTATGAGGCATATGGATCTGTACATCCACCTTTACACCACACAGACATAGTATATGATCCATACTTACAGGCTCCTACCGTTGTGCGACCTCACATACCGTATAGATCTGCCACTCACGAGCCCATATTGTATGATGGGTCTCAGCCAAGGCAGATAGAGGTTGAGTTTTTTAATCAGATGCCTGGAGCCGCCCGTCAGGATTCTTCTTGCAGCACACATAGGTATTCTCATGCTGAGTATGGTGTTTCATCTTCTGATCCTTATCTACCTGGGCCTACAGATAGGGTTTCTGAGGGTGATAGAGTTTTTGTGGAGATGAGAGAGGTGATGATGATGGTGATGGTGGTGATGGTGATGGTGGTGATGATGATGGTGACGGTGGTGATAATGATCAAGATGACAGTGATGGTGATGGAGATGAGGAGCAGCCCGTATATGTTGCACCTGTGGCACCAGCTAGTGGATTGGACGGCCGTCCTCGTCACGGAATAGGGAAGGGTTTGACCAACAGCCTTATGTCGGTGATGAGCAAGTTTGCAGGGTCTCGTAACAAAAGACCCGACGTGGCTCGTGATGTTCCAGCACCGACGCAGAAGAGGAAGAAAGTGAAGCCTTCCGATTGGGAGCAGACAGAGGCAGCAGAGGGAGGGCCTGTTGACCCGGAGCTCATCCCATTATACGGTGGACATGTGGCGGGTCGGATATGGCGTAGACAGGTATTTATCTTTATGTTAAAGTGACATGTTATTATTATTGTTATTATTCTTTAATTTGTCAAATATTATTTATTATGATAAATAGAAAAAATAATAATGGAATAAATATATTATTATATAACTGTATAAATTTATCTGTTTTATCTTCAGGATCATGGTTTGTTGAAGTGCCGATCTCGTTATATGGCGCTCACTAGTTGGGAGCTTACCGATTCACCGGCTGGGCCCCTGGCTTCCGGGTCCGGTTTGACGCACCTACGATCGTGCATGTTTCAGCACGCCAATGCTGCATTGTTGTCGGCATTTGTTAAGAGGTAACAACCCGACACGAACAGCTTCGACATGCCTTGGGGTGAGATGACTGTTACACTACACGATGTAGAGGTTATTCTTGGGGTGCCTGCTTATGGTGCGGTAGTGGATCACAAATTATCGAGGGAGCAGTTGATACGTGCTGTTCAGCAAGATCTGGGTTTAGGTCTCACTAGGGGTTTAGGGTTTAATGCACTGGAGCTTAACGTCGTTGCTAATAGCAGACAGACCTCACAGTCACATCAGGTCCGAGCTACATGCTACCTATAGTACATTTTGTGTAGCTCTTCAATGATAAAAGTGGTAACATTGTACTCGCGAGATTGTGGCCACTTTTGCGGGATGTGAGTCGTGTTGGGAGGTTCGCATGGGGTGCTACCTGTCTTGCATATCTATACCGGAATCTGGGTCAGGTTTCCAAGGCTGATGCGAAGGAGCTTGCAGGTTGCTGGTCACTATTAGAGATATGTGTTTTAAAATTAACGTTAATTATGTTATTTTTTATATTTAAACGGTTAAGTGTATAGGGTTTATTTATTTAATATTTCATTTATATTTCTTTTTTTATATTTTTATTGAATTTATATTTTATATTTTAGGCATGGATATATATGTATTTTCCCATGTTCGCTCCCCCGTTTAGACATTCTCTCGAAGGATACAAGCCCTACATGCAGATGTTTCGGACGATCGGTTATAAGAATGAGAGTAAAATGCTGGATATTCACTTGAGGCTGGATATGATGACAGCTGATGAGGTTCGGTAGATGCTGTACAGGACTCAAGATGTTCGTGATTGTTGGGTTTCAACATGGCACGGCTTCATTGCATATTTTGACTGCGTGGAGCCGTACATGCCTGACCGGGTTCTGAGGCCGTTCGGTTTTAGACAATGTATTCCTGCCCACCCTATCCAGCCTCGGGAGGCACGCCGACCGCAGAACAACAGGATGTATGTCTCGAGGAACACTTTCGTCGAGGCACTCTGGCTCGAGGCACCTTCGCACTTACTGACAGAGACATGGACTAGTGTCCCGGCCATTCTAGCGAGTTCAGGTACCGATGATTATTTGGACTGGTACCTTCCCCGCACTCACCCGAGGATTCAGAATCCCGGGAATATTCCCAGAAGCTATAATGTCCTACTAACTGCCACCATACCACCGAAGGCACTCTTAGATATGATTGCACGTGAGTGACACAGACAGGATATTGCCAATGATGAGTTAGGACGCAGGGTTCGAGATTTACTAAGGGTTCATTACAAATCTCTTTAGTAAATCTTTATGTACTCGGATATTTATTATATTGTGTATTTTTTTTTATTTATGTTCGTTGTGTATTATTTATGTTCGTTGTGTTATTCATTATATTTATTCCCTCATGCATATTCTGGTTTATTATTGCATATTAATATAATTACATGAAAGGTGTAAATAAAAAAAACTCCGAACGACAAATTGTACGAAATATTATTAACACATTATAAATTGCAAATTGCAACATTATTACATAAAATGTCTTTGTGGCGGATACATTTCACTGTATCTCGTAACCTAATCTGCCATCCGATTACGATATGGGGCCGCCCATCCACTAACTCGCATATCTTGATGATATTCCCATTGTACATGTAATGGAGGCAAAGAGCATCCATCTACCAACTGTAACTGGAAAAAAAAATAATATTAACACATACGCTTAATAAAATATCAGTCTGTAATAATTCAATTAATATTAATAATAATAAAAAGTTATCAATAATAAATACATGTATAAATACTTCAATTCCTCTATGAGTCCGATGAATATCGTTCCCGAAGGCCCATTCATATTAGAAACAAGAGGCAAGACAGTGGTTGACTGCGACCGTGCAAGAAATACAACGCATAGATTGAATGTGTTAAAAATGACATAAAGGTGATCAGGTGTATTCATCCAATACTCCCGTGGCGTCGAACCCTCTTCCCAAATTGTCTGCATTGTCAACTCTGTCACATGTTCAACTGAGCCGAACAATTGCTCATATACGTGCATACGGTGTCATAAATCATAGCTCATTCTTCTACGAATTTTAACCCAATGATTTTCGTCTCTGAACAAGAAATTTGATACAACCCTAAAACCACAATTACCATCTCCAACATAAACCCTGGAAATGCATTTTTGAAAGGGAATGGCACTGGCGGTGAAACGGGACTTACAACGGTTGATTAACTGGACCTACCACTACTACGTTCTCTGCCCCTACTCCTACCGCTACGAGGCGGTCTATCACTTCTACGAGGGCTAGGATTAGACCTGGAACCTGAACCGCTGCCAGATCCAGAACCTGAATCGCTGGACTTTCCTATCTTCCTATGGGCGATGGAGACGTATTCCCAGTGAGACTTATCCCTTTTGGTGGAATTCATCTTCCGTCGTCCCTTCGTGATTGCGGTCTCTGGGGGAGTTGACAACGGCTAACAAGGATCATCAGGTAACATCGGATGTATAACACCTTTGATGAGTCGCCTAACTTTCCGGACATTAGAAATTGAACTAGTACTAATTTCGTGTAACAGTGAAGTGAGATCACGCATTTCTGATTCCATATCTCTGTGGTGTTCTTCAGGAATATCAGAACCAATTTCTAGTTTTCTCCAAAAGATGACAACATCTTCCTCTTGGATTGGCATTAAATGTTGGCACCGATTAACAAGTTCACATGCACATGGTAGACCGTGCGACTTCCTTAAATAATGCAGACAACTACTGCCCGGTTCTTCTACCATTTGACGTGCCTTCTTGAAGTCATCCATTATCTTCTTCAATCCCAAATGACTAATTTTATTACATTCTTCACGATGGGATTACTCTTGGCGCCATATTTCTCTTTAAGTCTTGAAATTTCCAAAGAGTATTTAATTTTTGTGATTTGAGCTTGGATGAGAGAGTCAATATTCAAAAATACGGTGCCCAAATCACCGTGACACGTTGATAGCCACAGCTTCAACATTGAATGTTCACTCTCAGCACGGTTCGTTGTTTCCACCCCAAAATGCAACACTTGAGAGGTCCAAACCCTGCAAAATTTATGTGCAAATGGATTCAACCATGTGCTGAACAGGTAATGTAGAAAGTCAGGCCTGGTTCGCTACCTAGTCTTCAACACTTTCAACTTTCTTTGATGTTCCACCTCATCAAGTTCATTGATTACTTTCCTCCAAGAGCCATTCACGAACTGTTAAGCCACCTCTTCATCTTTCACCATCTTAGTCAACTTTGCCAACACATTCTGATCGATGTGTCTTCTATATAACATATGATAAGAATTGCTAAACACATCATCAATCACCGGCATTAGTCCACTTTCCCTATCGGTAAGAACAACTATAGGCTCTCCATCATTGATGGCCGAACCCTGACCATTCGACATAGCAGATGTAAAATATAAGTGCTTGATTTGTTGAAGAACCCATCTGTATGTCGTTGCCTGTTCGTTGCACATAAAAGCTGTTACCACTGTGAAGTTCTTTTCTGTTGGAGTCATCCCTACACATTCTAATAGTGGCATGTTGTACCTTAAAAAATAAGCGGGAAATTTAATTATTAACATTCACTAATCATTTTTCACGGACTTAAAAATATTATTAACTATTTACTAAAAAAATTAAAATTTAAATGTTTGTGCGAATAAATTAATAAAGATATCTAATAATACAATTAATCCACTATAGTACTTACTTGTTCGTTTTGTACGTCGTATCCATTATCAGCACGTATGGACACGTTCTAATCATTGCAATCGATGTTGGGTGTGCAACGATAATATCACTGAGTACGTTGCTGTCCTCACTATTTCTATAGAAAACGGCGTAGCCCCTTTCTGCACTTAAGCGGAGAACTTCCTCTACCGTATTTCTTCCCTGCATCCGGTCCCTCTTAATCTTGGTAACAGCATTTTAAATTTTTTGGGAACTACATACATCAAAATTTTATATTTATTAATGGAATAAAAGGAACTCTAAAATATTTAAATAAAGTATTAAAAATAATCTAATAATTCCCTTACAACTTACCTAAATGCACAACCAACGTTTTGTTCTCGGAAAAATCGTAATATATTGCGCGGTGGATATGACTCTTCCTGAACTGCTCGGTCTATTGCAACTGCTCCTCCGTAAGTCTTGCAGACTGAGCATGACTGTGCTGTAAACAGCTATTTTATAGTTGTGTCTCCCATTGTGTACGAACAATTGCCAATTTTTACTTGTTGCCATTTGCTCTCCCTATACCTTAAATGGACAACCACATTTTTTCGTCTCATGCGGTCCACGCTTTTTTTTCGGTATTTCTTCTTCCTCATCGTCGACTATTGGTTTTTTATATTTTCTTACTGAACCTCCGCGTTTGCAAGCCAATGTGACATATGGTCGACGGTCAAATGTTCTGGCTCTCTGATTCCGAGTTATGATTAAATATGTCTTCGTATTTATTACAATTTATTTTGCCCACTCTACCAACTCATCTTTCGAACTAAATATTCGTTCCGTTGTAAATAAATGTCCAAGATCGATATATTCTTCCGGATCTAGAAATCCTTCAAAGGTATTTGGATCTTCATCACCCTATTAATGTATAATGAAAAGTTAATATTACAACAAGAAAACCCTAAAAAAACAAAAAAAAAAAAAAAAATTTCTTTTCACATTTTCGGGCACACTTTCGCCTAGATTAAGCAAAAGTTACTGTGACTTTCGCCAAATATGGACGAAAGCTCTACAAGACTTTCATCCAGATGGGGCGAAAGTGACAATGACTTTTGCTCAATCTGGGCAAAACTGTGCCTGAAAATGTGAAAAAAAATTTTCGATTTCTTACCTCAAAATCAATATTTTCTTGCGGAGATTCTTCAAAAGGATCCATATTATCTTCTAATTTCGTTTGGTAATGTTCAAAGTTGGGAGGTTTTTTAGAGAGAGGTTAGAGAGAAAGTATGTAGAGAGAGAAAGTGAGAAAATAAAATGAATTTTTTGAAAATTTTCAAGTTATCCTTATAGATTCTCGAGTTGCATTTATCGGCCCCTTACTATTTATATTTATGTATACTTCTTCCTTCTCCTGCCTGTTCAAGTCATGTTAGGAAAACTACCATAGTTCAATAAGCTAAGTGAATCCAATCAAGTAATTCAGAGCCAATCAATCTCTTACTCTTAAGCCACCCAAGTCAACAAAATTCTGATTTAGCTATATTAGTGGAACTGGCTCCAAAGAACCTACAAACTTGCCGATCCGGCTAGGTATATCTTTGTGCCTATGATGTAGCACTTAACCATCCGTCTTTTAGCATGAACTTGTTCCAGATTGCCTTATGACTTTGATAAGGCCCGGATTGTACAAATTGTTATATTTTAGTGTAGAAGGATAAAGCCTTAAAGGTTAGATTGCTCTAGAACCAGACCAGCTAGACATATGAGAAATGTGAGGGACCCAGCCAGAAGACTCTAGAAGCCCAGAAAGCTCTAGAAAAGTCTACCAGGAGGCTAAATGGGGAGTTTATGATATTCGATTTGAAAGAGACCCATAAGAATGGGTTAACCCATATCAACAGTTTAAGACATCTATATGGTTTACATTCTATACCATCCCCCAATGAGATATATATCTATCTTTCGTTATATAAAATAAGAAATTTTCATAAAAAATTGGATATCGCTTTTTTAATCATTGATACAACCCATTGAATACGTTTTCTTGCTTTTGTAGGCCCTCTCTCTATATAGATTGACCTTTAAATGTCGGAAGAAAGTATTTACAAGTATCCGCGAGAAAGCATGGTGTCAGCCCCTAGACATGGTCTTACAACTTTGCGGAGACCTGTGTTTCTTTCAATAAGCTTTAGGGTGGGTTTTTACTCTACCAGACGTTGACCGGCTTAAATCAAGCATCTTTGGGCACTGGCTTTTCAAAACCAAGCCAATTCACTTTCTTAGAGAGACTTCTATGTCTTTCTTTTCGTGATTGATATTGTTTATCCCAGCATTAATAAACCAATCGTAGTTGCTCCAAGCACAACTATTACTGGCTTATTTCAGTTGAGTTCTTTGGCTCTAGCGCGGCCTAAAATTACCCTTGGATTTAGAAGGTCCCCGTATACGACCAGACCAATTTGGCGGACACGAAGGGCAACTATTCGCCTCAGAATAAGAAGGAACCAGTGGGTCTTAGTTAAAGGCCTACTAGAAGGGCAAGTACCAAAAGCCTAAAAACTTCTAATTGTTTCTCCATTAGTTTAGCCTTGAAGTCCTTAACCGAAGTGATCTGTGCATAACTCGAGTCTGCATCCCTTTTACGCCACTAGAGCTTGTCCTTGTCCGATTCATGTTCAAAAACTTCTTTACTTTCTTACTTCAGCTCTTTTTGAGACTCCATTCCTAGTGGACAACTTTCATGCAGATTTCTATAAGAGAAGAGAAAAGATAGGAATTACTACTTCCAATAATACATATGAAAGTCGACAGGAAAGACCAAGAGAGTTTTTCCTTCCAACAAAACAGAGGTTGCCTAGAATTTAACTTGACTAGAGAGTCGGTCCCTTTTCCTGTTTCAGTCATCTGATACGGCTTACCACACTGCATTCCTTCTTTTCATAGAAGAATTTAAAATAGAAGGGACGCCCCAATGCTTAACCACATTCTTCATAAACAAGCGTACAAACTCACCTGCTGTGCAGTCAGCAATTGCCGCCATGAAAGTTGCATACGTTTTAAATATATCAACCACCACTATGATGCTAAGCCCATCCACCCTGTCAAGCAATAGATGAAATCCATAGTAAGACTTTAATAGTCTGGTGAGGATGGGCAAAGAATCTAGCTCTCCTCTTGTCTTCTTATGGTGGTTCTGATTAGTTATACTGGATAAGACTTCGAGCGGTCAATCGTAACAATGCCCATGCGTGCGGTCCTTGCTGTGTGGGAAAATCTATGGCTACCTGAAGGTAGGGCTGGGGCTATCATGTCTTTTGGCATGATACATTACCTATCTAAGGCTCAGGATCCTTGCTGGTAGGCTTACCAAAAAGGATGAATCCAAGGGCTCTTCACTAATAGAATATCATAATCATAGACCTTGAAAAAAGCCGTATTGCCATTAGCATGAAAGTAGATAAAGAAGTTCATGCTAGTGACGTCAGCTATTAGCTATTGGCTTTGTGAAAGCTCCTTCTCAGTATGTTTGATCCCTTTCCAAGCCTTCCCCTACTCCCCAGTTAGTCGATCGAGGGCAACAATTATTATTATTGATATTGAAATCACTCCGGTCGATCAATCACTAATGTATAACCTTTGAAAGGCTTTAATTGGACTTTCATCTTTGGCTTTGAAGGCTTCTGCTATAGCAGTAAAGAAGAAGGCAATTTCTACTCTAAACGAAGGAGGTTTTCGGAAGTAAACTTCCCTAGAAGTGCTATTGTTACGAATCACTCTAAACGAAATGAACAATCTTTTAAATAGTCTATCTAGAATAAAACCCACCACATCTTGATCAATTTCGCATTGATCAGGGCAGACATTCTAGTTGCCGATTCAAAGAGAAAAGAGGGGGTAAATCTTGCTACTCCACCTTGCCGTAAGGCAAAGGGGCATACTATTCTCGCTCCATTTCCATTTATTAAGTATCTTTCTCATAGGTAAGCTAGCCACTATCAATTAGTGGGCAACTTGCTTCGGCTGCTTGACGGAGTGATCCTTTCGGACGTGTCATTTTCAACATGAGTTGAGACTTCAAGTCTACCAACGGACACTTAAGTGTATCTTACCAATCTCCCTTTTGTAGTTCACGTTATATCCTTGGATGGTCATCTTAGCGTGATTTAATTTAATAGTATGGATTTCCTGGTTAGCTAGAGCACGAAGAGGCATTCATTCTATGTATGGCGGGCCTTGGGTCTATCTGCACTTAGGGTCACTTGGCCTTCCTAATGTACCCGAAAGGTAGAACGGCCTCTTATGTTTCATGTCACCAAGGAGTAGGTTGTCCTTTAAAACCGTAGTGGTTCCTGGCTTTCAAGCCGACCTTCGGTGAAGGCCTTCTTCTAAAGATCTACCTTTGAACCCAGATTCCTTTTGATTCTCCCTTTCATAGCTGTAGTAGAGGCAGTTCAGAGCGTGGTAGGGCCTCACACGTTGGTGACTATACATTGACTCTCTGCGCTTTGATATCTCATCCATATATTTCGCTACTACCCATACTATACTACACTTACTATACTACCTCGATCTTCAACTTTCTCCAGGACAACAGAGTCTTTGTTTAGGATGGCAGCAATTCTACCATTTGATAAAAATTGGCCATTGGGGAAAATGCTTTTGTAAACTCATGTACCCCGGTAGAGAATGTCATTATGATAGAACTCGCTCCGTAAGAAGCAAGATAAGTCGAACTAATATTTTAACATCGAATTAAGGGTGGACGTTTTCATCTATTTTTTAATCCCCATATTTCATGGAAACTCCATTTTCTTGTTTGTGTGTGCTTTTTATTTAGGATCATTCTTTCAAGTTTGGAACCCTAAGAGCAAATTCAATAGATGCCTAAGAGCGGTAATTTCACATCTGAAAACAAGCCATTCTAGAACAAGCGAGGGCATGTCCCCTGGAAGATTTGAGAGCAGCTACTTCTGTTCATATTCCTTATACTATTTTTCTAGTTTAGGCAGCTTAAGTAAAGGAAGGAAAGAAATCCGTCCGTTAGCCTATTCATGAAAAGAGCCTATTCTATCACGTATCAAGAAAGACAGAAAGGGAGAACCGACCGGGGCCTTGCCCTTACATCACTTTAGCTTTAGGAAGAAATCCAGACTTTGGAGCTTTTCTTAGTCTTAGCGTTCAAAGGCGAACCACCTAGTATGATACACAATAAGTTTACCAAGTCAATCGGAGTGATTAGGCTATAAAGTCCACTCATCTTTTTGGGTTTACCGAGCTTAACTCGTGGAATGAATCCTACTCCTTTGAATAAGAAGAGTCTAGACCTTTGAAAAGGACTTTTTTTCCTAATGAGAAAGAGAGGTGACTTGAGAGTCAGGTTCCTAAGAAATGCCAAAAAAAAGAAGAGAAGATCCTCTTCTCGCACAAGAGAACTCCTCCGAATAGAGATCTTTTCTTGCCCGCTTTCCAGTGCTTCTTGAAGCTGATAGTAAGCTAAGCGTTGTAACTTAATTGAGGATAGGGACCAAAGAAGATATTTCTTGTCTTTCTTCGATCGTCAATCAATTGAATAAGATATTTCTTACTGTCGTTAAGCTACAAAGATATCGAAGAACTTTCGAAGAACTTGTTGGTGCTTTAGTTGATCCAAGTGAGGAAGGGGTCTGACTGCTTGACTCAACAACCTTCAAGTCTTTCCCCATCAAATCATCCTCCGGGGAGAAAGATTTAGAGAACTCATCAAGAATCCCCTTTTGGAGAAGTTTCTCCCTTTTTCAACTTCTTGTGATGGTCTTTCCTAGCTTTACCTTCTGTTGGTACTTCACTATCAGACGAACCTAACGGTTTCCTTCTCTACTTCAGTATTAATTTTCCTCTTCACTGAAGCCTTCTTCCTCAGAAATCTTCTCCTCTGGGTCTTGGATAGCTTCGGTAACTGCACTTCTACGGATGTTCCTCTGCAAGCTATTTTCTCAGACTTGCACTTCGATCGGTCTTTGAGCTCAGCTAGAGAATAAGACTCACCTAATTCAACTTCGGGTGGTAAGAAAGAAATTGCTAGCTCTTTGAATGAGCCCGGTACTATTGAATCTATTTCCAAAAGAGGACTAGTCTAAAGGCCTTGCCTTATGAAAGAAAGGAAGGATAAGAGGAGGGGAGGAGTTAGTCTTTCTGCCATCGGCAAAGCATTTTGTGAGCATATATATATATATATCTGGTCATCCCTCCCAAACAAGGGATGGACGGATACAAAATATTGTCATATTAGAGGAGAATCAAGTAGGCTGGTCAGAGAAAGGCTCCTAAGAAAGCCCCAAAAGGGCTGCCGTCCGATGCTATCGACAGGTGTGTCTGGTCTAGTGACTCTCTTCCAACTGTTAGGAGAGAAAGACCTCATTTTACGCCTATAAAAAAAATAAAAATTTCATACCCGCTCGCCATTCTTTCCAGTGAATAAACTGCATCGAGCTTGGTATGTAAACGTATCGCCTCGTTTCATTTGTTGTTCGTGCTCCTCTTATTCTATGCATTATCTTAGTAGTTGGGGCCCCTTTTTCCTTATTGTCTTCATTTCCCCTTATCAAAGCTAGTACTCATCTTTGAGGGAATTTCTTTTCCTTTCTCATTGACCGACGGCTCACCTTCAACAAGCGTAATATCAACCATATAGTAGGATAATTCCATCGGCTAAGAAGCCTTTTTCTTTCGGACTTCCCGCAAGGTTTGAGAACTCCGAGGAATAAGAGCTTGTCCGGCGTCCTTGTGTTCCTCTCTAAGGGACAGGTTTTATGCCAGGTTGAAAGCTGCCTTTCAAGAAAGGCTTGGAAAAGAGAAGAAGGCAGACCTTAAGTTGTTTGGACTGATAGTACTTGCTTAAGTAATATACTCGAGCTACACACATCTGCTGGCATAAGAGCCCGTAGTACTTGCAGATCGACAGTAAAGGAGTTCACGAGCAGCGACATCTACAAGGGCCTAAGCATTTTAGGTTCTTTACGAGGAAAGGGGTCTGGTCCTTCCCAATTCCCAACGGGCTGAAAATAATGAAAGAGCAAGAGAATTTGACGCTCAGAGATAAATAAAAGTTACCAACTTCCTTAGATATGTTAAGGTTAAGTTGAAACTAAGTCAAGGAAGCTACTTGACTTTTCCTAAATCCAACACCAAACACTTTTAGAGCCAATCAATGTAGGGGTTTTTTACCTTAGCATCCATTTCTTAACTGAAAAAGGGTACCATCTCGTTTTAGAATGTTATAGATGTTATATTACTGAGTGAATATTTATTTAATAGTAATATCTTACCATTCAATTTAATAAAATTAATAAGTTTCAATAAGAAAAAAATATGAGCTTTAAATTTTGTTGTCACAATTTTTTGAATTTAACATTTTTGTATTGAAAATTTTAAAAGAATTTCATTATCAATTCAAAAGAAAATTTATGAATTTTAAAACTGAGATTTATATGTTGTTTGGGATCTAGCCTTTTCCATAAAACCCTTTTGGCTTTAAAAAAAAAAAAACTAAGGGACAATATTTACCCTTCTATAATATTTTTTATTACCTCTAAAAAGCCATTTATAATATTGTTATCACTAAAATTAACCAAAATTTACCACTTCTATTACTTTTTTACTAAAATCTACCGTCAAATTTTTTTTCCTTTTTGTGCGGGGAAAAAAGAAGTGCTATTATTGGGCGTGGCAATAAGGTGAGCATGACGTTATATCCATACCAAGCATATAAGTAAAATAACTTCACATCATCTACAGCCAAAATAAAGAAACATAAATAAATAAAATATTTGGGAAAGATATAGAACAGAGAAAGAGAAAGGAGAGAGTGAGAAGGCGGTTGGGGTGTTGTTGGCAAACAAACATCATTCCTTATTTTGTCTCTGCCCTTTTGTAGTAGTTGTAGTTCTAGATGTCATATAGGTGGCCATCATATACCCTCTCCTCCAATAGAAATAGTAAGAAATAAAGGGTTGGGGTGTGCATTGGTTTCCGGTTTGAATTTCAGTTTAGAAATTCGGTAATTTTTTATATTTTAATTGAAACTAAAATTGAATTATATATAATTGAAAATCAAAAAGTTTAAATAATTTTTTTTGGTTTATTTAATTCGGTTTGGGATCGACTGAAGTTTTGAAATAAACCAAATAATTTTCAATTAGGTTTATTTTTCTTTTTTTTTTTTCTAATTTCTTCCAATCTAAATGTTCGACTGACATTCCAATCAGAATATTGTCAATTTTAGAGAGAGAAAGTGAAAGTGAATGGAGAATTATAGAGAGAGAAAGTGATTTGAATTCTATAGAGAGAAATTGATAAGAAATTTTAGAGAGAGAAAGTGTCGTGAATTTTAGAAAAAAAGTCATCGTGAATTCTAGAGAGAGAAAGTGTCGTGAAATTTAGAGAGAGAAAATGTCGTGTGTTTTAAAGAGAGAAAGTATGAGTGAATTTTAGAGAGCAAAAGTATCGTGAACTTTAGAGGGAAACAGTGATATGGAGTTTTAATAAGAGAAAGTGTGCGTTAGTGTGTGAGAGAAGATATGTATGTGTGAGAAAATATGAATATAAAATTGTATAGTTAATAATGGAATCAATGAATACGAAAATCTTGTAGAACTAAAATTTTAATTATTAGGTTTTGATGTAGAATTGAAAATGGTGGATTTTGTATAATTTGAATTGGTGAATTTTATAGAATTAGAATTTTAAGATATTTGATTTTTTTCGATTTTCGATCTTTAAAACCTAAAAATTGAAAACTAGGCCGAATATTATATATTTTTAAAAAATTAATTCGAATTGAACTAAAAAATTGAATCAACATACAAAATATAGTTTCATTCAGTTCGAAACTCGCTTTAAACCAAATAATGAACACCTCTAATAAATGGTTCATAGGCGAGTGGACTATCTCTTTAGTGCTACGTAATTTGTCATTTCCAACCGGGCGGCCAAAACCAAGGAGTGTTGTAAATTAGTGCTCAATCGTTACTGCATTTCCACACTCTTTTGCCGATTGCCACATTATCATGCTAGATTTTGCGTGATATTGTAGCATCATGCTATTTCTAAGTTTTTTTTTATTTTACTTTATTTGGTTAAAGATTTATTTGTTTAGGTAAGTTAAATATTTATCTTAATTTAATTAAATTGATTTTCTCATCCTTATAAATATAAAAAGTATCAAATTTTTACAGTATAATAAAATTAGATCTTGTAAATCTGTTACTATAAATATTTTAATTTTTTAAAACTGTAATTTGAAATTTTTTTAAAAAATAAATTGATCTAAATAATTAAATATTCAAAACACATTAAATCATACACAATCATACTTATGACCTCAACATCAACATGATAACAAATTACATAAAAATAAAATACTAATAAAATACACATACAAATGACACAGACCAAAATTAAACTCAATGACACAGACAAAAATTTATTAAGATTTAATTAAAATTTTATTATTTATGTTATTTATTTTTTAAATATTAATAACATGCATTATGGAAATCAAGTATTTTGATTACGTAAAATCATTATAATAATAAAAAATAGAAGGATAAGGAATATTAAGTAGAATATTCCTTTTTTGAGTGAAAAATAGAGTACATGGGTTAGAGTAAAAATACTATATATGTTATATTTTAGTTTGATATGTACTGCATTTTAGAGTATAATGCATGGTTGAAGATGTCCTTAGTATTGACAGACTCAGATGCAAAAGCCTAGTGTTGACCAGGTTATTAGGAGTTAGTTTTTGTGTATCTATTCTACCGATGTTGGTAGAGATTTTTACTACCTTGTAGGAGTACCATTCCTATTTTTATCAATTAGCTGTTAAGACATTATATCATTGTAATTTGTGCCTCAGTTGATTATCAATAACATTACAGAGTTCTTCCTTTATTTCCTGCGTTGATGATTCTATTATCTGATAGTAGTATCATAGCATATCAATTTAACAGTGGTATTAGAGCTTGGTTAGTGTTCAAAGCCTTGTGAGTGAATAAACACGAGTTTTGTGAGGTTTTCTGTAAGAAACAACATTTCTTGTACTCCGTTGCAGAAGCAAAATCTCGATGACCAATGATAATTTTGTGTAACCATCAATTCCACGTTGTAATGGTCGCTATGATAACTGGAGCACGTTAATAGAAAATTTCTTGCGGTCCAAAGATTACTGGCAGGTCGTTGAATCTAGAGTAGCGCAGTCGATTGCCGGAGGCGTGCTGTCAGAGGTCCAGAAGAGTGAGGTTTGAATCCTTGATGATGAAGGATCCAAAGGCTAAAGAATATGTTTTCCCGGACATTGATTGAGCAACCTTGGAAACGATTCTTAACAAAGATACCTCCAAACGTATTTGGGATTCCATGAAGAAGAAGTACCAAGGAAAGACGAGTTGAGCTTCCTAGACTTCAGATTGAGTTTGAGACTTTACATATGAAGTCAAGAGAATCGATTACTATTTCTTTGGAAGAACAATCTCCATTGCCAACCAGATGAGGATCAATGGAGAAAAGATGCAAGATGTTATTATCGTGGAGAAGATTCTTCATCCTAGGATACCAAAATTTAATTTTGTTGTATTCAATAGAAGAGTCTAAAGATATTGACACTCTTTCAATTGTTGAGTTAAAAAGTTCTTTGTTGTGAGAAGAAGATCAACCAGCATGAATAAGAAGAGCAAGCATTGAAGGCTTCAACAAAATTGGAGAAGGGGGCTTAATCCTCAAATTTTACTGAAACTGAAACAGAAGTATGTCTCTTAATGGTATGCAATGCAAATGACAATTCTCATAGAAATTTGTGGTACTTAGGTACAGGTTGCAGTAACCGCAATAGTGGGGACAAGAAGGGTGTTTTCTGAGTTGGATGAGTCATTTTGCAATGCTGTGAAGTTTGGTGACAATTTAGTTGTTTCTGTCATGGGAAAAAGAAGGGTAACTCTCTGTACAAAAAATAATTCTACTTACACTATCTTTATGTTTTTTATGTTCCAGTTTTAAAGACTAATTTACTTAGTGTAGGTCAATTACAAGAAAAAGGGTAAGAGATTATTATAAAAAATGGAGTTTTTAGGATGGAAGATAAAAAGTTGCGTTAATTGCTCAAGTAAAGATGACCAATGCACGTTTCCACTTTATCTTCACATTGTTTCACATTCATGTTTTCCAACAAGGTTGAAGGATACAACATGGCTATGGCATTTTCACTATGGTTACTTGAACTTTGGAGGATTGAATTCACTACAACCAAAGGAGATGGTGATTGGCCTTCCACAAATTACTATTCCATCTCAAGTTTGTGAAAATTGTTTTGTTAGCAAGGGACACCAGAATCCATTCCCACAAGGGAAGTCTTGGAGAGCAAAGAAACCATTAGAGTTGGTGCATTTTGATCTTTGCAGTCTTATATATCCAATTTTAGATGAAGGTAAAAGATACATAATCATCTTCACCTGATGATTTTAATCAGAAAATTGGGCCTATTTCTTGCAGAAAAAGTCTGAAGCATTTCAAGCTTTTAAAAGCTTCAAAGTGTTGATTGAAAAAGAAATGGGAAGCATAATAAAATATCTTCGCATTGATTGTTATGGAGAATATGTCTCACAGGAATTTACGACAATATGGGAGAATCTTGGAATCAAGAGACAACTTTCTGCAACTTACACTCCTCAGCATAATGGAATTTGTGAGAGGAAAAATTGCACAATCTTGAACATGGTGCGTGGTCAGTTGTCAGTTGACTAGGAATGGTATTCCAAAGACCTTTTGTCTTGAAGCAATGGACTGGAGCATCCATATTTTAAACAAAAGTCTCATAGATGTTGTTATTATATGACACAAAGGAAGCATGGAGCAGGCGCAAGCCAACAGTCCAACATTTTAGAATCTTTGGGTGCATTGCATATCTCCATATACTTAATTAACAGACGACAAAGCTAATGATAAAGGAGAGAAGTGTATCATTCTTGGTGTAAGCAAGCAGTCAAAAGCTTATAAACTTTATAATCCTATCACTAAAAAGGTTTCGATTAATCGTAATGTAGTTTGTAATGTAGTTTTTTTATGAAGAAAAGTTTTGGCCTTGGAATAGTAATATTGTTGCACAAGTTTCTATTAGTTTTAATGAAAGCAATGAGGAGGAAAAACAGCAGTAGATAGGGTAGTTGACTATTAAGAGGTAGTAGTTGACGGAACAGTTGACTGGACAGCAATGTACAGAACAACAATCAACTGAGTAGACCAGGGGAACTCCACAAAGTTCAATAATGCCTACTTGGATGTCTAGTTATGAGCTAATTAGAATTCATAAGGCCTAGGACCACTTACACTTTTATGTTATTTTCAGATTGTGATCCTACAGTTTTTGAAGAAGTTGTTAAAGATCCAAAATGGCATAAATTGATGTACGAAGATATTGTAGCCATTGAACCGAATGACACACAAAACAGTTGGTGTCAAGTGGGTGTACAAGACAAAGTTGAAGGACAATGGAGAAGTTGACAAGTACAAAGCGCAGCTAGTAGCTAAAGGCTACAAGCAGGAATTTGGAGTCGACTATAGAGAATTATTTGCTCCAGTTCCCAGACGTGATATCATTAGGATGGTGAGTGCACTAGAAGCACAAGAATTATGGTCTATCTACCAGTTAGATGTGAAGTCTGCATTTTTGCATGCTGATCTCATGAACAGGTATTATTTATCAACCTCCTGTTTATGTGAAAATTGGTGGTGAGAATAAAGTGTATAAATTAAAAAAGGTTTTATATGGACTTAAACAAGCTCCATGAGTATTTTCGAGCATACACTTTTTACTAAAATTTGAGGAGGAAAAATGATTAGTATGTGTTTATACGTTGATGATTTGATTTAAATTGGTAATGATAGTGCTATGTTTGAGAAATTTAAGCAATATATGATGCTTGAATTTGACATGTATGTTCTTTGGATGATGCATTATTTTCTTGGTTTTGAAGTAGTGCAATCTGTAGATGATATCTTTATTTCTCAAAAGAAATACACACATGAAATTTTAGGTAAGTTTCAGAAGAAAGATTATAATTCTGTTAGTACTAAAGTGGGGTGAAACTTGTTCGAAATCCAGAAAGGAAGACAGTTGATTGTAGATTGTTCAAGCAACTTCTCAGGAGTTTGATGTACTTAAAAGCTACAAGACCTAACGTAATGCATGCCGTGATCTTATAAGCAAGTATATGGATTGTCGGAAGGAGGTTCATCTTCTAGCTGCACAAAGAATTTTGTGCTATTTAAAGGGACAGTAAATTATAGGTTGTTCTATAAGAAAGGTAAGAAGATAGATTTATTTGACTTCACAAACAATGATTATAAAGGAGATCTAGATAATAGGAAGAGTACTTCAAATTATGTGTTCATGCTTGGTTCGGGAGCTATTTCATGGTCTTCTAAGAAGCAGCCTATTGTTACATTGTCGACTACTAAAGGTGAATATACAGCTGCTACAACCTGTGCCTATCAAGCAATTTGGTTGTGGAAATTATTCGAGGCGATGAATTTCGAGTAAGGAGTTGTCGCTATTTGTTGTGGTACTAATTCTGCAATCAAACTTTTCAAAGACCCAGTTATTTATGGAAGAAGCAAGTGTATAGATGTGAGTTTCACTTTATAAGAAAACTCATGAATACCGAAACTATTGATCTTTTCTATTACAGGAGTAAAGATTAGATTGTAGATATTATGATGAAACATTAAAGGTGTTTACATTTTAGAGGCTAAAGAGATTACTTTGGGTTTGTGCCATTGATTAAATTCAATGTTCAAAACCTTAGTTTAAGGAAGAGAATATCGTAAATAAATAAAGGGTTCATAGTTGACTAAACTATTCCAATAATCGGCTAAGTAATTTGTTAGTATCAATAGACTCAGCTGAAAGAGTCTGATGTTAACTAGTTTTTAGTAGTTAGTTTTGGTGTACCTATTACACAAGTGTTAGTGGAGGTTGTTATTACCTTGTAGGAGTTAGCGGCTCGGATTGTCTGTACAACTTTTTGTACCATTCTTTGTACCACTTCCTAATTTAGTATATTTTATTAATAAAATCTATTAACAAAAAGATCTAAAGGAAAAAGATAAAACTAAGAGGAAAATATATTATAGAAAGAAAGTGGTACAGAGAGTTGTACGCAAAGTAGTGCTGGCAATCTTGGGCGAGGAGTTAGTGGTATCATTCCTATTTTTTAGCAATTAACTGTTATTTCTTATTCTAACTAGGACACTAAATCATTGTAATTTGTGTGTCAGTTGATTATCAATAACATTTTAGAGTTTTTCCTTTATTATTACTCTGCTGATTATTCTATTATCTAATAGTGATATCATAACAAAACAATTTAACAATAAGAAGATTAATCTTCCATTTTTTAAATTTTTTTTATTGTTTTTATTAAACATCAATAAAATAGTTTGATTTGAAATTCAATCCAAAATATGATCTAACCTATTATAAAGATTATTTTTTTAAAATGATAAAAATGTTTTTATCACTTAATTTATACTATGTTATTATTCTACCTTCACTCTCACGATACTATTGAAATAAAATGCGAATCGGCTAAAAAATAATAATACTCTTGGTCCCTTGTTTTTCAATTGTCTCAACTGCAATATGTTAACTCATATATTATTTTCTAAGTTGAAAATAAATCCAATAAAATATAGAAAATTGATACTTTGTGATTGTATTTATTTAGCATAAGAGGGGCTACAATATAATTTTCATATATATATATATATATATGTATAATTTGTTAAAAATATTTTTATTTCTATTTTGAGCTTACTTTTTTCTTGTAAAAGTAAAATAAATATCCCAACACATACGGAATCGTATTTTGTTGACTTCACAAATTTATTTTCAACTATAATAAAACCAAATACTTTTATGTGACTATGTTAAAATCCAGCATAACATTTCAATTCAATCTCTAGGTAAAAAATAACTGTACCCTCTCATATGGCGTTATTTTGAATATAGAAAAAAAAAGTAAAATTTCAGAACAACATAAAAAAATGAAAAACCTAAACTATAAGATATATATATAATTTCACTTTCTGTTTATCTAAAATAAGCCCATTTTTAACAACATAAATCCAAAGATCTTGTCCAAGAAGTTGAATGAACCATTGCTTTGAATAATTTCCTGTTCTACCTTCAAAGTAATGGTGTTGGAGGGAGTACAACTCTTTAGGCCAGATTATAAGCACGTAAATATTTGGTCTAAATAATTAACAACATGTAAGATTAACAAAATATGGGTCCTAAATTACGGGACCACAATAATTAGTCATTTTCTTGATTAAAATTTTAAAAAATAGAAAAAATATATTTAGTTAGCGTTTCGATCCAAATATATGGCAAGCGTTTGATTTTACTAAAATTCTTGGTTTTTTTTTAGTTGGGCCCAGTATCTAAAATTATGCACTAAAGAAGTCCAGTTTTTTTTTTTTTTTAATTCTTGGACAGGCCATAACGCATACTCATTGTGCGTTATCACCTGAGATAACGCACAATGAGTGTGCGTTATCCGTAATCACGGGGCTTAAACCGCTAATTGCGTGAAAAAGTGACGTGGCTCCGAGTGGCTCCGATTTGGCGCTGATGTGGCGATAACGCACATTCATTGTGCGTTATCATCCTTGATAACGCACATCCATGATGCGTTATCAAGGTGATAATGCACAGTGCGTTATCACGTTATAAAACCTAGCACCTTCAGTCGCAGTCCGCCCCTTCTCCTTTTCCTCTTCTTCCTTATTTCTTCTTCTCTCTATTTTTTCAGCCTCATTCTTCCTCGGTTCTTCCTCAATTTTTTTTCAGTCTCCTCCGCCTCATTCTTCTTCCTCTATTTTTTTTCAGCCTCTCCGCCTCATTATTCTTCCCATATTTTTTCAGCCTCATTGTTCTTCCTCTTTTTTTTCAGCCTCTCCGCGTCAATTTTTCTGTTTTCCTCCGTTGTTGTCACCGCTCGGTAAGTTGTTTTCCTCTTTTCCTTTGATTTGTTTATTTCTTACTATACTTTGTTTTCTCTTCTTCTAATAATTTTGTATTTTATTTCGAAATTTACAGTTAAAAATTAGTTAACATTTGAAGTTCAAGTTTGAATCTGCGAGACTTTCTTTGGAGTACGAAAGTTATTAAAGATTTGGAGTTGAAAACGGTAGACTAGAGCTGCATTATAAATTTTCAGTAAGTTATCATTTAAAATTTTTTTTGGTGCATTATTTATTAAGTTTAATTATTGTGTGTTTGGGTTTGTTATTTGTTGTTTATTAATCATTTTTATGAATTTTATTTGTTAATTTGAATTAATTTACTTTTTGTGAAATTGGGTTTTGGATCTATGTATAAAATTGTTGTTATTAATAAATTTGTATAAATTTGATAATTTTATGTATATAATTATTTTTTGCATTTAAAAAGTGATATTAGGGTGATGTATTATTTTCACGAATTTATTTGGATAATTAGGTTTAATTTCTTACCTCACTTTATGATTATTTGAATTTTTTTTTATTATTTAGATAATTATTTTGAATATTTCGTATAAATTATTGAAGCGAAAATATGGGAACCTATAATTCGGTATTTTTAACTTTTTTTTTTTTTTGTAAACACTAGAACCGTAAACTCTAGAACCGTAATTAATAGTTTAGTAATTAATAATTTTAATAGTTTAGTAAATAATTAATACTTATTGGAAGTTAATAGTTTAGTAATTAATAATTTTATTTAAACTCTAGAATCGTAATATTGAATTTACGAAGTAGTAAAATGCTTACTTCTAAAATATACGATAAATAACCTTGAAAAACTTAAAAATTATAAAATTTAAATAATACGAAACTTAAAAATCTATTATTAAAATCTAAAATTTTACGTACAATTTTTTTTGTGAAAGTGGGGTTTGTATTTATGTTTGAAATTGTTGTTAATAATAAATTTGCACAAATTTGAAAATTTTATGTTTATAATTGTTTTTTGCATTTAAAAAGTGATGTTATTGTGATGAATTATTTTCATGAATTTATTTATTTGCATAAGTAGGGTTGAATTTTTTATCTTAGTTTATGATTATTTGAAAATTTTTTTAATGACTTAGATAATTATTTTGTACATTCCGTATAAATTTTCGAGTAGAAAATATGGGAACCTGTAATTTGGTACTTTTATCATATATATAATTTTCTTTTTTGTAAATAGTATAACAGGTACTTGGAAATTTATAGTTTAGTAATTAATACTTTTATTTAAACTGTAAAACTGTAATAGTGAATTAACGAAGTAGTAAAATGCTTACCTATAAAATATATTATAAGTAACTTAAAAAAATTAAAAATTATAAACTTTAAATAGTAGAAAACGTAAAAATATATTATCAAAATCCAAAAATTTACATCAAACAATAAACCGTAAAACTATAAACTTTTTAACAGTAAACCTTAAAAAACCAAAATCATAATATTAAAATTCTATAGGGTACATAATAAAAACTCTAAAAACCCTTAAAATTGATTTTTGAAACATTAAAAAATAAGACTACAAACTTTGTAGTAATAAACAGTAATAAACCCGAAGAACCTTAAAATTGATATTTTGAACATTTAATCGTGAAACTGTCAACGTTATAACAGTAATCCCTCTTGCATTAAAATATTAATATTTTAAACACTAAACCATAAAACTGCAAAATGTGTAGTAACAAACCCTTAAAAAAAATGAAAATTTGAATATTTTAAACACTAATTCATAAAACTGTAAACAACGTAACTATAAATACTAAAATCTTTAAAATATTATTTTTTTAAACATTAAACCGTACATCCCTAAATTTTGCTCCAGTAAACCCTAAAAATGATATTTAGAAACATTAAACCGTAAAACTATAAACTTTATAACCATTAAACATAATAACAGTTAAATCTTAATATTCTTGATGATTAGCTATACATTATTTAAAAAGGAGTTTGGAATTAGAATTTATTTAAAAATTTGTAAATTTTAATGTATAGATATTGACAGTATCTGAAACTATAATAAATGTAGATGGAAGAAGTGCCAGCACACGTGCATCCGGAGCCCATTGTCCTTGATGCCTTATCGAGACAACACGAGCACAGATCCGGTTTGATCTGGAGTGGAGATCACGAGATGTGTTATACTGATCTTCAGTGTAGGCGTTTTGGGCAGAACCTATTCCAATGCTACAGTATGGCTCCCCGTAGATTGGTGGAGATTATTGACAGAACCGACTTGGGGAGAGTCTTTAGATGTGGTTACATTGGGTTGGACCAGGCACTTATTACATCATTGGTAGAGCGGTGGAGACCAGAGACTCACATATTTCACTTGACGTGTGGTGAAGTGTCAATAACACTGTAGGATGTTCAGGCACTGTGGGGTTCAGCGATAGACGGTATGGCTGTTACTGGCCCTAGCTAGAGTGTAAACCTGAAACAGTACTGGATCGATCTTATTGAGAGATTTCTGGGTATGCGGTTGCCTCTCAGCCACTTTTCCGGATACAAGGTGAAGAAGGAAACATTGGAGGCATGGATTCTGAAAGCGTTTACCGGTTCAGAGACCGATGATGATCTAATACTGCGCGCTCGTGGATTTATTTTCTTACTCCTTGGCGGACACATTCTTCCCGACTTCTCTGGGAATTTGGTCATGTGCGCTACCTCAGTTTATTAGAGGATATTGATGCTATCAGGACATATAGCTGGGGTAGCTGCGTTCTTGGGTTTTTGTATAGGCAGTTGTGCATGGCAGCATTGGGGGGTGCACGACAGATTAGGAGGGCCTTAGTCTTAGTACAGATTTGGGCGTGCTCACGTATACCTACATTGCGGCCTCAGCTGATTACGGAGATTCAGGCTAATCCTCTTGCTCCTCTTGGCGCAATATGGTGCACATCATTTGACTGTAGCCAGCTGCCTACGCACACTCTGGTGGCGTACAGGGACCAGTTAGATTTCATGCCATCTGATCAGGTTCACTTTACAATAGCTTGTGTTATTTGTAATTAATTGAGTTTTTTTTATGTACATTTTTATTGATTTTGAATTTTGACATGACAGTTTATATGGCTTCCATATTATGACCGTCCTCTGGTTCCATCTAACTTGTGGCGGGTAGAGGTCCCGCTCATCTGTTACGAGATAGTGGAGTACCACTACCCCGGGCGTGTGATGCGCCAGTTTGCACGGGCTCAGATGGTTCCAGAGGCATGTGATACTCGTCTAGACCTGCACCGAATCCAGCTGAGAGGGAATGATCACATATACTGGGGGACACAGCATGCTATTCATCTCGATGCATGGTACCAGTGGCGACTTCGTGTTAGTGATGCTCCTGCTCTAGCTGTTGAGGCGTTGTCATACCCTAGTGATGAGTACATTAGATGGTATAGGGGTATCACACAGGTTTACATCGGCAATCTTGTTAACCGTGATACCCGTTCGCATGGATATCAGCCTGTCGGTGTGGACGGACGGATGATGGTAAGTTTTCCAAATAAATATATACTTTTTTAAGGGTTTTCTTATGCATTTCAGTTATGTTTGTTGATCTAACGTTTTAATTAGTTAATTAATTTGTTTTTTTAAATTCCTTTTTTTTTTTAGACTTCTATGTTGCAGGAGGTGAATGATGTGGCTTCAGTGGTGATTCGAGAACCACCTTCATCTCCTTCACAGATTGCCCTGTTTGCGAAGAAAGTGCAGATGATCATCTGGAAGTGTATGGTCTCCATTGGCGGTACTTTGAGATGTACTCCTTCACAGCACGATATCCAGCAGACGTTCCCTGTTCAGCCCTCGGGTCGCCGTGCCCAAGAGCATGTACCAGACCGAGGTGCTCATGGAGTTAATAGGGGTGCTCGGAGACATCCTGAGCGTGGAGCAGGAGGTGGACGCCCTCCTATACCTCCAGAAAGGCACGAACATGTCGACCCCAACCATGTAGATGTGGAGAAGGGTAAGGGATCTGGAAGTGGACAACCGCATGTTGACCAATTTGACAGCCCGAACTTAGATATGCCTTCTTTTAGTTTGGGTTTGACGCAAGCCGACTAGTCACTTCCTAGTGGATCGGGCACATCGCAGACGCCTCTCCTGCCGGGTTTAGGATTTACCTCATTTCAAGCACCACATTCTACATCCTACGGGTTTTCCGGGTTTCGGGCACCCCCTTTTCCAGGCACAGCCGGTTCATCTACACCGCACCAGCCTATGTCGCAGGCATCTTCGTCTGATGAAGAGGAGCGGGCGGATGACATGGATGGTTTACAGCGTTACGAATTCGGCCATCGTGTGGGTAAGAAGACTACGAGGTTCACGCCATCCGACTGGCTGTAGTTATAATTAGTATTTTATAGTTTTCATTGCCAATTATATGCAAATTAAATTTCTATATGAAGTATTCTGTTCATGTTTATACTATTGATTTATTTGTTTTACGCATCTTAATTTATGTTTGATTGAATTTAAAAGTTTGCTGAAAAAAATACAAAACAATATTAAAAAAAGGGTAAATGTGTAAAAGGAAAAAGTTTGCTGAAAAAAATTAAAAAAAAAAGGGGTAAATGTGTAAAAGGAAAAAGTTTGCTGAAAACAAAATTTAAAAAAAGTGGGTAAATGTGTAAAAGAAAGATTTTTGCTGAAAAATATTAAAAAAACAGGTAAATGTGTAAAAAAAATGGGTGAAAAAAGAAACCCGGAACAAAGTTCGCTAGAAAAAAAAATTGAAGATAACGCACGATGGATGTACTTTATCTAGAGGACAACACACGATCATAATGCGTTATTCTTGAAGATAACACGCGACCATAATACGTTATCCTTGAAGATGACGCACAGCCATTGTGCGTTATCTTCTATTGTCACCTCAACCACATACAATAATTCACTCATACCAACTCGTGGAAGGACAATAATTTCATTTCATCAGCTCATGGAAGGACAATAATTTCATTTCATCCAGCTCATGGAAGTACAATAATTTCATCCAAGAGAGCTTCCAAGGACAATAATTTCATCCCACCAAAACGTTTTCCCTCATCTCATTACAATTTACTCTCTGCATGCTAAACCATTGAAAGTCTATAAATTCATACTTTCATTCATTTTGCGCAACATCTTCAGTTCCACTCATTCTTTTTTCAATTCCTGAAGTTCTTAACATCTTCATATTACATCCTCCCTAAACACTTACAGTTGAACCATTTCGAAATGTAAGCAATCAGCCCTGTTAGAGTAATGCTATTTTGGGATTCTGAAATTGCAAGGGATTCATACGGTCTCTATTTTACTGGAACAATTCAAAAAAGTTGGACATTGCCAACGAATCAAATTATTTCACATGCCGAACTGGTAAAAAAAAAATCTTGAAATACCGAGATATGGATCCCGATCTCTGGAATGTTCGAATGACAATGAGGGTGCCTTCATACTACGAAGTGCATCGTATGTTTTATTTTAATTCATATAGCATGAACAATGATGAGGAGATGCGCTATCTATGGACTATTCAACCCCACTTAGCGAAGGAAGGGATTCATATTCTTGTTGAATTCGAGCCTATCCAGCAACAAAATATTCTAAGTACAAATGAAAGAAATACAACAACTTTGCCAGAACATATTACGGCAATAATACGAATGGTTTCTGATGAGCCGTCTATGTTGTACAGTACCGTTAATAACGATGACGATGAGGTTGGCGGATTGGACGGAGATGATGTCGTTTCTAATCAATCTGAATCGGATGATGACAATGACCCGGAAGAAGGAGAGTTCCAAACTCCTGTGAACCTTATAAATCCTGTCAACCCGGTCACCAAAAATATAGTGCAATAATGGGAAAGCAGCCAATGGTTCAGCAATGCTAGGTATGATTACACACATTCTGGAGTATTCCTAGATATTGGCTCGGGTTCTCCTATAGATGACCTTGTAGAATCTGGTACCATCCGATTACTCGATTGGAACGACTCCATGACTGACATACAGTTAGGCATGAGATTCGTTGATAAAGTGTAGGCAATAAGTGCAGTTCGTAAGTACTCAATCAGTGTTGGGCGTGAATATCGAGTTTTGAAAAGTAAGATTAATACATGGACCGCAAGATGTTACCATCACGGTGACGATAATTACTGTTCATGGTACATCCGTATAAAAAAGAAAGCCACGCATAATCGGTGAGAAATAACCAGATTCGTCAAGGAACACACGTGCCTTGTACAGATAGAACAAAACAAACATAGAAACTTGTCTTCAAAATTCATATCAATGTCTATATCACACCTAGTTGCCAACGATCCTGAGATACCTGTTTCGAACATCATTCAAGAAGTGCAGGTATTGTTTCAAATTGGTTGTACATACAAGCGGGCATGGTATGCTCGAAAATTTGCCATCGAGAGGGTTTTTGGTAGCTGGGATACAACCTTTAGTATCTTACCTAAATACTTACAAGCTATACATGATTTAAACCCAGGGACTATATACGAATTTTTTCATCACAGAACAAGCAGTCCCCCTAATTATGTTTTCAAATTTGTTTTCTGGTGTTTCTTGCCATGTATAGACAGATTTCCATATTGCCAGCTGGTGATTTCTGCGGATGGAACACACTTAAAGGGACCATACAAGGGCGTGCTGTTAATTGCAAGTACGTGAGATGCAAATAATCACTTGTTCCCACTTGCTTTTGCAATTGTTGATAAGGAGTCCTCCGAGAGTTGGAATTGGTTTCTTAAAAACTTGCGAGAATACATTGTCAAATATCGCCAGGTATGACTCATTTTTTATCACCATAAAGGCATTTTCTCAGCTATTCAAAGTCAGCCTTTGTGGCAACCACTATTTGCAGTTCATCGGTTTTGTTTACGCCATATTCGAGCAAATTTCAACAAGACTTTTAAAAATACAAACCTAAAAAGCTTGATGTGGCAGGCCGGAACAGAAACAAAACAATGGAAATTTGATCGTGTAATGAAAGAGATTCAAGAAAGAAATGTTGATGCATACATTTACTTGATGAAGTTGGACCCAGAGAAATGGACACTGTTGCATGATGGAGGTCACAGACACGGTATTATGACAACCAACATTTCTGAAGCACTTAACAGTGTGTTGAAGAAAGCTAGGGTTCTACCTTTAAAAGCCCTGGTTGAACTAATATTCAACAAACTAGTTAAGTATTTTCACCAACACCGTGAAGAGGCAGAAAATTGTGTGCATCCATTTCCAACTCGAATTTTTGACAAGTTCTTGCGGTTGAAATGAAATCAAGAGAACACAAAGTTACAACTTACAATCCGCGAGAGGGAATATATATGGTCAGATCTCCAATCCGGATTTCTGTTACGGGAAACAACGTGTATACTTTGCGGCTAAATAATAAATCATGCAATTGCGGAAAATAGCAAACATATACATTGCCTTGTTCTCATGTTGTTGCAGTGTAGAGAAAAAGGGTCAAGAACAGATACTTATGTGCCGGAGATATATTCGTGACAAACGTACAGAAGAACTTACCAAGCGAATTTTCATCCGGTCTTGAGTGAGAACTTTTGGATGGTGTTCCTTTTAATTTAACATTCTATCCTCCAAACATGAAAAAGGAACGGGGTAAGAAACAAGGCAAGCGATTTCAGGGGGAAATGGACTATAGAAATCCGGATTCTCTCCCAAGATGCGGCAGATGTCGCATGCCGGGACATAATAGGAAAAATTGTAATAACCCCGGACCGAGCAATGTATAAGTTTGACATTTTCTTGAAATAGTTGTAATAAAACATGTTTCTATTAATGAAAATTTTCTTTCCATTTCTTCTAATTACTACATCATTGCTCTAAGTTTTTACAATTTCTTTAGCATTACTTCTTCAAATAACTTGCGATGAAATTGTTAAAATATAAATATATTTTCCAATAAAATGATATAAATATTATAAAATAAGTTAAATATAATAAATGCAGTCTTTTCAAAAACATTATACAATTATAAGCTTTCCCAATACAAATTTTCATTAAAAAATAACGATTCATTAAAAAAATACTAAAAAAATATTACACAATTATAAGTTTTTCCAAAAGAAATTTTCATTAAAAAAAATTTCATTAAAAAAAATAAAGAAAAAAATTAAAACAAATAAAAAAAAAGAATTACGTGACTGATAACGCACAACGAGTATGCGTTATTGCCTCATCATAACGCACACCCGTTGTGCGTTATCAGCTACATAGGCTTATTAGGCGGAGGATGTTTAATTAACTGATAACGCACAACAGTTGTACGCTATCATTATAGATAACGCACAACTATTGTGAGTTATGGCCTCTTCCAGGATTTAAAAAAAAAAAATGGGCCTCTTTAGTGCACAATTTTAATTACTGGGCCCAACCCAGAAAAAAAACCAAAATTTTTACATAATCCTTTGATTACATTTCTTTTATCATTTTCGTTATTTGTAATCACCAAATGACTAGTGCACTCATCTAAAGTCACATTTACTATCTTTTATTTTCTCTACCTTTAACATATAATTCTCTTCGAACATTCTAATCCAAACTAATAATTTAAAATAATATGTGTTCATGTGAACAAATATTGTTTTAAATGTTGTTTATCTCAAAATTAATATTTTAAATTATTTATGTTTATAATTTATTCATATTATTTAAATTTACTTCAAATCATTAATTTCGGTTGGAATTGTGAAATTGAGAAAAGTCGAAATGAGAAAATAAATGAGAGTTAGATAGATGTACGAGTAATTTGGTGACTACAATAAACAATCAATATTTTTCTTTGCTAAATAAACAGTCTCCTTGTTCATCTATAGGAAACATATACAAATATATAGATATGTATATATACAATCTTGATCTAGGAAAGGCGCATTAATGAATTATGTTTTTTCCCCTAAATAATAAATTTAGGTTTCATATTTAGGTTGGTTTGTTAAAAACCAACGACACATTGTTCATTATCTAGTTTGTTTTACTATAGTATACCTAGTTGGTATATATGTGTTGTTGAGGCTTTTGTTTAAGAAAACAACAAATTGATCTAGTGGACTATATTGTGGAGAATTATTAAACGATATATTTTCTATTAAGTTTCAAATGTTTTCTTTCAAATTGGACATAAACTCTTTAACTAGCCGCGTGTAGTGCCGATCTAATCTCCGACCTACATCAATTATAGAATCTTTATGATGTCATTCCTAATTATGTCCCTTTATATCAATTACAATAGCCGATATTGAGTCAGATCTTAGTGGCTTAGTGAAAAAACGAGACCTGCAGCGCTTGAGCCTGAATGAAATCTCAAACTCCTCAACCAGCAGAAGGCTTCAAAAGCACTTGGTTGAGATACGTTGGAAATCTGATGCGGGCAGTTACGAACCAAACAAAAAAAAGAATAGAATCTAAATATATATAATGCTAATACGAAGGGACCTGAGTTGTATAAGGCAGAAACTCGTCCCACGTACGGTTCGGAGGCCAAGCCCCACCCCAGCAGTCAGGGTGCGGTTTAGGTCAACTAACACAAAGAAGATACTATTTACTCAACGATTGCCTTTGTGTTCCAAACTCCATATGGGGAAGGAGCGTTGTTATTTGCGAGGTCTCGATCATTCACACGGACCCACCTCTCATTCCATTTGTAGGAATTTGACCAGACCGGAGGCAGCCAAGAATGTTATGTCAAAAGGACCAAGGAGGATTCAGGAGTCGAAGGAGTAGGAGTAGGAGCTAATTTGGACGGAATCGAATGATTACGAGATAGACAATGAGAGCACTTAGATAATTCATGGATCAGGGGCCCAGCTAACGCGTGAAACACTCCGCTTGGAGAGTACGGTCGCAAGACCGAAACTCAAAGGAATTGACGGGGGCCTGCACATGCGGTGGAGCATATGGTTTAATTCGATACAACGTGCAAAACCTTACCAGCCCTTGACATATGAACAACAAAACCTGTCCTTAACGGGATGATACTAATTCCCCCATCTTTCTAACGTTCCCAAGTATCATGTAATGACTCCATGGGTTCCTGTACAAAATCGTAAATTTTAGATCGCGTTTGGATAGTCTTAATAGGAGGAAAGAATTTATTTCAAAAGACTACTTGTAATTTAGCCCCAGAATCAATAAAATTAGAACAGAGAGAGAGAGAGAGAGAGAGAGAGAGAGAGAGAGAGAGAGATAATCCATGCTCGAGCTTTATTACTTAAAGAGAAACTGAAAATCTTTAACATTTTTGCATCTTTACAGACTCCATTGACTTGAAAAGCATTGAAAATTGCCAAGAAGTTCTCAAAGTGAGTTTGAGGATCGTCATTCGACTTTCCAAAGAAAGGATTGTTAGAACTATATGAATGAATATCGGTTCAATCTTAAAGATTGTAGCTGTAATTTATGGGCAGTTTATTATCAGATTGAACCTCTCTATCTCTGGCTTGGTATAATCCTTTAAAGTCATCAGGCGTGCTATCTTTTTTAGTGTCACTCTACCATTTAGAAGAATGCTCTTCTTCGCAAGAGTTAGTCACCTCATAGATTACCTCGTTTTTGTGCTTCCTGTAAGAACGAGCAAAAGCCTAAATTTCAGGTACAAACTTTAATGCATCTTAATTTGTAGAACTTCGTGTGAACATACAACCAAAAGAAAAATCAAAATGAAAAAAAAAAGATTTTTTTTTTTTATTTTTAAAAATTTTAAAACGGAATAAAAGTAAAATAGTTTAAATTCATGTTTAGTATTAAAAATCCACACTAGATAAAAATAATCCCGAGTGACGATGCCAAAAACTTGATGTGAAATTTGCAAGTATACAAATATCAGGTAAGTAATAAAGTAGTGAGTGAAGAACGTCCCTTGAAGATTACTATCTAATTGGAGAAATTGCCTACTTATAACAAGACTTAAACCAAAAATAAAGTTGATTGATTTGTATCAAATGATGAAAACTAATAATTAAAATTAACGATAATAGAAAAGTGTTTTAGAAAAGTTTATGATAAAAACAGACTAAGGTATTGCTATCTAGTCTATTCATTTTATGACTAAGATTTATTCTTAATTAACTCTTGATCTAGTTAACAGTGAAATTCCCGAGAATAAGTTAGACCCAATCTCTTAGTTGAAAATCTCCTAGCCTCCCTAATAACCAATCGTATCTGTATGTGATTTTAAGAATCGAGACCGTATACACCTTTGTGGAACTTTCCTAACTTTTATATCCTATTTATTAGAAACCGCACAAAGAACCGAATCTATCTCTAGTGAGTTTTACGATGTCTTGTTATTACCTTGATCTAATCAAACCTAGTACTTCTCAGCTACTAGATGCATCTATGAACACGCAATAGTTGATCAAAAAAGTGCAAGCATTAAGAACATGTAATAACATTCAACCAAGATCAAGTTGAAAGATAAAATCTTTTAAATAAAAAGAACCATATTTATAAAAGTTTCGAACTACAAAGAAGGTCTTAGTCACCAAAGATTTAGCTACTCATACTAAACAAATAAATAATAAGAGAGTTTAGAAGAATGCTAGAAAGTTGTCCCCGAATCATCTTCCATAAGATGTGTGAATTATTTTGTCATAAACTAAGTTCTAACCTACTCTATTTAAAAAGAGGTAACAAATTTAAAAAGAAATTTCTAGAACCAGAAAAAGAAATTACTAAAACTCTAAAATTACTTAAACAAAAAATTCTAAGAAAAAAAGTAAAAATAAAAAAATAAAACAAGGCAGCTGGAAGCCGCAACGATTTCGATGCCGGAAACTCAAATCCAGCACTGGTTGAATTTAGCATTGGAAACTCGGCCCTGGGTTGATTCCACAGAAAGTTTCTTGATTGAGATTGAATTAATTCCAGCACCAGTTTTGGAAGAATTCGGTGCTGGTTCTTTGACAATTAGATCAGTGGATGAATTTGGACGCTTCCTGCATCGGTTGGATTTAATCCAATTTTTCTCTTTTTATAGTTTAGTCCTCCAACTTCTCCTTGTCTTCAATTGAGCCCCAACAACTTTTGTTGTCCTTAACATTAATGTTGCTTCTAAAGGTAATCCACGTATTTTCTCTGCTGGTGGAGTTCCTCGATTCTCTGTTGGCACTTTTATTTCTGCTTTCTCTTATTCTCTTGATTCTGATAGTACTAATAATGCGGTTGAATTTGTTGCTTATCTTCATGGAATCAAGCTTTCACCTAATATGGATTTCTCAATTTTACATATACATATCAACGCCAAAAAATGTGGATGCCTAGATTACAAAGGGATCCAAGGTGCACATTAAGCAGGATCACACTTTTCGTAGCTTATCTGAACTCCCTAGAGATATCTATGGGCTCTGTGCCTTGATCAACGCGATACCCTATCTGCATAGAGTCCCTTAGTTTTCGTGGCTTGTATTTATCTTTTATGTTCTTTTAGTTGCTTAGCTCCACTTCAATTTTTTTCGGTAAGTCTTAAGCACTACCCATTATATTTTCTTTCTTTTGTAATAAAATCGGGGGGATGCCCACCATGTTCCATCTTGGTTAATTTCATTTTTTTTAAATTTGAGCCCCTACAATTTAAATAAAGTATAAAAGAGTTTATTTGTTCTAATTAAGTTCAATTTTTACTAGAATTTAATTAAAATAAATATCAAATTAAGGAAAAAGCAAGTGAAAATGTCAATCTATCAACTCCCCACACACTTAGACGTTTACTTGTCCTCAAGCAAAGAAACTTAAAAAGATAGAGAATAATTCCAATCATGCATTCTTCACCATCTCAAACTCATCAAAATAGAACGTTCTTCCACATCTCTCCAAAATTAATTTAGCAAAACAAGTATCCAATTATCCTCCATAACAAGAAAGACTTTGTGTAAAGCATGATTATGACCATTTGGGAATGTAAAAATAAATACTAAACAAAGTTTTCAAATCATACAAAGAAAATTAAGTTTCAAAAAACGATCTTTCCATAGGTTTACTCTTTATGCCATCTCTCTACTAATTGAGAATTCCCAAACTCAACTTAGATCAGGTAGGATTTTAAGGCTAGGACATTGGTTAACAAACGAAGGATAAGGATTCAAAATCAAAGAAAGAGAGCTTGTAAAAATTGTACGAACTATAACAAACTCTCTAACTTTGCTTTTGCTCCAAATCTTTTTCCAATAAAAACTTTATCAACCAAACCACTTTATACCAATTTCTCTTTATTCAAAACACTTATTGTCCTCATTTTTTCTTTTTCCTATGCCATTTTTTTCTTTTCCTTTTCTTTTCTTTGCATTTATTTTACCTTTTTCACAATAACTTATAAGCTTTTTGCATCATATTTTTCCTTGCTTTTCTTTCTTTTTTTCTTCAAGCTCTTTTTCTTTTCCACCAATAAGTCATAGTGTTCCTTTTTATACCTCTTTTTACACATACATCAATCTCTTCTAAATCACAAAAATATATCCCAAGGAGCAATCAAATTTAGAATTAGCAGCAAACTCTCTAAGAAATCAAGGGTAAATATTCAAGTAACTTTAGAAAGAAAATAATATATAAGGCTCAAAAGGGTACGGAGGTAAAATATTAAAATTTGGATAGTTTGAAAGGAAAAAACGAGTCAAAGAAGGCTTATGACCATCGTTTCTAAGTCAAGTAAGGGAAAACCTTTCTATTTTGCCTCAAAAGACAATCAAATAAGTTCTAGAATGTCATAGAAGAACCCATAAACTTTGTGCAACTAAAAAACAATGTGTACGATTTATTGAATACTAACATGGTCAATTATGCTAAAATGAAAGTCATGTGAAAGTTATAAAAGATATAGAATACAAGTACTATTAACCAAGTTTAGAAACTAGCAGTCAATCACTCTATCTCAATTTATTCAAGAAATTTTTGAAAAATACTCAATAAAATCATCCTTCAATTGAAAACGTTTCTTTTATTTTTTTTTTAAAAATTTCAAATACAAAAATGAAATCCTACCCCTGCACTTGAACTCAACATTTCCCTAAATGTTGAGAAACAAGAAATACACAAGGGGTAAGAGAACTTAGCCGAATATAACGATGTGTCCAAGAAAGTTCGTTCAGTTCAGCTTGTCATCCCGAAGGCTCTTTGAAGCTCAATCAGATCCTAAAAAAAATTAAACAAAATTACTGAAAATATTTTTGGAATTTTTAAAATTTTTTGGGATTAGGAGAATTAAGAAAAAGAAAATTAAACTAAGAGAAACTTAGATTACTAAAAAAAAACCTAATCCTACGAAAAGAAAAAGACAACAAAATAAAAAATATAGTCCTCGTTTACAATCTCAAGCTTGACTTCCTTTTTAAGTGTGGCGATCAAGGAGGATGTTTGAGAAGCTAGACTTCTCCACTCATGGCCTTTTTATCTTTCAGATTTAACATTTGCCTCGTTTTCTCCGAGTTCTTTCCCTTCTCCTCTGGACTATTCTTTCTAAGTTTTACTTTGTCTTTGGAAGGTTTACGCCATTTTAAGATTTTTTTTCTTGCAACAACTCTAGGAGACGAACCAATTATAGAAGCATTATTGAAATTTAAAGCACATAAAGATTCTCTATTGGGGGAATTTTTTGATGATTCAAATATATTTAAAACCACAAATTCATCCCCAGCCCTTAATCTTAGTTTACCCATCTCTACATCAATTAAAGTTCGACTAAAGTTTAGAAAAAGTTTTTCTAAAATCAAAGATAGATAGAATCATCCTCCATATCATGTATAACAAAATCTATAGGAAAAAATGTTTGTCAACTTGAATAAGAACATCATCTACTATTCCCCTAGTATATGTGTTAGATTTGTCCATCATTTGTAAAGACATAGTAGTGTTCTTAATTCTCTTTTATGTAAGTTTTTGATAAATAGAGAAAGACGTTAAATTAATACTAGCCCCCAAATCACATAGCACATTGTTAAAGTAAAATCACCAATAGAACAAGGAATTTGTAAACTTCCTGGGCCATTAAGCTCTGGTGACAATTTTTCTGCAAGATCGCTAAACATTCTTCATTTAAGCTCAATTGTTCAAATTTGTTCGGCTTTTTTTTACTTGCCAAGATGTCCTTCAAGTTAGCATATGATGACATCTGTGCTAAATCATGTACAAAAGAAATGTTAATTTCTCATTTCTTGAATATTTTAAGAAAAATGCTAATGTATGAATCCGTAATTTGGCGTTTAGCCATATTAGGAAAAGGAAGAGAATTAATATCACTATTATGAGATTCTGTCATACCTTTCTTCATTTTTTTTTACCTTGTGGACTCTTTGAAGTTTGGGGGTCCATTGGAGTGATTTCTTCTTCCTTTTGTTCATCTTTCTCCGTATGAATGATTGTGATGACTTTTACTTCCCATGGATTTCGCTTCTTATCACTCGGTAGAGATTCAGGAGATCTATTTAAAATAGCAGCTAATAAATGCCCTACTTGTACCTCAAGATTCCTTATGGCAGTCTTAATATTTTGCCTATCTACCTCTATAGTTTTAAAATATTTTTCTTGGTGTGCAAAAGAAGTAGAGGTTTATTCCATGTTTTATGCAATAATTTCTCCAAGTTAGGCTTCGATTCTTACAGAGGTGGTGGTTGAGGTTGCTTCTACATTGGATTATTTTGCTGCATCCAAAGTTAGGATGGTTTTTCCATCTCGGATTGTACCTAGGAGCATAAAGGTCATTATACCTATTATTTTGGCCAACAAATTAAGCTCATTAGTTTCGAAATTGGAATGCACTGTATTAACTTGACCACATTAACTCGTTGATAGTTTCCAAAATAGAGCTCGCATTGGTTATTTCTGGGGGTAATTTGTAATGCATATAGTCGTCTATGAAGAGCTTCAAATTATGCCATCACATCTCCTCTATTGTGATTTTCCTCCACACTTCTAACTTTCTTTGTAGGAAGATCCCTTAGATCATATAATTGAAAATTATTAAGCGCCATCTTTTCTATTAAGTTTTAAGCATCTTACTCAAAATTGGACATAAAAGCTCCTCTACTTGCCGCATCTACTGTCGATCTAACCTCTAAAATACATCCATTATAAAGTGTTTGTCCTTGCATTCCTAGCTGCATACCATGATGTGGACACATTCTAAGGTATTCCTAAAAACTTTCCCAAGCATCATGTAATGACTGCATGGGTTCCTGTACAAAATTGTAAATTTTAGATCGTCTATTTGGATAATCATAATAGGATGAAAAAAATTATTTAAAAAGGCTTCTTTGAATTTAGCCTAAGAATCAATAGAATTAGAAGGGAGAGAGTTTAGCCATGATCGGGCTTTATCCCTTAGAAAGAAAGGGAAAAGCTTTACCGTTTTTGCATATTCACAAACTTCTTTGATTTGAAAAGTATTGCAAAGCATCAAGTAGTTATCTATGTGAGTCTGAGGATCGTCGTTCGACTTCCCAAAGAAAGGATTCTTTAGAACCATATGAATATATGCCGGTTCAATCTTAAAGGTTGCAGCTGTAATTACTGGGCAGTTATTGCCAGATTGAAGCCCTCCATCTTTTGCTTGGTATAATCCCTTAAAGTCATTGGGTGTGCCATCTTTAGAGTCTCACTCTCAGATTCAGAAGAAACTCTTCTTCGGATGAGTTAGTCACCTTTTAGATGACCTCATTTTTGCGCTTCCTGTGTGAACTAGCAAAAGCCTCAATTTCATGTATAAACTTTAATGCATCTTTATTGGCAGAACTTCGTGTGAACATACACGCCAAAAGAAAATTCAAAATGAAAAAAAAGAAACTTTATTTGGAGTTTTAAAATTTTTAAAATGAAATACAACTAAAAAGATTTAAACTCCGGTTTAGTATCATTAAACCACACTAGATAAAAGCAATCCCCTGTAACGGTGCTAAAGACTTGATGTGAAATTTGCTAGTATACAAATATCAGACAAGTAATAAAGTAGTGAATAAAGATCCTTCCATGAAGATTGTTATCTAACAGGAGAAATCGCCTACTTATAACCAAACTTAAACAAAAAATAAAGTTGATTGATTTTTATCTAATGATGAAAACTAATAATGAAAATACGATAAAAGAAAAATGTTTAAGAAAAGTTTATGATTGAAAATAGACTAATGTTCCCAAGCATCATGCCTATGGTTGATTTATTTTTAATTAACTCTTGACCTGATTAACAGTGAAATTCTATTCAATAACCTAGACCCAATTTCTTCGTTGAAAAGATCCTAGACTCGCTAATAAATCAATCGTATCTCTACGTGATTTTAAAAATCAAGACCTCATACATCTCTATAGACCTTCACTAACCCCCGTTTCTTACTTATTAGAAATTGCACAAAGAAACCGAATCTATCTCCAGTAAGTTTTACGATGTGTTGGATCTAGTTACTATTACAACTTTCTAATTACTATTACAATAATTAAAAAAATAAAAACACAGCGGAATTGAAATCAGCCCTAAACTATTATAGAAAATAGTCTTCTCTCTACTTCCTTAGCCGTCCATCCAAGCCGGAACGACAAACCAAAAAGCTACACAAAATTGTTAACAAAACGGTAAAGGAAATAACGTAAAGAAAAACTGAAACCTTACCTGCCGCCGCGGAGTCTGATTCGATGGTGGATGTAGCGGTACCGAGCCAGTTAAGACGCCGAACAGCGACGAGTGTCCATGAGCCACGTCGAGGCGCCGGTGACTAAAAGGGTATGACGGTCAAAGGGTCCCACAGTCTCAAGGCCTCAACAATCACAAAAGACAGATCGCCTCACTCCCTCCTTTCGGCCCTCTCTCTCTCTTACCATAAGCAGGGGCGATCGACCAAGAGGCCGCGGCGAGGCGCCGATCAAAACAGTGATAACAGCGGCACAAAACCAGAAGCAAAAGAGAAAGAGAGCAACAGTCGCGGCGAATTGCGGTGGGGAAAGAAAGAGTAGATAGAGAGTCGGATGAAGAAAAGAAGAAGAAGAGAAAAACGGTTGAGAGTGTTGAATTCCCGAGGAGGTGAGAATGAGAGACATAAGTAATGGTCCCGAGTCACAACGGGTGGGCCGGGTTAGCCCGGTCTCTCTTTGACCAGTTCAGCAGTCTAATCTTCTTATGAGGCCCATTAGTTCATCATTGGGATTTAAAGTGGGCTGAAAAGTGGAAAAATAATGTGAAGAAATAATAATAGGCCCAAAAGCCTACAATCTCCACCTCAAATATATTTTTCCAACCTCCAATGACTCAATAAGAGTCAACCCGTGTCCAAGTGAAGGAAGTCCCTGCAAGACATAAACTTGTTAGAGCTCACAATTTTAGTACCAAAGTCGGCATGATTATCATTAGTACTAATCATATCTATGTCAACTAAACCACTCGAGACTTTTTCCCTAATGAAATGGTATTTGACATCTATATGCTTTGTTCTTTCGTGATAAACCGGATTTTTGCATAAATGTAAACAACTCTGACTATCTGTGTAAATAATAGCTTTTGAATGTAAAACATGCAATTCATTTAAAAGCCCTTGAAGCCAAATGGCTTCTTTGATCCATGGCCATGATGTACTCAGCCTCAGTAGTTGACAAAGCAACTACTGACTATAACTGAGACTTCCATGAAACACAATTACCCGCTAGGTTTAAAGAAATAAGATGAGGTAGATTTTCTACCATCCTTGTCACCTGCAAAGTTAGAATCGACATAATCAATTAGTTCAAAAACATCAGACCAATTGTGATACTGCAAGCCCCTATCTATAGTCCCATTAAGGTAACGTAACAACCACTTGAGAGCTACCCAGTGATCCCTCCCCGGGTTAGACATGAATCTACTGAGAAGGCTTATAGAAAAAGCAATATCAGGTTGAGTGGATATCATGGAGTACACAACAGAACCTATGGCCATTCTATAGGGAATATTTGCCATGTCTCTTTTCTCACTTTCAATTTTGGGACACGTTTTATCGGAAAGTTTGAAATGGCTCGCAAGTGGGGTAATAATGGGCTTGCATAAATGCATCGAAAACTTAGAAACAATTTTTTGGAGAAAGGGTTTCTGAGATATGAATAAGGAGCGGTCAGCCCTATCTCTGGTTATGTTCATCCCAAGAATCCTAAATGCAGACCCTAAATCCTTCATGTCAAATTCAGATTTTAGCAAGGATTTCAAACTATCAATCTTAGCTTTATGTTTACACACAATTAACATAGCATCTACATAAAGCAACAGGTAAATAGCACTATCAACATTATTTCCACAGAAATAAAGACAACTATCATAATTACTTTTAAAGAAACCAGCTTTTAACATAAAAGAATCAAACCTCTTGTACCATTGTCTAGGTGACTGTTTAAGTCCATATGAGGACTTTTTCAGAAGACATGCCATGTGTTCTTTACTTTAACCTGAAAACCTGGTGGTTAACGCATATAGATGGTATCTTCGAGATCACTATGCAAGAAAGCAGTTTTCACATCAAGTTGTTCAAGATTAAGATCATAAAACGCAATAAGAGCAAGAATTATCCTAATCGTTTTGTATTTAACGACAGGAGAAAAAATTTCAATAAAATCAATGCCCTCAACTTGTGAAAAGCCTTTCGCAACCAGCCTGGCCTTAAACCTTAGGGGTTCATTGGCAGACTCAAGCTCTTTGATTTTAAAAATCCATTTGTAATCAATTAATTTTTGTTTTAAGGGTTTTGGAACAAGAATCCAGGTTTTGTTTTTATCTAAAAAGGACATTTCCTCATCTGTAGCACGTAACCATAAAGAGCGAGTAGTACTTTTCAAAACATCAGAAAAACACAATGGTTCCTTCTCTTCCACATAAGATGCAATAGCAAATGCATATGAAACTATATAAGAATAACCATATCTAGTGGGTTCCTTATGCGCTCTTCTAACTCTATCTCTAGACAACTGGTAATCTCTAAGGGCTTGAGCTTGAGCCTCAGGGTGATCCTCCTCATCATCAGATCCTTCTAACTCAGGAATATGGGTTTCGGGTGCACTGGTCGGATCGGGTACACTACTCGACAGTGTATCTAACTCCTCATTGGTTTTAGGCTCCTTTGTGTGCTCTTGTGAGGGTTCAAAGATGACCTTCACCTCACCCGAAAAAATACCAATTATGGGAACACTGGATGGACTATCGGAAACAGCTTTGTCCTTGAGACAGGGCATATCTAACTCGTTGAAGATGACATCCCTACTGATAACTACCCTCACTCTCGGCTCACCTTTGAGCCACACTCTATAACCTTTCACCCCGCTAGGATATCCTATAAATACTCCCTTTCTAGACCTAGGATCTAGCTTACCCTCTTTCTGATATGCAAATGCAGCACACCCAAAAATTCTAAGGTTGGACAGGTTAGGGGGTTTACCATACCAAAGTTCTATAGGAGTCCTAAAGTTTATGGCTGTAGAAGGGGATCTATTAATGAGGTAGACAGCCGTACTTACAGCTTCTCCCAAAAGGGTTTTGGGACACCTGACGACACTATAAGACATCTAACCTTATCCATGATGGTACGGTTCATCCTCTCAGCTACTTCGTTCTACTGGGGGTTATGCCTAACCATCCTATGATGTAAAATGCCATGCGATGCACAAAAATCAGCAAATTTCTGGTTGTAAAACTCAAGACCGTTTATATTCTAATTGTTTTTAGTTTATTTCTAGATTGATTTTCGGCAAGGCGTTTCCATTCATAAAACTTTTCAAAAGTTTATCTTTTGTTTTTAAAAGAAAAACCCAAACATGCCTCGAAAAATCATCAACAACAGATAAGAAATAAACATTACCACCATAAGTTGGGACCTTTTCAGGTCCCCACAGATGACAATGCACATATTCAAGTACTGCAGTGGACTTGTGTGTGCTTGTTGAAAAACTGATTTTGTGCTATTTTCCCAAAATACAATGGTCACAAAAATCTAAAGAATCAATTTTGTCACCATATAAAAGATTTTTGTTCTTGTAAATAATATAATCCCTTCTCACTAATGTGGCTAATCTGACGATGCCACAACATAGTCTTTTTAGGGACAGTTTTCGTAATTAAAGCAGTTGAATCACAAACTGTTTTTCCAATGAGAATGTATAAACTTTCTCTTTTAAAACCTTTAAGTATGACTAGGTTTCCTTTGCAAACTCTTAAAATACATTTTTAGATTTGTAAGAAAGACCAAGTGAATCCAAATAATCAAGGGAGATTAGATTCCGATGAAGGTCGAACACATATCTCACCTCAGTGAGTTTCCTAGTCACGCCATCATGCATTTTAGTGAAAATATTCCCAATGCCCTTAATATCACAAACTTGATTGTTTCCCATATAAACCTTTCCATGATCTAAGGGTTTAAAATCTGAAAACCAGTCTTTGTTGGGAGTCATGTGAAATGTGCATCTAGAATCAAGAATACAATGATCAACAACTTTAGAACAAGAAGGGGAAGGGGACACTTACAAAACCTCAGAATACATAAAATTACCATCTGAATCAAAATTATGGGGTTTGTCAATTTTATCACTCTCTTTACCATGTTTACGTTGTTTTTCATCTTTGATCCTTTTGAAACACTTATTTTTCATATGACCCTCCTTGCCACAATAAAAACATTTCACTTTGTTCTTATCTCGGGATTTGGACCTCCCTTTACTTTTAGGCCTATATGACTAAGCGGTTCCCTCTGGTCAACTCTCCCTCGCATATAAAGGTTCTCTCCATTTAATTTATGTTCTTTTCTTATCCAAATATTTCGATTTCAAAGCGTTTTTAACATTGGAAAGGAATAAACCATCTCTACCATATTTAATGGCAACTTTACATCGTTGTAAGATTCAGACAAGGCATTTAATAAAATAACGGCAATATTTTCATCGGAGATTTTCTCTCCGACTTTTTGAAGTCCCAAAACGATTTTATTTAAGTCATCCATATTTTTCTGAAAGCGTTTTGGACCCGCTAATTTTAAAACCGAAAAGCTGTTCTTTTAAATAAATTTTATTTGATAAGGATTTCCTAAATACAATTTTTCAAGTTTAGTCCAGATTTCAAAAGCATTATCTTTTTCGTCAATTTCTCGTAAAACATTGTCGGTTAAATGCAAGATGAGGCAACTGTGTACATCACCAAGTTTTTTAGCAAGAATTTCGCCTATCCAAGATTCCGAATACTCTTTGGGGCTACAAATTGCAGGTGTAATTTTATTTTATACAAAAACTGCTTTCATTTTTTCTCCGCCACATTACAAAGTCATATTTGCCATCAAACTTATCAGTTTCAATTTTTGGAATCGACATGTTTTAATGGAAAATAAGAGTAATTTAATGGCTAAAAAAATAAAAGATTTGAAAAGTTTGTCACACCAATAAAATAACCCGGATTTTTTAAAAACGGCGCAGAAAGAAAAACATGAAAAATGCATGAATCTCAATAACAGAAAAACACAGTAGCAATATAATAACCAAGACAAAGTAATAGACAGATATGGGCTGTGTGATAGCCAAACAACAAAAACAGAAAAAGACAAAAAGAATATTGCAAACTGAAAATTTTGAAAAATACGCCAAGACACAGCTACTTGAAGTCTCTTGGACTCAAGCCAGGCTTAGGCTATGTATTTTTCAAAAGAAAACAAAATAACAGAATCGCAACAAAAATCGAAATCCCAGATACACAGGAAAAACAGAAAATGGCAGCAACTGCAAATCGAAAAACCAGAAAAACAAGAACAACAAGAAAAACAAAAATGAATAGCCCGAATCGTAATGCGGTTCAGAAGAGATAAAAGAAGCAGTAACAAATAAACAATTAACCGGAAAAACAAGAAAAGATAAAGTCAAGCAATACTTCTCTAGCCAGATTTGTGGAACTCAACAGTTCCCCCAGATCTGGAATTTCTTGAGGTTGCTGGTGCCGACGAGAGCACCGAAAGTTGTAGTCTTTTCTGGGCTCTGATACAACTCGTTGGATCTAATTACCATTACAACTTTCTAATTACTATTACAATAATAAAAAAAAAATAAATACACAGTGGAATTGAAATCAGCCCTAAACTATTACAGAAAATAGTCTTCTCTCGTCCTCCTTAGCCGTTGGTCCAAGCCGGAATGACAAAACCGAAAAGTTGCATAAAATTGTTAACAAAATGGTAAAAGAAATAACGGAAAGAAAAATCAAAACCTTACCTGCCTCCGGGGAGTCCGATCCGACGGCGGATGCGGTGTACAGAGCAAGTGAAGGCGCCAAACAGCGGCAAGTGTCCACGAGCCGTGTCGAGAGGCCGGTGATTAAAACGGTACAACGGTCAAAGGGTCCCTCAGTCTCGGGGCCTCAACAATCACAGAAGACAGATCGTCTCACTCCCTCCTTTCGGCCCTCTCTCCCTCTCTCTTACTAGAAGCAGCGGCGATCGATCGAGAGGCTGTGGCGAGGCGCTGATCACAATAATGGTGACGACATCACAAAACCAGAAGCAAAAGAGAAGGAGAGCAACTGTCGCGGTGAACTAAGGCGGAGAAAGAAAGAGTAGACAGAGAGTCGGATGATGAAAAGAAGACGAAGAGAAAAACAGTTGAGAGTATTGAATTCACAAAGAGTCGAGAATGAGAGACATAAATAGTGGTCCCGATTTAGAACGGGCGGGTTGGGTTAGCCCGGCATCTCTTTCACCAGTTCAACAGTATAATCTTCTTATGAGGCCCATTAGTACATCATTGGGATTTAAAGTGGGCTGAAAAGTGGAAAAATAATGTGAAGAAATAATAATAGGCCTAAAAGCCTACACAATGTATTGTTATTACTTCGATCCAATCATACCTAGTACCTCTCGTCCTTTAGATATAATTTATGAACATGCAATAGTTGATTAGAAAATTGCAAGCATTAAGAACACGTAATAACAATCAACCAAGATCAAGATAAAAGATAAAATCTTTTAAATAAAAAGAACAATATTTATAAAAGCTTCGACCTTTAAAGAAGACCTTAGTTATAAAAGACTTAGCTACTCATAGTAAACAAATAAATAAAAGAAAGTTGAAAAGAAGCCTGGAAAGCCGCCCCTGACTCGGTCTTTCAAGTCTTCCGTAAGAAGATGTAGAAAGTATTGTGTCATAAACTAAGTTCTAAGCTCCTTTATTTGAATAGAGGTTACAAACTTTAAAAAGAAATTTGAAAAACCGAAAAAAGAAATTACTAAAACTCTACAATTACTAGAACAATAAATCATAAAAAGAAAGTAAAAAAAAAAAAGGCAACTGGAACCCAAGACGATTCCGGTGCCGGAGACACAAATCTGGTGTCGGTTGAATTTAGCATTGGAAACCTAGCCCTGGTTTGATTCCCCAGAAAGCTTCTGGATGAGAATTGAATTAATTTCGACACCGGTTCTTTGACATCTGAATTTGGACGCTTCCTGCGCCGATTGGATTTAATCCATTTTTTTACAATTTAGTCCTTCAATTGAGCCCGTACAATTTAAATAAAGGAGGTTATTTTTTCTAATTAAGCTTAATTTTCACTAGATTTTAATTAAAATAAATATCAAATTAAGATAAAAAACTAGTGAAAACTAGTGAAAATAAAAGAACTAATAAATATAACGACTATTTTTCTTAATATACAACGACATCTTTTTAATATACAACAAATTCAATGCTTGTAATTCATCTACACTTTTTCTCTCAATACATTTCGTTTCTCTCTAAGAAAATTCAACATAACTTTTCAAGATTTGCGATTGAAATAAAATTGTTGGAATGATTGTGTATATTTGTTAAATGTTTTCATAAAAAATTTTAACAATTATTATTGTTCAAGTTTTTATATTTATTTTGTAAAAATTTGCAGAAAAATTACATAAAAATATTTATTTTTTATTACAGTACGAGAGAATATGAATTTTAGAGGAAAAAAGTGTATGTGATTAATTATAAGGGTTTAAGTTCGTGGTATATTAAAAAAATATCGTTGTTTATTAATAAAATTAATCGTTGTTATATTTATTAACCCCTAAAAAAAAGATGTGTATACATCATCTATGCACAATTCTGTAAAATCAAGTTTTATACATTCAAACATTAAATTTAAAGCACTTTTAGGTATAGTTCGGGAGTTTAGGAGGGGAGAGAAAAGAAGCGAAAGAAGAGAAGAGAAAGGGTGATAAGAAAAAATAAGGTGAGGTGATTTATTAGATCAAATATTATTTGGGAGTTCAGAAGAGAAAAAAGTGTGTTTTTCTTATTTGGAGTTTTAAAAAAAATAGCTAGAAAGAAAGATATTTTTTACGAAAGTAATCCTTGAATTGAAAGAAAATGTTCAATAATGATGTAATGTCAATAGGAATAAAATAGGTATTTATAATCTTTTTAAAACTTTCTCTCCACTTCTTTCCCTTTCATCCCACTTTAGGAGAGAAAGTACCCCATTTTATCATTTCGTTTCTCCCCCTTTCTTTCCCTTTCTCCCCTTTGAAAACTCCCAAACAAAACCCCAAGACCTCCTTTCTCTCATTTTCTCTTCTCTTCCCTCCTCTCCAAATCATTCCATCCAAACTATCTCTTCAGGTTTACATAATTGAAAGGTTTGATAAATACAAGGGTAAAGTGTGTGGTTGCCCTTTAAACTTCCCCATTTTTTATATTTTGACCTTAAACTATAAAGAACAATAAATATGTAGCTTATAACTATCAAAATATGTGAAATTGACCTTTTAACTCTTTACTGTCCCAATCATTTATTGACAACAAAGTAAGGGTATTTCGTTTTTTTTTTTCAAACCTAGTTTCCTCTTCCAATAAACCATCTGCCCACCATTTTCACAACACCATACACCAGCCTGCCACTATCTCTCACAATCCAACACCGTCCACCTCCATCACTATCCATAATCTCATTCGCTTTTTCTCCCATATCTTCCTTCCTCTGTTAATTTCTACACTTCCAAAAATAAAATTTTCATCCTTTTTGGTATTTTTTTTTTCTCCTAAGGTCACTCAACATCCACCAAAGAACTTAGTTAGCTTGGGAAAACTTCATTTTGATCAACTCTAAAAGCGGAGGGTTTTTTCTCAACTTCAACCTTAACTCACCACCTTCTATTTAAATCTTGAAATTTATAATTAAAATCCACTCCACCAATTTCCCACAACACCACTAACCCACATGAAAAAAAAAAAATCAAGATTCATAGCTAAAGTTCATAAATTTCCAAATCGTGTTGCTGTGGAATTCATTAATAGAAAATGAAAGGCACAAAAAATATCAAAAACTGGACAGTCCTGCACTTCTTGACTTTTTTGTCTCCGTTTTCTGACAATCGACGAGGGATTCGCTGAATTTGGTTAGATTGATGATTTTGAGAATGAGAGGAGATGGAGGAGAGCGAGAAAGAGGGGTTCTGGTTTTAGGGGAGGAAAAAAACAAAAAGAGAGAAAAAAAAGAATAAAAGAATATATTAGAATTTGAACTTTCTTTAATTAATTTCTATTTGATTTAACAAAAACCCTTGCCAATACTCACATGCCGGTCACGTATATATTTTTCTGTTAGTATTTAATGGCTAAACTTGACGAAAGGATCAATTTCACAAATTTTGATGGTTCGAAGTCAGGGATTTACAATTTTCTAATTTAAGGTCAAAAACAAAAAATAGGAAAGTTTAAAGAATTGCGGCACACTTTACTCTAAATGCATTACACTAGTTCGATAATGTAACATTCGGGGTAACTTATTTACATATTTCAAATTTTTTAAACCTTGGTATCCGATTGAATCTTCGACTAATCTAAGAGGGATGGAGAGCATAAGGGTAAAATTCGGCATAAAACTGTGTCCAAGATGATTCGGACTCAGGACCTATCACTTGGCATGCCAAGTAAAGGTACCTAAGGGAGGAAAGCCTTGCCATTGGGCTACCACCTTGTTGTCACTCATTTTTCACATTTTTGTCTCTCTTCTTTCGCTCTAAAAAAAATTCTCTCAACCTTTTAAACTTAAAAATAATGTAATTGACATTCGAATTAAGAACTAATTGAAATAAAGTTAATATATTGTAATTTACTCTTTCTATTTCATATTATTTGTCGCCTTAGGATAATGTACAGGATTTAAGGAAATGATTAAGGTATCTAGATACAAAAGGAAATAAACTATAACTTATTCTTTGACTGTCATTAATAGTTTTAATGAAAGTTTTCAGAGAATTATCTAATTGCAACAAAATTGAGGTATATATAAAAAAATATCAATTAATACTTCTTTGATTTACTAAAATGAATGATATTTTGAAATTGAAACAGTAAATCCAAACAACAGATAATATGAAATATAAGTGAGTACTACTTTATTTACAATTTTATTATTTCATTTCGTCCAAATCGATTTAAAGAGAGCAAAAATGTTTGATTTTTTTAATCTAAAAATTAAAACAACCCTTTTATGAAATTAGAGGTTTTTGTAAGAGGTTAATGGGTCAACACCATATAAAAATCCTAGTTTCTTAAGAGGACTATCAAATTTTTTCAAATCTAAAAATTTACTTAATCCCTTTCTGAAATTAGGATTTTTTTAAGGAGTTGACCGGTCAACACCTTATATAAATAAAACTCTAATTTCATAAAGTAACAGTAATTCAACCCCATATAAACCATATAGGAATGAATTGTCAACCTCAGATACAAAATATGAGAGTACGTTAATTATTTTCATATGGTCTGTCCGAATTAGGGCTGTAAATGGGTCCAAACCCTCAGGGTACTCTAGACCCGGACCCGTACCCTTATAGTGAAATTTAGACCCAGACCCGGACCCATACCCTTCAGGGTATAAAATTATAAACCCAGACCCGACCCTCCAGGGTCCAGGGTAGGATACGGGTATACCCGTACCCGTATGACATTTTTTTTATTTTATTTCCCTGTTAAATAAAAATATGTAAAACAATGTATAATTCAAAAAATAAAAATTTTAACATGATTAACATAATCTCCTTAACATTCTTTCAACAAATAAAATCATTTAACATCTCTAATTCACATAATTAAAAGTTCAAATATACACAAAATCGTCATAGTACATTAATCGAATAAAAATAAAAGTTCTAGTTCAATAAAATACATTAATCAAAGCATTTGGATTTTGGATACCGTTTGCTCCTATTTGTCTCCTATAAAAGAAATATTGAAGTGAGTATATATTATAATTTTATAAGTGTATGTAAAATAGAGATAATTATGAAAATGTAACTAAAGATAAAAAAATTCACATCAATTTTTCTCTGCAAATGCAACTGAAGGAATGGAAGAACTCTCAACAATATCATTGTCATCAAACACATGTGATGTGATATGAGTGTAGTTGGTTGGTAGGTAGAGGTAGTAGGTTAGGGTTAAAGATAAGAGTAAAATAATATGTTAAAAAAAATTATAAATTATATATTAATATAATATAATATATAAAATATATTATTATTTTATTAATACTGGGTATACTGGTCCAGGGCATCACCATACCTTATCCCAGGACCCATATAGCAAGTATAAATACGAGTGCAGTGCAGGGTGCACGGTCCGCGGGTATAAAATTTAAACCTTACCCGCTAAAAACGGGTACAGACCCATGCAGGTACGGATAAGACCCGCCCCGTTTATAGCCCTAGTCCAAATGTTACATTTATCGAATTTGAGTATTGTGTTTTTTGATTCCCTAATTGAATTTAGCCAAATCAACGGGATTTGTAAATGATTTTGAATCCTTGATGTTGTTATTAGGGCGGTAAACGGGGCGGGTCTTACCGTGCATCTGCAGTCTGTCCCAGACCCGTTTTTAGCGGGTAAGGTTTAAATTTTATACCCGCAGACCCGGATCCGGACCCGTACCCGTATTTATATTGCTATATGGGTCCGGGTAAGGTATAGTGATACCCAGACCCGTATACCCGTATTAATAAAATAATAATATATTTTATATATATATTATATTAATTATATTAATATATAATTTATAATTTTTTTAACATATTATTTTACGCTTATCTTTAACCCTAACCTACTGCCTCTACTCTACCTACCAACCAACTACACTCACATCACATTACTCATACTATGACGATTTTGTGTATATTTGAACTTTTAATTATGTGAATTAGAGATGTTAAATGATTTTATTTGTTGAAAGAAATGTTAAGGAGATTATGTTAATCATGTTAAAATTTTTTATTTTTTGAATTATACATTGTACATATTTTTGTTTAACAGGGAAATAAAATAGAAAAATGTCATACGGGTACGGGTACCCTACCCTGAACCCTGGAGGGTCGGGTCTGGGTCCAGAATTTTATACCCTGAAGGGTATGGGTCCGGGTCTGAGTCCAAGTTTCATTATAAGGGTACGGGTTCGGGTCTGGAGGTACCCTGAGGGTCTGGACCCGTTTACAGCCCTAGTTGTTATATACCTTCATTTTTTATCTTATTTTTACTAAACTGTCGCATATTATTTTTTACGTTAATTATTTGATTAATACCAAAAATGTACCTTTTAGATTCGGAATTTTGTCAATTGAGTTCCTAGTCTTTCCCAATTGATAACTGAGGGTCAAATTTTACTTTCCAGCCAAATAATATACCCAGAAAACTATAAATGTCCAATTTACCTCTCAAAATAAAAATTGGAATATTATTCTCTTTTATCCCCTATTTCGCTAAATTTAATTTTAGCATTTTTCTTAATTCTAAAAACAAAAGAACATAAATTCACATTAATTTTATTTCTCCCCTTTCCCTCTTCCTTCGACTTCTTCTTCAAACCCGCTCCCAAGAACTCTTCCCCTCCCTCTAACCTTGCAAAATCTCTCTCTCTCTCTCTCTCTCTCTCTCTCTCTCTCTCTCTCTCTCTCTCTCTCTCTCTCTCTCTCTCTCTCTCTCTCTCTCTAACTTCTCATTTCTATTGCTTATTTTTATATCCTATGATTTCTTCTTCTGATTATCTCCTTATTCTCTTTCTTTTCCTATACACCCGACTATAAGAAAAAATAGCTTCATCATTCGATTTTACCGATCGACAGAAATCGACCGCATCCTATGATTTCTCTTCTGAATATCTCCTCATTCTCTTTCTTTTATCATATACCCCACTACTAAAAAAAAAATAAATTTACCGATTGACGGGAATCGGTCGGTAACTTTTGTAGTTATCAACTGGTTACTGACCAAAAATAATCGTTAATAATGTTCAAAATTTATCGCTTGATCGTTGATAATTTTATTTTTTTTACTTATCAATTTATTTTTTAAAATTTAAAATATATATATATATATTTGCAAAAAATTACACAACTTCAGCAGAACAATTAATTAGGAATTTAGATTTCAATTTCCAGGTCGAGGATTTGAACCTCCTTCAATATAAATATCATCAATCCCACTGAAACTTGGTTGCAGGTCATTTCGTGTTGCGTGGATTAGGTTGGGCAAAAAGGGCGGAATCGGTACTACCACACGTAGCAAATCCTCCTCATTATCATCATAGTTGGTGCTCCAAAAAATTTACTAATCATCATATATATATATATATATATATATATTCCGGCAACAATTATATCTGAGAAACTTTTTTTTTGGATTCGAATAATTTTAGTTTTAAATTTTTGATAGCCCAATACAAATGATATTGGATCTTAATTTGAATTGCTCTGAGGAGTTTAATTGGAGAATTTATTTGTGGTGAAGGAGGAATTTTGAGGAACTGAACAACTTAGTTTTCAGAGGGAAGGCAGAAGAGAATGGGGAGAAGAAGTTGCATTGGAGGTAAGAAGAAGCTGCACTAAGGAATATCAATTGAGGTGAGAGGTGAGCAATCGAGAGAGAAGGGGAAACAACAAAGAAGGAAACGGAAAGAAAATGCATAATTTATTTTGTTTTATTAATCACATTTTATAGTAAAATGACCTATATCCTTCTGACATGTGGACCCATGTATTTTATCAAATTATTTGGCCTGAAAGTCAAGTTTGACAATTATTAATGGGAAGGATGGGACACTCAATTAACAAACACCTCAAACCAGAGGGTATCTTTTGTACTGTTAACCTTTAATTATATTTTACTGATAAAAAATTATAATTTGTTAGCAGAAACTTTAAAATTTTTGGAACATTATGATTTTATATATCTAATTTTTATTTACTGTTATATATTAAGAACATAATACATTTTTTAAAATATATTTTTCACAGGTTTAATCTCCGTAGTGAAGGATATAATTTCATTATGTGGTAGTAATTAAACAGTAATTAAACTCACAAAAAGATAATTAGGAATATTTTAAAATTTTTTAACTATAGAAACATTATAAGTTTTTGATAAATTGTTTTATTGAAATAAGTAGCTCAGATTAATTAGTAATGAATTTATATATATATATATATGTGATAAAGAGATATATTTGTAATTTATACAAATAAAGAGATGAAATTATGATTTGGACAGTTTTGAAGAAAGAAAATGCAAACAACATTATTTTTTTTTAAATGCTAAAAACAAACTATGGAAATGGACGGGTGTAAAAACTTATGAGTATTGCTATCTGCGACCCTGTTTTAATGTGACAACCTATAAATCCTCATTTGTTTCTTTTTACTTTCACTAATTCACAATTCTCTCTAACTTATCTCTAACAAATCTTACACAAATTAATGATTTGAATTAGTTTTAAATAATTTGAAGAAAAATGTAAACAAAAGCAATTAAAAATATCAATTTTCAAATTAAAAATTTACTAAAAAATCAATTTTTTTGAAAAAAAGGGCCGGCCCGTGTAGAATACGCTCACAAAATCAATTGAGCCCAAGCAGCTTTTTCGGGCACTGTGGCCAGGTTGCTCGGGCTCAATTTATTTTGCCCGGCATTCTACTCGGGCATTCTACTCGAGCGACCCTTTTCTAAACAAAATTAAAAAATTCACCGGGTTAGAGTCATTTTTCTTTAAAATAAATTTAAATTTTTTAAGTCATTTTTTAAAACAAATTTAAATTCCCGAAATATTTCTAGATTTTCTATAAAAATTTTTACACTTTTGAATCGTAAAAATGAAAAGAAAACATGTAAAATCAATTTATTAATCTTCTTTTGTGCAATATTTCATCTAAAATAGTCTAAACGTTTGTAAAATAGTCTGATTTGTTGAACCCAAAATTATTTATGAAGTTGGGTATAAGAAATTAAGTTATTTTAATAGAGGTTGTGTCCTAATTATGTTATCTCTTGTTTTCTTCTCCAAGCTAACCTTTTTATTAATTCGATTTCTTCCTAATTAATTGCTCATTTTTTTGGAATGGGACCAGGGACGGAACCAGAACAATATGATTTGGGGGGCTGGAGGAAAAAAAAATTTTGCCAGAATTTCGTCTATAAAATGATGTCCCTACATTTTGTGGGGGCTAAACTGAAAAAAAATTTTTTTTGGGGGCTTAAATATAAAACAATATAAAATTTTTTAAAAAAAAAAAATTTCCCGGGTGGGCTCGGCCGTGTGTAGTTCCGTCTCTGAATGGGACTGAAGGTTGCAGAGAAAAATTTAGTTGAATACGTTGGAGAAATATATTTGACAATCTAAAAACTTAAACGTATGGAGTTTAAGAATTCTGAATACTTTTTAATTTTGAACTCCTCACCTCTCGCAAGATTCTCTAGTAGTCTAACATTTTGAGACCTAAGCCTTTTATCTATGAAGGAGCCGGTTGCAAAAGAAAAATCTCCTTTCGCTAGGACTCTAATACAATCATTTGACAATAAAAATCTGACCTAAAAAAAGAAGAAAAATTTTACAAAAAATAAAAGGAGAAAGAAAATGATAGTTCAATAAAGATACATCATCTCTAGTAAGAATTTTTTTTCCGAATTAATTTTTCTAGCTCTCTGATCCTCTCCATCGCCAGAAGACTCGGCTGAGGCAACTCCGGAATAGTGACTTCCCTTTCGAAACCAAACATTGATATACTTTTGTGGATTGGGTGATCAACTCATCAATAACTCGGAGAAACTCGGTGATAATCGGTCAATTTTCATTATTGACTTAGAAATTCTGGACCGAGTCACAACCGAGACAAAAAGAATTTGTTAAAGAAGGAAAAAGAGGAAAAAGGTGTAGTGTTGTATATTAACAGCTCTGTGAAAGAATTCTGAAAAAAGGATGTATATTAAAAGCAAGTCATTGTAATTGTTTGTTATTATAGTAAAATGGCAAATGCCCTGGAGCAACCCATATACATTGTTGAAGGAAGAGGTGAGACATCGTTTATAATTCTTCTGCCGAGGAGAAGGTGTTTGTTTTTTCTTTTCTTTTTGGGGGGGGCGGGGGTTGGGGTGCGGGGGAAGTGGGGGGAGGGGGGGGGGTGGTACGGGAGAGGTAATGAATTGTTTGAATAAGGAACTCTTCAAAAAAAGTAAGTACAGAACTATGGCAAGTTTTGAGATATAAAATGGTATTAAATTTAAAATTCAATCATTAAACTTTTGATTTAGAGGGAGTTGCTTAAATTAAGAAAAATTAAGACATTACCTTATATTTTAAAAAAAGTAATATTAGACCAGAATATGTTGCTTGTTTCTGATGAATCATAATATAAACTCTCGATTATATTGTGTAGGATATTATTATTTTTAATTTTTTTATCAACTGTACTTATTTATTAAGTTAAATAAATCGTTACTGAGTAATATTGTCATTTAATTTTAAAACAATATCATTGTGCTACTTTTATTTTTGTCTATTTTAAAGATTTTTTTATAATTTTTAAAATATTCTATGACTAGAAAATTATATATCACTCGACATATAACCTATACACTAAGATCGATATGAAACGACCGATATTGTAACTTTGAACCATAATCCTCTCTCACCAATGATGGTAATCCACGAGTTTTACAATAGGACTCTTTCCTAGTTGATTTGCGACTGCTAGGCTTGTGCCAGTTGGTTATTAACCATGCCGGTGCCGGCTATCTTATCTAATTAAATAGTTAAAGGGTAAAAATCAAACTCTTTAAAATTGAGACGTTACGTTTATAAACCAAAACCAACGAAGTTTCAGGATTAAAATGAGAATTTGTGTGTCCACACATGAGCCAACCATCTCAAATTTTACAGTATGATTACAAAACCACCACCATCTCTCCATACCATTTTCAGTTAGTTAGTGTCCTGCATCTCTCTCCACGATTCTGTCCGGCGGGGACAGAACTAGGACAAAAAGGTTGGGAACGGAAGAACAATAAAAATTTTGTTAGAATTTTATCTATTTTATAGATACATTCCAATCACAAAATTATTCAAACAATTCCAAATTTATAAATAAAATAAGTTTTGGGATTGTATTAAAAAAAAACTGAGGAGACTTGAAGATAAAATACTAAAAATTTTTTAAAATTTTTTGGGGAGATTTGAGCCCATCCGAGCCGGCCCTAGTTCCGTTCCTGCTGTCAGGTGTATTTTCAACGTAACCCCTCCCCACCCCCACCTTACCCCACCTGCCCCCGGCAGACCTCATGACAGTAACAATTATTCTCCTTTTTACCCATCTTGGATTCTAGCACTGAATATCTGGAAATGATGGCAATTTTCAGTAGGATTAATTGGAAATGGAACCTCTTCTTCCCTAATAGTACTATATATTATACAGTAACAGACCAATAGTAGTCAGTAATCACTATAGACATGCTTGGCCTTAAGTGCTAATTTGGTTGCAATTTCCAATTAACTAAATACAATGTCTCTTTTACCTTTTAAACCCGGGGCGGACCCCAACCGAAAGACGCTAGATGGACTAAAAATTTCAATGTTTATTTTACCCCTCTCCACAATAAGTTCCAAAATTATTTATTTAATATTAATAGTCCCAAAATCATCTTTTCAATAATTTTAGTCCCACAATTATTTTATCTTTTTCAAAAATATTAGTCTCACAACCCCTTTTGTGGAGAAAACTAGCAAATTGTTGGTTGTTTAATTCATATGGGTCACTTGGAAAAAAAAAAAAAAAAAGAATCGTGAACTTTTGATATTTTCCTTTTAAATGTCCTTAAAATTACTTATATGCCTCTTCCATCCTCAATCAACCAACAACCATATACTAAAAGAAAATCTTGAGGGAGATAATTTTCATTTCAATCCTTCATTTTCTTTCTTTTTTTCCTTTAAAAATCTTGGGGAGATAGTTTTCATCTCAATCCTCCATTTTGTTTTATTTTATTTCTTCAAATAATTGGGTGATTCAGATTTCATTTTATCAACAACAATTTTAGCAAATTTGAGGGTGGAGATTAGCTCTACTATTTTGTCTATTTTTGAAGAACTCATTATGGTAATGAGTTCAACAATTTTTTTTTATCCTTTTGTATTTGGCTTTTTTGCTTTTTATAAAAAGATTTATATTCATGTCTTTCGTGAATTTCATGAATAACACATTTTGGTAATGTGTTTCCAACTTCCCCAGGCATTGCTCATTTTCGAGCTTTATCTTTGAACTTCTCAACATTTTCGGGGTAGAAATACTATCTTTCGAGTATAACAGAATGGTTTAGAACTTTACGTTGATGATCAATAAAAGTGTAGCTGTTCGTAAAAGTTCATCGTGTAGTGAGCGGGCCAAACCCCAGCGTCCTTCTTCCGTGGAGATATGTGATACTTGTCTACGAGTAAGATGTAGGGTGATAGTTGTGTACGATTGCAATGTTCGAAGTAATCGTACTACTCTCATTTTCTTTGAGGGAGCTGTCTGCCCGTATGATTGATGGGTCTACCCGAAGTGAGTAAAGGTCAAAGATCTGTGTATGTGCTTGATATCTGGAACCTTTTTCTAACCCTTTTCTTATAAAAAACTCGAGTTCTTTCTTGTTTGTTAGTAGCTTTCCTTGCTTGCACTCGATTCCCCTACTAATAAGGTACTGGTAGAAGTACCTAGCTAGATGAACAAGCACCTTCCAATGACACTTTCCCCTTCTCTATTAACTAGTTAGGTTTTTTATGCAATGATAGTTAGAGTCTCAATCTCAGTGTCACTCTCATTATATGCATATTTCCTTCTTCAAGGTCTCGGGTTGAAGGGTTAAGGTCTTGAAGAAAGTAGTTCAATCTCTGATCACCATCTGCTTCAGTTCTTTAATTACCTAGTATTGAGCTTGACTGGTACTCTAAGACAAACGTGGTCCGATCTAGCAAAGCTGGCTCAACTTATGCTCTAGCTAGCCTTCTTTAGCATTCGAACCAGCACCGTATTCGACTTTGCCTGACCATTTCCCCCCTCCTGGTGCGCCCCTCTAATCACAGACTTTTTAGAAAGACACTCACGGAGTAGTCCGAACCCCTTATATAACTTTATTTTTTAGCTGAAAAGGCACCATGAGCACATTGAACTATCAATTGCATCCAGTATGGAATAGATATATGAAAGGAGAATTCTCAGTGATAAGGAGTGAATTCAGGTGTATTCCCAGTATGCAAACTATTAAGTCAGCCTTTTTCCAGGAGTAGGAGCTAGAACAAGAGTTAGTAAGCCTATAAGGATAGAGCAAGTAGTAGAAGTTTTATATCCACCAAGCAACTAGCTAGCTAATCCCTCTAATCCATAAGGTAATGTGTAAGGAAGGAGAAAGAAAGCTAAGCTAAAACCTAGAGATTCTTACTCCCAAATGTTATCTAAAGTAAGTTGGGATTGTCTGTTTCATTTCGTGAACCAGCAATCCCTCTAGCCCTAGATCTATCGTCAGGATTGGGATCTTTTTCAAACTAGCTCTTAAGCTAAATCTCTATCCGAACGAGCAAGTCCAGCATTCTATGAACAAGCTAACCAACTAGCTTTTGGTTGTATTGTACTATAGGAGCCACCAATTCAGTCAGGCTCTAGAGTAGGTAAACTAATAAGAAGGTAACAAAGAAGAAGCGAACGGGTAACTGGTTCTAGACTAAGCTTTTAGAGAAATTCGCTGGTGAGAATAGTGATGGTATGCTAACCCTGTTCTAGTAACTAATTCCTAGGGGATATGAATGATATAGAGAAAGGAAGTCTACCCTCTTCTCAGAGCTCAAGGAAGGTGCTAAGCTTTACTACATAGGACAAGCAGAAAAATTGTGAAAGATGCCTCCCGACATATAGCAAAAAGTCAAAGAAGAAGTAATGAAGCTATCACAAGCAGGCTTCATCAGAACGGTAGATGATTCTGATTGAATATAAAAAAAGTTCTCTTGTTGCAAAGAAAGATGATGCGTGAGTCTGCATCGACTTTCGCAACCGCGTGTCCAAAGGCAAGCAGAGCTTGCCCTTATTGATACATCGGCCGGACATAAGAGGTTATCATTCATGGATGGTTTCTCAGGCTACAATCGAATCAGGTTGGCCAAAGGAGATTAGACAAAGTCATCCTTCATCACCATATCAGGAGGAAGGGGCACATTCTGTAAAGCGTTCCCCTTCCGGTCCAAGATCGAAATATAGGGGAGAACTGAAAGGTTAACGTAGATAGTTCCAACCCTTAATGGCCTTACCCTCCGAGACTGCAATTTTAAAAAAAGGATTTAATGCTAAGCTAAGGCCGAGGCTTACTAATTGGAAAATCAATTCCAACTTTTGCTTGACTGTAATACCCAGAAGAAATGCTTGACTATTACCTTACCTATGCTTTTTAAAAGATAGCTTCATCCATTCGTTATCCTATTTTCATGTCTAAATGGTGGTTTATGAGTGCCAGAGAACCTGATCTACTAGAAGCTCGTAGCTATGGTGAGGCCGAAGAGGCGCCATACAAAGAATACAAACAAAAAAACTTGAAACTCGGAAGAAATGAATTCCCTTTCTTTACTTCTGAGTCAATAGTCATTTCTTCTCGAACTCCCAGGATTAGTCTATTGCTTTTATAGTTCTTGGTTGAAGTCTGAATTGCAGCTTTAGCTTTGTCTTTGATGTTTTCTCTTCTGTACCCCAAAACAATCAAATTAAAATGTGCCTGGCTTTAGAGGAGGATTTTTTCTATATTATTTATCATTCAGTCAAATGAATCGGTCGATCACACACACATTTGGAGACTATTGGGACAGGAGAATGTCGTTCCCGAAAAAGCCATATTTACATAAAAAGTAAATGTATATAGAAGTTCCCTTGTAACCCTAAATTTCAAACCGATGCTATCTGGAATGCTATTGTGAACAGAAAGTATATTGCTACCTAAGAACGCACTGACCTGTGTGTGGAGTCTTTTTCAAGCAAGAATAACCAAATATATCTAAACTCTATGAGCTCACCTCAAAGAGGAAATAAAGGAGGTGAAAGTGTATCTTTTCTTTGAACACGGAAAATCACAGTTGATGAAAGAAAAGACTAAGCCATTCTTATTATTGGCTTAACCACACTAAACTAACTCTTTCTCCTAACCCGGTGATAAGAAGAGATAAAATTCCCTATTGAGTTACCTACCCTAAGATGCACATCTCCTCTTTTAAAGAGTCAAATTCTCATATTCAAGCTCAAAATAGTGAAACCAAAAAAGGAATGCAGTCTAGAAGTCAAAAAGTCTTATCCCTGGATACAGGTACATGGCAAGAAGGAAAGCGGCAAATTGGCTCCACTATTGACCTCCATCTTGGGTACCATGATTGTCGTTGTTTTAATACTGCTTAAATTAAAGCAAGGTCCATCACCGTGAAGTCAATGAATTCACAGCGTCTACAGGTCAACCTGTCTGTCTAGGGATAGGTTGAAAAGCAGTTAATCGATATACAGAATTAGTTCCCCCTAGTTTTCCTTAATCGGTATCATGGGTGAGAGTAATTAAACATTTATTTTGTTGTAAGTCTGTTACTAGCTCGTACCAAGACTAAAGCCCATACTACGAGACAACTACTACGATCATTCTATACCGGTGCTCTGATCAGACAGGATCAGCTCTTGATGCCAGATCCAAAGCTGAAAAAAGTGCTAGAAGGATTTTCCTCACGCTGACAAGGTTAGATCTTGCTGGAATTGTTAGAATATGCCCTGGACCAATTGACTTACATTTATTATCTATGAGGCATGTATTTGGAATTGTATTTTATGCTCTTGGTCATTAGGTATGTGACTTGATAGTAAAACCCTTCTTACTAATAAAATACTATTCTTGTTTGTCCCTGGTTTTATCACATCTTGTATTATTAAACTAATATGAAGTTGATTGATGATCAAGTTTTACTGATCATGAATACGAAATATAAAATCAATTCATAAATACATATTGAGAATATTGTATTGGACATGACCCAAAGTGAAGAAGAAATATTGCATGGGTTTAAGTCATAAATATTTCTTCTCAGTTTTATGTTTTGTGCCCTTTGATCTAATGTTTCTAATGATTCTTGCATGGGGCGAAAATATGTTTTGACATAGTCAAACATCACTTTTAATTAGGTGATTATTATGACTATTGGTTGGGCTATTTTCTTACCATGGCTTAAATATTAGAGAAAGTGAAAGGGATTTGTCCCTCTCTTACTAGAGAAAGATATTATTGGGCCACTTGATAAGGAAGACTGGAGAATATGCATGACCATGCTTAAATAAGTATTAATAAAGTGTTATTAATATAATTTATCGGAGCAGTCTACCTGGTGATCAACTAAATGGTTAATTAAGTTTTATAAGGATGACTCGGTCCATGCCTTATACTTAATTAGGATATCATGTGACAAAAAGACTAAATATTAAAAAACTGATGTTAGATTATCATTTCTTTTACTTAACTTGGGTAAGCATAATGTCTTGCTAGAGGCCGCTTATGTTTTGTGAATAAATGTCTAGGACATTTTTTCATTTGCTACCAACATTAAGTGAACCTAGAGGGTCCCATGTATAGACGATCTTGTGAACACGATGTCCACGTTCAATGAATCTAGAACATGTCCAGTTTTGTTGAACGTATGTAATAAGTAACAATTTAATTTATCAGATAAATGAAATTAATTACTTAATATTATTCATCCAACTGTTGGATGATTATAAGAATAGACGGATGAGATTAAAACTGTCATCAGATGACAATTAGGGTTCTGATGTTGACAGTTATAAAAGGTTATGTTAACCTTTACTTTGTAGTCGTCTTCATATGATTAAAAACAAAAGGCTTTAACCCTAGAACGGCGATAGTATCTAGCCTCCCTTTCTCCAAAAATTTCACGTATTACCAGATAGTCAGGATTAGTTCTGAATAGTTTTCAGAATACAGAAGGGGCTAGCATCCCGATTTCTTGCAGAGAAGTTCGACGCGTGGATATCAGTAGAGGGCGAAGCGTAAACAGCAGCGCGTCCACACCTAACGGTAGAAAACATTGAGGTAATTTCTTTCCAATCGGTTTTTCTAGTATGTGTGGATCATGTTGATGGATTTTCGTAGTTTTTATTTTGTTTGTTTTTGCCTACGGATTCCAATAGGAATAACCATTGATCGTATTCGGTGTAAAATGAAGTGTTGTTTGCTATAATAGAAGACCACTATTTAATTTGTTTGCAAGAGAACGACTCTGCCATACCTTCCAAGAGCTGCCATAAAAAGAAACCTTTGGCAATGCTCAACAAAGGAAAAAAGCCTTTATCACCCGAGTACCAAAGACCATTGCTTCCTTTTTCATCAATGATCGTCTAGCATATCTGCTTCTTTCAGCACTATTAAGAAGGAGTAGTTCTAGTTAATGAAAGAGGTCAATAGCTTCTTGCTATCAAGCGTGCCATAGTTTAAAAGGAAGCTTTGGGTAGAGGATGCTATGTAGAAAGAATTTAGGAAAGTAAGCATGTAATAAGCTGAAATCCATTCACATGAAAGGAGTTTTACATCGACCTTTCTTGAAACTAGACAGCCATGAGCCATAGGTAGAGAAATCATGAACAGGCGAGGGCTTCAACTTCGACGAAAACTTTGAAACTGAGCTTTTTATAGAAACAAGGATGACTCATATACTATACGCTTATCCATGCTTACCCTGTTGCCTTTGGATTCATTCTAAAACGAGATGGCATCATTCTCAGCTAAGAGATGGATGCTAAGATAAAAAACTCCTACATTGATTAGTTTCACGTGCTTTTCAAATCCTTCGCTCTAGAAATGTTTGGTATTAGATTTAGGGAAAGTCAAATAGCTTCCTGACTCAATTTCAACTTAACCTTAACACACCTAAGGAAGTTGGTGACTTTTGTTTGTCTCTGAGCATCAAATTCTCTTGCTCTTTCGTTATTTACATCTCGTTTGGAATCGGGAAGGAGCAGACCCTGTTCCTCATAAAGATCCTAAAATGCTTTGAGCCATTGCAGATGTCACTGATCATGAACTCCTTTGCTGTTAATCTGCAAGTACTATGGGCTCTTATGCCAGCAGATATGTGTAGCTCGAGTCTATTACTTAAGCAAGTACTATCTGTCCAAACAACCTAAGGTATGCCTTCTTCTCATTCTTCCCCTAGAGAGGAGCACAAGGATGCCAAACAAGCTCTTATCCCTCTGAGTTCTCAAACCTTGTGGGAAATCCAAAGGCAAAAAGCTTCTTAGCTGATGGAAGTATCCTGCTATACGGTTGACATTACACTCGTTGAAGGCGAGCCATTGGTTAATGAGAAAGGGAAAGAAATCCCCTCAAAGACGAGTACTAGCTTTGATAAAGGGAAATAATGACAACAAGGAAAAAGGGGCCCCAACTACTAAGATAAAGCATAGAATAGGAGAGGCACGAACAATAAAGGAAACGAGGCGATATGTTTACATACCAAGCCTGACGTAGCTTATTCACTAGAAAGAATGACGAGTGGGTATAAAATTTCTATTTCATCTATAGGCATGAAATAAGGTCTTTCTCTCCTAGTGGTTGGAAGAGAGTCACTAGACCAGACATACCTGTTGATAGTATTGGACGGCAACCCTTTCGAGGCTTCCTTAGGAGCTGTTCTCTAATCAGCTTGATTCTCCTCTATTATGATAATATTTTGTATCCGTCCATCCCCTTGCTCAAGAAGGATGACCAGATATATATTCTCCCACATCTTTTTTTCTTTTGAACAAGCCCAAAATTGCCTTTTTTGATATAATAACTGGCAGGTTTCATTAATGAAAAGAAAAGCAGAGCCCCACCATCTTTTAGCATTGTGGTTTCAAATTGATTATTTATCAATGGCACACCTTTTCTTTGAACTTTGTTAATGATTGAACTTAAAGATATGAACTGAGTGCCATTTGATGATTAATTGAGAACAAGGGAGAGGAATAGGGAAAGAATGTGCTAGTAGTAAGAACTTGTCACGATCCATTGGTTCATATAGAATCCATGTCCTAGGTGTATCAAAAAACATTCTTTTCGCTAAGCATATATAATAAAATAGAGTGAACGGGTCCCTCCTGAAACCGAGTCAAGGGGGTACTAACTAACAGCTAAGTCCTTTCCAAACTGCAGAAGATAGTTGCCAGTAGCTTAGTTTATGGGCGGCTAACTGCCTTACTTCCAAACTTGCTCTAATGGAAAAATTCTATTAATATTGATTTTTTTGGTACAGCTTAAAAAACATTCATTTGGGAGCATTTATGAGTCCCATTTGTTCACTTTCTTAGGTACCAATCTAGATAAAAGTAGCAGCTTTCAACTGGGAAAGCTTTCAACTGCCTACTTTATGATATTTTCTGGGAATCCATCTCTTTCGTTGGAGCTTTCGGGTATAGGGGGAGCTTCTAGTCCCAACAACAGCTGAAATAGCTGCAAATTCTATAAAATTGAAATAGACGATTCGTCCAAAGCCCAGATACGTGTTTGCTACGCTTCATTCTTTGCTAACTTGATAATGTTACCAAAGTCTAACTCCTACTGTCCTAAGCAGAAAAAGGAGCTAAACTTTGCTCTATAGGTCTCTTTCTGTAGCTAATAGAAGAAAGTTATTCTCTATACAGCAACTCATTCTTTGAACTGCTCCACACTAGGTAGCCGTATAAGTGTAATAAAGGCTTTCAAGATTAGCACTTAGTAGTGAGCTTTGCGGGAGAACATAAAATTCTACTGCTTTCCCTGGCCCTTTCTATCTTAGCAGAAAGATGGCACAAGTCTTTACTTTCTTTAAGGAGTAACCTTAGGGGAAGATGCCCAACCTGGATCAAAGTTAAATAAAGTGGCTCCCTTGGTGTTAAGCGATGAGCACCCCTTCATGTGATTGAGGCAAAAAAGACAGGTTAGGGAATCAAGAACGTAGTGTTCAACTTTCAAGGTGTATTTGATGCAGTACAGTTTGATCCGAAATGCAAAAACAGAATGAAATAAAGTCAAAGAAGTAGTCGACCAAGGTTGAATGCTTCTCACTTTGGCTATGTCAGAGAGAAGAGGTGTCATGACTAGGGAACTCAAATAGATTCAAAACCCGTGGCAGGTGGATGTGATCACAGAAGATCATGGTTTCGGAGTTGCATATGTGACATCAGAAGTGAAATGCTTTTTCTTAAAACTGATCTGCGACTTACCATCGGTAGCGAATGCTTTGAAAAAGATTAGTTGGTACGAGGTTGTTCTAGTCTAGCTCTAGAAGCATTGTCTTCAAGAAGGAAACCACTCTTCAATTCTTTTTATTTGACCAATAGTACGAGACGAAAGTCATGACCGATACTGAAGATAGGTATAGGTCAACTATTAGAGTGCCAGTTTTCCTCGGGAAAAAGGGAAACCTAGCTATTCTTCTTGTTCTTAAGAAAGGTTGCGGACCCAAGCACAGTCTTCCCTATAAGATTTGACGGAGCGAAAAGAAAGGACGTGCCTAGGAAGTACATTTACTGAGCTACTTAGCCTTGAAGTGAATTTGAAGCGGACGTGACCTGTGCCCAAAGGAGTGATATGACTTTCTTGTAATATATCTTCTCCCTAGGCTTTTCATAAGTATATCATCGTTATCTTGACAAGAAAGTTATACGATTTGACATACTTTCTCCATATGTTATCTAAGGCTATAGAAAGGTGGTGAAATATTCACATAGCTTTGACTATATGCTTTGACAGCTTTAGCGACTGCCTTAATATAGTGAAAAGAAAGTCCTCTTTCCCAATCAATATTAAATCTCGACGCAAGGGCGTCCTCGCTGAAGAGACTCTCGCCTTGCCATTTCGACTGGCAAGTGTCAAGCTTTACGCCATAAACTAACTGCCCGAGGGCCCACCTAACTACCAAGCTCACTGTTGCCAAGCAAGGGATGGCAATAACTAAAACAAACTTTAATAACTAAATGAATTCACTCCAAATCTCATTATTTTCTTCTGGACTGCAACAAGCCAACTGAAGTAGATACTTTATCAGCTCCTCTGTCATTTTTTTTCTATGATTTACTTCAAATGAAAAAGATCTCAATTGTTTATATACGATACGATAAACCATCGCTTGCTATTCGACTATAATTTGTTGATAACAGAACTTCGTTGGGACAACAAATATAAAAAAGAAAGAAGTGACGTACTCTTACCGGTTCCGTGGGCTTCTCTTGTTTAGCACGAAAGACGGCGGATATACTTTAGCTAGAACTTTCATGGCTTCTTGCCGGTCTAACTAAAAAACATACTTATAAAGGGCCCAAGCGTAAACCTTCACATCTGCATCTAACCAGAGAAGCTGAACCTCTAAGCTCAGACATCTCGAACTCTGAAACTACCCTTCTATCTCATCCTGCTCCTCCGACATTGGAAGTAGAACTACTTGACCGAAGGAGAAAGACAGGAAGGGAAGACGGTCATACAAAGGCCGAATAAAATTCTCGTGGAGTAGCATCTGAATGGACCTATAGTCACTTAGTATATACGAAGCCATGAACTGGAATTTAGAACAATGTGGGCATATAAACAAAAGACCGAACTAGCAAGACTAATGTCTATTTATAACTTTGAGAGGTCCACTTCTACTATTGAGAAAGTTTCTTAAACTACCATAGGAACTATAAGATTCAATTCAACCTAGCAAGCTCGACTGCTACAAGATCTTTATAAACCAAAGAAGCTGAGCCTACTTTACGCACTTTTACACTAAGCAGGCAAGGCCAACTATACAAGTAAGAAGGTATTGCCTGCGACTTCCAATCCAAGAGAGACCCTGGCATATCATATAAAGTAAAGTAGTAATCTTTGTACTCGAAACCCAGTTAATTGTGAAGAACTTGCAACCGTTTGAAAGAACAATCAATTGGTGAAATGAGCTGAAGACGGCTGAGGTAACCAACCGAATCTGACGCTTGGCCAGAGAGACTGTGGATTCTTGGCATCTCTCAAATTTTATCACTCTATATAAAATGAAGGCAAAAAAGGCCGCATATGTATTATGATGACCAAGATCCTTTTCTAAGAAAAAATCTCCAGACTAGCTTTGCTGACGAGATTGATTAGTGCCGCACTTTGAGACCTTAACTGCTTCCCAGTACGGCCATAGAAGATAAGATTTCTTTCACTTAGCTGCCTTTACCATCAGCTCCATTTTCATAGTTTTTCGCTATGGTTGCAGGCTCATCAATGCCCTAATCTGCTTTGAAAAAACCTGTGTCATCCAAATATGGTGAAGAGGTGGCAACTGGATCAATAATTGAAACTTCTACTGTATAGGGTTCAACTTACCCAATTGCCCAAAGCTCAAGGGAGACTTTCACAAGTAATGGAAAGTGAAAAAAAAAAAAAATACTTGACCAGCTTCACCTTATCCGCAAATTTCAATTCAAGCCCGAGTTTGCTCCATAGTAGCTAGTGCTAGTATTGGAGTGCAGGATATAAGGATTTCTAACGGAGCACAATTCTAAAGTGGAAGTAGATCCAAATAGACCTTTCCAATAGTACGGTAAGGATACCCACCCTCTTGAACCAGGAAGGGGGAGATTCCTTATCAGTCAGGGTCTCAATAGGAAAGATTTCTTTACTGTCGGATGGAATGAGGTCTTTAAAACCTGTAAGTAAGGTCTATGGAAAGGTCATCTCTAGAATCTGATCATGAGTCAGTTGGAAAACCGTATCAATCTTCTGTAATGAATACGATATGGATCGATTCCAAGGCCCATCATTCAAAAAGTCAGGGCGGTGGGAAGATAAGTGGAGCGATAAGAAAGAGAGAGTGGACAACTAAACTGTTGGAAGCTCTAGTAGCACTATGGATATCGTGGCATGTCCACACTATTCTCCCGGCCTTATATATTGCCATTCTTTGTAGTTTTTTTTTTTTTTTTTTGTCTTTACCCCTCGCCCTGTGTTTTCCGGGCATTTCAAAGGAATTTTTCCCTTTTTTTACTAAGCACCTTTTGTTGGAAAGAAAGGAAGTAGGGATTCAATCCTCTGATCGATAACCTTATGCCCTCAATAATTTTTTTAGTTGTAAAAACCCACCTTCTTCAGTCTAAATGGGTATGGTATCCTCACCGATTAAATAGATTTGCTCTTTGTCTTTGGCGAATAAAGGCATTGAACCAGATAGTGTTGAGCTAGATACTAGAAAAAGAGATAATGATAAGGAGCGAAAAGCCACTCTTCGAATTTCTCTTGGCTTATTTCCGATTGGATCTTGCGTGCTTGGTGTTCAGCAAGCTTCTGGGGCTTCTTGTCTCCTACTTCTATATATAGTCTCGTTGGATGGGTGATCGCTAGTCCTCATTGACACAATTACTTAACCCAAAAACCCTCGCTACAAGCCTTCGACACTTACACCAATCGTAGAAATTAGAAAGAATGCTTCATAAAGGCATACAGTTGAGAAAGTAAAGACGTCCTTTTTCTTTTGCTTTAGCGTCGGGGCTTACTTGTTCGATTGATCTAGATACCCCGTCGGTCGGGCGCTTTACATACAACATTGTATTTGAAGTAGTATGGCCCTAATGACAGTTTATGTTGGTATTTCGCGCTTTCTCATATGAGTTATATTAAAGGCTTCTACTTGAAGTCTATTCAGGAACACGGCTTCCAAAAGTATGAGTTATATACTTATACTTCATACCAACAAAATCTTTATTAAAGGTCTTGTTTGAAATATCATAGATGTATTCTTTATATTCCTTTATCAAGTGAAAGTCTTTCGCACCGCAGTTCGTGTTTTCTTTGTGCCCGTATAAAGACATATATCTAAAAGTGATGTGAACCATGCGTATGATGCACGAAGGGTATTAACAAAGAAAGGATGCTGAAACCTGTTGCATTTTTAGTCATTATTACGGCAAAAAAGGTAAATAATAGATCGATTCCAGAGGTCGTAAAAGACCATGCTTAAAGGTCTACAGATTCAAGTATTTTGTTTATGTTCCAAAGTATCTCACATCTTTTGATAAGAGTGTGACCCACCTTGAAAGAATGGTGTGAAATACGATCCATTCCTCATTGGCTTTATCTTTGTCTCCTCAATCCCAGACGAGGTGAGATAATTAAGCTTATATAGTGGAGGTGGCTTAGCCAATGAAACCGAGATAGTCTCTTGGACTTGGAGCTCATAAATGCGTTGTTTGAGTGAACGAATGCGCTATTGAGGGAGAATACTAGTGTGAAGTCTATCTCAAAGTTCTGTCTTTCTTCATTCAAGATTCAAGTAAGTTAGTTGATCGAGGAACCTACGACAAATAGAGCTCTGTGTAGTTTGAAATGGTCTCGCGAAGCAGATCCCAGTAGGTGAAGATCCTTTCTAGCTATTGAAGAAAGCTAGAACTTGAGTAAGGATTGAGATACCAGGATCATTTTTCCTTTCTCTTGCACTTATATAGCCTTGCACATACTAAGCAAGTTGCCATAAGAAAAGAACTTCATTCATACTATTGATATAAATATAGAACATAGGCTCACCTGCCCAATGCCAAAGATGAAATTAGTGTTCCATGTACTAAGTTACAGGACAAGAATTAATCAATCATCATATAGAAGCCTTGTTTTGTGAGCAAGTGAAGAGGCCATAAACAACCAGTGGGGCACCTGGAGCGAACCCACTTGAGAATGCCAAGCCTTGTAGGTGATCGAAGTTATATAAAGATTGAGGAAAACTAAGCAATGCCAACAACCATTATCGTTTTCGGTAGAGAAGACTGCCTGCCAGGGTGGAGATAGGAAAAGTAAAGTAGTAATCCTCGAGATGATTGATTTTCTTATAGTGAGTGGCCATTAGACTTAGCATACAGACCCCTATTGAAGGGAAAGAATTCAGCCGGAGTGGCACGAGGTCTGTTCCATGAGGCGATTCTTGAAACAGTCAGGAAGGTATCGGTGGTAAGGTGGGGTAAACATCCTCCGCCTCAAAGCCGACCAAAGGCTACCAGTGCTTATTAGTTCTTATAGGTATTCCACTCCAATTCCTTAGTACTCTTTTTCTTAGTGCTCGCTTCAGGTATTCCACTCGCTTAGTGCTTAAGTTTCCTTTGCTTAGCTCAGTCTCTGCCTTAGGTTGCCTTTTAAGGGCTTATTTCTGAAGGCCCGATTGGTTGTCTATCTCTGGCGACGTTCAGGTATTTCGTTGTCTAGGTACGGAACTTTAACATTCTAACCATCACATTGCGTGGAAGCATTAGCAGATCTACGGCCTTCAGACTCACTCCATCCAACCACTATACCAAGGAAAAACTCTGAAGGAATTCTCAAAAGTAGGCACGAGGCTATTTTAAGCTATTTCATCATACTTTGTTGCAAACAATCCCATCTGTCTATTAGTGATAGCTCCATCCAATTTTATGAAGTCTTTCTGAACTGTAATCATGAATTGGGTTCGAACCAATATTTCTTTGCGACTTTCCCTTTGATGGTGAGCTCAGCCTCGTATTAATGCTCAAAAAGTGGTATATTATTGCCCGCTGCTCTTTCTTGTTGTGGAATCAAGCCGCATTCTTTACGCAATTCATTGATTTGATCGGGACCTCTACCATCAGAGGGAGAACTGATATTGAATGTTGAGAAATCGACAAAAGAAGCATCTATCATCGCCACATACAAACCCAAACACTATCAAAAAGTAAGGGAAGGGTCGGGGAAAAGTTTCCTCCTCCAGGCTGTTAATGTCAGCGAATTGGCTGATTCAGGGTATTCGCATCAGTCAATGAATTGGTATTTCTTTCGTTCGGACTGTGCCCTTCAAGTGCTCACTGAACGAGTAGAAGTAGGGCTTTCGAGCCTTAGACCAAAAACTCCGGATTGCTTTCATAGGCATGTATACCACCCAGATCTTGATCATCCTCTCCAAACCGAAGCAAGAATAGTCAGGGAACTAGGCTTAGTATGTAAAAAGCTCGACTTGACGAGCAAGTATGCAAGAAAATAAGCTCTACTAGAAAATCTTAGGGGAGAAGCTTGGTTATTGCCCATTGGGCTTTCCTTTCTGTTGATAGGATACCGGTCTTTCTTTCTTTGGACCGATATTCGGTCAATCCTTTGCATTCGTATAGTTGAAAGTTGCCCCTTCTGCTTCTTCACCGAAGACAACATCTGAGTCAGCAACAAAAGAGGAAGAGTCCTCTATTGGCGAACCCTCCTCCTCTTCCTTAGACCCATCCAAGTCGACTACCGACCATTTTCATTTAGCCTTGCTGGCCGAGGGGATACAAGCTTGCTTTGGGCCGAAATTTACCTCACCTTAGACTTTCATCTGTGACCCATCTTTCTTTGTTTGACCGACCGATTCTGTTTTCTTTGGAAATGGAAACCACTTTGAATATTCATACCGGGAGGTTGACAACCATTGAGCTCGCTCAGTCAGAGGCGAAAGCAAATGTAGGAGTCCGAGTCGGCCTTCAAGACACTAAACAAAGAAGAGGGGATGGCCAGGTATCGATTGCATTAGCAAACTAAGAAAAAAAAATAGAGCTAATGGCGTACACTGAGCCGGAACTGGATTGATGCTATCGAATAGGTCGTTGTCCAATAGAGCTCTTTGCAAGTACCGCTACCTAAACCAACGATCTGTTGAAAGAAATCGAGACTAAAACCTCAATAGCTCTCTTCTACTCGCTACATGTATTGATCTCGTACCTTATCGATTGAGCTTACGTAGGTCGCCCGGCTCGTTGTAACTGCTAATCTAATTGGCTCATTCAGACCGGGTCTGAAAGAGCTGAGCCAATGACGGATCCTAACAAGGCCTGCGAGCATCGCTTCGAAAAGATGTTCGCCATACTTAACGGTTCGATGCTGTGCTTCTTGCTGTTCGTTGCTCTCATTAGAATCGATTCTTCGCGGAATAGCTAGTTTCGGAGCATGGCGGGTAAGCATCATCAAAGGAGACACTCTTTGGAGCTTAGAATTCAAAAAGTGGAAAACCTGAGAAAACGTTCTATGGTATCATAGATCGTAGACTCCCTCTATATAAATACGATGAATCATCCATGAGGCCTTGTTTTCGTTAGATCCTTGTCCGATCATCTCATCTCTCCTGTTCCATTCGCCTGCTTCTTGGTGGGACATAGGGATTGGGAATTTTAGGAATATGAGCAATGGCAATGGAGTTGACCTCCTTCGGAAGTCTACCAGATTTGAAAAAGATTGAACTACCTCAACCATGTCAACCTCTTCGCCTTACCGTGTTGATCTGGGTCTAGTAGTGCCCTTCTGTCCTTCCTCTAGAAAGAGCCCAATACAGTTATTCCCAAATTTCTTATTACACCACGTGTCTTTCCAGCCTTTATATCCATTATGTAAAGGGGCGTGAATCATCTCATGAAATTTCAGCATCCCATTATTATATTATTAGGGGGCCGATTGTCAAATTTGCTTGCTGTTAGCTTCATACCAGGCTTGTTCAGCATGGCTGCCTGTTTGGATGTTTCTTTGCCGTAAAAAATTCTGTCTTTCTCATCCTCAAATCACATCCTCCTTCTTTAATCGATTAATGCGGGGACTTTACTAAGCAGACAGATGCTATGCTCTTGTTGACCATGCCCCTCAACTTATCGTCAATTATAATGATAGATATAGTCACCATTAGAGTTTTTGGATTGTTGGGAATTCTTTTTTTCTCTGGTCCCCAAATCCAACAAACAAATCTGTATCCTTTTTTGGATAGATGATATGAAAGAAATAATTTCTTTAAAGGGCGTAATTGGGAGTTAGAATGTTGGAAGGCCACGGGAACGTACCGAAGAGATGGAAGAGGCCTCTCAAGGAGGAGAACGAATATTGATTTTGGTTGTAGCGTAGCCCAAGCGTAGAGGTAAGCTCAACTCTTAGGGGAAGGAACACAGTGCGCTTTCCGAACGAGTATAAAATAGTTAAATTGAAGGTCTTTTTTTGCTAAGACCACACCTCAAAAGAATGTCCCTCAGATCGGGCGCGAGCGACCCCTACCTAACTAAGTGGGGAGTCGTTTACCTTATAACATATGTAATATAAACTGAAAAGGACGAGAATCGTACTGATAGATAAGGAATTCCACATAGCGAATGGTTAACTGCCAGCCTATAAGTCTTCTGTCTACCTCTATCCGAGTGCTTAATGGTAGGAGAGATCTTTCATAAAGAAAGAGCATATCCTATTACTTATCAGTAAAAGCGGGACGTTGAGCTTCCTTATAGAGCTCTAAGTCAATGAAGGTATACGCCCGGGCGTCTAGCATCTAATCTGTAGCACCTTCACTCCTTCGCTTGCTTGGGTGAGTGGTGGGATGATAAATGGACTGGACTGGTCGCCCCTCTCCAAAGTTTCTTGTGAATAAAGCCTTTCTTTAAAGAGCCATTTCGGTAGGTTTTTCATTTAGTCATTAGAGGAAAGGAATAGCAGATCCCGAAGACCCAGACCATGGAAAGCTACTCTCTCTCTAAACTAAATGAAAAAAGAGCTTATCTTATAGTAGCTCTACGAGGGAAGCTTCCTTCGGGATTAACCAATAGAGTAGAGGGATTTATCGTAACATCATAATGGAATCATGAGGACAGGATCTTACTTACCTTAGTGGTCTTAAAATCCTATTTTGCCTTTGCAGCCCCTGCTCCAGAGCCAAAACGCAAGATTATATTCTGGCTTACAGGGCGCAGACGAAAAGGCGTAAGCATAGGCTAGCCCAAAACGTGACTTTCTTGTAATTCTAACTTATTTACAAGGAAGACAGATGGCCTCAACGCTAGGCCTTTTTTTTTTTTTTCCCTCTTTTACGCTGTGAATTCTTCTGCTTGGTCATGTCTTTGGAATATTGGGTATGGGGAAACGGTCTCGAGAGCCCAGCAATGGAGCCTTCTTCGCCACCCCTTCGAGAGTCAGCCCCATCGTAAGACTTTCATCAGTCAAATCGCTAAAAGAAGTCTGGGTAAGCAGCTTTCGGGCTAGTTTTTGATCCATGTTCCAAGAAAGTCTATGTTATGCCTATGCCAGCGCAGGATACCTCTAATAAAGCGAATTCCGCGATCAAGAATAAGAAAAGAAGTCGATTCAAACTAAAGACTTTTTTTGTCTTGCGGAAAAAAGCTTATTAAGCCGTTCTTCGAGAAGATCCAACTTTTGAATTAGACAAAAAGGAAAAGGTATTCTATCCCCTAGGTGGCAGAGCAACCTTTAGAGTTTCAGAGTAGAGCTTACTTCACCACTCGGTTCCTAATCTATGGATTACTAAAAGACTCCCGATGCCGGACATTACGCATTAGACAGATTGGACCACTTAATAGGACCCCTTTGGCTTGGCTATTCTAGGCCTTTTTCTATTCGTACCTGCTTCCGTTGGGGACTTGCTATTAGTATTAGAAAAAGAAGCGGTGTGACTAACCTAGACAAGGCAATACCTTCAAATATAGATTCCGGCATCATAGCATTATAGGAAAAGGAATAGGTAAAGCCCCAAAGACGGAGATATGTTCCTGGCAATGGAAGTCTATATGCAACTGGAGATTCTTGTTATGAATCTGGAAATGGAATCTATATCCCTGATATGGTGAGCACGTATGGCTAGACACCTGAAGCAAGACTCGGTCTTGTTCTAAGTCTAGGTCCCATTAAGGTAAACTCATCGGCTTATGGACCAGTTTCTTTGGTTCGTTTTGCACATTCATATATAGAATTGCTGTCAAATCTTCGATCTCAACCAACGTTGTGAACTGAGGAAAGAGGGCGTTAAGCACTACTTACTTATAAAGCTTTCCCAGGAATAGTCTTTATCAAGGAGCTTGTAGCTTTCAATGTGTTCCTTCTTGCAGTGAAGTAAGGAACGATTTCTCTCTCTTTCTCCTTTGCCTTGCCGGGAAGTCAGTTTGAAGCTTCCCTCAGCTCTTGTTTAGGTGTGATGAGCTATCTGGACATTATATCGAATCTCGTAGTGGACAAGCAATTCTTGGCTTTGAAATAGTCTTGCTTTCGTGTTCGTGATTGATATTGTTTATGCAGGCATTAATAAACCAATCGTAGTTGCTCCAAGCACAATCATCACTGGCTTGTTTTCGTTGAGTTCCTTGGCTCTAGCACGGCCTAAAATTACCCTTGGATTTAGAAGGTCCCCGTATACGACCAATTTGGTGGATACGAAGGGCAAGTGTTCGGCTCAGAACAAGAAGGAAGTCGTGGATCTCAGTCAAAGGCCTACTAGAAGGGCAAGCGCCAAAAGCCTGAAAAACTCTAATTGTTGCTCCATGAGTTCAGCCTTGAAGTCCTTAAACGAAGTGATCCGTGCACAACTCGAGTATGTATCCCTTGTACGCCACCAGAGCTTGTCCTTGTCCGATTCATGTCCAAAAACTTCTTGACTTTCTTACTTCAGCTCTTTTTGAGACTCCGTTCCTAGTGGACAGTTTTCAAGCGGATTTTTATCAGAGAAGAGAAGAGATAGGAATTACTACTTCCAATAATACATATGAAAGTCGACAGGAAAGACCAAGAGAGTTTTGCCTTCCAAAAAATAGAGATTGGCTGGAATTTAACTTGACTAGAGACTCGGTCCCCTTTCCTGTGTCAGTCATCTGATGCGGCTTACCACGTTGCATTCCTTCTTTTTGTAGAAGAATTTAAAATAGAAGGGGCGCCCCAGTATTTAACCACATTCTTCATAAACAAGCATGCGGCCTCATCCGCTGCGCAGTCGGTATATGCCGCCATGAAAGTTGCATACTTTTTAAATATATCGACCACCACCATGATGCTTCCAAGCCCATCCACCCTGGCAAGCAATAGATGAAATCCATAGTAAGACTTTAATAGTCTGGTGAGGATAGGCAAAGGATCTAGCTCTCCTCTTGCCTCTTATGGTGGTTCTGATTAGTTGTACCGGATAAGACTTCGAATGGTCAATCGTAACAATGCCTATGCGGGCGGTCCTTACTGTGTGGGGAAATCTATGGCTACCTGAAGGTAGGGCTAGGGCTAGGGCTATCATGTCTTTTGGCGTGATACATTACCTGTCTAAGGTCAGGGACCTTTGCTGATAGGCCTACGGAAAAGGATGAGAATCCAAGGGCTCTTTACTAATAGAATATCGTAATCATAGGCCTTGAAAAAAGCCGTATTGCCATTAACTTGAAAGTAGATAAAGAAGTTCAGGCTAGTGACATCAGCTATCGGCTATTGGCCTTTGTGAAAGCTCCTCCTCAATATGTTTGATCCCTTTCCAAGCCTTCCCCTGCTCCACTCCGGTCGATCAATTGCTACGTATAACCTTTGAAAGGCTTTCATTGGAACTTCATCTTTGGCTTGGAAGGTTTCTGCTATAACAGCAAAGAAGAAGGCAATTTCTACTCTAAAAGAAGGAGGTTTCCGGGAGTGAATTTCACTAGAAAGGCTATTGTTATGACGCACTCTAAACGAAATGAACAATCTTTTTAATAGTCTATCTATAATAAAACCCGCCCCATGTTGATCAATTTCGCATTGATCAGGGCAGACGTTCCAGCTGCCGATTCAAAAAGAAAAGAGGGGTAAAATCTTGCTACTCCACCTTGTCGTAAAGCAAAGGGGCATACTATTCCCACTCCATTTCCATTTATTCGGTATCTTTCTCAAAGTTAAGCTAGCCACTATCAATTAGTGGGCAACTTGCTTCGGCTGCTTGACAGAGTGATCCTTCCGGAAGTGTCGTTTTCAATAACATGATTTCAGACTTCAAGTCTGCCAACGGACACTTAAGTGAATCTTACCAATCGCCCTTTTGGAGTCCGCATTGTATCCTTGGATGGTCATCTTAGTGTGACTTAATTTACTAGTATGGATTCCCTGGTGAGCTAGAGCACAAAGAGGCATTCATTCTATTTATGGCGGGCCCTGGGTCTATCTACACTCATGGTCACTTGGCCTCCCCAATGTACCCAAAAGGTAGAACGACCTCTTATGTTTCATGTCACCTATGAGTAGGTCGTCCTTTTAAAAGAATATGTGGGTGGCCCGGAACTCTCTGGTAGCCATACATTCCTCACACTCATTAGCTTTCTTGTGAGGGTTAACTGATTTTGGAGCCAAAGTCAGCAGCCTGTCCCGCCTTTTAGCCTCGTTTTAATTGGGTCACTCACTCACTCGCCTACAGGTGAAAGAAGAAAGAAGGATAAAGAATGCTATTTTGACAGAATCGCTCGTACCTTTCTAAAGAACTCAATTCACACTTCTCCCTCCCCTTAGATAGAGAAGGAGCTATTTCTTTCACGAAAATTGGAAGTATGTTGTGCCAAACCTCTCAATGGCATCGAAAGCCTTCGTCACTTGCTTTAAGTTCTCGGAGGTGAGAGAGCTAGACCGAGGCTGGTACTCTAGTTTAGCCAGCAAACTCCTGGATGCCAAAGAGATGCTCGAACTAAAGACTGCCATGCCTTTCTTGGTTAGACCAAGCCAACCAGAAAACCTCTATGTTTCAGTTGCTTAGTCTGACCTGTTTGGTTCCTTTCAACCTGCTTGGTTGCATCTGATTGCTCTGCAAAGGGTGAGTGTGGCTGGCGCTGAGGGGGCGTTGTTAATGAATAAAATACGTTACAGTTCATGATCTTTTTTTTGGCTTTCCTGCGTTAGCATATGAAAGTTGGAACATTCTCTCCACCTTATGAGAGAGATGGGTACAGCAGAAAGAGAAAAAATTCCTGGCTTCGAACCTGCAAAAATTCCCGCAATTTGGATGTCACATTGGCGGATCGTCAGCTTTAATAGTATTCGAGAGCGAATATAGTTCCAATTGGCTCTAAGTGCAAAAGCAGTATCCTTGGAAATAATCCTCGCCAAGTCAGATTGTCAATGTTCAATGGTAGTCAGTCCCAAAGGAACTTCACACGTACCAAGTCAATGCCGTTCTGCCAGTCATTTGAGGAAACTAGCACCAAGTTTGTACTTGTATATTTTCGCTGTCGGTATGTGATTTTTTCTTAAAATAGGGTTTTTACCATAAGCACAGGCAAATATAGCCTGAGCCCCCCGAGAGACTAGGTTTTGGAGTTGTTCCGTAACGTAAGATAGTAAACTACCAAAAGACGTATATAAGAATAGTTGGCTGCCCACCAGCATCGACGTCCGCCGCAGTCACCCGTCAAGATAGCAACCTGGCCCATGCGGGTGCCTATTGGGCGCCCCCCTTTTAGGGAAGCTCCTGTTAGTATATGCCCTAAGACCAATTCACTCACATTTATGATTTATGAAGCATATATTTTTTGAATTGTATTTTATGCTTTTGATCATCAAGTATGTGACTTGATAGTAAAACCCTTATAGCTAATAAAATACTATTCTTATTTGTCCCTAGTTTATTACATCTTGTAAACTAGTGTGAAGTTGATTGATGGCCAAGTTTTACTGATCATGAATATGAGATATAAAATCAATTCATAAATACATATTGAGAATAGTGTATTGGACATGACCCAAAGTGAAGAAGAAATATTGCATGGGTTTAAGTTATAAGTATTTCTTCTCAGTTTTATATTTGGTGTCCTTTGACCTAATGTTTCTTGCATGGGGAGAAAATATGTTTTGACATAGTCAAACATCACTTTTAATTAGGTGATCATTATGACTATTGGTTGGCTTATTTTCTTGTCATGGCTTGAATATTGGAGATAGTGAAAGGGATTTGTCCCTCTCTTTTTGGAGAGAGATATTCATGGGCGCCTTGATAAGGAAGACTGGAAAATATGCATGGCCATGCTCAAATAAGTATTAATAAGGTGTTATTAATATTATTTGTTGGAACAGTTTGCCTGGTGATCAAGTAAATGGTTAATTAAGTTTTATAAGGATGACTTGGTCCATGCCTTATACTTAATTAGGATATCGTGTGACAAAAGGACTAAATATTAAATCTGATGCTAGGTTATTATTACATTTACTTAACTTGGGTAAGCATAATGTCTTGCTAGAGGCCGCTTATGTTTTGTGAATAAATGTCTAGGACGTTTTTCATTCACTGTCCACATTAAGTGAACCTACAGGGTCACACGCATAGACGATCTTGTGAGCATAATGTCCACGTTTAATGAATCTAGATTGTGTCCATATTCGTTGAACGTATACAAAAGGGAAATTAGGTTCCATATTGTATTTTCTGGTAAGTTAATAAGTAATTAATTTTATTTAATCGAATAAATGAAATTAATTACTTAATATTACTCATCCAACTGTTGGATGATTATAGGAATAGACGGACGAGATTAAACTGTCATTAGATGACAGTTCGGGTTTTGATATTGACAGTTATAAAAGGTTATGTTAACCTTTTCTTGGTGGCCGTCCTTTATCTGATTAAAGAAAACAAAACCCTAAACCCTAGAACGGCGATATAGTATTTAGCCTCCTATCTCTGAAATACGACCGATTACCAGATAGTCAGGATCAGTTCTGAACAGTTTTCAGAACACAGAAGGGGCTAGCATCCCGATCGTTTGCAAAGGAGTTCGTCGCGTGGATACCAGTAGAGGGCGAAGCGTACAAAGCAGCGCCTCCACAATGAACAATCAAAACATTGAGGTAATTTCCATCCAATCGGTTTTTCTAGTATGTGCAGATCCTGTTGGTGGATTTCCGTAAGTTTTATTTTATTTTGTTTTTGCCTACGGAGTCTAACAGCTCCCTCCCTTCCAATTCCGTTTTTCGGCCGGGGATGACTCTGCCTATATGGTGGATTTGTTCATTTAGGCTGAATGGCCCCGGATGCAAGTAGTTTCGTTTCCTCTTTTGTTTGTACACCTTTCTTTTTCCCATTTTTTTGTTGGTCAACAACCAACAAAAGTGTTCTTATCCTTCTTCACTACTCTTACAGGCTTGACGGAGTTAAGTTGTCTGGAGGGAATTTTTGACAGAAATCTATTTACGTTAAACAACTTTCGACACATCTTTGATTTTGAGGAAGCTAGTCTGAACTCCAATTCCAGTGTTTCTATAACTCCGAGTCAATCCACTACGACTATTACTGATTCTAGTATTCCATTATCCGGTACTCAGGGTTCTTATGCGGCTATTTTTGAGGACCACCTGGCCCTTAACTCATCTAGTGGACGTATAGTAGAGCTTCATTGCTCAATTTGCAAACAATTAGGACAATTGATGCCTAACAAGAATTCCCAAGATGTTCTGGTTGCGGCCGAAGCTTTACATGGCGAAAGCAACGAAATTCCTTTTCTGGAGCACCTGTTAGAGGATTTAACCAACAACGGAGTAGCAGGTGAAGCCTTTTGGGATACTATGGATCTAGTGGGGATAGTCGCAAGCAGCCCACTTGAGCAATTTACCATCCTCCTTGGCTTTGTCTTTGTCTCCCCAATCCTAGACGAGGCGAGCTAATTAAGCTTATATAGCGGAGGTGGCTTAGCTAGTGAAACCGAGATAGTCTCTTGGACTTGGAGCTCACAAATGCGTTGTTTGAGTGAACGAATGTGCTGTTGAGGGAGAATGCTCCATTTTTCTTGTCTCTAGAACCCATATGGCCAATAGAAAGAATTCGTGTTAGTGCCGTAGGGAACTTTAGATAAGATAGCTATTCCGATTCAAAGCAAAGGAAACTTCCTAAGGTGTGAAGCAGGAAGTGCTATAAAGACTCTACAATAAAAACGGATCCACACCATAAGGCTAGACGAAGGTAAGTCAGGGCAGAAAAAGTCCTACATGTGAGTAGGACTCGATTGACATGATTAATATACATATATAAAGAGAAGTTATGTCTTTTGCTTCTTTAGGCCTCTTTCTCTAATCTACTCTTTCTTAGCTCGGTCAAATCAAAGTATTTTTTTATTAACAAGGCTTTTGAAGATCAGATATTGAGAAAGAGTTATGTTATAATGTCGACATTAGGCTAGTGTGAAGTCTACCTCAAAGTTCTGTCTTTCTTCATTCAAGATTCAAGTAAGTTAGTTGATCGAGGAACCTACGACAAATAAAGCTCTGTGTAGTTTGAAATGGTCTTGCGAAGCCGGTCCCAGTAGGGATTGAGATACCTTTCTAGCTGTTGAAGAAAGCTAGAACTTGAGTAAGGATTGAGATACCAGGATCATTTTTCCTTTCTCTTGCACTTATATAGCCTTGCACAAACTAAGCAAGTTGCCATAAGAAAAGAACTTCATTCGTACTATTGATATAAATATAGAACATAGGCTCACATGCCCAATGCCAGAGATGAAATTAGTGTTCCGTGTACTAAGTTACAAGACAAGAATTAATCAATCATCATATAAAAGCCTTGTTTTGTGAGCTAGTGAAGAGGCCATAAACAACCAGTGGGGCACCTGGAGCGAACCCACTTGAGAATGCCAAGCCTGGTAGGTGATCCGAGTTATATAAAGATTGAGGAAAACTAAGCTATGCCAACAACCATTATCGTTTTCGGTAGAGAAGACTGCCAGCCAGGGTGGAGATAGGAAAAGTAAAGTAGTAATCCTCGAGATGATTGATTTTCTTATAGTGAGTGGCCATTAGACATAGCATACAGACTCCTATTTAAGGGAAAGAATTCAGCTTGAGTGGCACGAGGTCTGTTCGATAAGATGATTCTTGAAACAGTTAGGAAGGTATCGATGGTAAGGTGTGGTAAACATCGTTCGCCTAAAAGCTGACCAAAGGCTACCACTGCTTATTAGTCCTTATGGGTACCACTGCTCCAATTCTTTAGTGCTCATTTTCTTAGTGCTTGCTTTAGGTATTCCACTCGCTTAGTGCTTAGGTTTCCTTTGCCTTAGCTCATTCTCTACCTTAGGTTGCCTTTTAAGGGCTTATTTTCCAAGGCTTGCCTTGTTGTCTATCTCTAGCGACGTTCAGGTATTTTGTTGTCTAGGTACGAAACTTCAACATTCTAACTATCACGGTGCGTGCAAGAATTAGCAGATCTATGGCCTTTAGACTCACTCCATCCAACCACTATACCAAGGAAAAACTCTGAAGGAATTCTCAAAAGCAAGCACAGAGATATTTTAAGCTATTTCATCACACTTTGTTGCAGACAATCTCATCTGTCTATCAGTGATAGCTCCATCTGATTTTATGACTTTCTGAACTGTAATCATGAATTGGATTTGAACCAATATTTCTTTGCGATTTTCTTTTTGATGGTGAACTCAAACTCGTATAAATGCTTAGAAAGTGGTATATTGTTGCCCGCTGCTCTTTCCTATTGTGGATTGAAGCTGCATTCTTTATGTAATTTATTGATTTGATCGGGATCTCTATCCTTAGAGGGAGAACTGATATTGAATGTTGAGAAATCAACAAAAGAAGAATCTATTGTCGCCAAATACAAACCCAAACACCATCAAAAAGGAAGGGAAGGGTCGGAGAAAAGTTTCCTCTTCCAGGCTGTTAATGTCAACGAATTGGCTGATTCAGGGTATTCGTGTTAGTCAATGGATTCGCATTTCTTTCATTTGGACTATGCCCTTTAAGTGCTCACTAGGCAAGTAGAAGTAGGGCTTTCTAGCCTTAGACTAACAACTCCAGATTGCTTTTATAGGCGTGTATGCCACCGAGATCTTGATCATCCTCTCCAAACTGAAGCAGGAATAGTCAGGGAACTAGTCTTTGTATGTAAAAAGGACGACTTAATCGAGTAAGTATGCAAGAAAAGAAGCTCTAGTAGAAAATCTTAGGAGAGAAGCTTGGTTATTGCCCGCGGGGCTTTCCTCTCTATTGACAGGATACCAGTCTTTCTTTCTTTTGACGGATATCCGGTCAACCCTTTGCATTCATACGGTTGAAAGTTGCCCTTCAGTTTCTTCACCGAAGACAACATCCAAGTCAACAGCAAAAGTGGAAGAGTCCTCTATTGGCGAACTATCCTCTTCTTTCTTAGACCCATCCAAGTCGGCTACCGACCGCTTCCTTTAGCCTTGCTGGCCGAAGGGATACAAGCTTGCTTTGGGCCGAAATTTACCTCACCTTTGACTTTTATCTGTGACACATCTTTCTTTGTCTGACCAACCGATTCTTTTTTCTTTGGGGTTGGAAATTGAAACCACTTTGGATATTTATGCCGAGAGGTTGACAATCATTGAACTCGCTTAGTCAGAGGCAAAAGCAAATGCAGGAGCCTGAGTCGTCCTTCAACAAACTAAACAAAGAAGGGGGGATGGCAAGGTATCGATTGTATTAATAAACTAAAAAAAAAATAGAGCTAATGGCGTACACTAAGCCGGAACCGGATTGATGCTGTCAAATAGGGAGGCCATAATACTTTGTTATGTTTTACCACTATTACGCTAGAAATCAAAGGTTTCATGCAAGCTCCGGTTCTGTGATGTGGTGGCAGGACTGCTAGGGAAGTAGTTCTGGGTGTACATAGGATTAAATCTGCAGGGGTCATGCAAATAAATAGGCCCTTTCCCTCTTCTTTTGGATGAATGGTGTGGTTTAGAAGGCGCTTTCCAATCTACGGTCCCTCGGAGCGAAAGATTAGGTAGGTAGTATGGGCACTCTGACTTCCAGCTATGTGCGTTGCAGCTCCGGCGAAGCAAATGAAGGGAAGGTAAAGAGCTTACGTTGTGAGCTTGTGCTTACTCTCAGCCTCTTTGATTGGTCAGCGGGCGGGCTAAGCCTCCTCTTAAGATTCCTTTCATAAGGCTAATTTTATGCTGTCGTGACGCTTTGGTTCAACCGATTACTATAAGGGTACAACTTCTAGCTTCTATAGTGGCCCTTCTTTTCATTATTATAAAATATTTTGGAGATTGGACAAATTTTTCTCCCGTAGCGAATTGCAACTAGTATTGTCAAAGTATTATCATGTGAAATCAATATTTAATCTTTTTTTTTTTTTGTGAGAAGAAACGTAATATCTATTCTCTATCTCTAAAGTTATTGTCAATAGTCTTTGGATTTCTATCCCTTTTTTCATTCATGATTTCGAAGTATTTTTGTTGAAAATAGGGTTTATCCATGACAATGTTATTATAGCATTTGAAACTTTTTAGTTCATGAACTTTGGAAAATAAAGGAGTAAAGTCTTTACTAGGATGAATGGAACTATCTGGATGCAGTAAATATAGTTTCTCACATCACGAGATGTGTACATATAGTGCAATTCTCAATTCTTAATAATGACAGTCCGTATGTGAGTTGTGTTCCTTTTGGGGCATATGACTGGGATTTTTTTTGGATAAAATGTCTTCACCTTAATGACCAAAAGTATTTTTTAACGGTAAAATTGGACGTAAGTATATAATTTGTTAAATATAAAATATTTGGGTACGTTTAAGTATTGAAAAAGGGTTTATGGATTTACTGCACTCTAAATAATGTTCAAGGAGAAAAAATAACAATTTGCCAGTATAAAAATATGTGGACCTTGAGAAAGATGATCTCAACGATTTTTAAAGATCAAGATTTCTACTGTGTTTTAGGAGAGTGATAATTAAATATGAAATAGAAGAAATTCATTAAAATTAATTATAGACCAAACGAATTTTTTTTTTTATATTCTATTCTACCAATTTTTACTTTGAGAAAGATTTCTATATATTCTTTTATTTTGGAGGGATAAGATCAGCAACACCTTCAAGATTTTACATTTTTTAGGTTTCTGAGTCCTTTTCATTTGTTAAAATATTCACTACAACTTCAACAAACTGAAAGCATTTAACGTCTTCTTTGTGAAATGTTTTGGCTATATGTAAGACACAAGTGGACTTTGGACTGAAAGTCATGGGAGGCGATATTTATGGCAATCCCAAGTCCATATTAATTCATATATGGGAAATGAGGAAAGTGATTACCATGGAAGCATCTAAAGAATAGTATTTAGTTGATATTTGTTAATTGATAACATGACTTGTTAATTGATAACATGACATGTTAATTGATATTTGTTATCTTAGATGAGATGATTAACTTGATAATTTTTTATCATTGTTTTGTATGGGATGAATATAAAATTTTCTTAAGTTAATTAGTCACTTAATCGAAGAAGAGAATAAAAATGTACTCTTTTACTAATTTTTTTTTTTAAAATAGAACATTATAGTCTTTTAATTGCTCTTATTATTATTATTATTTTTTTGTGAGGGGAAGAGAGGGTTGGGGATAGATGCCCATTTTTTTTGGAGGGGTAGAGGGAGGGGGATGAGGAGCGGGTGGATTGAGCAAAATTGGATTATTTATTTATTTTTATTTTTGCGGGGAGAGGGAGGGATGCAATGGGGGAAGAGGGTTTTGTGTGTGCGTGTGTTTCTTGGGGGGAGGGGTTGATATGAGTTTCCTTTACCAGCTTATTGTAGAACTCATCAACATCCCAAGATTTGCCTCCTTGATGCACTTAAAATCGTCTAATACATGTTCCAATACACTCACTAATATAATTTCTTTAGTAGTAATTTTTTTCTTAGGGTTCATTTTTTAGAGTTTAGGCTTTATTATATTTTATTTTATGAAATTTTTATTAATAAAATTGTTATCAATAAAAAAAAAATGTACTAGAGAATGTATGAAGATGTACTAGACAATCCCAACCGTCCTTGATGAAGCTTTTTAACCAGCCTAGGAATATATCTATTAGACCGTTTTGGGAAAATGATTTCAACCCTTCCTCTAAAACCGTGTCTACTAGAGGTTTTATGGATATTTTTAAATATTTTTTTTTTATATTTTCTCTCATTGTAATTGTTTTATTATAGCTAAGAACTTATGTAATTTTTAAATTGTTATACAATTCAATTGATGACCATTAGGGCTCAAATACGAGACTCAACGAAATAATTCACGGAATGAAGGAGGCTGCTTTTAGGGGTAATACCAATGATCCACAAATTGCTGCAAGTCCCAATAACCAGACCCCCTTGGTATTTTGGGTGACATAAATGTTCCCATTTTTTTCCATGGCATCGCATGGCATTCATCAGCACCCTACCAAAATTTTATGAGAGATGTGGTCAGCTGTTTGATGGATTCGAGTAGGAGAAAAAACTAACTGATATAGAATAAACAAGAATGGCTTGAAGGGCTGCCTTGACCATAATATATTAGAAGCATGTTGGCAGAAAAAAACTAACTGATATAGAATAAACAAGAATGGCTTGAAGGGCTGCCTTGACCATAACCCTTGAAAATTGAAAAAAGTAACTATTGAAAATTAACTCGAAGTCGATAACTTATACAAGTGACACGTATAGAAGCGTTTGATAAATTTCATCCTAGAAACGATAATTGAGACTATTTTGGATTGATTTATTGAATTCGATGTTTGTTTTCAATTGAGTTGTCTTCCAATTGTGTTTTATTGTAATTTAACTGTTGTGAAGTTAGATTCATCACAAGAATGTTTGGAATTGAAAAAGGAAGAACATTCTAGGGCAATCAACTGGGGTTAATTGGGGCAATAGATTAGAGATATGAAATTTCACTTTTACGTCCCTTAAATCATCTATAATTACTGCACTAATAATTGGTTAGGGAGAGAAGAGATTCTCCTATAAAGATTAGTAAGTAGGGTGGCTTTTTCCTAGAGATAGGGATTGTCCGATTAGATGTGATGAACCAACTCGGTTAATTCAACATCGTATTCTATAAAGTTTTTATAATTGAATTAGTAACAAGAATTAGTGGAATTCCAGTATCCAAACTCTTGCTTTAAAAGTTTTTAAAATATTTTGGTTGTTTCTTTTTTTATTTACTTTAGTTTATAAACTCGTTTTCAGCATTTTAGTTTTATTCTTCTTCATACCAAAGAGAGATTAGTACTTGAGCCTTTATCATTCCTCGAGATTCGACACTCGAGTGTTGCTCGATTACTACAGTGATAGTCCACTTGCCTATTGTTTTAGTTTAGTAGTTTACCCCAATTTATTTTAAAACTTTCCATACACCTCAAGTTTTTGGCACCGTTGCCGGGGAACAACAACTAAAGGAAAATCGTTTTTATCGTGCTTTAGTCAATTTTGTTTTTCGTGTTTTATTCTTTCAGTTTGTTTGAATTGTTCTTTGTCTTTGCATCATTCAGTTATTTTTTTGTTTACCTTTTTTAGTTATGCTCTGTCTTCGTGGAATTGATCATATTTTCTTCTGTTGCAGGTCGTGTGGTACTACTTTATGCCACAAAAGGAAAAGGGATGAATTAGTACGTTGCGAGATGCCCACCGTGCTCTTCGATTCTAGACGGGAGGCACTAGTGCCCATCAAGAAAGCGGAGGAAGATTAAGCAGTTCCACCTTTCATAAATCCTCTTTTCATACTGCATCCACCACTACCAATAGTAGAGCACAAAATGGCAGACTATGCCCGACCGTCCATCTCTTGGACGTAGTCGAGTATAGAAAGGCCGAGGGTGTAGTCGAACAACTTTGAAATAAAACCGAATATCATCCAGATGCTGGAAAAACAACGTCTAGTTCAACGAACTTCCAGATAAGGATCCAAACGCTCATGTTGGAAATTTCTTAGAGGTGTTGCGAAACCTTTAAGATTAATGGAGTTTCTGAAGACGCCATCCAACTTCGTCTTTTCCCATTCTCTCTCACGGGGAAGGCAAAGTCCTGCCTTAAGTCACTGCCGTCAGGATCCATGTCACGGGATGGCAGAAAAATTCATAGGGAGGTACTTTTCTCTGGGTCAGACAACAAAGTTAAGGAATGAGATTCTGTCATTCCACCAGATAGATGGAGAAAGCCTCTATGAGGCCTGGGAATAATGAAAAGAGCTTTAAGAAATGTCCCCAACATGGTCTAGATTTGGGGATCCAAATTCAAAGTTTCTACAGTGGAGTGTCATTTGGGGCAAGACAATTGTTCGACACCTCTGCTGTAGGGTCTACAAATCATAAAACTTCTCAACAGGTATGTGACTTAATACAGCAAATAGCAATAAATAGTTACATCTGAGAAGGGCAGCGATCAAAACCGAAGACAACTGAAGTTCATAGCGTGGAAGCTATTTTAACCATGGAAGCTAGATTGACTGCCATGATAGAGCTAAAAATAGGAAACCTGACCACTATATCATCAAACAAAAGCAATCAACCGGTCATGTTTTGTGATTTCTACAGCGGTGGGTATCTAAATCATGAATGCCCAAGTATAAAAGGACCAATGGAACAAGTGGATTTTGTACAGAGGAACTGACCTGGTAACAACCCCTATGCAAATACATACAACCCGGGGTAGAGAAACTATTCCAATTTCTCTTAGGGTGATCAAGGACAGCAAAGACCACAACAGCCCCCAGGACTTCAAGATAGGGATCCTCCTCCACCATGGCCTTATGAAGCGGCTCCACAAAATCATCCTCCACAAGCAAAGGCAAATTTGGAAGAGCTTATGGTAAAATTTATGGGTGCCATAAACAATCGGATGAACATAATAGAAGCAGCCCAGAGGAATCAAGAAGCCTCGATCCGAAACTTAGAAAAACATATTAGGCAACTGGTTAATTATTTCTGGAAGGACTTTGGGAACTCTCCCAAGTAACACAAAAGTGAACCCGAGAGAGTATGTAAATGCTATTTGGGTGAATGTTGATGAGGAAATTTCTACGAAAAGGGAAGTGATGATCGTACAAGAAAAAGACTATAGTGAAGAGGAAGAGCGAACATCAAATATTATAGAAATTAAAGCAGTGGATCTGAAGGAAGATGAAAGAAAAGGGAAGCCAACAAGTGCTGAGTACAAGCCAAAAGTTCCACTCCCAAATGCACTTGTTCGAGATCGTACTCAGGAGTGCATGAGAAAGTTCATTGAAATATTTAAACAACTTAAAATAAACTTACCTCTATGTGATTTACTTTTGCTGGTACCTAGGTATGCCAAATACTTGAAGGAGATATGACTAAGAAGAGCAAGTTGCATGATGCATCCACACATGTCCTAGGTAAAGAGCGTTCAGCTATCCTTATCAATAAGGAGAAAATACCGCAGAAGTTAGAATACCCAGGGACTTTTTCTTTTCCTTGCATAATTGGTAGTAGTAAAGTTGATAAGGTGTTAGCATATTTAAGTGTTAGTATTAATGTAATGTCTTATGCTATGTGTCAAAAACTAGGCCTAGGAAAACCGAGACCCGTTAGAATGTCCATAAATTTAGTAGATAAGAGTGTACGGCATCCTAAGAAAATCATAGAAGATGTACTAATCAAGGTCAAGGGCCTCGTCTTTCCTATTGATTTTGTCATCTTAGATATGGAGGAGGAGGTAGACTTTCCCATCATTTTGGGTCGTCCTTTCCTACGTACTTCGAGGGCATTAATTGATATGAAAAAGAGAGCTAATTCTAAAGGTGGGGGATAATGACATAGTGTTTAAATTCCCATTAAATTCACCTCCCCCTCCTCAAAGACAAAATACTCTTTGTTTCATTGATCATAAAACTAACAAAATGTCTTTGCATGTATAGGAAACTTCCTTAAAGAGGGACAAAGCGTAAAGAAAACCTAAGGAGAAAGGGAAACATCTTTTTCCCAAAATAAAGACTAGAGTAATGAAATGGATGCCGGTTCGGCGCATTGAGGAAAAGAAACCCAAGAAACACATGGATTTCCGTGATCCGGGAGGTGCTTTTGGCACATAAAAAGAGGAGTACTCTTTACACCCTTTGAATGTTGTAATTGTATGCTTATATTTTGAATTTTGAATTTTTTCTTCTACTTTGATCTTTGGGATTTTTGCTGCTACAAGGTAATTTTAGAGAGAATGAATGCTTACCTAAAGACTTACTTTGAGCTTAATTGAGTCATAAGGTTGGCAGGCATGACACGAGGCTCAAAATCACAGAAGAAAAAAAAATCGGAGTTCAGGCAAAACCCTACCGCGGATGGTAGGGTACCCTACCGCACGTGGTAGGGTCAAGGCACCAAAAAATTACAACAAACAGATACCTATCGCGGATGGTAGGTCCAACCAATCGCATGCAGTAGGTTCATTGGCGTTTCTTCTCAGCAGGACATAAGCTTACTGCGGATGCTTGGCCTCGACCTAACGAATGTTGTAGGGTTATTTTAAGGGTAAACGGGTCGGTTGACCCGATTAAACATCAATTTCTGCCTAAAAGCCCCAATTTTATGCAATTCTTCCCCAATTCTCTCCCCAAAAAAAACCTAACTCTCATTCTCACTTTTTACTTCCTAACTACCATTCCTTCCTCTCTTTTCTTCCTCCCGTTTTCTCCACTCTCTCTCAGTTTTCTCTCTTTTCTTCTACAACTCCGGCAGCAACTCTAGCAACACCTCCATCTCCGACCATTGGACTTAAACCTAAAATCTATAGACGAGGACCCTGACTAGAGTTACGAGGCGACCTGTAGTCAATTTGGTATCCATCCACATCCGATGGATCTACGCCATATCCTCTACGGGGGTGATTTTCCCGCACTTCTCCCTCGTATCCTTAGTTACTTCTTCAGGCATACACTAGTTCAGAAGGGGAGCTGATGTGTAGGTTTTAAAAACAACGAGATTCTATACTAAACTAAGCAACAGGTAAGTGGACCTATCACTGTAGTAAACAAATTATACCCAAGTGTCGAATCTCTCAAGGACGATAAAAGCTTAAGTACTAATCATGTCTCTAATGTTTAGTCTAAAGAAAAGTTGAATTTAGAAAATAATTAAACTAAAAAGCTAAAAATGGTTTAACAACTAAAGAAAGCAAGTAATAAAATTAAGGTTTAAAAAACACTTTATAAAACAAGAGTTTGGATGTAATCCCCCTAATCCTTGTTACTAATTCAATTAGAAAAATTTAAAGAAAACAATCTTGAATTAATTAAGTTGGGTCATCACTATAAATCGGGCAATCCCTATCTCTAGGCAAAAGCTACCCCACTCACTAACCCTTAGAGAAAAATCTCTTTTCTCCCTAACAAACTATGAGCGCAATAAAATTAGGTATTTAAAGGACGTAAAAGTGCAATACCGTATCTCTAGTAAATTGCCCTATTAACCCCCAATTGGTTGCCCTAGATCGTTCTTCCTTTTTTCAATTCCAAACAATCTTGCGATTAATCTAATCTCGCAACAATTAAATTGCAAACAAGCACAATTGGAGAAAAACTTAATGAAAAAAACATCGAATTCAAGAAAACAAACTAAGAATTTCATAATCAAGAACTAGGGTTCAATCCTCATCCATACATAAAGAACTGCTCACTATTCATTGTAATAAAACTGAAATTAAACATTAATTCAATAACAAAGTATAGAAAAGAAAGCTTAGGAGTAAAATTGAAGCCACAATCGAAGTCCTGAACATCTCCCAAGCTCGTCTTTCGAGTCGCCCAAGGAAGCTAGAAATCTTGGAATTGGATATTTAATTCTTGATCTCCAAAAATTAAATTGCAGAAAATCTAATAACTACTTAACTAATTGAATGTAAGAATTGAAGAATTGTATAACCTAAATCTATCCCTAATTATCTACTATATACTCCTAATTGCTCCTCTTTTTTAATTGCAGAGTAACTTCTTAAATAAATGAAAAATTATAGCAACACAGTTTTTTCTTGTCTGATTATCTCTTTACTTACTTGTGGGAATCTCCTGATCAATTGCCACCGAGATAGCTTCTATATGCTCTCTCGGGTTCACTTTTTTGTTGCTTAGAAGAGTTCCCCAAGTTTTCTCAGAGACAATCTTAACCAGCTGCCCAATCTGCTTTTCTAAGTTTTGGATCGACTTCTTGATTCCTGTGGGCTTCTTCTTTTGTGTTCATCTGATTATTTGTGGCGCTCATAAATTTTACCATCAGCTCTTCTAGATTCGCCTTGGCTGGTGGAGGATGCTTCTATGGGGCCGCTTCATAAGGCAATGGTGGAGGAGGACCCCTATTTTGAAATCCTAGGTGGCTATTGTGGTCTTGGCTATCATTGTCCACCCCAAGAGAAGTTGCGATGGTTTCTCTATCTCGGATTATATGTAATTGCATAGGGGTTGTTACATGGTCGGTTCCCCTATACAAAATTGACTTGTTCTATCAGTCCTCCCATACTTGGGCATTCATGATTTGGATACCCACCACTATAGAAATCACAGAACATGACTATTTGATTACTTTTGCTAAATGATGTGGTGGTCAGGTTCCCCATTTTCTTTTCTATCATTGTTGTTAATCTAGCTTCCATGGCAGAAATGGCGTCTACGCTATGAACTCCAGCCATCTTCAGCTTTGTTCACTGCCCTGCCCAGGTATAGCTGTTCATTGCCTATTTGCTCTATTAGGTCATATACCTGTTGAGGGGTTTTATAATCTATAGACTCTCCAATTGAGGCGTCTATCAATTGTCTCGCCCTAAATGACACTTGGTTGGAAATTTTATAATAAAGTTTTAAACCCAATTCTTGCAAGTGCACAAGATTAATGCAATATGGAAGTATCAGGGTATCGAACCATAGAGAAAGGCCTAACTACTTAAATTATTATCTTCCTAAATTAATTTTATAAAAGAAGAATCGAATTTTATTATCTAAAAATTATTTCTAAATTAAATAAAACTAATAAATGAAATAACTAAATTAAAACTAACAAGAGCTTAACCAGAAAGATGATTTAGAACCTTGAATCCACCATTAACCTATATAACAATGATTTTATTTTATTTTATTTAGGAGAAAAGATTAAACTTTTATGTGGTGATCTAGGCTACAAGCGTCGATTCACTAAAGATATATATTGTACTTAAATGCATGACATAACCCATCTAACCATTAGCTTGACTTATTTAATTCTATGACATAAATCATCTAAATTTAGCATGAACTATTCAATTCTAAAACCCACAATATACTTGGAAAAATCACATATCTCGCCTACTCAATGCTAGAATTAAGCATGGATCCAAATCTCAATTAACCCAAATAATCATTTTACAAGAACAATCACAAATAATTAATTGCATCAAACTAAGAAACACGCCAAGATATGTAATCATATAAATAATATAATAAATCTCCCAAAATAAAATAAAATAAAGTTACATGGCCAGGGTTTCATCAAGATTCTAAAAAAAAAATTAGTTCATGGTAAAAGGGAAAGGAGGAATCAATTTCTTGGAGTAAATCATGGACCTTTTCTTCTCCAATTTAAGTTGCTGCCGCTGCTCTGGAAATTTCCTGCTGCTGGCACCACTTTTCTTCTGTTGCTTCGTCCGAATTCTCCAGCTGCATCGTCCGATTTTGCACCATTCTGCTTCGGGTTATTGATGCCAGGAACTGCTTTAGTTTCTGCTCAACAATAGCTGCTTGCGCACCTACTTCTGGTTTCCTCGTTGCACCCCCCCTCTGCAGCAGCTGAATTTTCTCTCACTCAGCATCTCCTTATTCAGCTCTCTGCTTCAGCTGCTTCTGCAATCCTTTTCATCCTCTGTTGCGACTGTTTCCTCTGCTCTCTCAGCTCTTCGCCAGCAGTTGCTTCTGTTTTCTGCAGCTGCGGCTTTTTTTCTCTGCTGCGCATAGTAGCTTTGGTTCTGCTATTTCTTGGGACCAAAAGGCGAAATCCCTCGCCCTCAGGGCCCCCACCAGACTGCCCGACGCCCAGGTGGAGGATGTAAATCATGGTGACTCAGCGGTCCTGCAGACTGGAGGCCAGGACCTGGTGCGCACAAGGAACCACCTCCCACATTGGTGAGATTGAAATTCCCACACTGCCGCTGCCAGGATTCGAACCTTGGCTCTTGGGACCAACTCTGCAGCCCCAGAACCAACTGAGCTACGCCCATGCGGGCTTGGTTCTGCTATTTCTTTTTGTGTTTTTGGCTGTCTCTCACCGCAGCAGCTCTCTCTCCTTTTTGATTTCTGCGCCACAGCAACTGCTGCTTTTCTTATACTTCTTACGCAGCTGCTTTTCCCCCTAGCTCTCCTTCGATCTCTCTGCTACTTCTTAGATTTTCTCTGCTGCTTGCGCAGCTGCTTTTCTCACTTGCTTCTTTCTTGCTGCCGCCTTTTAAAGCTTTTCTCCACTCCCTCTTTTCCTATTCCAATTGGAACTCTTTCTTTGCAGCTTTCTTTTTTTTTTCTTCTTTCCTTTCTTTTTCTTACCGTGGGTCTGCTTTTGTGATGGGCTTATGCTTTTCTTCTTCAATTTGTGGCCCGTCCCCCTTCTTCCTTCTTATTTGTGGGTTGCCTCTTTTAATGGGCTTCTTTTCCTTTACCACCAAAATTAAATATAATAATTATGTTTAATAAATAAATAAAATATTTTAAAAGCTAATAATTAAAACTTAAAGTGTTTATTTATACCTAAAGTAGACTTTATCAACATTCCATTGTAGAAACTTTGAATTTGGATCCCCAAATCTAGACCATAGTGGGGACACTTTCTTAAAAGCTCGTATAGAGGCTTTCTCCATCTATCTGTTGAAACGATAGAATCTCGTTCCTTAACTTCACTGTCTACCCCAGAAAAAAATACCTCCCCGGAATTTTTCTGCCAACGAATCCCATGACGTTATGGATCCCAACAGCAATGACTTGAGCCAGGACTTTGCCTTCCTCCTAAGAGAGAATGGAAAAGGACGAAGTCGAATGGTGTCTTCAGAAACTCTATTAATCTTAAAGGTGTCGCACACCTCTACGAAATTTTCCACATGAGCATTTGGATCCTCATTCGAAAGTCCGTCGAATTGGATGTTGTTTTGCAGCATCTGGATGATAGTCAGCTTTATTTCGAAGTTGTTCACCTCCACCCTCGGCCTTACTATGCTCGACTGCATCCCAGAGATAGATGGTCAAGCATAGTACGCCACTGTTCGCTCCGCCTTTTGATCTTCAATTGTTGATCTCTAAGTATTTAATTTCAGTTTTTCTATTGATTTCCTACCTAATTGAGGTTGAATTTGGGGAATTTTCTAATCTAAATTCGCCTCTATTCACCTCTCTAAGCCCTATAGCGGAACTCTCTAATTATGACCAAAAATTTCATTAAATAGAGTTAAAAATTCATTAAAATTGCTACAGCCAGGACCTACTGCGTATAGTAGGTTAAGCTCTACCGTCCGCGGTAGGGTTCTATTCCCTTTTTTTTTTAGGCTAGGGCCTACTGTCAACGGTAGGGGTAGCCTGCCATCGCCGATAGGATTCTGTCCAATCTTTGCTTGTGGCTCCATGACCGCTGACAATAGTTTGCCCTACCTCAGGCAGTAGGTCTTCTTCATAGATGCCGCTGGCTTAGTTTTTGTCATTTTCACTCTGTTTTCGTTCCTTTTTGTTGTTTCCTCCATTTGGAAACACCTAAGACAAGAATAAAGGGTATTAGTCCAAAATATGTATTTTTATATATTAAAGACATCGTAAAACGATGAAAATAACATATAAAAATGTAAACAATAAAGCACATATCACCAACCATAAAACCTATCCCCTTACCAGGCGTAAGCCTCGATGCCGACTGAGGAACCTCATCAGTCGTCTTCTCATTATCACCATCGCCTATGCAATATCTACATCTTCCTCCTCCTGTCCCACGTCCTCTCTCTCCTCCTCTTATCTCAACATAAATCCCCTCTTCCCTAATAGCACCAAAATCTCCCTCCCCTACCATAATGGTATCATCACCACCCTCATCCCCAACAATCTTTCCCAACCTAGGTGAATATAAAGGAACCCAAACGCCTATATTCATGCCATGGCAGTATGAGGGGTCTGTAGGTGTCCTGTCATAGGGTTATCAAAATAAGATGTGTCCAGCGGCGCCACAAAAGGGTCATTAAAAGTAAATCTCTCATGTACACGAGGATCGATATAACAAGGAGGCGTTCCGGAAATAGGGGGACTAGAATAACCGGACGCATAGGGATCATAAGATAATGATATTGGGTAATATGAATGAGACTGTAAAGATGAAGAGTCATATGCTGGATATGATATCAAGGTATAAGGCTCATGTGATGTATGAGGAGGATGCGCATCCGAGTAGGTCTAGGATATTGGATAGAAGACTTATATACACTGAGGTCATAATATATCTCAGAAACAACTAGGGCAGGAGTAGTGGGGATGTCAGAAGTGCTATGGCGACCCCTCAATCCCCCAAAAGAAGTTGTAATTGTACGACCTGGAAGACAACAACTCATGTCTACCACTGGACCTAGATCGATATCTCTCCAACGTGTCTCGTTCAGGTCCATCTAACCAAATTTTTAAAAAAACCATAAATAATTATGTATTTAATTATTAAATCATTCCTAATATTTTTAGTATATTATTTAGATATTAAATTATTAAACTAAATTATCCCCGAATTAACGTTTAAGAACTATTATTCTTATTATTTCTTAATATATGAAAAAAAAATATTATTTGTATTATTCTTTAAATGTTTATTATTCCAAACGTATTATTTAATATTAATTCATTAAGTTCAATTATTAAAATAAATAATTCAAATTATCTATTGGTTAGTATTTATTAGTTAGCTTTTTAATTAATCCAAATTAATCCGAACTTAAAGGCCATTTTAAAAGACAAAACACAAATAATAAAAGTTATCGACGTCTTCAAAATAAATTAATTCATCATACATTATTACAGAATATCAAATTAAACTAACATATTAGGAATATATTAGGAAGTGATTACATTATTAAAATTAAATAAGTCTTAGTTATCAAGAATTATCAACTTTGAAAATTAAACACAAACATAAACATCTATTAACATAAACAACTTATATTAGGATAAGAAATTAACTAAAATACTAACATAATTATGTAAACAAATTTATTAAAAATAATTAATACACTAACATAAATAATATTAATAATCATTAAAAAAAATACAACATTGGAATGCATGGAGCCCTAGCTGATATTTGAGGAAAATATTGGCCCAGGTGGCCGAAATTCTTCCATAATTTTGGATAAGATTGTTTAGTCTGATCTGTTACGTTTTTTATTTTTAAACCAATGAAATTGTAATTAAATGAATGTAGAACGATATACTAACCTATCTTTTGAGCTTCAACGGTCGGATTTAAGTAGATTTGAGCTTGAAGTTCTTGAATGTTTAGGGAGACATGAGAGAAAATAGTTGTAGAAAGAGAAAGAGTTGGAGGGAAATAAAGTTTTTTTAAAAATTTTTAATCATATCTTTTATATTCCTGCTTGTATTTTATCGGTACCCTTTTTAAAAGAACGCTAAACATGTACTTTTTTTATAAGCCCAGATTGATCTTTTGCTTAAATACTTTTCTTCACAAAGTTATCATTTTTAAAGATTCAATTTTATTTTTTCTTTTCAACTTAGGTAACAAAAACCAAGTCTAAGGTTGTAATGAAGGACACCGGCAAAATTGAATACATAAAAATACACACACACATATATATAATAATATAATAATAAAAGCCAATAAAAGGCTCTTGTGGTCTACATTGTTGAAAGTATTAAGAGGTCATCCCTGATACCTTCAAAGGTGGTGGTAATAATATTTCTCTTCTCTGGGCAGAGAGCCAACCATAAAACTCTAAATCTTTCAAAAATATATGCAAAAACCTTTTTAAAGATTAGTCTCCTCCCCAGTGGCACACATCTCAACAATTTCCTTTATGATCTCTTCTACATGTCTCTTCTTACATTTGGCTACTTCCAGGTCAACGTGTACCCTCAGATCAATATATTTCATGAGGTTAGGGGAATATCGTTGAGCGCCAAGGAATTTCTATTCAAAGAGGCGTAACACCTCATAAGTAGCATAAACATCCATGATGGTATGTATGTAATGACTATCAAGGATATCAATACGATGGCATGCTTCGTGGGTGTCAATTTCTACACCCCTGGACCCCCTTCCCCCCTCAGTTCCAAGTACACTCTCAGCATGGTGGTAAAGCGGTTGAAGGAAAAAGACCGGTGGGACTTGCATATCAAAATAAGGGGAAGCCATATGTATTCCTTTTCTTCATGAAAATGGTTCCTGCATATGCCAACTCTGGGAATTCTTTCTGAAATAACAAGGTAAGAGGAGGATAGAAAACTGGTTCGGTGGTGATAAGTTGTTCAACAGCTGGCTCCATCTCGAATTTTTTCAAAAAGAAATGGAAGTTTTGATTAAGCAAAAGAAAGGTAAAGAAAAACTTACTTCTACCTTCTATTATATACAAGTTTCAAACTTAACAGCGAAACCAAGAGTCTTTTTAAAAGACTGCCCCTCTGGTAGCTGTCATCATGGCTACTCGTTAGAACTCAAACGTTCTCCCAATGCTTGCATGATAGGGGGATTGGGGCCTAAATTTGCATTTAATGCAACTCAGGAGAGTGAAAAGACAAGAGTAAAGGGCAAGTGCCTATAGAAAGCCAATGAAAGAAAGAGACTTCACATATTAAGGCACCCAAAGAAAGTTTCAAGTGTTTGCATTTGGCTTTCCATTCAGGTACCACAGTGGTCGATGAACACATTCCAAAATCCCCTTAGGTGTCAACGGAGTTCCCCTGTTGTGCTCTATCTCCGTGGTTCCCTACAGCACCCTTGTTGTTCCATCTCAGGAGATCAGGCAGAGCCTCCATCCCTTTCTTTTATTCCATAGCCGCCTATCATACAGGGAGAGATCCTGGAACCGTCTTTCTTATGAAAGATTTGAACCTGGGTGTACATTGGTCCTTGATTCGGGCAGTAAAGGCATTGAGCCAATCTGTCTTTGACAACTCCTTGGTTGATAGCTATGATCCTATCAGGCAGGACAGTGTGAGGTGGGTAGTTTATCTGGGGCTGTTGAACCGGTCCGACTTCAATTCGGACACCGGTTAGGGGAGCTTGAGGCATAGAATGATTAGCCACATCTGGCGGCCTCGCCGCGGATGGAGAGGGATTCGAACCCCCGAGAAAGCTACTAAATTAAAGGCTTCGCTATCGCTAGCTCGACTCTTACTTCATTTTACGATAATCTAAGTAGAGCTCTACTATTTCATTAAGTCAGTTCTGTAGCGCCTCCTTCGCCACGACATTAGTGGCTTAGCCCTTCGCCCAAAAGTTCAAAGACCTATATTTTATAAATTCTTTTTGTTTCAAACTTTTATCAAGACTTTTCTTAATGAGCCTAAATGAATTCACATGACCCTAGAAGCTCAAAATCAGGGCCGAAATTCATATTTATAGATCATACACTGATAAACATTATGGGTTATAAACCATGCCTACCTTCAAATGCTAGGTGCAATTTCAAATTTTTTATGTCCATGGGATCAACCCATGATAACATGACCTTTTAAGTTTTACAAATAAGACCAGGGCTTAAGTCCAATTACGCTTAATATGAAAATTAATCATTATAAATTAGGCATAGGGTCACAAACAAGGCCAAATGTCAGAAGATGGTTGAAGCTTCATACTTCTTAAAACTTAAGTCTATGCATGACTTATCTGAAAGGTTCTACCTTTTATTACATTTTCTCCTTCCCATTAAAAGAATTGGTTTTTTTTTTTTTTTGTTTTGCCACGAGGAGAGGTCATCTCTTCTACCATGACAAGGGCCTTCTCCTTCTCCAGTATCTAATCTGTTGAGGCCACATCTTCTACACTACGTGTTTATTGTTCATCAATGTTTACGGCGCTTTTTTCCTTGATGCATCCTGATTAGAAGATGTTTATTTCCCAGTACATCAGTAATATGATTGTTAATTTTGCTACACACCTCTGTGTGCTCTTTCATGGCCTCAACATATCGGGAGTCTCGAATCGTCATTGTAGGTGTATCTAGAATGGTATTTTTGGAATGACCATCCAAGGTACTTTCTTCTTGAGAATTAACCTCGTAACTTTCCACACCATGGCTATTATCATGACTAGTCTTCCTCTTCAAGGTTTTGGTTTTCTCTTAATTGTTTGCGTTTTTCAAAATCTACTACCAGTTCTTCTGTTTCTAGTCTTCTATACTTCACCAAGGAAACTCATGGCATGGAATGCCTTCCCGGTAATAAGCATTTACTATATTAGGAAAAGTGACATTTGGGTTTTCTTCCCGAACACCTTTACTAATTCCTTCAAAGTAGCCATTGTTATAGGCATTGCCAATCCCCAGAACCAACCCTCCCATTAGAATTTTCACAAAAATCCTTAACAATGTTATCTCTCACTTTGTCCTTGACTTCTCCTTTGCCATCAGTTAAAGATGCTAATTCTCTTTTTAATCCATAGTCTCTTGATTTTATGCAGTTATCACCCTTCCTTGGGTCTCTTTTTCTCTTCATTCCCAATTCAAAATTTCTCCTAGTGATTTCATTTCATCTTCCTTGGCGGATAAAGCTTTTGATAGGTGCATATGTGCAACCTTAATGTCCACATAACATTTTTCTAGTTCTGCATTGTACGTTTCCAATCGGAGTCTTTTTTTCTTTCTCATTTTTATGTGCCTCTTGCATTGCCTCATATTTTTTGGTTAGCTCCCAATAAGTAGTACTCACACTAGCAAAGCGCCATGCAACCTCATCAGTAATATTGGCATTTTGCCATATATAATCAATTTCTTTAGTACACATATTTGGTAATAGTACCAGGCTATTAATTCAATAGCTTATTCTTAAAGACATTTATACCTTAAAAGTATTCATGGAAAAGCCGTCAATTAGTTCATCCCAAGAATACCCGGTTACTACTTCCACATTCCATGGTGCCACATTTGTTTCTCTGGATTTTCTGTCATCTTTTAGGGTCCTCCTCTCATTTTCATAGCCAACTTGGAAATACCAACTCACAGCCTTCTACAGTTTCCGCCCTTGGAGACTTTTCCATGTTACCTTCTTTAGGCACCACTCTTCTACAATTGGCGCTAATGCCAAATCTCTATTAACAATAGGATGCGATAAGGCAAAAGATCATTCTTTTTCTTTTCACCAATTCCATTTCATTTCCTCTTATGGGCAATATATGCATCTAATTTGTCGCTGCATTTGAACCACTACTGTGAATCACATCTATCTCCTCAGTAGTTGGTCGATCTTCAATTTTTTGCTCTTCCTTTCTCGGTTAGACTCATCCCCTGTTACAATTTTTTCCGTATCTTCTTCCTGTGGAGGAGCCATTCCTCTTTTGATAAAAGCTTTCATAAAGATCGTTAATAAACCAGTCCCGCATATATCCAATAATTAGTTACATTCCTAAGTCAAAGGAACTTTTGTAGCAGTAAATGCATGGGTAATTATATTACACTAAGTCCATAAGTTGGAACACTAACTTAGTTTACGCATATCTAGTTCAAAGGCTGGATAGATTCGTGCATTCCTTAGTAAACTTTCATCCCAATAACTCTCTCTCAATATCATTCTGAAGGAATAAGCTAAAAGTTTTTTCTTATATTCCTCCCCGAACAAGTGTTCAGATGACATTTCATAGTTGGGAAGTGTTTTTTCTCATATTCTAAAAACTCATTGGCGCCTTTCTTCCATTTGTCAAGAAAAAGAATCCATTTTTCCACCTATGAATCGATTGTGGCAGTTATACATTAAAATTGTCTGCCTCGTTTTTCTTTTGTAAAGTATGCCATCCAAGACCATCCTTTACGGGCTTTATGTATAAAATTTTCCCAAATACCTCTATTGAAAACCTTAGAGGGGGAGGTTATAAGGTTTTTGGCTAATTTTAAAAGATCTTTTGTGTGATTAAAAGATAAACCTCCAATTTTTTTTGAGAAAGAATTCTAAAACTCTTTTTAATAAAAATCCAAACCAAACAAAATCTTATAGTTTTGACAATCAAGCTAAAAGCATAGAATAAAGATGCACAACAATTTATAGTGGTTCACTCTCTCAAAGAGCTACATCTACAACCTTGAGTCAGCACCCAAGGATTTTCCAAATCTACTATAATCAAAGTCTACAACAATCACAAGTTTGAGGATCACCCACCAAGGGTTTTGCAAGCAACCTCAATCTACAACACAATTACAATAAAAAAGATAACCCAAGGGGTTTTTTAACACAAACCTTTGATATTAATAGAAAAAGAGATGAGTAAGGAACAATGTTAACAAGTGAGCTTGAGAAGGAAAGATACAACACAATTGAATACTTCTACAACCTCCTTTTTACTTCTTCTCTTTGATGGATGATCAACAATGAACCTCCAAGAAGATATTTCCTTTTTGAGCGATAAAATGTTTGAAAGAATGTACTTTAAAACTCTTTAAATGTTCTTGAATGATCTCAATAAAATTTTTTCAACAACACTATTTTTTACTGCTGATCAAGACCTCTATATATATAGGAAGGAAAAAGTGATCATTACTGTCTGTGAAATGGTAATATCTTTCTTAGTAAATATGAGAAAGCGGACGACCGATTTCTGAAAACGGACGTTCGATTTCCTTGTAAAAGGAAAATTAGATGAGTACTTTTTTAAAAACGGAAGACCAATTTTTGTTAACAAAGAAAAATGGATGATCCCTCATAAAATCGGACGAACGATTTTTCTAAAATTAGAAAAATCTTAGAAAAATCGGACGATCGATTTTAAAATAGGTCGTCCAGTTTTCCCTTTTTTGGGAAAAACCGGATGACCGATTTTAAAATCGGATAACCCTTTTTTTTTGAGAAATTTAAAAGCCAGTTTTTCTTAACCAAAAAAGAGCTTTCCGTCATATTTCACGAATATGTATTCTTGATACTCTTTTAAAAAGGAAAACATTCAAAAGCATCAAAATCTCATCAGGAATACTTAGGTTTTGCAAGTATAGTTTGTAAGAAATATTTCATTCAAAGAGCTTCCATACTTGATCAAAAATCAAAGGTAAAAGTTAGGGAGTTACACAATGTACCTTAACATATCCCTAACGAAGACATAAGTCTTCAAGGTCTTCAATGCTTTGATCTTGGAATAGCTTGATCTTTTCTTCTTCATTATGCCTTGATTACCAAGATCTTTTGTTTCTAAGTAGTGTGCTCTTGAGACTTCAAAGATGCTTCTTTTCTTCTATAGAGACTATGCTTAATAACCATCACACAAACATATGTTAATCATAATCAAAATCATATGCAATAATGCCCTTAGTGCTAACAATCTCCCCTTTTTTTATTATGACAAATACATATGCAATAAGAAAAAAAGAGCAAGCATAAAAGCATGGTGATGCTTCAAGAAAATCATCAATAAGAGCAAAGCATATCAAACACCATAAGACAAATGACTCCCCTATGAATTTGAAAACATGCCAAGGGTTTGAAAGATAGTTTAGAAAGATAAAACTCCTCCAAAAACATGCTTCACAACAAATATGGCATCAAGAAATCATCAAGGCAACTTCAAGACATACAGCCAAAAAGACATGATGCATAAAGCCTTATGCAACTCAAAAACTCAAGTTTTCAAAACATCAAAAACATATGCATCATAAGACAATGACAAGTCATTATCAACCATTGTTAAACAATGCAAACAATGTAAGGCATATTCAACAATATACCAACAATACCAACATTGATATCAAAAAACTAAAGCATAATCATTAACATAAGCATTAACAAGCATAGGTATCAACAATACCTTTGCATCTTATATTTTCTCCCCCTTACTTCTTGCACATATTTCTCCCCCTTTTGTCATAAATCAAAAAGACACTTAGGAGAGTTTTTAAGGGATCATAGAAACAAAGATAAAAGAAACTCTCATCATTAAGATTATATCATAGAGTTTCAAACTAATCAAAAGAGATCATAGAAACAAGGATCAGTGAAACTAATCAAAAAGCATAAAACTTCATAATCACCAAAGTTATAAGCAAAGGTAGTTCAAAACAAAAGAAATAAAAGAGGCTCAATGAGTGAAGAGTTTGAAACTAAACAAAAGAAATAAAGACCAATAGCAAGTCACTTCCTTTTTATCATTTCTTCAATGGCCTTCATCACTATCTCTTGCCTCCAATTGCATAACCTTTCTTGAATGTCGGATATCTTGCCATCTAAAGCATCAAACCGAGTGCTCATTGATGTTTGTAGGGAAGCTATCATTTCCATGATTTGAGTCATGCTCCTTGATTATGAACCTTCTTTCGTTCTTTCTTGTCTCTTATTTTTTCTTGCTTCTGTTCTAAATCTTTCTTCCTCCATCTCTAAGTCACTTTCTTCTTCATCGACATCTTCGGGCTCATTGCCCTCTTCTTCTTCTTCTTCTTCTTCTTCTTCTTCTTCTTCTTCTTCTTCTTTTAAGCTATTTTCACTATCTTCCTCTTGGCCTCCCCTTATCAATTTCCTATCTTCATTTCTTGAGAATCCCATTCTCTTGAAAGTCTTTTGATTGTATATCTTACCGATTCCAATGTGGTCATTTGGTCCAAAGAAAGTGATCTTAAAATGTTGGAACACCTTGGTAAGAAAACAACCATAGGGCAAACATTCTGTTGATGAGGATTGTGTAGCTAGCATGTGTTCTATTGCAATATAACCAAAATTCATCTTTCTATGTTTATGCACTGCTAGCATAACAAAGGAATTCATGTTTGTTATTGAAGACTTGTGCCCTACATTGGGGATAACAATATTCAAAATAATGTGATGTAAAATCCTCCCATAGGCATCAAGTTTGTCAACTGTTCTATCTTCACTCCTTTTTAGCACGATTTCTTTCGTAAATAATTCTTCAAACCTTTTTTCACTATACAAATTGGGATCAAAGCACTTCTTATTTTTTGTGTAAAAAAGCATTCTATCTTCGTGTGTCTCAAGAATGGAATTCAACAATCTATTCTTTCCATTCACTCTAGAGGTAACAACATTCCCACCAGTTTGTATTCTACCCCTTTGTAGATTTGCATAAAACTCATAAAGCATCATAGGATAGAACAATTCATTAACAATCAGTAAAGAACCCCAACCAATATCTTGAAAAAATTATTTCTATACCTCACATTCTGATAGGTCGACTCGGTGTCCGGGAACGATTTTCCTTTTCTTCTTTGTCCAATCTTCATAGTTAGTAGCAGCTTTTACTGAGATGAATTTATTTGAAGGAGTTTCACTCCTTGCTACTTGTTTGCCCTTCCTCTTTTTACCACCTCTACTACTTCGACCTTCTTCACCAAGGCTATCCCTTCCAATATTAGCACTCTTTATTTTCATCATTTTGAAGGAATTTCGACTTAGGGTTTGAGGTAGAGATTGGGGATTTCAAATAGGGAATATTAGAGAGAAAAACAGAGCAATAAACTGTTTGCTTGCTTGGTGAGGAGAGAAATTTCAAATTTTTGAGAAGAGGAGTGAGAATCAGAGTTAGAAATCGGTCGGGCTTTATGAGAGAGGGGGATTTCGGACGAGAGAGTGAGAGAGTTGTGAGAAATGACTGAAAAAGTAGAAAGAATAGGTTTTAAAAACTGCAGGTCCCGACATTTTAAAAGAAAGCGGTCAACTGATTTTCAAAAGCGGTCGTCCGGTTTTTATGAAAACAAGAAATCGGATGTCCGATTTTTATTGAGGTGTCTGAATGTCTCGGTAATTTTTTGAAGAAAAACTTTGAGTCTGTTTAGATTTCAATTGTGTTCAAAAGCATTCAAAAAAGGAAAAACTTAGGTTTAAAAAGTCCCCCCTCTAACTTTTAAAAAGGAAAACATTCAAAAGCATCAAAATCTCATCAATAATACTTAGGTTTTGCAAGTATAGTTTGTAAGAAATATTTCATTCAAAGAGCTTCCATACTTGATCAAAAATCAAAGGTAAAAGTTAGGGAGTTACACAAAGTTCCTTAACATATCACTAACGAAGACATAAGTCTTCAAGGTCTTCAATGCTTTGATCTTGGAATGGCTTGATCTTTTCTTCTTCATTTTGCCTTGATTACTAAGATCTTTTGCTTCTAAGAGTACGCTTGAGACTTCAAAGATGCTTCTTTTGTTCTATGGAGACTATGCTTAATAAAGATCACACAAACACATGTTAATCATAATCAAAATCATATGCAATATTGCCCTTAGGCTAACACTCTAAATTGGATGGAATTCCAAAAGCTTTGCAAATTTAGATAAATGTTACAATTTTCCTAATACCAATTGACCAATTTCAATTACCCAGTGGTTCATTAGGCCACATAGAGGTAGTGTAACGGGAATCTCAGTCCTGCATTTGTTTGTTCCTGATATAGTGTATGCAACTCTCCAAGGCAGATGTGATGTATTCTCTACAATAATAGAGGCCAATATAAAGCCAAAGGAATCTTGAACGTTTTCCTTGTAGTGTGAAGGCTGGCGAATCATATATTAGAGGTATACATCACAGCTTCAGGTTCACACATTCAACATCATTATCTTGTATATACTATTGAAGGTTCTACATCACAGAGGTATTTTTTTATAAGATTGATTGCTTGTTGAGGACACAAAATGCTGTAATTACTGATGGAATATCTTATACCACCAAGAGGGCACAACTTTAACAGTTAATCTTGAAGAATTACCTGATGTGGAAGGTTTCAATTTCGAGGACTTCTTTAGGCTTGATTTCAAAGATTTCAAATATGGTTTTGTTTAGATGTTGATATTTTGAAGGATAATAAAGTATCTACAAGAATAGGTTGATAGTAAGCACACATAAGTTGTGAAAATTTCTACAAGAAAATAAGGTACACCTGACCTGCGGATTTAAAGTTTTTGTCAATTGTGCAAATTTGAACTTTCGCCCAAAGTATTTGATAACTTGAAAGACAAAGATCATAAGCTATTTATGATGCTTTTGGAGGGCTTATGATGGGAACAACCTGTTAGGCTTCTCTTTTTGGCTCAATTCATTTTGGCCCAACATGCTTCAAGCCAAGAAGTTATACCTTTAGTCAATATGGCCCATTCATCAAATGAGTCTTTCATGGACATAGAAAGATCTGAAAAGTTCAATTTTATATTTATCCTACATCGGATAGCCACAAAATCTCCAAAGAAACAAACAAGTAATAGTAGAAGTATTGTTCAAACTCTTCCTCCTTATGTTATTTTCATTAATACTATTACTTTGTCAAATATTCTTCTGACTTAGGTATTTGAGATGAAACGGTGGCCATCCCCGCTCCTCTACCTATTCTTCTGTCTTGTAGGTTAATTCTATTGAGCAGTAGAACCATGATCTCATCACCCGCTATAAACGGGTAAAGACCCGGTTGGCTACGAGTAAGACTCCCCCCATTTAAAGTCCAAGTTACAATGACACTGAATGATTAAGGAGATTTCACAATTTATTTAAAGTGGAACAATAACATATTTATATTTACCACATCATATTGCAAAGTAAAAAGAACAAAAACATGATGAAAGCAGCAATTGGCTCGGTCCAAGTCCTTTGATGAATATCAGACTGGGTGACAGTGCCTGCAAGATAGGTAGGAGTGAGAAAGAGAGGAATGCTCCCGACTATATGTTCACATATACTCCCTCTGAGTTTTTTTTTTTTTTTTTTTTTTTTTTTTTTTTACTTGTCATATTTCAGAAATTATACAGTTTACGAAAAAGCAAAAATTTAGATGCTTTTTCTTTTGTAGACTAAAATGTCTTTCCTCATTATTAATTCCATAAGTTCCAATATTAAAAGACTTGAAAGATGTTAAAATTTTCTTTTATAAGAGGGTATAATGGAAAAAAGTCATTATCGTTACATTGTTTTGACAATGTGACAAGTAAAAAAAATACAAAAATTGATATAATGTGACAAGTAAATGCTAGAACTAAAAACAAGAGATTAAAGGACACAAATCCAAAGAATAAACCTTATTCACTAGATTATTTAGCATGAAGAATTAGGTAAACATGTACCTTGATCCATGGCGATCCAGAGATTAAAGGTCGGGTTCTGTTCTTCTGATTGTTCTGTTCTTCTGGATTAGGTAAACTCGTAGCTGTTCTTCTGACATTACACGCAAGCAAAATATCATTCACATAAGTACTAGAAAAATGTACTTATTTTTACAGAACTTGTGATACACACAATTATCCACAATATTTTTCTCAAAACCAAAAGACAACATCATATTGTGAAATTTACAGTACCTCTGACGAGAAGATTGCTTGAGCCTATAGATGGATTTCTTAAGTTTACAAACAAATTTTTTAGAATTTTTTTTATTTTTAACCCTCATGTTGTACCATATAAATTATCTCATCAATGGTCCTATTGAGAAACTTTTTTTGACATCTATCTGATGTAACTCAAGATCAAAATGTGCCATTAGTGTCATAATTATCCTAAAAGAGTCTTTCGAAGAAAGTGGAGAGAAAGTCTCTTTATAGCCAATGCCTTTCTTTTGAGTAAATCCCTTAGCAACTAGACGCGCTTTATATGTCTCCACATTGCCTTGTGAATCCCTTTTGGTTTTAAAAACCCATTTACAACCAATTGGTTTCACACCTTCTAGCAAAGGAATGAGATCCCAAACGCCATTGTTTTTCATGGATTGGATTTCTTTAACCATGGCATCTATCCATTCACGAGCATGCGAGTTGTAACGCCCTACTCCATAAGCACCTAGCATGACTTTAAAATTACGAACATTATGAAAATAGAAATTGAATCTATATTTGGGGAACATAGTGTTTTTGACACTTAGTGGTATTTTGGAGATACTTTGGATAAGAATAAAATTTTATTATATTGAGGTTTTATTATTAAGGTTTACAAGTGCCTTTAAGTGGATTTATTTTTAATACTTAGTTTGTGTATTTTAGAAATTTAAATACTTAACATTTTCATATAAGGGTTTAAAAAAAAAACTTAGTAATTAAGAAACCCGCTGCCGCCTCATGGGCCACTCGTCCATTTGATGCCTTTTTTTTTCTTGCCCTCCCCCCCCCCCCTCCCCCCCCCACACTTAGCCGCCTTGTTTCCCTATAAATATGCATGCATATATCAAAAAGGGCAGCCATATTAGCTTCCTTAAAAGGTCAGTTTGTATGTTTTTATTTTTTTCTTCTTTCCTTTGTAATTTCATTATAATATCTATATATATAGTTTAAATGTATTGTTTGTTTGTTTTCTTTAGTATATAGTGAGATTTATTTCTAGTTAGATTATATATATTTTAAGTTAGTTATTTATTTTAGGATTAAATGTTTTAAATGGATTTTAGTATATAGTATATAGTTAATTATGGTTTCTTGGGAGAGTATATATATTTTTTTAATAGTATTTGATTTTTGATCTTTTGAAAGAATTATTATGAGTATATATAAGTATATATATATATATATCTCCTAAGCTCATTTCGTTGGATCTCGATGTTATTTAAGAAATAGGGCTATTTGATCGGTACCCAGGTATTAAGTATTTTCGTATTATTATTTTCTAGGATCTTACCGTCAGATCTACATACAGGTGAATCCACAAACCCCATTATATTATGTTATTTCAAATATTACAAGACGTATAAATATGTTTTTTTTTTCGAACCATCACAAAATATTGCTATTTTTTGGAATGATATCTCTCAGCGTGTTTTTGGAGATTTTCTCCACGATAAGTTACGTGTTTCCTAGAAAAATGCATAGCAGCGGTGCTCCATATAGGTGTTTCTTTTAAAACAAATTATTACGGTGGTGAATAAGAACTTTGTCGTACGCAGGTTTTTCTGAAAATATTTTTATGTTGGAAAATGTTTTAGCTTGAGAAGTTACGTGTTTCGACAAGCATGAATATAGATCTGGCATTGGCATACTTGTGAAATTTGCATAAGCATGTGATGACTGGCAGATGAGGATTTTTACTACTCTGTAATGTTTATGACTTCATTCTATTCGGACGGCCGGGTAAATGGCCCTTCGGTTTGTAAATATATATATATATATATATATGAAAATCTCATTCCGACCAGGGTTAAAGCTTGTTAAAAATCAAGTGAACTGACGCGTTAGCGGATTGCACTGTACGTGGCTAGTCCCCCATACTAGGGCCTCTTCCGATGATGTGGACGGGTTTTTGACTCCGAGGGTGAATCCACTTGAAGAGGGACGTAGTACATTGAGGGCGTGGCCCAACCGGTATTTACGTGGACATCGCATCATGTTCTGCTGTGGGACAGTCGCATAGTGGAGGGTCAGGAGGGGATTGGAACTGAGGTTGGCCCCAGGGCAGACCTGGTAGGTGCCCCAAGAGTCTGTAGCCTGTTTTGACCAGTGATATGGGAGTGCGGTTGTCTGTAATCGAGCGCTCGTATGGTGTTTTGCTGGTATTGACTACGAAATGTCAAAACTTGGTTCCGATGGCCTCGTTTTGGGGATCCGGACTTTGTCCGTGGAGCCTCTCTGTTGCGTTACATGTTCTTTTAAATTTGGGGCGTAAAAGCTATGCAGATGTGTCTTGATTCGCTCAGACTTCCCAACTATGCACGAAACCCTCATGCAGGTTCAAGCATCAGTTTTGTTAAAATAATAAAAGAGAATGTTTTCTTATAACATTGCATGAACTGCTTTGTGAAACTGCATCATCATTATCTTAAAAGAAATCACTACGGCACACACACACGTGGACTCACTGAGCGTTCGCGCTCACGTTTTTCCATATCATGTTTCTTCTCATATTAGCTCGGGACTGTCAGGGCCCAGCAAGCCACTGAAGTTTTAGGTCAGGAGTTTTTGGATCAAATCTCCCCAGAGGGGCATATATTTATGTTTTATCTTTCCTAGACTCGAACTGTCTGTAAAGCTTCTTTTTATGTTGTCATGTAAAGTTGTTGATGTAAGATACTTTTGTTTTTATAATAAAACGATCATGAGAAGTTTTTTTTTTTTAGGTCCTGTGTTCTAAGCACATTAGTAGTATCTTGTTTATTTAAGTTTTCTGTGTACTTTGTGTGTATACCTGTTAGTGTGGGTCTAGGGTTGTGTTTCATTGTGGAACTTATAATTTAGTGTCGAGAGGCACGTAGATGCCCTACTCAGCCGCAGTTGACCTAGTGGCAGGGTTTGGGGCATCACAGGTAGTATCAGAGCATCTAGGTTCGATACTAGGTTTGAAACGTTGGATTTTAGACAAGCTATAAGAGTTAACTGTTTAAACTTTAAAGTCAACCATATGATTTATTGGTTAGTACTGACCCTAAGATTTTGTTTTGTAGGTTCTAGATGGCACACCCTTCTCATAGATGGACATACAGAGAGGGCACCCTCGTAGATGAGCCTAGCAGGACTACCTCATCATCATCATCATCCTCATATTCCCTTAGGGAGATCGTCCTAGAAAGGGAACCAATTCCAGTGATTGACTTTTCCGATGATGAGTCAGTAGAAGGACCTGAGATGGCACCAGTGGCACTGGTAATAGGGCTTGGAACATCGATAGAAGTGGACTCTAGTGAGCCCACATCAAATTCAGAGATAACGCTCGAACCAGAGAGAGTGGCACCGGCGGCCACTGGTGATATGGGTACCGTTGTAGCAGATAGTTTGCCAGTAGCAGCATCCCCTACCCCTATTCTACCTGTGGAGTCTGTATCTTCTTTTCCAGCACTACCATCATTACTTTGGGGTGGGGTTAAAGAGCATGACATCTGTGGCTATTGTTTATGGTGCGAGCAGCGAGTTGAGGCCGCTGGACAGTAGATTATGGAGTTGAGAGAGGAGATTTTCCGGGTAGATACCCTGTTCTATATAGCTCGCCAAGCACATCGATAGGCAATGGCAAGGGCCGTTATGCTAGAAATGGAGCTAGGTCAGGCGTGGGAGGCCCATGCAACCCGAGAAAGAGAGATTATGGAGCTAATTGACGAGCAGGACTGGCTTAGGCGGTTTATCGCTCAGTTCCTTGGTACCACTAGAGATTCAGTGGATAGAGCCCGTATCGAGTTAGAGTCCCGACCAAGATGTTCTGGTAGCCAGTGTCCTCAGGAAGAGTAGGTGTGCATATTTGGTCCCTTGGATAGGTGCGAGTAGTGTTTTTGTAGGTACTTGATGCAGTAGGCTTAGGGTCGTAGATATGAGGTCCTCGGGTTTTGGATATGTATAGCAACCCGGCCATATATTTTTAGGTGGTAGGACTAGGATAATCTGACTGTATCTTGACGCTACTTGTACTAAAAATCCTTATTTTGAGTTATATATATATACATATGTTTATATGTACGCATTAATGTTGGTGCCTGGGATAAATTCATGTTTACTTGTTGTAAAATATCTGTAATCTTAGATGTTTATTAGTGTTAGAACTTTTTGGATTTTCGAAACATGTCAGGTTCATAATCTCCCAACCATGCGGACGAGGCTGTGTCAAAAAGTTCCCAAAACAAATAGTCTGAACCTATAAGGGAGGCCACACCTCGTCCAGGACAAGCCGCACACAAGGTAATTGAGAATTTTATGATCAAGATGACAGAATTGTTAGAAACTTCAATGGCCACAAGAAGAAACGAAAGAGTACCGGCCACTGGAGCAGATGAAGCACTAGAACGATTTCTCAAGTTTCGACCCCCGGAGTTCTATGGAGAAGTTGAGCAAGAAATTAAAGCTGAACTGTTCCTGGAGCAGTTGAATGATATCTATGATACCCTTAAGTACGAGGATGCCCTGAGGGTAACGTTTGCAGCTTTTAGACTACGAGGAATGGCAAAGGATTGGTGGCTTAGAGCTTCCGAAGCTCGGACACTCAAAAACCAACCATGGACCTGGAACGATTTTCAAGAAGAATTCAAAAAGGAATACATACCTCGTTGAGCAACGAGAGGATGAGTTTCAGCAATTGAGACAGGGTAACCTGACAGTTGCCCAGTATACGGCAAAGTTCAATAGGTTGGCTAAGTATTGCTTAAGGTTGATATATACTGATGAAAATAAGACGCGACAATTTGTGAAAGGATTAAGGGTTGAACTGCAACGAGCATTGGCTCCCTTGCCACCGATGGGATTTGCTGCCGCAGTTGAAGCCGCCACGCGAACAGAGATGGTTGATCAAGCAATTATGCAGAGAAAAACAGCTATTGGTTCAGCGGTGACTCCCTATAAACGTCCTAGACAAGGACCATGGAAACCTAGAGATTTCAAGAGATCCCGTGGTGAACAAAGGACTGGAAATGAAGGCCGACTAACCCTAACCCCTGGAGAAGCCCACAGAGTATGTACATACAGTGGACGAAGTGGGCATGTGGCTGAAATGTGTTATCAGAAGTCAAGACTATGTTATCAGTGTGGGAGGCATGTTAGAGACCAGTGCCCTGAGATGCAACAAGTACTTCCGGAGACGTCCAGAAGAGCAGGCCGACCCCCGGTTATGAGAGGAGCAACAAAAGGAAGGAATAATAAGCCACAAGTAAAAGCTAAAGTTTATGCACTGGATGGATTGCCTGTAGATACTGAAGCAGAAGTAGTTGAAGGTATGATACAAATCTTTTCTCAACCAGCAAGAGTACTCATTGACCCTGGAGCTACACATTCTTTTGTGAGTTTGCATTTCATAAAATATATTCATATATCTTCTGTTAACATGCATTACCAGTTGATAGTTAGCACTCCTATGGACGTGAATAAGATAACTGAGGTAAAGTACCCTGATCGTGACATATGTGTTGAGAATGTAGTTTTATTCGGAGATTTAATTGCCTTACCATTGGAGGGATATGACGTGATACTTGGGATGGACTGGTTGTCTAAACATTACGCCCAAGTAGATTGTCGACAGAAGTTAGTTAAGTTTAGCCGACCGAGTATGCCAATCCTGGTGTTCCAAGGGAAGCGAACAAAACGGGAGAATCTCTTTTTGTCTGGCATGAAAGCCAGAAAGTTACTATGGAAAGGATGTCAAGGGTACCTAGCATATTTACTCAACAAGCCTAAGGAGGAGGTAAAATTAGAAATAGTACCCGTAGTGAGGGAGTTGTGGATATTTTTCTTGAGGAGTTGACGACACTACCCCCAGATCGAGAAGTGGAATTTGACATAGAATTGGTACCTGATGCTAAACCAATATCTCGAACTCTATATCGAATGGCACAGGAGGAACTAAAAGAGTTGAAAAAGCAACTACAAGAATTGTTGCAGCAAGGATACGTTCGTGCAAGTACATCTCCTTGGGGTGCGCCAGTTTTGTTTGTAAAGAAGAAGGATGGAACTCTGAGGATGTGTATAGATTACAGAGGATTGAAAAGTGTAAAGTCAAGAACAAATACCCACTACCCCTCATTGATGAGTTATTTGACCAACTCCGAGGAGCAGGATGTTTTTCCAAATTGGACTTGTGACAGGGGTATTATCAAGTCAGGATAAGAGAAAAGGATATTCCGATAACGGCTTTCAACACACAATATGGACATTACAAGTTTGTGGTTATGCCGTTTGGATTAACTAACGCACATGCGACATTTATGGACTTGATGCATCGAGTCTTTAGTCTTTACCTGGATAAGTTTGTCGTGATTTTTATTAATGATATTCTTGTTTATTCACCCAAACCTGAAACTCATGAACAACATCTTCGAAAAGTGTTGCAAACCCTACAGGAGCAAAAGTTGTATGCTAAGTTTAGCAAATGTGAGTTCTACATGAGTCAAGTTACTTTCCTAGGACATGTTATCACCCAGGAAGGAATCTCGGTGGATCTGGCGAAAGTAGAAGCAGTGACCTATTGGAGACAACCTAAAACACCAACTGAAGTACGTAGTTTCTTGGGTATGGTGGGATACTATTGGAGATTCACAAACGACTTTTCTAGGATTGCTGGACCTCTAACACAATTAACTAGAAAAGCAACCAATTTTGAGTGGACGGAGATGTGTGAGAGGAGTTTTCAAGAATTGAAGAACCGACTGACGACGGTACCAGTGTTAACATTACCCGATCCGAACAAGGAATTTCATTGTATACAGATGCTTCAGGGGAAGGTTTAGGAGCTGTGCTGATGCAAGACAAGAAGGTTGTCGCATATATTTCAAGAAAGTTGAAGAATCATGAACGGAATTATCCAACACACGATTTGGAATTAGCAGCCATCGTGTTTGCACTTAAGAAGTGGCAACACTACTTGTATAGGGCTAAGTATGAGATATTCACTGATCATAAGAGCTTAAAGTATCTGTTTTCTCAGAAGGACTTGAACATGAGACAACATCGATGGATGGAACTGCCTGGAAGAATATCGATGCCCGATTAACTATCATCCAGAAAGGCGAATGTGGTGGCAGATGCATTGAGTAGAAAAGCAAAGATATCAAGTCTTAGCTTAACATCCACCCTACAACAGGATATTAGAAGCGGTGAAAAGAATAATAAGGAGTTCCAGGAGTTCAAAGACCTTGTGAAAGCTAAGAAATTGGAAGATTTTCGAACATTAGAAGCTGATGGGAGCCTGTACTTTCGGAATCGGTTATGTGTACCCAATGATACTGAATTTAAGTGCAAGATTCTAGAGGAAGCCCACAGAAGTAAGTATTCAATGCATCATGGGGAGAATAAGATGTATAAAGACTTAAAGCAAAAATTTTGGTGGAACGGAATAAAGAGAGAAATTGCGGAATATGTAGCAGCCTGTCTTCCATGTCAAAGGGTCAAGGCGGAACATCAAAAGTCAGCAGGACTACTACAACCGCTACCTGTTCCCGAATGGAAATGGGATCATGTAACAATGGACTTTGTCACAGGATTGCCCCGGACCAAGGGATATAAGGATGCTATCTGGGTAATCGTTGATCTTTTAACAAAAGTGGCTCATTTTATTGCCATTAATATGACATACCCTTTTGACAAGTTGGCACAGATTTATGTAGATAAGATTGTTCGACTTCATGGGGTGCCCATTGATATTGTATCCGATAGAGACACAAGGTTTACTTCAAGGTTTTGGCCTAAGTTCCAGGTAGCTATGGGGACCAATCTAAGTTACAGCACCACAGCACATCCCCAATTAATGGACAGTCTGAAAGAACAATTCAAACCCTAGAGGATATGTTAAGAGCTTGCGCCTTAGACTTTGGAAATAAGTGGGTTGACAATCTTGCTTGTGCCAAGTTTGCTTATAATAATAGCTACCACTTTTCGATAGGAATGGCACCGTTTGAATCATTATATGGTAGGAGATGCAGAACACCTTTGTACTAGGATGAAGTCGGAGTTCGATCCCATTGGAGACAAAGAAACTTGATGCCAGAATTGTAGGAGATACAGAAACAAGTTAGAATAATTCAAGATCGGCTTCGGACAGCTAAAAGTAGACAGAAGAGCTATGCCAACAATCGAATAAGGGATCTGGAGTTTAGTGTGGGAGATCGAGTTTTCTTAAAACTTACACCACATCGCGGAAAGCTGAGATATCCGAGGAGAGGAAAGTTAAGCCCCCGATATATCGGACCGTTTGAAATTATTTACAGGATTGGTAAAGTGGCATATCGGCTCGCCTTGCCAAATGAATTGAAGGGTATACATGATGTGTTCTATGTATCACAATTAAAGAAGTATCATCCTGCACCTGATCGTGTTCTCAATGATGACCAATTGGAATTACAAGCTGATCTGTCATATGAAGAAAAATCAACTGAGATTATAGAACGAAGCGTAAAAGAGTTACGCGGGAGACAGATTCCAATGTGTAAAGTGGTATGGAGACACCATGGGATTGAAGAGGCAACCTGGGAAACTGAGGAGTACTTGAAGAAAAAGTATCCAGAGCTTGAAGGTACGTAACTATTCAATTTCGAGGACGAAATTTCTTTTAAGGAGGGTAGAATATAATGCCCTACCCCATAAGTACCTAGCATGACTTTAAAATTACGAACGTTATGAAAATAGAGTTTGGATCCATATTGGTGGAACATAGTGTTTTTGACACTTAGTGGTATTTTGGAGATACTTAGGATAAGAATAAAATTTTATTATATTGCGGTTTTATTATTAAGGTTTATAAGTGCCTTTAAGTGGATTTTATTTTTAATACTTAGTGTGTATATTTTAGAAATTTAAATACTTGACATTTTTATAAAAGGGTTTTTAAAAAAAAAAACTTAGTAATTAAGAAACCCGCTGCCACCTCATGGGCCACCCGTCCATTTGCTGTCTTTTTTTTCTTTCCTCCCCTCCTCCCCCCTTCATTTAGCCGCCTTGTTTCTCTATATATATGCATGTATATGTATCATTTTTTTTTTTATCAAAAAGGGCAGCCATATTAGCTTCCTTAAAAGGTTAGTTTGTATGTTTTTATTTTTTTCTTCTTTCCTTTGTAATTTCATTATAATATCTATATATATATATATATAGTTTAAGTGTATTGTTTGTTTGTTTTCTTTAGTATATAGTGAGATTTATTTCTAGTTAGATTATATATATTTTTTAAGTTAGTTATTTATTTTAGGATTAAATGTTTTAAATGGATTTTTAGTATATAGTATATAGTTAATTATGGTTTCTTGGGAGAGTATATATATTTTTTTAAGAGTATAGGATTTTCGATCTTTTTAAAGAATTATTATGAGTATATATATTAGTATATATATATCTCCTAAGCTCATTTCGTAGGATCTCAATGTTATTTAAGGATTAGGGCTATTGGAAGGGTACTTAGGTATTAAGTATTTTCGTATTATTATTTTGTAGGATCTTAGCACCAGATCTACATACAGATGAGTCCACAAACTCCATTTTATTATGTTATTTCAAATATTACAAGATGTATAAATATGTTTTTTTTTTTCTGAACCATCACAAAATATTGCTATTTTTGGAATGATATCTCTCAACGTGTTTTTGGAGATGTTCTCCACAATATGTTATGTGTTTCTAAGAAAAATGCATAGGAGCGGTGCTCCATATAGGTGTTTCTTTTAAAACAAATTATTACGGTGTGAATAAGAAGTTTGCCATACGCAGGTTTTTTTGAAAATATTTATATGTTGGAAAATGTTTTAGCTTGAGAAGTTACGTGTCTCAACAAGCATGAATATAGATCTGACATTGGCATACTTGTTAAATTTGCGTAAGAATGTGATGACTGGCGGATGAGGATTTTTACTACTCTGTAATATTTATGACTTGAATCTATTCGGACGGCCAGGCAAATGGCCCTTCGGTTTGTAAATATATATATATGAAAATCTCATTCCGACCAGGATTAAAGCTTGTAGAAAATCAAGTGAACGGACGCGTTAGCGGATTGCACTGTACGTGGCTAGTTTCCCGTATTAGGGCCTCTTCCGATGATGTGGACGAGTTTTTTATTCTGATGGTGGATCCACTTGAAGAGGGGCGTAGTACCTTGAGGGCGTGGCCCAACCGGTATTTACGTGGACATCGCATCATGTTCTGCGGTGGAACAGTCACCTAGTGGAGAGTCAGGAGGGGCTCGAAACTGAGGTTGGCCCCAGGGCAGACCTGGTAGGTACCCCAAGAGTCTGTAGCCTGTTTTGACCAGTGATATGGGAGTGCGGTTGACTGTAATCGAGCGCTAGTATGGTGTTTAGCTGGTATTGACTACGAGATGCCGGAACTTGGTTTCGATGGCCTCGTTTTGGGGATCCGGACTTTGTCCATGGAGCCCACTGTTACATTACATGTTCTTATAAATTTGGGGCGTAGAAGCTGCGCTAATGTGTCTTGATTTGCTCAGACTTCCCAGCTGCGCTCGAAACCCTCATGTAGGTTTAAGCATCAGTTTTGTTAAAATAATAAAAGAGAATGTTTTCTTATGACATTGCATGAACTGCTTTGTGAAACTGCATCATCATTATCTTAAAAGAAATCACTACAGCATACACTCACGTGGACTCACTGAGCGTTCGCACTCACGTTTTTCCATATCATGTTTCTTCTCAGATTAGCTCGGGACGGTCAGGGCTGAACAAGCCACTGAAGTTTTAGGTCAGGAGTTTTTGGATCAAATCTCCCCAGAGGGGCATATGTTTATGTTTTATCTTTCCTAGACTCGAACTGTCTGTAAAGTTTCTTTCATGTTGTCATGTAAAGTTGTTGATGTAAGATACTTTTGTTTTTATAATAAAATGATCATGATAAGTTTTTTTTTTTTTTTTTTAGATCCTGTGTTCTGAGCACATTAGTAGTATCTAGTTTATTTAAGTTTTCTGTGTACTTTGTGTGTATACCTGTTAGTGTGGGTCTAAGCTTGTGTTTCATTGTGGAACTTATAATTTAGTGCCGAGAGGCACGCAGAAGCCCTACTCAGCCGCAGTTGACCTAATAGCAGGGTTTAGGGCATCACACGAGTTTTCAATGGCTTGACAAAAGGTGATTGGATCATCTTCCATGGATTCAATGTTTTCCATATGTTCATTAAGATACGCTACATAGTCATCTGAAATTGTGTTTCTTAAGGTCATTGGTTCTTCATTTTGTTGAGGTTGCTCCACATTAACAATTGATTGAGGAACAACTGTATGATCAATATCAGGCAGGGCCTATTGATCTATATTAGGAGGAAGTACAACATTGTCTTGTTTGGAATATTGTTCTTCAATAGAATCATGTACGAGAACCTGTACATGTTCAAGAAAACACTAGGAATGAGAACTGAGTTCTCGTCAAAGATAATGTTTCTAATCTTACCTTCCTTTAAAACCTCAATATCCTCAAAGAACTGGGCATTTCTCTCAAAAAATGTTTTGTTTTGGGAATTATAAAACTCCTAACCTCGTGACCGTTTAGAGAATCCAACAAAATAGCAACTAACTGTTCTTTCATCAAATTTCTTCTCGTTAGGCCTATAAGGCCTTGCCTCAGTTGGACATTCCCATACTTTTAAATGTCTTAGGACAAGTTTCTTACTTGTCCCCAATACATGGGGTTTTGGTTGTTGCTTTAGTTGGAACTCTATTAAGTATATAGGCTACAGTTTTAAGTGCATCCTCCCAAAGTGATTCTGGTAAATTAGTATAATAAATCATATTTCTTACCATGTCCTTAAGAGTTTTGTTTCATCTCTCAGTAACCCTACTCATGCTAGGTGACTCTAGCATAGTATACTGAGATACGCTCTCACACTCTTCTAGAAATTTGTCAAATTGCCATGGACGTTATTCACTTGAACCATCATTTCTGTCGTAGTATTCACCTCCACAGTCAAATTTGATGCATTTAATCCTTTTTTCTAGTTGATTTTCAACTTCAGCTTTAAATGATTTGAACTTATCCAAGGCCTCTGATTTCTCATGTATCAAGTATAGGTAACCATAACGAGAGTAATCATTTATAAACGATATAAAGTACTGTTGATTATTCCAAGAAGCCAAAGAGAATGGCCCACATTTATCTGTATGTACTTGTTCCAAGACGTCTTTAGCTCTCTTAGCACCTACCTTTTTCTTGTCTATTAATTTCCCTTTAATACACTCAACACATATTGTATGATCTGAAGTGTCAAGTATTTCAAGAATTCCTTCAGACACAAGTCTTTCAATTCTCCTTTTGGAGATATGACATAATCTTTTATGCCATAATGTATAGGAGTTCTCAGTAGTTAATTTTTATCTGGTACCATATGTACTTACATACAAGGTTCATTAAGAGAAGAATTGGTCTCAAGCTCATGTAAATTATCATAAGGAGATAAAAAAAATGATTCCTAACAATTTAGAATCAAAATAGGGACGATACTGTTTATTGCCAAATGAACCAAAGTATCCTTCTTTGTCTAAAACAGAAATAGAAATTAAATTCCGTCTAAATGACGGTACAACGAATGTCTCTTTCAACTCTAAAAATAAACCAGTCTTTAATGATAATTTAAAAATGCCTATAGCTTGAACTTCTGTCGTGCTACCATCACCAATATAGATGATCTTTCATCATCACTTGGTTGGCAATAACTCTGGAAACCTTCCATAGATATACTTATGTTAGTAGTGGTAGCAGAATCTAAACACCAAGTATATCCTGGCACAGAAACTAAATTAACCTCTGAATATATAAGCGTTAGAGGCATACCTTTCTTCACACGCCATGCACGGTACTTGAGGCATTCCTTCTTAACATAAGAGGGATCCTTGCAGAAAAAATACTTTATGTCTTTCAACTAATCCTTCTGTTTTTTCTTCGGTGATGTATCTGCAATCATTTTGCCCTTTCATTTTTTGTTACCTTTTCAAAATGAAGTGAGATTAATGCTCTCGACCTTATATTGCCTCATTCTTTCTTCCTCCTACACTAAGTGTGAGATGAGCTCATTAACTGTCTATTTATTCTTCAGACAGTTGTAACTCACCTCAAACTGACTATATTGAGGAGGAAGAGATATCAAAACAAGGTACACCATTAGATCATTAGTAAGATCCAACTTCAATGCTTAAGTTTTGAGATAATATGAGACATCTTAAGAATGTATTCCCTAATATTTCCTAAACTATTATACCTCGTCGCAGTGAGTTTACGCAATTGTGTAATTGTCTCTGCATTTTTACTTTTTCAAAGTGTTGTTCCAACTGTTCGAGAAATTTAACTATATTCTTCCTATCAGTCATGTTAGCAAGACAAGTCTCTGAAACTGTACTCTTCGTGATCATCCGACTTAACCTATTTGAGCATTCCCAGTGAGCAATTTCTCTCCATTTTTGGAGGTACTAGTATCCGTTAGCACAGTTGGTTGTTGCTCCTTGATGGCCAAGTCCAAACCAAGACAACCCAAATTAATTGCAATCTTGTCTTTCCAAGCTTTTTAAACTTGGTAGCATTCAACGACGAAATATTACTCAAGTTAGCAGATAATTGAGCAACAAAGATACCAGTAACTGTAACAGAAACCAAAATATAAAAAATAAATAAATTAAAGCTCACTCATATATATAAAAGAAAAAAACTTTAACAACTAATGGGCTATATTCATACAACATCCCATCACAAGAATATCAGTGCAACACTAAATCTAGTCTTTGGACAAAGAGTTAGCTTGCAAGTGATTTGTTAATGCAGTAATGGAGCACTAATAGTAAAATCCAGTCAAGTATCAAGCCTTCTTTGGACCGACTTAACACTCACTATGGATACCAATTAATAACTATTACATGCTCATCACCGCTTATGTTTCTAACTCACAGGCTGGGAATAACAATCTTCCTTTGGGTCGATTGTTACCTGCATAAGCATCACGAAACATGACATCTGAATAGTTCATTATCGAAAGATTTTCTTGGGAGAGCCTACTTTGATAGAATGCCACTCCACCAATCAATATAAAACTACTAGACATGTTCATTAGAGCTACTTTTGGTTGTTATGAATTAAAAAACTTTAAATATATATTATACGTATTTTGCATGTATCAAAATTCAAGACCAACAAAAAAAATCCAGTCAAGTATCAAGCCTTCTTTTGCTTGATACATATTATACCGTATGAATTAAAAAATTTTAAATACATATTATACCGTATTTTGCAAGTATCAAAATTCAAGACTAACAAAAAGAATCCAGTTAAGTATCAAGACTATCAAAATTCTTGATGCAGTAATGGAGCACTAATAGTAAAATCCAGTCAAGTATCAAGCTTTCTTTAGACCGACTTAACACTCACTATGGATACCAATTAATAACTATTACATACTCATCACCACTTGTGTTTCTAATTCACAAGCTGGCAATAATAATCTTCCTTTGGGTTGATTGTTACCTGCATAAGCATCACAAAACATGACATCTGAATAGTTTATTATCGAAAGATTTTCATGGGAGAGCTTACTTTGATAGAATACCACTCCACTAATCAACATAAAACTACTAGACATGTTCGTTAGAGCTACTTTTAGTTATAAAATTAAAAAACTTTAAATACATATTCTACCGTATTTTGCGTGTATCAAAATTCAAGACTAACAAAAAAATCATGAAACATAATCTATCATCATTAAAAAAAAACCACTAGAAAACTAGACCAAAGCCAAAACCTTTACTAAAAAACTGAGCAAATAAAAAAACTTAGCCTCTCGGAAAAGAGGTTTGAGAGTCCAGGTGGTTTTTTTTATTATTATTAAAGGGAAACAAAATAAATTCATATTCATCAAGGGATTTAATCCAATTTTGCAAAAGGTTTTGCAAATCAGAAACAAAGAAAAAACTTTTCAATAAAACCTTGATCCAATGCATGTAGCATGTAGGACATGCGGTCATAGAAAAAACAAAATTCAAGAACCAATCACATATAAAAAACCATTGATCCATGATGTCTTCAGAGCTTATAAACATACAAAAACGGATACATGAAGAATATACATATTACTGAAAACTGTAACAAGTAATCTAAAAGCCAAGTCTTTTTTTTTTCTCCAGAAACCAAATTAAATCACAGAATCTTGATCCATAAATGAAACCCACCAACAGAAACAAAAACGGTGGAAGATTCATCCAATTGATCAGAATAAACCAAAGCAACAATTGAACCAAAATATTGCAATAATTACGATAACGGTTCCAAAAGAAACCACAGATTATGAAAACAAACAATCTTTGAGGTAAGGTAATTCTGATATCATTGACAAAGTTAAAAAAGGAGATTAATACAAATTATTTGGAATAATACAAGAATAAACCATACTCGAGACAATTATTTGGAATACAAAATTATGTAAACGGTACCTTGATCTATGGTGATGCAGAGACTGGAGATCGAGTTATGTCCTTATGCAACCATTTCCGGAGACTTTCAGAGGGCCTCGTAAACTAAACGTATATGGAATCAGGGACCATAACCCTGATATATAGGTTATTTGCTAAACAGTCCATTATAATTTTGCAATACAGCTCCTAGGTTTGTCCATATTTATAAGATCATCCCACACTTTTATTAAGATGAAAGACTCACCTATATAAATATAGAGTACCTTAATTGGGTTCCAAAATATATAATAACAAACACGTAATTAAATTAAGTCACTATAGCAATTTTTGGCTTTGATGGCACTTAACTTACGGACTTATTATGTAAGTCACTAATTTGTGGCACTTATTGTAAATCTCATATTTCAATGACACTTTCTAATAAGTGCCATAAATTTTGTGACACTTTATAGAGTGTGACTACTACAAAATTATGGCAATATAAGAAAATGACAACCATGAAAATATGGCAAAAACTCAAACGCCACAAATAATGCCACTTAAATATGACACAAACTCAAATGCCACTAAAATATGGCACAAACTCAAATGTTACAAATAATGCCCCAAAATTATTACACCACAAATTTTCAAAGGCCACTAATTAACACACATATATGTATATATATATATACATATATAACTAAATTTTTACGTTGAAGTAACAGTTTAATAATATGTACTTTATAAGTTTCTGTTATAATATTTATTCAAATAGAAAACACTCGGAAGAACTTAAATATTTTTTTTTATAAATATTGATGTTTTAAATAAGATATCAACTCCTTTTTACACCAAAAAAAATTGACTAAGGTTCATATGTTATTTCAGATTTATGAAAAAAAAATATTTTAGATATAAAATAGGAAGAGAATATAGGGATACTTTACATATTGTACATCTTAAATTTAGTATGACAATTTTGTTATTTTCACAGTTGTGATCTCTTTCAAAATTATTAAAAGATTTGAAAAATATTTTTTACATTTATGAAATCTATAGCATCATTATATAATCAAAATAAGAGAGAAAAATTATTAACTCATAAATTATTCTAGAGATAGAAAAATTGTATATATTTTACAAAAAAATCTCTAAAATGTAAGAAATTTAGTACTTATATGAAAATTTATTTTTTATTATTTAGTAAAGACATGTCTTAAATAAATACGCTAAAAATAATCAAATTAATTAAGTTTTAGTTTATTAATATACAATATAAATAAAATTTATTGAGAAATTATAACAAAAGTTTATGTGGTTCATTGGTTGAAGCACTTATGTTAGGAATAGAGGTTGGGTATTTAAATATTGCCTACTACAAACAGTATATAGTATGTAATTTATTATATTTTATTTTATTTAATACGATTAAAATGATTTTGTAGCATCAATATATCTGTGGCATTTATAAAGTTTCAAAAAAAAATTGACATAATTCTGGTGGCATTTATGAGCAATGAAGAGAGTTTTGGGTCCCATTTTACCTAAAAAAAATGAAGGGAGTAATAAATATTGGGTTGGATTTCGGGTCGATGAGTAATTGGGACTCGACTCGACACGCAGCTCTATAGCTTGAGCCTAACTACTATTTGTTCTTGGACTTGCACCGATGGACTATGTCCATCGTCTTATTGCAAAAAATTTGATCCTTTTTAGAGGTAAGTATGTGTGAGTCATGTACCTTTTTTGTCTAGAAATTACTACCTAAGGTGGCTAAAGGCTATATTCGATTGAATGAAAATAAAGTGAAGCTACAAGAAAATTAAAAAAAAAAGTGGCTCTTTTTAAAGAATCGAAAATAATTTAAGGGTACTATTCACCATTCTCCCTTGTTATTTAATACAATACACATATATATCCCTTTTGGACCCCCCAAAAAAAAAGTAATCATTTAGTAAATAAAAACATAAAAACTTAAGATAAAAAGAGGTCGTCCATGTGAGATTGATTAGCTCAAACTCGAGGGTCTACATCTTGGCTTTTTTTGTGTAAATATGAGATCTTATATTAATCAGAAACAACAAAAATGGAGGGAAATTCAGCTGGTATACACAAATAAAGTAAAAAATTTAGGACGCTATCTTAAAAATCAACTTAATTAAAAGTATGTATCACCATCTAAATTAGGTTGCAGCTTCATAGAATACTCTTTTCCCAAGCAATTTTCCATTCTCTCACCCTTAAAGAAACATCTCTAGCCCATTGCAGATAGCTTGGTATCACACTTTCGGACCTAAACAATTGAGCATTCCTCCAAAACCAAATCGAAAACACTGCCTCCCTAACTTAAACAAGTATATATATATTCCAAGCCAAAGTGAGGGGCTCCAATTTCCAATGATAAATTTAGATCAATCCACTCATCAACTACTAGTGTATTAAAGAACTGTTGTTGATGACTCAGCTCTACTAGTAGCTTCTAAAAATTCTATTCCCCCATGCAGTCTCTAAGAGAATGTATGTTGAACTCTTACTCCATGACTCAGCTCTACTAGTAGCTTCTAAAAATTCTATTCCCCCGTGCAGTCTCTAAGAGAATGTATGTTGAACACTTACTCCTTGGCACAGTGGACAGATGGGAGTATATCCACTGCCTATCTCAAAAACAATACTTCCGCAATGGACAATTGTCACTCACTCCTTGCTTGCCACAGAGATAGATTAAGTCTTTGGTGACCCTTTCATTTTCTAGAGTTTGCGCAGGTTCATTTACTTGTTGTACCACAATTAATGAATAAGCCTCTTTCACAGAGAACTTATTTTGAGAACGTACGAGCCAATCCCAACAATCCCTCTGCACCCCCATATCCCATGCATGTTTGCTTCATTTAACTTTAGCAGCTCACCTCCAACGCAAACACTTCTCTATTTTTTGGCATCTTCCTTCCCCTCCTAGGCTCCATTAATAGACTGTCGTATTTTCCCCATATGACTCGTGCCCATAAAGCACTTGGATTCTCCAACATTCTCCATGCAAGTTTTGCAAGCAAAGCTTTATTCATAAACTAGAGTTGCTTTATACTTATTCATAAAAACAAAGTTGCTTTATGCCTAGTACACCTACTGAAGTTGGTTGGCATAAAGTCTCCCATTTGATCAAATGCAACTTTCTAGCTCCTTATGAAGAACCACCAAAAAAGAAAAATCTCTATTCATCCTTTCAAGCTCGTCAACTGTAGAAATGGGAATCTTCGCCGCTTGCATGCTATATATAATGGTGGCTAAGACAATGTGAACAAGTAGACTTCGTAGCCGTGCTACTTTTGAAAGTAGCTTCTATTGCTATCCTGTTAACTGCAAACCCAGTTTTGTCACCATAACACTATAAGTCTGTTTAATTGGTAACTCGTTCATGTCGCATCAGAACAACAATATCTTGGCTTTCATATACATTAAGATATATTCTTTTCCATTTTACATTTTGCACTACTATTAATAGATTTTTCTTAAAATATAATCGTTATGTGTTTTTTTTTTTAATAAATAAAAATCTTGTTATGTTTAATAGTAGGGATGGTAAAATAGTAGTTGAGTGTTACTATCAATGTGAGGTCAAGGGTTTGACCTTGCTTGTGGCCCCATGTTGAAAAAGTTTGGAGCCAATGATATGGAATTTGATGTGCAATGAATCAAGAGTTTGACCTTGCATGTGGCCCCATGTTGAAAAAGTTCGGAGCCAATGATATGGAATTTGATGTGCAATGAATCAATTCTTCAAATTAACACCCCAATGATCTTTGCGTTCAATAGGACTTGATAATTCATCATCCTCAAACAACTTTAACTATATCTAAGACCTCTTGAATCCATGATGAATAGTCTTTCCTTTATAAGCCAATTCCACATTGAGGATGGATACCCAACACCTACTTAGATTCTTATAAAGAATACTTAATTATATAACAGTTACAAGAATGTAGAAAACAAAGAAATATGAATTTAGATGATTAATTAGATTTCCATAGATCTTCAATCTATAAACATCAATCAACCACTCACTAAGAAAGAGAACCTTTAGAGAACTTAGCTAAAGAAGGTTGAAGAACCCTAGAACACTAAAGATAAACTCTCTCGATTTCATTTAATTCATCATTCATAATCTCATAAACTAATTATAAAGAAGGTTTAATGGGATATTTATAGAACCCTAACTCCTCTCCTAGACCTAATTAGTGTTTGAAAGACCTAATTAATATTTAATAAAGTTAATTATAAACTTGGAAATAAAGAAACCGAAAATTAATCAAAAAATAACTAAATTGACTAAATAGTACATGTTGACTGGACCCGCTCGGGTCCACCCACTCAACTTATTCAAATCCTCCACTAGGTTGAGGGCTACCGATGATGGTAGGGTGTGAAGCTACCATCACTAGTAGGCTTTGTTTTAGCTCTTCCCTTGCTTCTTTTGTCATCTATGATAACCGAGAGCTTATAATTTGATTTCGTTGAGCTTTTCATGATTTTGATGTGTCTTGGAAGTCTTGTAAACTCTTCCAAGCCTTCAATTTGAACTTGATATTCCTTCTTTGAAGCTTCAACCATGATTTCTTCAACTCTCTAATTGCTCCTATGCACATTGTTGAATAATCTTTTGTCGATTTCGTATTAGCCAAGCTCTAACCCCTGCATGTGAGTCAAACTTGCAGGTGCTTCGTAGGCCAAGTCTAAATTAGCTAGGATCGTCTACTCTAGAATACCAGACACTTCTTAGAGGTAATAAAAAAAATTAGTATTTGAGGGGTAAAATTATTCCTTCAGCCAAATGTCTTAGGTTTGAATAACATTCATAACCCTTGATGTATAAAAAGAACCATTTCATAATTTTTGTTATTTTCGCATAAGAGTTTTTTTAATTTTCCTTTACCTCAAAAAAAAAATCTTTCACAAAGGCAAAAAAAATATTGAGTTTTTATCTTGTCACCTGTAAGTCTTTAGCATGTGCAATCTCTTATGAGATTAACCCATTAACAAGGGATAATAAAACCAACCCGGGAATCTAAAAATTCAGTACTAAAATAATTCATTCTTCACTATCACTTTCTCTCTCTATCTCTCTTTATCTCTATTTTCTCTAAAAAAATATCTTCAATTCTACGCTTCAAAAATCATAAGAAGGTACACATGAATGATTTTAAAGATTATTTGCAAAAAACACAAAAAATATGTTTCCCCAGGAATTTCTCCCAGCATGGCGAAATTTTCCGGTCAAAGAAACTCATTTTTTGTATTTTTTTAAAAAAATAAAAAAATTCAAAATCGTGCAAATTTTTCATTGGTTTGGGCAAAATTAATGCAAAATTCGTTTTTTGTCCATTCTAAGTGTTTTATCTTTAAATTAATATTTTCTTATGTATAATTTTCAAAATTACTCATATGTACTTTCTACGAATTTTGGGAATAATTCAAAAAATTTTAGAAGAGAGAGAAATAGAGAAAAAAAATGTATTGTTTTAATGATAAACTTTTAAATATGGGAGAGTTGGTTTTATTAATACTCGTTAAAAAAAGGAAAAATCATGAAATTGCGTATTATGATAAAAACAAAAGGAATAAACAAATCTCCCCATCGAAAACTTTCGTGCTTCCATTTCCTACCTGTTCGAATCGAAGAAGAGAGGAAGAGAAGAAAATGGGAAGAGAGCCCCGGAACGACGGCGTTTGACAACAAACCGATCATTTAGCCCCTCCCCCTTTTCCTTCCAGGTTCAAACCCTGAAACTTCGATTTTTTTTCCCTTTCTAATTCTACTGTTTCATTGCGAGCTTGATTTGATTCTTGTATTTGATGATTTAAATTCGATGGTTGCTGGAATAACCTCTTTGAGCGTTTAAATTGGTTTCGACTTATTATTTACATTTCGATGATGAAATTTAGCTAGTTTTGTGAACATTTTTAAGGCGGAATTAAGTTGAATTATACTTAGTTTCCTGTTTCGGTGGCTGCTTACTTTAGGCAACCGTTCTGTTCGTAATGCATCTTACTTGTATAAATGTATGTATCTTTCTGCGTTTTGTTACTTCATCACTTGTTTCTTTTGTTTGAAGTTGAATTATAGTTAAATTTTGCAAACTAAGAACCTTCTATTTTTGTAAAATCATTTCAGCTTATTTTGATTTGTTCCTAAGTAGGATGGGTGTTAATATGGATTTCTCGGTCGATGAGGACCCGACAATCCTGCAATTGCACAAGTGGGGGTCCTATGAAGTTCAACTACTTCGGAACCTTTCGGAATTCCGTGAAGGTTTTATTTCTCCATCAAGGGAGTTGTTATTACTGCATTCGTACCATAGGGAAGCGTTATTGCTTCCTTTAGTTAAAGGTAAGCAAATGTTCATTTTGTTTTTTCCTGCCGTCTCTTGTGTATATTTGAAATCTGAAATTTCTAATAAGTACTATGACTTTTTCTTTCTATTCCTCAGAGGAATCAAGAAGTGGTAGAGATCCTGAAAATAGTTGCTCTGAAGCTTTACTGTATTCAGATTCTGCAGACGAAAAGGATTATCTTTTAAAGACTTCCGAATCGATGGAGATGGATGCTAATAATGGTTCTTCTTTGGGAACTAGTTTTGTAGGTTCCGATGATTGTTGTTTTGTTTCTGATGTACATTCTTCGGCTTGGGGTGTATGTGGAGAAACTTGCAATCAGCGGGAGGAGGCTTCATTCAGGGAATTGCTTTTTGTGTTAGGCAATCATGGAGTTACAGTGCATGCATTTTGTAAATCTTATAGAACTAGTGAAGCCGCCAGACCAATTGGAGAAGGCAAGATTGAAGAAGGTATGTGGATGGTGTGGGGGCCATCAATGGATGATTCTCATGCCATGGCGGCTCAGGAAGACTCCAGCTTGTGTAATGATGCCTCGCAAGTCTCTTGTGTGAGTGGAACTAATTCAAGGTGGGGGAGACCATTTACTCCTATGGAGGTTTCAATGAATGAACTATCTCCTCCAAGAAGATGGTTCCGGACTTTCTTGTCAAAAGCTGAAATTGTGAAGTCTGATGGTCAGCTGTACACTATATTTCCCAAGAGGCCATCTTTTCCTTCATCTGCTAAGGTTGCTTCATTCAACATTTTCAGTCATGATTCATCCCTCTTGGACTTGCTCTTTCATGGAAAATCAGCTTTATATAAAAATGAGGGTCCTGATGTATCGGGTGAGGATTTTGGAAACCATGGATACACTGTTCCAGATACAAGTTCATCCAATCTGGTGAGTAATGATTGTTCTGTGTCCAACTCAGTCTCTGGTGGAATTAACAATTCTTATAAATGTTTTCGAGTATTTTCAAGCAATTCATATTGCTTAATTGGCTTTGCCTTAGAGCTGATGGATGCTACATCTCTAAACAATGATAATGTGTCTGAAAGACAAAAAAGTAAAGTTATTGTCGCTATAGCCAGACTAGTCAGTTGGGCTATGCAATGGGTTAGCTTAGTCTTGCTTGATGAAAGTCCAGAATCAGCTGAATGGACAGACTTCAAGCTGTCCCATGCTCATCTTATTTGTCTCAATTCTTCTGGTTTGATCTCCTTTTATAGTGCAATGACTGGTGAATGTACAGCATCTCTTGATCTTTTACATATTTGTGGCTTTGGTCATTCCTTAATCTCCTCAAAGCCAGGCGATTCATCTATAAAGTATAATGGACACATTATTCAAGAAAATAAGTATGACCTGTCGCTTAAGCAAACTACGGACTGCACTGGTAAGAAGAAAAGGTTTAGAAGCCTAGCCCTGGTTTCTTATTCCTCATTTTTAGGTGTGATCGATGACTTTGGTGTGATCTATGTAATAAATCATGATGATCACATTCTAGGAAAGCCAAGCTCTGCAAAATCTTGTTGCCAATTAGCTCCTGGAATACTAGCTGGTTGGGATGTAGGTGGTACTGAAATTGGTTGTCAAAGGGGTCTTTCTGATATTTCAGGAGGTCAGAATATTGTAAACCGAATTAGTAGAGGGTTCTCATTTGCTGTTGATGAACGAAGTAAGAACATGCAAAGCATCCAGGATTGTGATCGTAAGGAGAAGTGGGGTCCATTTCAACAGCATGTCAGTGGTTTCTCTAGTGTTGCCCAGGTAACAGATGAGAAGAAGTTTATCCGCTCTGAATTACCATCACATTTTACGAGACAAATTTTCCTTCCCACAGATAGATCAAATGAAGATGAAGTTGTATGTTTTTCTCCTTTTGGAATAACTCGGCTCCTAAGAAAATACAATTATCAGAAAGAACGGGAATATCAACTTGTGCATTCCAGCTTGCATGTGGACTTTAATGTGAAGGATGACCGAGACTGTGAAATGCAAGGTTGGGAAGCTTCTATAAGCGGAGCTGTTGGTTGCATTTTCCAAGGTTCTCTGTATTTGGTGAAAGAGGATGGCCTATCTGTTGTTCTCCCTGCCGTCTCAGTTACTTCAAGCTTTTTGCCAGTTGAAGCTATTGGATACCGACATTTAACTACTACTAATGGAATCAAGTATAAGACTGATAACCTTTGGGGTATGGAAATTGCAGAAAAACCTTGGTTGCCTTGGAAAGTAGAGGTACTCGATAGGGTACTGTTATATGAAGGTGCGGATGTGGCAGATGAATTATGCCTGGAGAATGGTAATAATCCTTGGAGCTTGAAATACATGTATTTTCTATCAGGATTCTTCTGTTTCTATATTTCACGTGTCTCATAATCTGCAATTATTTTCTGCATTATGTGATCGTTAGTTCAAAGATCTGATGTATTTATAATGTTTGTTGTGCTTTTGATTGAAGCCAGTGGTGAGCATTGAAGTTGGTGTTTCTGATGCCTATTAAATGCTCTGATGCCTCTTATTCTTGACTTCTCTAAGATATAGATTTGCATATTCTTGGGAGTGTTGATTTTAAGTTACAGGTGTTTTTGATGTAAATGTAGCAATAAAGCCAATACGTGATTATCCACAGAAACAAAAACATTTCTCAAGGAAGGGAAACTATGTGCAATTTTGTGATGCTTAGGAAAGGATTCAACATAGAGAGAAAAGGCAGGGGAGGGAGGAGAGATGACGCAATGGCTTGGGAAATGCATACTATACTTAATTAAATGTTATATGGTTTTATTTGTCTAAAAAGGATTAATCTGATAAATAAATTTTCAAAAGAAAAAAATGAATGACATCCAAGTGTAGTAAAGGACATAGCTGAAGCCTTAAATATAATTTATTCACATTCCTTTTTAATCTACAAAGATTATGTTGAGTACTCAAAGAACTATGCCGATGATGGTTAGGACCTCTCAATTGCTTCATATTTGACAACTACTTTTCAGTTTGCCAAAGTAGCTGACATATTTCCTAAGACAGGATTCTTTTAATGCTTTTAGGCACCTAAAAGGTTGGCTTAGCCATATATTACCTTTCATCTATTAGCAAACTAAAGTACAAATTAGCCTTAGTCCTCCCTATCATCTTGTTATGGACAGTCGCCAACTTCTACAATGTAATGTTAGTTGGAGGCTCTGCCACATGGCTGAATATATCTAGATTTTGTAGTTAGTAGTTTTAGTTATTTTCCTTTTGCCTTGGCTACAAAATAATATCAATTGATAGTTTATATTTTACTTTTATAGATGAGCTTGTTCTGATAAATATCACCGAGACAAGACTTTAATTATAGATTAGATTAGTAGAAGCAAAGCGGGAATTAGTGAAGGATATTTTATCTATATAGCCGTATAAATAGGTGGAGAGTAATTTAAGCTTTATATCAAAAGATAATTTGGTTAAAGATTTAAGTAAAGCAATATTTTATACATCTAATGAGCAGTTTTTATGAAGTTATTTTACTTCTACCTCTTCTCCTCTCTTGGAGCTCCAAAAGAATACTATCAGAACTCCATAGGCTCTAGTGTTTGAGTGGGAAAACCTCAATTTGCAAGGGTGGTAATTATCATACTTTGCAGGTAACATGATCCTGGTTTAGTGAATGTGTCCTTAAAAGTAATCCATTGACAGTAAATCAAACTCTTCGGAAAGACATGCCGGTTACCATAGACTTCCTTAACTAGTCTTATTGGAGTCGTGATTCTTGGTTTGACCATGATTTTGATGCTTATGCCTTTGAACATCAAGATGGACCAGTGGTAATCTACTTATCTAGATTGTTCTCTTATATTGATGATCTAATGAAAGAAAAAAGAGAAGGTAGGAATGATGTTAGCTAGACATGCGTTCTTCTTTAGTACTATCAAAAGCTGTTCTTGGGCTGGAATGCTAGATACTCATTAAAATTGTGTGATTTCCAAACTAAAATATACTTCAGATTCTACATTATGGGAACTCAATAGATCATAAACTGTAGTGTGGATTTTTTTTACGGTGGATGGATGATTATCTTCAAGTCATATCAAGAAGACCATAGTTGCCAAATCAATTTGATCGGATGCCAAAATTTGTTCTCAGCACATAAATTCTGAATAAGTATTTTATTCCCTGAAGAAAAGTGAAAGCAAAATTTCAAGCTAAGAATATAAGACATGAATCCTAGTTTTATTTCAGGGAACTTGCATGTCTATTCATTAGAGAGAAAGGGAAGAAAATTCAAGAACATATGACTAAGAATTTGTTATCATTCCAGGGTGGGAGTTGAGGATTTCACGTATTAGGCGCTTGCAGCTGGCTTTGGATTACCTGAAGTTTGATGAAATTGAGAAGTAAGATTCAGTTTTCTATTTGACTTATTTTCCAAACTTTCGTCACTACGTTATCTTGACAAATGTCAAACTGGAGGAAGTTTGACGTCTGCTTAATATTTTGAGTTATTCTTTTTCCTAATTGAAAAGATTATGCAATAGAAAGATTCTTAGCATCTCTTCTTTTTCGGCAAGGATATCTGTTAGTGGGTGGTACATATTTGAAGGGACATGGATACGATGGCTGTGGCTTTAGTGTGTGATGATTTTTACCTTGCGGAACTTGTAAAACTCAACCAATGTTTCCCCTTTGGGTTTCCTTGGTGGAAATTGTTGCTCTATGTGGAAATGAAAAAGACTCTTTTGGCATTTTTTTGTGCTTGGTATAGGATAATGATGGTGGTCAAGAGCTTGGGGCAGACACAGAAATAAATGTTAAGAGGAGCCGAAAGGGCGCGGAGCTAAAATCTAACGCTCTACTTAGATAGTAAAAATGAACTTTTTTATTCATTTAGTTTGGGTTCTACTTATCGTTTCACAAATCATTTATCTTTAATATAACCTAAGAGAAAAGAAACTTCTTTCAAACTAAACTCAATCCAAGTAGTGCCTCCGTTCTTTTTAAAATATAAACTTTTCCAAGGAGATTAATGTTTTTGTTTTTAAGGAAAGTGTATATATATATATATATATATATGTATATATACATATATATAGATATAGATATAGATATATACACATATACATATATACATATATATACATATATATATATATGTATACATATACATATATATACATGTATGTATATATATATGTATATATACATATATACATATACATATATATTTATGTGTATATATATATATATATATATATGAAGACTGGTTTATTCGATTCCATCCCCTCTCTTTCATTATCTATTTATGGTACAAAAGTATTACATTCCAAATTATGTATTTGTTTTTATCTCTCAATCCCTTTATTTATGAAATATAAAAGATATTTTGTTCGAAAAATTTCTTCAGACCCTTATTAATATGTGTACAAATATATGGTTAAAAGAGCTTATATCTACTAGCAGAGTATTGTATAATGTCAATTAATCAAATGTTCATAGAATTAATTATATAGCATTTTTGCTCTTTAAAGTTATGAAAGTTATCTTTAAGTTGTTACTAAGCTTTCTGGCAATTTATTTTCAATATATATTTATAAACAGGAGGATCAATCTTTAAAAAAAAAAAAAAAAAAAAGTAAACAGAAGGATTGAATGAGAAACAATAATTTTTTTTCAACTTAGAGCCTTCTAATCTTAAGGGTCATTTTATATACGTATATTTCTTATACTCAATCTTTCATTATATATATATATGTATATATATATAGATACTGCATATGCACTGAAGAATTAAAAAAAATTAAAGAAGGCTTACATATATATAATATCTACTACATGCATAGTAATTATTTTTCAAACAATTTGGGTGGGGCCAATCCCCTCCTTAGGACATTTCCTTTAACTATGAGATATCCCTATACCAGCATAAATTTTGAAAATGTTTGGGTGGGCCAAGATTCCCTTTTATGGTGATTCGTTTGATTACATGTTTCATTTCCATGAACAATATGACATTATTAAAAGATCTGAAGATTTCTAGAATCTTGCTTGCCCAGATATGCTTAACGCACATGTTTGTTCCTACATTTGCTGGTGCTTTTTATTTTTTTAACATGTTTGTTCCCATCTAGGGAAGCCGATATTGAATTTGGACCGAACAAATGGCATTAAGATCTCAGTGATAGTCTGCTAGCTCCATAATAGAGCCATAATACAGCATCTTGAAAATGATTACCTTCTGTTTGCATTTTTAGATGATGTTTTTGCTTGTTAAGACTGCAATTTATCTATTTTCAACTTGAAATTGTTCGGAATTTATCTGTAATAAAAGAAAGTTAGAATTTTGATTATACCATGCATGATAATTGTTAATGGGAAAAGGATACAGTTGGTCCATTTCACCTGTAGTAATGCCACTCGCTTTTATTCATTTTGAAGTCTCTCTCTGCCTTTCTCCATTCTATTCCTTTTTATATCCGTAACTGATGTTACTGTTCCATGTGTCTATAACTTTGTGTTCCTGAAAAATATTTATTGTCAAGATACTTTGTCTTATATTTCATTGGCTTGATAACTAGTGGCCTATTTAGTATGGGGTTTGAAAGTGATATTTGATCAAGACTCTCTCTCTCTCTCTCTCTCTCTCTCTCTCTCTCTCTCTCTTAATGTTTACATTTTCTGTTGCCTAGTTGCATTAAATCTGCATATCATCTTCATATCTAATTTGCTAGTGTCTAATTGTACTTGTAGGCAATTTGGATTGAAGGTTGTTTAGATGCTTATAATGTTTCTTGATTGCTGAGCAGTTCATTGGAAATGCTTGCTCGTATCCATCTGGCTGAGGAAGGTGTTTTGAGACTGATCCTTGCCGCAGTTTATCTGATGTTTCAGAAAGTTAGTAATGATAATGAAGTTTCTGCTGCATCAAGGTGAATGCTCTGTTCCTTGTGCGGTATTACTCCCTCTATCCACTAATAACTGCCCCGTCGGCTTTGGCTTCAGATGAAGTAGCACATTTTGGAGTTTTATATGGATCAAGAGTCTCGTTAGACTATTCTGATTTTATGATGCAAAAGACCCAATAAATCATCATCAAAATTGAAATGTAATTACGGTTGTTTGGTGGTGTAATGAAGCCAAGGGTAAAGTTGGAAAAACTCTAATGAATACCTTCTTGCTTTCACAAAATGACAGATAATTATGGAGAAGAAAAAACTTTAAAAAAATGAACTTGGTAGTTAGTTGTGGTGGTAGGAAGTTTGGAGTTGTTCCCCATTGGGTTTTTCTTTACTTCTGATTCTTCAGTAGTAGGTCAATTTTCTTCTGTATCCTCTTTCTTATTCCAAAGTTGCAGCTCAAGTAGGACAGTGAAATAATGATCAAGAGGGGAGCCAATTACATGCGGAATTTTTCTGTTCCAGCCAGTATAGATTTACACACATTTTGTCCTTGGATTTAGCTTGCTGTTAAGGATAAAATGTTTCTGACAAAGTGTGATCTGGTTTTTTTTTTTTCTGCTGTAAACTTCAGGTTGAAACCAAATAGATTTTCATGGTGCTCCTTTCCTCACCTTGTCGAATTTATTCAATTATGTAGTCAATTGAGAGGAGTTGCTTTTACTTCTTGGTGCAGTAAGTAGTTCAATGTTGGCCACCTCGCACACTCACTTCACGAACATCCCCCACAGCCCAGCCCGCCCCCCCACGCACCCACCCTACACACCCAAAAAAAAAGGTTCAATGTTGGCCTATTTTTGAGTTTCTTGTAGGTTTTTACCTGATCATTCTGGGATTAAATGGAGAGGCTAGACAAATGTTTGAGTGATGCTTCTTTTTCCTTGACATTTTTTTAAAAGGTACTTTTCACCTGAAAGAAAAGGGGTGGGAATAATATTCCATTCATGATTTTGCGTGTAAGTCAAGTTTGTTTTTCATCTTTATGAAATACTTTAATGCTTCTGCTACATTTCGTACTCAATATATGTGATTGCAATTAGCTCAACATGGAGTTGATAAAGTAGGCTAATTCTCTGAAATGTTTATTTATATTATTGTTCAGACATTCCTTTGGAGCTACATTTTTTTTACTTTTAGCATGTGAACAGGCTCCTTGCGTTGGCCACCGGCTTTACAATTAAGATGATACGCAGTTATGGCTTATCACAACACAAAAAGGAGGATTTGGATGCATGGATTACTGGAGATGTCCAAATTGTTACCTCTCTGAAAGCGGGCATGAATAGTCATTTGGAATACACATCGAAGATGTCAGACATGGCACACTATTTGGAGATTATAAGGAACTTGCAGTTGCAGCTTAGCATCAAATTAAAAAGGCCCGGACATAGATCGGTATGCACTTGTCTTCAGCTAATTTCTGCTTATTTCAGAATTATATTGGTTTTTTGGTTGTGGTACCTAGAACTGAAACAGTTGCTTTGCTTGGTTTCAAGTTGGATGGTGCTGATGACCTAAACGCTATTGATACCGAGACCTTGGAGGATGATTCCAGACTTCAAGTTCTTGCTGCAGATGCATCATTGTCAGATCCTGCAACACAACAGGATTCTCTTCATTCTTCTGAACTGGAGCTAAGAAATTCTGAAAATCTAGCATTGGTGCCCGTGGAAACATTAAACAGTGAATCAGCTGCAATCATTTCTGGAAGCGTAAAAAATTTTTCTGTGGAGAACCCAAAAGATATGATTGCTCGTTGGGAATTAGATAATTTGGATCTTAAGAATATAGTCAAAGATGCTTTAATTTCAGGTCGACTTCCTTTAGCTGTTCTTAAATTGCATCTTCTACGTTCTAGAGAAATGATCTCTGAAGAAGAAACTCATGATACTTTTAATGAAGTTCGTGATGTGGGAAGAGCCATTGCTTATGATTTATTTCTAAAGGTACAGTCGCTGTTGTATATATAAAGGATTTTTTAGACCTTGTACTAATAGAAAAATAACATGATGAACAGGGTGAGACAGCACTTGCCATTGCCACTTTGCAAAAGCTTGGGGAAGATATTGAAACTAGTCTTAAACAATTGCTTTTTGGTACTCTTAGGAGATCTCTTCGATTACGAATAGCTGAGGAGATGAAGACATATGGGTATCTTGGACCCCATGAGTGGAAGATATTGGAAAGGATATCACTTATAGAGGTGGGTAGAGTTACTAGTTATAATATCTATTTACAAGCCTTTATGCACCAGATCATTTTTCAGCTGACACTTTGTTGTTTTTACAAAATAGAGAATGTACCCTTGCAGTAGTTTTCGGAATACATTCCGCAGTCGGTGGAATGAGTTAAAGCCAGAATCAGAGAGTAAAATATTGGGGGCAATTCAACTGCACCTATATCCACCATATGGAACTCTTGATATTGTTTGTGGCGAGATTGATGGTGTTGTATTAGGTTCGTGGACAAATGTTAATGGGCATTCAACTACTCCTGAAGTTGATGATGACACCTCCCATGCTGGTTACTGGACTGCAGCTGCAGTGTGGTCTGATGCATGGGATCAAGTTACCATTGATCGGGTAAGCATGCACTTTGTTTAACTGATATGCTGTTGAGTCTTATCTGGGTCTTAGGGCTGGAATTGAGTAGCTGTGGTGAAAACATGATTTAGAAATTGTGTAGTGATCATGAATTTAAAACTGCTAGTTAATTACTTCGGACAACCATTTCTGTGATTTTGGAACTTTTTGAAATATGCAGTATGTAATTTTTATACATTTTTATTTAAATAATATTTATTTAGGGACATTAGATAGAAATAGAAATATTCATACCTACTACTAAAATCAAAGATGAAAATGTTAAATTTGAAAACAATAATTTTGTTTCATTGAAGAAAGATGTCAAAGTTTTCGTATTAGCATTTAATAATGTTGATATTAGCAGATAGATAGCTGTCTTAAATAAAAGAGATGGTAACTTTCATATCGAGTTGATATCTATTATGGGAAATTAACCGTTAGATATCACATTTGAATTGAAAGTTTTATAAGAGTTCGTAGTTACCCCTAGTTGTGGAAAAATCACATTTCAAAAGGCTAAAGCTGAAGCAGTTTTTAATTGTCAAATGCCCCGAGAAACATCATTTCTGGCTCAAACATCCGGTTGACTTATGCGAATCTCCTTCAAAGGAGCTCTTGATGGATTTTTGCAGTAAGGGACAAAATTTGTTTATTCTGTCATCTGGTTTTCTCAAATATTTGGTGCAACTTGATCAGTAATGCATGTATGAAGTTACTGCTTTCTCATTACTTCTTTTGTGGGATTTTTTCTAGATATAGTGGAGAGAATTTTGAGATATCATCTTCTTTCGTGTGATACAGTTATTCAGATTGTTAAAAGCCAAACTCATTTGTGTAATATAGGAGTTGCCTCAGTCCTGTCTTTTTTCAGGGCTGGCTTTTCTTAGCTTCGTTACCTGTTTCCAGTGATATTTTTGTTAAAGTGGTTTGTCCTTTTGTATTTTGTTCTCATGTCTAAAAACGTTGACTTAAGAGTATGGATTCTTCTATACAGTTTGTCATCCAAAGATGGCAGGGTTCAAATTCTGCAACACTTTGACATAGAAGTAGCTTTATTCGTGGGTTTGATTTACGTGATATAGGAGTTTCCTCGTTTCCAATTGTTTTGGGTCTGTTTCATTTCATTCATACTTTTAGAGAACTTATTCCTTCTCCTATTCTTTTATTTTGGTACAAACTCTGTAATGCTTTGACATAGAGGTAGCTTTCTTCATTGGATTTATAAGTAGTTGGTCTTTCTAAATGTCTACTAATGAAATACACATGGAAATTGACTTAGTGCGATCGGGTGGCTTACATAATTTAGGCTTAGCTTAGAATATAGGATTTTTTTCTTTTTATATATATAAAAAGGTGTTAGAATATAAGGATGACTGTTCCTTTACTAAAATTGGTGTAAGGGATGGACTCCTATGTGGTTCTTACAGAAGGTTCTAATAATTTTTTGCATATTTTACGAAGTTGGTCTTTTAGTTGCTTATTCTCCACCCTGGTTCTCTCCTCCCTGGATCCATATTATTTGTGTGAGAACTAGTTAATCTTATCATAGTTGTTATATATTTATACTGGGGAAACAAATATTTTCGAGAACAAAATAATACTATTTTTGGTGCGCAGGTGGTGCTGGATCAACCTTTTCTCATGGGTGTTAATGTTTTGTGGGAATCACAACTTGAGTACCACATGAGCCACAGTGATTGGGAAGAAGTTTCCAAGCTCTTAGAGGTGATTCCGTCTTATGCAGTATCTAATGGAAGCTTGAGCATCAGATTGGACAGTCCAAAACTTGCTTCAGCCATCGATTTTGACCAAGAAAACTCAATCACAGATAATTATATATGTTCCATTGAGGACCTAGATGCCGTGTGTATTACTGTCCCAAATGTTAGAATTTCTAGGTTCTCTATCAATAATCTGTCCTCCACATTTTTAAGAACTCTTATGGAGGTACAACTTGCCAAACAATCTGTATTTCTGAAGGAGTATTGGGAAAGCACCAAAGACATTGTGAATCTTCTTGCAAGATCGGGTTTCTTGCTTAAAGAAAATGGTGCCTCAGTCTTGGATGAATCCTTTGAAAGCTCGTCAGACTTGGTAGTCTCCATTACTGATGACACAATCCATCCAAATGCTGTCCTAGCGTTACATAAACTAGTAATGCGTTACTGTGCACAATTTAACTTGCCCAATCTTCTGGATCTTTACTTGGACTACCATAAATTGGGTGCAGATCAAGATTCACTTTTCTTCGTGCAGGATGCAGTGGTAAGTGGCTGTTATCTGTAATTACTTGTGCTTAGTATGATTTGTATGCAGTTTTTGGTTGATAAGAGCTATTTTGTATGTAAAGGCTTGTTGACTGGTTGAAACTCATATGGAATAGAGTAAACATTAGGGCAATCTGTATCTATAAGTGCAAGAGACAGAGATACTTTCACATTGGGCATGTTTTTAATTCTCATGAAATGTGCTATAAGAAACATTTTCTTCTGTTAAGGTTTCATTCTGTTGCTAAGTTACCATCTTTTAGCCTCCACTGAAAATCATGACTTAAACGAAACAGTCAGTGTAGTCAAATCAGCAGCAACACTATTCCCCACAATTCAATCTTCTGAATCCATGTTTTGTTTTTATCTTGAATTGACGAATTCTCTGGTAGTCCCCGTGACCTTTGAACATAATTTCACACCAAGGACGGAAAATAATCTCTTAACACTTCTTTTTGTTTTTGGTCTAAATTTGTTTTTGAAAATTTGTTTTGAAAATTTCCATCCTTCTTAAGTATTCATTCTTAAGAAATTTGGGGTCAGTTATGCTATATTAATTCCTGCAAATTTTCTGCTTAGGGCGACAATGAATGGGCACTTTGGTTACTCTTACTAAGGGTCAAGGGAAGAGAATATGAAGCATCTTTCTGTAATGCCCGTGAGGTTGCATCACGAAATGTAGTCATGGGTAATACTCTCAGTGTTCTAGAGATTGGTGACATTATACATACAGTCGAAGATATAGCAGAAGGAGCAGGGGAAATGGCGGCTCTAGCAACCTTGATGTATGCTCCTATTCCAATTGAAGAGTGTCTAAGCAGTGGGAGCATTAACCGGCATTGTACTTCTGCTCAATGTACACTGGAGAACCTCAGGCCAGCTCTTCAGCGCTTCCCGACATTATGGCGCACTCTTTTGGCAGCATGTTTTGGACAAGATCCTGCTTGTGACATTTTTGCTTCTAAACCTAAAGGTGGGAACTTACTATTATATCCCAGCTTTACTAGTCCAGTTTAATAAGGGCCTAGAACAAACTGACAGAAAGGTTTCTTCCCTTGATATTTATGAGTCCATGAACAGAATAGCAGGTGTTTTTTTTTTCATGAGTTCCACAAAAAGATGTCTTGAGTATTTTCACTTGGTTTCGCTTTCTTGATTACTTTGCTAATTCCTTTCAAGTGCAAGAATTTCTTTTGAATGATAAATTACTTGAAGTATCAGAATTCTATTTCACTAATCTCACATGGTCTGCGATGCTTTCTAACTTTTCATTCTTTAACCTTTTCCTAAATTTTTAATGCACCGTGTCTAGTCCCAGATTCTGCCACACTTGCATTTTCCAGGCAACAGTTTTAATATTTATCTGCACATGTTAAGGTCTTCAAGGTATTACAGAAAAAAATCTGGCCAACTTTCCTTGGAATCTCTCTTGTTTTGTTGGTTTATTTCTTGTATCGGAAGCACTTAAGAGTTTTTGGGTGGGAGCAGATGACTTCTATTGTTATTTTTTTTTCCTGTTACGATCTTGAAGATAAAAACATGTGGCTGAGTGTGGCCATTTTTTAAATGGAGAGTGCATGTGTTGGGATTAATTTAGGATTAATTCCCCTGATACGTGAAAAAATATTCTAGAGGTGATAAAGTTAACATCATGGGCATGTGGAGTAGTGCGGCCACCTTTTTATTGGAGAGTGCATGCCTTGCTGAATTTAAAATTCCCTTGTTATGTGAAAAAATATAGCATCATGGACAAAGTTAGCATATGTTGAAGAATTCATGGTAATTTTAGCAATTTGGCCTTCTTTTCAAATATCTTCAGCATTCTCATTATGTTTCTTTGGCATGCAGTATCTGGTTATTCTGGTTTGCTGGACTATTTGAACTGGCGGGAGACTGTATTCTTCTCATCTGGACATGATACTTCATTACTGCAGATGCTTCCTTGCTGGTTTCCCAAGGCTGTTCGGAGGTTGATTCAGCTTTATGTACAGGTAAGGAAATATTCCTTTTGTTTCCCTTGTCTGGATATTTACATATTCCAGTATATTTCCTACTTTTTGTTTCTTTTTCTAGATTATATCATACTCCAGTATTTTGTAATAGTCTGAACCTTGCGCTGCACTTGTGCATCCTCCAGGTTTATTTCCTTTATCTCTCTCTTTATTTTGATACGGGAAGCCACAATTACGATTATGAGTATATTCTTATTGATGTATCTGTATTATTACTGCATAGATGCTCATATAATCTGTCTCATTGCAGGGGCCACTCAGCTGGCAATCTGTGGCAGATTTATCTGGAGAACTCTTAGGGTTAAGAAATTTTGATTATTTAGCCAATGCTGATGATCAGTCTGGCATTACTGCCCTTTCCTGGGAAGCTGCTATCCAGAAACATATTGAAGAAGAATTATATCCTTCTTCCTCAGAGGTGAGAGGAGAAGCACTCCGTTTGTCATTATATGCTACACTTTAATGCTCACAGTTACACACTTCTATATTCCCAGACTTTGCTTAAGTTGTTCAGTATGATATACGTGGCAGATCCTATTTGCTTTGCAAACCAGATACTCCCACTGTTTCATAATATATGATACTTTAGAGGTTTATACACGTATTGAGGATTGTGAAAACAAGGAAACCTTGAAGCAAGAACTGTGTTGTACCCTTAATTAATAAGGAGAGAGATTGAGAGAAAGATGGAGAGAAAAAGGGGCAGAATAGGAAAAATTGTAATGATTATTCTTGGAAAAGTATAAAATTTCTCATATTGTGAAACATGGAAATCCTCCAAAGTATCTTTTATATTGTGAAACTGGGGGAGTATATGGGGTTCTCATGGGAGTTTAGGTCCGTTCTGATGGCTTAGCTTGAAAATATTTGGAGGGATTCATCAAGTTTCAGCAGAGAACTCCTAGTTCTTGGATTCGCACTCTGAAAAGAAAACTTTTTCTCATCTCTTACAAGTTCATATAACTCGGTACTTTCATCTCATTCCAGTTTCCCTACAAGTGAGGATGCGAATGGTGAAATTTGAAGCAGTTTATCTGTGAAATAGAACTTCAAAGAAAAGAAGAAAGAAACTGAAATTTTTGTCAAGTGTCGAAAAATGATTAGACCTCCCCCTTTGCCCCCTCCTCCACAACTCCCTTAGCAAGCGGGGGAAAATGAAATTAGATTTCTTCAAAGAAGTTTGAAGTAGGAGAGAGAGGAGATACTATTATACAAGGGCCAGTAATCATAGTTAGAATTGTTTCTAGGACATAAACATAACAGGTTTTACTGTATTGGAGTATTCTAGTTCCTAGATGCTCCTTTTAGCAAGTATGCCGACATGGGAACGGTTATTGCAATTCCGAGTTATTTGGTATTTTTATGATAGTAGCTATACAACTGCTCTTGCTTTTTACAGGCCTTGTGTTGATGTTAATTCTTGCATTGGCCTCAGGAAACTGGTCTTGGAGTTGAGCATCATCTGCACCGTGGTCGTGCATTGGCTGCATTCAATTGCCTCCTCCTCTCACGAGCTGAAAAGATGAGAATGGCAAATGCACAGAGAGGGAAGGGAACCCCAGTCCATGGACAAACAAATGTGCAGTCAGACGTGCATGCACTTCTTTCCCCTATTTCTCAAAGTGAAGAATCTCTACTCTCAAAGGTATGGATCAATTAGGACTCAGCCTTATTCAGATAGGAAAAAGGGCTAGAATCATTTCAGCTAATAAAAGAAGAAACGGGATTCTGTTGTTGGTTGGACATTTAACACGAATGTCCTTTTATATTATTTTCTTCAAGTTCCTCTCTTGCTTTTCTTTCTCTTTTAGTTTGAAATGATTTTGGTCATTGGACATCATATGGTTTTTGGTTTTCCTAGAGCTTTATGGATTGCATTTATGAAGTTGAGCTATTTTGGATTTGTAACTTTAGTGCATGATGAAATTTGAGATGAATACACAAAAATATTCCAGGGTAGTGAAGTGGGGTGAGAGATCGAATCAAAGAATTAAATTTGTTGCTTGTATAATCATTTGGCCACTAAGTTTGCGGAAGAGCTTTTTCAATTCTATTTCATTAAGGCTTCCTTTGGGCCTTCGTACTATTAGAGGTGTTTCTGAAGGGTCATGTCCTGTAAGGTTGTTGCCTGAGAAGCCTAAAATGATAATTTTCGCTTGCTTGTAGTATGCTAAAAGTTGATTCTCAGATGAGATAGTTGAGTTGATTGTAATTTGTGTAATTGTTTTTGTTATTTATTTCACACATCTTCAGGTTGTGCCCCTGGCAATTGTCCATTTTGAAGATTCAATGTTAGTGGCATCTTGTGCTTTTCTCTTGGAGTTGTGTGGTATGCCAGCCAGCATCCTGCAAGTCGATGTTGCGGCTTTGAGAAGGATATCTACTTTCTACAGATCTGGTGATTATGGTGATTACAGAAATCACTCAGTACAACTTTCTCCCAGAGGTTCTGCATTACATACTACATTGTCTGAAGGAGGTGATTTATCAGAATCACTTGCTCGAGCATTGGCAGATGATTATCTTCACAATGACTATCCAAGCAGAATCAAGCAGAAAGGTCTTAAAAATGAAACCCATGGTGTATTACCATCAAGAACCCTAATGGTTTTTCTGCAACACTTGGAAAAAGCAAGTCTTCCTTTTTACATGGATGGAATGACATGTGGTTCTTGGTTAGCAACTGGTAATGGGGACGGGGTTGAATTGAGGTCTCAGCAAAAAATTGCTAGCCAGAACTGGAACCTAGTTACAGTTTTTTGTCATATGCATCAGATTCCCCTGAGCACCAAATATCTTTCTTTCCTAGCTAGGGAGAACGACTGGGTATGTCCTTGTTAGTGTTCTATTTTTCTTTTGATGCAGATCAGAATCCTTCCTATTCTATAAGGTTGTAATGTGAAACCATTATACTGGCAGGTTGGGTTTTTATCTGAAGCTCAGGTTGGAGGATATCCTATTGAGAGAGTGATCGAAGTTGTGAGTTGCCTCAATATATTTGGCTTACTCATCAAAAAGGATTTTTATGTTACACGTGCTAGGCTAATTATGTTATGAATCTGTTTCATTCTCTTTATAATCTTCATAACTTTTGTGTTCAGGCATCAAAAGAATTTAGCGATCCCCGGCTGAGGATTCATATATTGACAGTTCTAAAAAGCATGCGTTCAAGAAAAAAAGTTAGCTCTACTTCAAATTCAGAAACTACCGGGCAGGAATGTGAAGGTTCCATCTTAGATGAGAATATTTATGCACCCGTTGAATTGTTTGGCATTATTGCAGAATGTGAAAAGCTGAAAAATCCTGGGGAAGCCCTTCTTCTGAAAGCAAAAGACTTGTGCTGGTCAATTTTGGCTATGGTTGCAGCAAGCTTTCCTGATGTTTCTCCTTTGTCGTGCTTAGCAGTTTGGCTGGAAATAACTGCAGCAAGGTGGCATTGTCATATTTCCTTTTAGTCTTTTGAGCATTTTTAGCTCATGCTCATGTTTGTGCAATGGTGAAAGTTCCCCCTGAAGTTCTATAATCCTGTCATTTTGGCGAATAATTTCCTCAATTCTTAGGTCATGCATTTCTCGTGAATTGATACTTTTTAATATGCTTTGGGAAACAATCTAACTAGAGAGTGGCTTTTCTCTCAGGGAAACTTCTGCCATCAAAGTTAATGACATTGCGTCTCAGATTGCAAATAATGTTGGAGCTGCTGTTGAGGCTACAAATTCACTGCCAGCGAGTGCCAGAGCCCTGACTTTCCATTATAACAGGAAGAATCCAAAAAGAAGGCGGCTTTTGGAATCCATGTTGGCAAATTCCTCAGCTTTGACAACATCTGATGTATCTACTGCTTCTGGGAATATGAAGTTTGAAGGCGTTATATCTGAAGAAGAAAGAGATAAGCAAGTTGATGCAGACGTTAAAGTGTCATATGATTCTGATGAAGTAGCTAAGTCTTTATCAGGGATGGTAGCTGTGCTTTGTGAACAAAGGCTCTTTTCTCCACTGTTACGGGCTTTTGAGATTTTCCTACCATCATGTTCTCTCTTGCCTTTTATCCGCGCTCTGCAGGTATGTTACGTTTGAGATTATTAAATACTACCTCTGGTTAGAAATGTAAGTCCTTTTGGAGTTGTGCACAAGAATTTAGATTTTTGAAAACAAGATAACTTTTGAACTAAGGTGCCCTTTATGCCCTTAATGAATGAAGAGAGAGACAGCAAAGATAGGGGTGAATAAATGGAAAAAGAGATGGGTAAAGATGGTGAAAATGCAGTAAATGCTTATTGAAAAGTGTAAAAGGTGGGAAAATTCTGACCACTCTGGGAAGTGAAATAAATGAGCGAATAAATTTATTTACTTTTGACATTATAAGCTGCTTTTTGCTTCTACTTCAAATAGCTTCAGATTTGTCTATCATTATAATTGATAGGTGTGTAAGTACTATGGTAAAATGTGTTTAGTTCAGGGTAACAAAATGCACGCGTATCAAAAACAAGCATTGATTTGGAATGATAGTGGTACGGTAACTGACCAATTAGTCGTTATCGTTACTTCGATCGATTACCAATTCCGTACCGTTTATTAAGCGGTAATTTTTCTTGTTACCAATACCGAAACTATTCGGTAATTGGTAACCAATTACTGAATCTGTTACAAATTAAAAAATTAAAATTTTTTATTTTTTATTTTTAGAACCAAAATTAAATTATAAAAATGTCACAAATTATATCTAATTGTTTATACAAATACGAAACCCTAACGGAATTACTATCATTACATAATCGGTTATATAATTGGACGATTACCGTTCGGAATCGAAGAAAAACCATACCGCTGCAATCCCTAGCATTGATTTTTTATGCATAGGCCATTCAGTTGCTTGATTATTCTACCATAGATAAGCTATTCTCTTTTTCCTCCCCTATGAATGTGTGTCCAACGACATATTTGTTTAGGTGTACGGAATGTACCTAATAGATATAAATTTCAGGCATTTTCACAAATGCGCCTGACAGAAGGATCAGCACATCTAGGGTCCTTTTCTGCAAGAATTAAGGAAGAAATGGAAGGGCCAAATAGGAATTCATGGATAAGTTCTACTGCTGTGAAAGCTGCTGACGCAATGCTCTCCACATGTCCGTCACCTTATGAAAAGAGATGCTTATTGCAGCTCCTTGCTGCAGCCGATTTTGGTGATGAGGGATCTGCTGCAATGCATTATCGACAACTTTACTGGAAAATAAATTTAGCGGAACCTTCACTGCGTAAAGATGATTGCCTGCATCTTGGAAATGAAACGTTGGATGACGCTTCACTTCTGGAAGCATTGATAAAGAATGCTTGCTGGGAGGAGGCACGGAACTGGGCCAGGCAGTTGGAAGCCACTGGTGGAGCTTGGAAGTCTGCAGCACACCATGTTACTGAAATGCAGGTACTCTTATCTACTACTGTTAAAATGTGTTGCCAGAACCAAACTTTGACTTCAGGGGGGGCAAAAATCCATGTAAAGAAGGGCATTTTTTAAAAAGACAACTATAAATTACTCCCACAGGCCCCCACATCCTGGTTCCGTATGCATTGGCTTCCCCTGCATTCTCATAATTGAGTTTTGTGAATGATCTCATGGAATATGAATATGCTAAAAGACAGCTATTAAAAAATGTATGTTTACATGCATAATTTGCTAAAGCCTAGCTATTAAAAAGTTTAGAGATAACCCCCTCCCCCCCTCTTTAAAAAGAAAGAAAAAAGAATAAAAAGAAAATGAGAAAACATAAATTAGTCATGTTTCTGCTGTAAAACAGCTTACTTTTCTAAAATACAAGTAGAAAGGTGATTAACCGTGAAAAGGTAAGAAGCCATATGCCCATATTCTTGAAGAGGAATTTATTAACTAGGATATTCTAGCTTCTTCTACCAGGTTGATTTTGTGTCAAGTCTCACTTAAATGGCATTTGAAACACCAATGTCAATTTCTGCTCCCCAATTTTCGGTAAATTTTTAGTGTTTTTTAAGATGAACTTTGGATATATCCTTTCAACTGCTGCTTCCTTGTTTGGCATTATCTTTTTAACTTCTGTTATGCTCATTTATTTTGCTTGTGATGTATTTGGGTGAGGGGATCAGGATTAAACGCAGTTCTTTATGTGGTACTGGATACTTTTAAACATTGAGTGCCACGCTCGATGTGTTGTGTCCAATAGTTGACAAATGCTTAGCAGTCAATGTTCTAAATTATCTCTGTAGTTTATTTCATGCCCTTTAGACTTGGTCTCAGCTTGTCGAGAGCACTCCACCGCATTAAAATTGCATGTTGCTGTTGCATACTTATATATACTATCTTTACTCATTGTCTGATCTAGGGTCTCTGTTTGATTTGACATATTATTTACTACACTTCTAGATCTGGCATCAATCTGATAGTTCCTGTGTATGCATATGGTCTAGGCTGAGTCCATGGTTGCTGAATGGAAAGAGTTTCTGTGGGATGTTCCTGAAGAGAGAGTTGCTTTGTGGGGCCACTGTCAAACACTCTTCATTAGATATGCCTTCCCAGCATCACAGGTATTTTTGGTATACTTGAATGACTGTCTGGCATAAGTTGAAAATTATAATTTTTCCGTATAGTTCCTTAATTCTTGTCATTCATTCTTATATACACTTTATTCTTCATTATTTAATGCTTCTCTGTGACAGCGGGGAACCACCAGTGTCTGCTCACCATTTAGCTTAATTTGACTGCTTCAGATGATTAGGAATGTTCTACTATTGTTTTGTAGGCAGGGTTGTTTTTCCTTAAACATGCGGAGGTTGTTGAGAAAGATCTTCCAGCGAGGGAGCTTCATGAACTGTTGCTGCTTTCATTACAATGGTTGAGTGGGATGATAACACAATCTAATCCGTAAGTTATTTTTAGTTACTTTTTGTTTGGTAAAGAATATTTTTATTCTTACACTATGAAATCTGCTGCTCTGGATCTTGTTGAAAATTTATTTACATTGCTAAATATGACATGCCAGGGTGTGTCCCCTGAACCTTCTACGAGAGATTGAGACCAGGGTGTGGCTTCTGGCAGTGGAGTCAGAATCTCAAGTGAAAAGAGATGGTGAACTGTTCTCAAATAATTTTAGTCGGGAATCTGGGAGTGGGAAGAGCTCAAACATTATAGATCTCACTGCAAATATCATAGCAAAGATGGACAATCATATAGTCAGTTTAAAAACCAGAAGCCAAGAGAGGATTGACTTGAGGGAGCATAATCAGACACATTCTAAGACCCCTCAAGTTTTAGAGTCCAGTTTTTCAGCCAATGCGGGAGGAACCACAAAGACAAAACGCAGAGCCAAAGGCTTTCTTCCATCTAGGAGGCCTTTACCTGAGGCAGTAGAAAAAACTAACGAGTCCGGAGGCGTTACCTTGCGACCCAACTTTAGGGATGATTCACAAGTGGTAGATGAAAATATTAAATTTGAAGCATCATTTTCGAGATGGGAAGAAAGAGTTGGGCCTGGAGAACTAGAAACAGCCATTCTTTCACTACTGGAATTTGGACAAGTCACGGCAGCAAGACAGCTCCAACAAAAGCTGTCTCCAGATCATATTCCGTCAGAGCTTGTAGTTTCGGATGCTGCACTGAAGCTGGCTGCTATCTCAACTCCAAACACTAAAGTACCAGTCTCAATGTTGGATGATGAAGTGAGGTCTGTCTTAAAGTTGCATAGTTTGCTGAATGACCATCGTGTAATTGAACCCCTTCAGGTATTGGTTTTTCTTGTTTCCATTTCTGCCTTCTATGTTTACTCTAGAGATTGAGATCGAATACCAACTATCTTATCTTAAGGACCCCCCACATTCCATTCTTCTGCCTAGAATTGAAGCTACCTTACGATCACTTGATTAATGCCTGTATGTGATCCCTTGTTGACCTCTAAGAGCCCTTTAAGAATGTTATACATGGTGGTTTTTGTGAATAAGTTATAACAAGTCTTCTAGCCAATTCCTTTTTGTCGTTCGTCTGGATTATGTAGCATTTGCTGCTTTTTCAAGGATTCTTAATCTTTTGAGAGACAGGTATTGGAGAGGTTAGCGGCAATTCTTACTGAAGGCCGTGGCTGTGGATTATGTAAGAGAATTATCGCCATTGTGAAGGCTGCAAATGTGCTGGGTCTTTCATTTCTAGAAGCATTTGATAAGCAGCCAATTGAATTATTACAATTGCTGACTCTGAAAGCACAAGATTCTTTCGAGGAAGCAAATCTCCTCGTGCAAACACACCCTATGCTGCCGGCTGGTATTGCTCAAGTTCTTGCTGAATCTTTCCTAAAGGTGTGTCTGCTTGGCAATATTGTTTGTAATGCATGCAAATCATGGTCTTTTTTCAATTCTCTGATATGCTCTTGTATCTTATACATGCAAATCATGCTACTGCATGCAAATAGGCCTTCGGTTAGAAGGACATTTGTAGTCTGTTTGAATATAATATTTAAGTTGCATTGCTATTTTACTGCAGGGTTTGTTAGCAGCACATCGTGGAGGATATATGGATTCTCAGAAGGAGGAAGGTCCTGCTCCGTTATTATGGAGGTTTTCAGACTTTTTGAAGTGGGCTGAGCTTTGTCCCTCTGAACCAGAAATAGGCCATGCATTGATGCGGTTGGTGATAACGGGACAAGAAATACCACATGCCTGTGAGGTAGTCACAAATAAATTCTCTTTATTTTACTAAACCAGTTTAATAATGAAGCTGCACTAGATTTTATCTGCCTAAAACTATAAATGGATTTCTTTATTATTATTGATATATTTAGCTGGGAGGGCAATTGTAGTTGAAAGTATCTTTTGATCTAAGTAGGGTTGCTGCATAGGCAGCAACCCTACTCTAGACTCTGGTAAGTGTTTAGTTGTCACTTGAAGCCATTGAACAGCAGAGAGTTTATATAGAGAATTGGTGACAAGATGGTAATATGATATGATCTTGTTATTTGGACGTTCTTTGCAATATATCTGTTCTCTTTTCTGGGAAGAAACTTTTGAAGATTTCAGTAATGATGTAGCCAAGTCAGTACAAACATAGAGGCATCTCTCACAGCAATAGAATCCCCCATCCCCAACCCCAACCCCACCCCCCACCCAAAGGAAAAAAGAAGGATCTGAGCTAGGTAGAGCCACAATTGTCATGCAGCCATGCGGGCAGTTCAAGATCTTACTTGGATTGGATTTTAGTTTAAGTATGATTTTTTTTTCCTGGATTAAAAGTATGGTTTGTGAGAGAGAATGTGGGACCCACAGCGAAAAAGTAAATGCCTTTTTTTTGTTTGTTTTTTACACTTATCCAAGGCCTTGACGTCACCTACCCTTGAGACAGACCACCAAGAGACACAATGGAAGACAAAAGATGGATAGATCAACCCGAACTAGAAACACAAGTGCTGAATCCACAGTACTGTAATTTCTACCGCATGGACTTTCTACTGAAACCTACAGCATCTGTGAGATACTTGTGACGGATCTGGGCTTTCTGATGGGTGCTTTTACAGGGAGTCCAATGCTGACTGGCAACAACCATAACATTTACCTTTTTTATGGTGTGGAGATAAAAGGGAGAAATTCAAGAAACTTTTAGGTGTAAAAGATGCCACTTGGGAAGTGAAACCTATAAAAGTTTCAATAGATTTTGTCATCTTTAGTTAAAAATAGAGGAAGAAGAAGGATCTATTTGACCTCGGATCATGAAGGCTTAGAAGCACCGGTCATCAAGATGATCTGTAAAACATGAACTAGACAGGGAGTTCCTTGCACACAAGTCTATAATCAAAATTTGTCAAGGAAATTTTAGATTTCAAGAGACTATTGATTCTCATATCTGCCCATAGTTCCAACAAAAAGTATTTATATGCCTTCATTTTACATCATTGTGAAGTCATTTAAATTTTGGAAATTCTCATCTTTTTGCTGCTTATGATAATCTCATGGTTGTTATACTTTATGGTAGTTCAACAACATTGATAGTGAATCTCCTGAATATATTCAGCTCCTAAAGATGGCAATTCATAGACTGACAAGCTTTTGTAATACGAAATCTGAACAAACGCATAGCTCATAATGAAGTTGTCATTTGTGAACCCTATTGCATAGTGCAGGTAATTTTTGGTAGCAGGGAAATTAAAATATGATATTGAAACTTACACCTTTTGGGGGCATTTCATTTTTTCTTTGGGTTGTGAAACTTACCACTTATTATTTCTCTTTTCATGGAACTGATGTTTCAGGTTGAGCTTCTGATTTTATCGCACCACTTCTACAAATCATCAGCGTGCCTTGATGGAGTTGATGTTCTTGTTGCCCTGGCTGCAACCAGGGTAGAAGCTTATGTTTCTGAGGGTGATTTTGCATGCTTGGCTCGCTTGATAACTGGAGTGGGAAATTTCCATGCTCTCAATTTTATACTTGGTATTCTAATTGAGAATGGTCAGTTGGATCTTCTGCTCCAAAAGTTTTCGGCTGCTGCAGATGCAGGCACTGCTGAGGCTGTCAGAGGATTTCGGATGGCAGTTCTCACATCTCTTCAACAATTCAACCCGAATGACCTTGATGCATTTGCCATGGTACTTAATACATGAGACTTTTTTTACATTTGCCAACATAGATAGATTTGGTAATTATTCAACTTTAGCTTATTATTTGAGTCCTTCAAATTTCTGTTTCTCGAGGACAACTGCTATGCTTCTACCAGTACAGGAATCTGAAAAATAAGATGGATGAGAAAAGAATTAAAATTAAGTCCAACTTTATCTTTTTGCTCTATTCATTTCTTACTTTTCCTTTAGGTGTATAATCATTTCGACATGAAGCATGAAACAGCTGCTCTTCTGGAGTCACGTGCAGAACAATCATCTCATCAGTGGTTTCTCCGTTACGACAAGGATCAGACTGAGGACCTGCTTGATTCCATGCGCTACTATATTGAAGCTGCTGAAGTTTACTCATCTGTTGATGCCGGCAACAATACACGAAAAGCTTGCGCTCAGGCATCACTCATGTCTCTCCAGATTCGGATGCCAGATATACAGTGGCTCAATCTTTCTGAAACTAATGCACGAAGAGCACTAGTTGAGCAATCCCGTTTCCAGGAGGCACTGATTGTTGCTGAAGCCTATGGCCTTAACCAACCTGGCGAGTGGGCCCTGGTACTTTGGAACCAAATGCTCAAACCAGAGCTTACAGAACAGTTTGTGGCTGAATTTGTTGCTGTGCTCCCTCTGCAGCCCTCAATGCTTGTTGAGCTTGCAAGATTTTATAGGGCTGAGGTTGCAGCTCGAGGGGATCAGTCCCACTTTTCTGTGTGGTTAACTGGGGGAGGACTACCAGCTGAGTGGGCCAAATACCTTGGTAGATCATTTAGATGTTTGTTAAGGAGGACTAGGGACTTGAGATTGCGGCTACAGCTGGCTACAGTAGCCACAGGGTTTGTTGATGTAATTGATGCCTGCAACAAAGCTTTGGATAAAGTCCCTGAAAATGCTGGACCACTTGTCTTGAGGAAAGGACATGGAGGAGGTTACCTCCCTCTGATGTAAAAGATTCAAGGATACAAGGAATCTGAATCAGATGGCTTGTGTTCTAGACGACATAGCTTGGCTGGCTGCTGAAATGATGACCGGAACTACTCTTTCGTGATCATCTCTAGACAAGACAAAGACACATCAAGAACTTCAACAACTTTTAAATTTTATTGGTTCAAGAAAAGGTTTTTGTCCAAAAGAACAGCTTAGGAGCAGCAGCACAAAACATAAATGCTCCACGAGATTAGGTGTTTAGTTGAGTGAAATCTTGTGAATATATTGCAGTTTTGGCATCATTGATTTATTTTTTCCCCCCCCCAACTTATTTCAAACCGGGGGACCAGTTTTTACCCAGTGTGGTAGGGATGAAATTTTGGTTCTGTAAGAAATGTACATCATTGAAAACGCTTATTATGTAAATAGATCTTTTGTCGACAAACTTGTAAGAACCACCCATACATATGCTTTCTATTGCTTGGAGACATTTTGACATTCAAATTTTACCTGGTGGGTGGGGGACACAAATGAAGATTTACTCGAGGCTGTGTTTTCACTTCGGGACATTTTACAGTTTTTATATCCTTATAGAAGCCAAAACTGTAGCTTTATTGAGATTTTTATTACATTTTAGGGGATTGATAAATTACGCGTTGAAATATAAAATTCATGCACGAAAAGGTTCAAATGTTTTTTTCTCCAAAATACTCTGTATTTTTTCTACCTTCTCTTTCAAACATATGGTGGTTTTTTTAAAATTTGAAGATTTTAAAGTTAAAAATGAATAATTTTGATATGTACAAGATAAAATTAATTTTGGGACAAAAATCGCAAAAAAAACTCTAAAAATTAAAAAATTATATTATATGTATATTTGAGCCACGTCATGGTGCGAGTAGGGGTATCCTTGTGCCAAGTCTTGGCACAGATAAGGAGAGAGTGACTCAAGTATGCAGATGATACATTTTTAAATCTTGATTTTTTATTAATTTTATTAATTATTAATTATAATTATTTGTTATAAAATATATAAAAAATAATTAATTTAATAATATAAATAGTATTAATAATTAAAAGAAACAAACAAAATGACTGCATTCTTTGTAAAAAAAAATATCAATGTGGTAGCGCCAACTGATGGCGCAGGCAGGCAGATGGTGATAGGTGCAAGGAATGAGCCATCAATTGGCAAAAAAGGTAATAGAGGACAAAAAAAAAAAAGGTCAAAAGAGAATAATTTAATGAAAATAAAATATTGAGCCAACATTTGATGAACTTGTACTTTTTAGGAGGCGCTAATTTCACTCGCATGCAGAATCTGACGCTAGGTTACATGCATTGAATGCATGATATGATCGATTGAAGGGCAAATTTGTTCATCCAAAACATTTCCTTCCCACCCACTTAAAAAGTGTCCGGTCACCCATATAAAACAATGTGGATGAAATTATTAAACTATCAATCAATTTCACAAATTGATTAGGGCGAAAAACATTCAAGAATCGATACTACTCTTTTCACTAAAATAAAAATAGTAGTTCTCATCGGTGGTGTACTGAGGATAACAACATATTACGGATGAAATATATCAACGAAAATTTCGTTCTTGGTGACTAATATTACTGATGAAAAATGCATTTTTCATCGATAACAAATATTATTAACGATCCAAAATTTTTTGTTGGCTTGATTTGTGTTGAACGAAAAATTTTGTTCTTGGTGACTAATATTACTGATGAAAAATGCATTCTTCATCGATAACAAATATTACTAACGATCCAAAATTTTTTGTTGGCTTGATTTGTGTTGAATTGCCAACAAAAATTTTCATCGGTAATGTGTAGCAATGTAAGTTGCCCATAGAGAATCGTCGCTGAAGTTTTTTTAATTTATAAAAATAAAATAGTTACTGATAACTTCTTATATATAACTATTAAAATGGTTCTAAAATCCCTTCAAATGTAATTAATTTTTGGCAATATCCAAAGATAATTATAATAAACATAAACAATCTAAAACATTAGAAAACCCATTAATAAATATCATCATAAATATACATATAAACATTATGACCAAACGTTTTTTATCTCAATAATGTTGTCAGAGTTGAATCGATCAAATTAATGGATTATTAGGTCAAATCAGTCGCATCAATACAAAAAATCGAATGATATTATCTTTATGTCATAAATATATATAATTTATAGATATATATAATTTATGAAATATCATGATGTCATAAATATATATAATTTATAGATATTCATAATTTAAGAAAAGGCATAAGAAAAATAAAAAATAATTTGTTTATATAGATATCACATATTATTTAATACTTAAATATAATTAAAAATCATAATTCAAGAAAATTAAAATGTCTTTAAATTCAAATAAAATATATCTACAAAATATGAGTCAAATATGAGTTATAGGTGCGCGCACGTAAAAGCTCCCCTTGCAGAGAATGGATCAATCCCCGAATTTCGGTATATCTTACTAGAATGGAATTGGGATGAAACCCATCATCCACCAAGGCAAATTCCACATACCGTTCCACTCGGACTTGAGCGTCGATAATGTATACCATATGGCCGAGGTCGTCATTCCCCCCTAAATTGAGGAGTAAGTACCAGCGATAAAGTATGCTCCTTCTCGCTTCATTCGAGAGAAGGGGTTGGGCCAATTCGGGTATAACAACCGGTTGAGCACTGGCGGAGCTTCGCCAGGAGTAACCGGTTCTTCCGGCAATTGCATCGGACTAGGTGGGGGTGTAAAAGCACTTCCGCTATCGCAATACGCGTTTGGTAAGAGACAGTAGATAAGAAAAAAGTAATACAAAGAATGAAATAAGACGGCTACTCACATCAAAACGGTGCCAATAGAAAGGGAATCGACATAAAGAAATACAGGAACAAAGAAGGAATGATAGAATCAAACATTTTATATAAAATCATCAAAATTGAGGAACTTTTGCATGAGTAGAAGAAATTTTAGAAGAATTTTCACCCAGAATAGTAAAACTTTCAGAAAATTTCGGCCCAAAATTTTGCCAGCCCAACCATTTCATGTGACCAACCGAACATCACTTTACTTCTTCAATTTCCATTTTTTTATTTTTATTTTTTATGGCAAAACTCCTAATCAATTTTCTTCGTTTGTCTTTTTAAAAAAAAAAAAAAAACTGCAAATCAAACAAATACACGCATGAATTTTTTATACAATTTCCATAAAGATTTAAATTATAAAAACAAAATGAATTGGATTATTATATTTTCTTAATTTTTATTAGAAGAGATATATTATAAATAATTTACAAACGTATTATTTTATATATTTATACTCAACATTAATAATTAATAGTTAATTCATTATCAACTAAAAATTAATTATCTGTTTAAAATACTAATATCTAAATTTAAAGAAATATAATTGTATTAATTTAAGTTTTAATAATATTAATAAACTAAAAAATAAATAACGTAAATTTGATTACATAAAACAAATTTTCATTATCAATATTGAGGGTTTAGGGTTAGGGTTAGGGTTTATGTTTACAAAGATTCAACGATATCACACAAATATCATTAATTTCTAATAATATCTAATAGTATCTTTAATTTATAATGAATTATTTGTTAAAAAATTAGATATTGTTAATAAATCGTTTAAAAAATAAATAAAGTAAATATTTATTACTTAAAAAAATTAGATATTGTAAGATATTATTAAAAATTAATAATATTTGTAGTATATCGTTGAATATTTGTAAACCACTAAATCCTAAACTCCAACCATAAACCCTAAATCGTTAATGAATTGTTTGTTAAAGAAATTAGATATTGTTAATATTTTTTAAAAAATAAATAAAGTAAATTTTTATTACTTATTACATATTGTAAGATATTCTTAGAAATTAATGATATTAATGTTACATCGTAAAACCGTAAACTTTAAACCCTAAACCCTCATGTGGCAATGATGTAGTGACAAGATTCAATGATTTAGCATAAATATCATGAATTTTGGATAAAGAAATAATCGTTACTTTATTTATTTTTTAAACGATTCATTAAAGATATCTAATTTCTTTTAACAAACAATTCATTAACAATTTAGATTTTAGGATTTAGGGCTAGAGGTTAGGATTTATGGTTTACAAAGATTTAACGATATAGCACTAATATCATTAATTTCTAATAATATCTTACAATATCTAACTTCTTTAGGTAGTAAATATTTTCTTTATTTACTTTTTAAACGATTCATTAACAATATCTAATTTCTTTAACAAACAACTCAATATCAATTTAGGATTAAGAGTTTAGAGTTTCCGATTTATGGTTTACAAAGATTCAGTGATATGGCACAAATATTATTAATTTCTAATGACATCTAACAATATCTAATTTCTTTAATTAATAAAAATTTACTTTATTTATTCTTTAAACGATTCATTAACAATATCCAATTTTTTAACAAATAATTCATTATCTATTAATGATATTGTTAAATATTATTAGAAATTAATGATTATTTTTGCAATATTGTTGAATATTTATAAACCATAAACCCTAATCATAAACCCTAATATTAATAATGAAAATTTATTTTACGTAACCAAATTTACTTTATTTATTTTTTAATTTGTTAATATCTTTAAAACTTAATTTAGTACAATTCTTTAATTATATTTCTTTAAGTTTACATATTTTTGTCTTAAACAGATAAGTAACTTTTAGTTCATAATAAATTGTTTGTTAATTGTTAATGTTGACTTTAATAATGTAAAATAATATGCTGAATTATTCATAATATATCTCTAGTAATGAAACTTAAGAAAATATAATGATTCAATTCGTTTTGATTTTAGAATTTAAATCTCTATGAAAATTGTATTAAAAAATGATCCAATATCTAATTCATGTGTTAGTTTGTTATTAAAAATAAAAGAAAAAGAAGAAAAAGAAGAAAATTGAAGAAGTCAGCAATGGGATGGTCACATGAACTGGTTGCGCTGGGCGAAATTCATGGCGAGATTCTCCAAAAGTTTCGCAATGCATACTGGGCAAAATTCTTACAAAACTTCGCTTGACTCGTGCAAAAGTTCTCCAATTTCAATTTTCTCTTCTTTTTTTAATCAATGGAGTGTTTATTTATATCTAAATCAATACTTTCTTGTGTATAATCTTCAAAATCACTTATGTGTATCCCTACGTTCTTCAAAGTGAAAAATACAAAAAATTTTATAGAGATAAATTAGAGAACAGAGACAGTGGAGGAAAAAATGAATTTTTTCGCACTAAACTTTTATATTCCCGTATTAATTTTATTAAAAAATAAATTCAAAACTCTTCTTTGAGATTGCAAACAAATGAATCCCTATATATAAGGGGCCTATTTTGTCTTTCCCCTTATCTCGTGGTGATGTGAATCGTGAAAGGAAAACTTCTCTTCTTTTTTTTTTTTTAACGCTTAAAATCTCCTCATTTTCTCATGCCTTAGCCCACTTTTCATTAACAGGTTCTCTAACCTAGTTGGCCCCTCTCACTTGCTGCAATACAATATTTTTTTCCAGTCTTTCTTCCTCTTGCATGCATATTCCTCTTATTACCGCTTTTTCTTCTTCTGATAATGATCTTGTCAAGCCACCTCTCTTCTTCTCTTATTATTAAGGATTTATATTTAGATATTTCTATATATTTATATAAACATTTTCATAGCTTAGAAATCTTAAGTCTTGAATACTTTTCTAGTGGTGATATATTTCATAATAGCTAAACTAGATAATTTGTAAGACAACTATATAATGTAATTATTTTGACATAATAAGGCGGAAAACTTAGATTGTTTTTCGCCACTAAAAACTTTCATGATATCAGAGCCAGCATTATCTGAATTCTCATAATGAGTTACGACAAGGAAGATACTGGCAACGTTGACAACGACATGGTGGAAGAAAGCCATGTTTATAAAATAAAGAAACATGTCTACTATGTGACATCTTCTGATGGTTCCGGGCTAATCATAACGACAGTCCAATTAAAAGAGAATGATAAAGAAAATAATTATGTAGAATGGGCAAAAGACATGGGATTGGCTATGCGTTCGAAGAAAAAATTGGGATTTATAGATAGAACAATTCCCATTCTAAAAAACAACCCAGACAAAGAAGAAGAATGGTGGGAAATTAACATCTTGGTAAATTTATGGATTCTCAATACAATTGAGCCCTCTCTTCGATCTTCCGTAAATTACTCCGAGATGGCTGATGAATTGTGGATTGATTTAAAGGAAACATTTTTAGTTGGAAATGGACCACGAAAATATGAATTAAAAGCCGCTTTAGCTAACTGTAAACAAGGAGGAGATTCAATAAATGTGTATTATTTGCATTTAAGAAAATTATGGGATGAATTGGAAAATTACACTCAACTTTCGCCTACTATAGACACGGACTTTTTGCCAACCATTATAAATGAAAGGGAGGAAGAAAAAGCTTTCAAATTTTAATGGGACTAAATAGTACAATTTAAGGTACTATGCATTTTCATCATTTAGCTTCCAAGTTGGGTATTTCCGATCTTCGTGCTTCAACTTGAGGGGGAGTATTAAGGATTCATATTTAGATATTTCCATATTTAGATATTTCTATATATTTATATAAACATTTTCATAACTTAGAAATCCTAAGTCTTGTATACTTTCCGAGTGGTGATATATTTCCATAATCGCTAGATTAGAGGATTTGCAAGACAACTATATAATGTAATTATTTTGACATAATAAGACGGAAAAATTAAATTATTTTTCCCCATTGGAAACTTTTATCTCTCATTGTATTTCTCCTTCTTTTCTATTGCTCGCTGCCGTTGTCATGAATGCTACCAGCACTGCAACAATTTCCTTATTTCTTTCTCTACTTCATCTGAGTTCTCAGATCTTCATACGGGTAGATGATTTTTTTTCAGGATCTGGTATATTTAAGCTCAAAATATCTAAAAAAAAAATTGAAAATCTAAAATAAAAAATTAGGGTTGACCGGCTCGATTTGACAGGCCTTGACTGGGTTTTTATTTTTCGATTTTTCAAGTTAAATCAAACCGTCTTAGTCATCGGTTAAGTCTGAACCGCCAGTCCTGTCCGAGTCTATCAACACCGATCCCCAACACATTTACCTTATTTTGATTCGATCCTTCACAAATATTTTTTTATCTTTTTTGGTCTTCAATTAATTTACGAGCAAATTTTTTTGTCCTTTAGGACAAATTTCGGCAATTTTTACTAGTGCTCAGCGATTTCTCTTCAGTTATATTAAAGAAAAAAAGAGTAAAAATGGAAACTCATACAACTCAGTTAAAAAAATGAAAAAAAGAGTTGTTCCTTTCTTCTTTTTACTTGAATTGTATGAATTTTCATTTTTACCCTTCTTGATGTAATACAATCAGAGTTTAACGGGTTATCATAAATATACATAAATATCATCATAAATATAAAGAAGACTTAGTCCTTGTAGAATAAGAAGACTGGGGACATCAGTAGTAGAGTTGGGAACATCTATAGAGGGGGGGGGGAGGGGGGGAGGGGAGAGGAGACTCGAACTGACACGTTAAGGGCGGGATCCTTCAAGTCAACTGCAGGTGTTGTCGATGGTAATGTCAAGGGAACAGCAGCCATAGCAGCTCTGACTCAAGCTATGAGATGGAGATCATCGAGCATAGCACTGCACTTCTCATCAGATTCTTCTTGGGCACTATTCTCCACCTCATGAAATTTCTACAATATAAAATATTAGTTGAATAATAAGTTATAAATATTATATAGACTTCAAATTGGCAGATATTTAAAGTTTTTAATAACTTACCTAGAACTGTGAGACCTAAAATTGATATACTCTCCCTTCTTCACCCTTTTTTTTTTTTTTTTTGATGTCGATGTAGCTCCTCCAACTCCTTGCTCTTAAGGAACCTGTCAAATAATTCTTTTTTTTTTTTTTTTTGGGCAAAACAACAATACAATTAATGTACTTTCGTTACAATTAATTAAGAGAAATAAGTAATGATGAAAGGTCTTACCTTCTTCGCGAGAGACTCGGTGAAGGAGATGGACCCACCCGTATACTTCCTAGGTCTCAGTCCCCTCTCCCCCGGTCTTTCGTTCTGGTTCTTCTAATTCTTATTTTACTAGAACATAGCCTTGCATCTTGGACTATTCAAATAGTCCATCATCGTCCTCAAGTTGCACTCCTCAGTCCACTTCGGCCTGTTCATTGGCCCTCGATGTCATACAACATATCCCTTAGATGCTCGCGGACCTTGGATTCCCATGTGTCCCAAATCCCCGTCTCCAATGCCAAGTCCCATACGACCATTTTCTACATTTTAAAACACGCATAAGATTAGATAAATATATGCCATAAAAAAATAAAGACATGTAAAAAAAATATAAGACTAGATACATTTACCTTGAAATAATATCACAAATCTAGAATGGCCGGAGGTACCTTACCCTATTTATAGTAATGCCTCATGAACCTTTGCTGAATGAAAGAGTAATCAAAATTACGGCTTTTGACAATGGATATAATCTGTTACACACAAATAAAGTTACTATATATTACAATTTAGTAATGACAAGTATATGTCAAATACTTACTGATTGCCGGAAAGCTCCCTGGGCGGCCGCGACCAAGGCAGCTAAGATATCTGGGGAGCTGTGGAAGAAGGGGTTGGCTATGTCTTCGAATTAGATGTTGCGGGAGCCGTGGAAGATCTCCTAGTCGGTTGTGGCGTGGGAGGGGGCTGGTCGCCTGTACCGTCGGAGGAGGAGTCGGCTGAGACGATAGCAGCAGAGGTAGAGAAAATGCCAGCCACTTTAAGGATGATAACTTAGTCAAGGTCGGAGGAGTTAACTTACTCAAGATAAGGTTTCACCTCATTGCAATTAAGGAGGAAAAAATTCCTTGTTGCTTTCGATTCTCTGTCCATCCAAAATCTTGTTTTTATTTCACTGAATGATCTTTCTTGTTGATTGCATTGACAGAATCAAACCCTCTTGATGAAGCTGCTCGCCCTCATTATTGCGTCCAACTCTTTTGTGAATTGTAGATGAAGAATATAGTTGCCTCCCTAATGAAGTAAACATTACATGTTGATCCCTCGACTCTTGCCTCATTATTGATTGCCTTCTCTAAATGATTCAAGTACCTAATATTACAGGTAAAATGATACTTTAGGTTCATATGTTTGACTTATAATATAATTAAATGAAATTTCATAAATTACCTTTCCAATGAGTATATCTACCTGTATTGGATGAGACCTTAGATCCTCACCTCGTACGGTAAGTGAATCATCCACTGCTCCATAACATCGAAAAAACCCAGAGGAAATATCCGTTCAAACTTGGATATCAATATATGAATATTTTCCTCTAATTCATGCATATGAGACTCACTTATTTTTTGCACGCACAAGTTGCAGTAGGACATGCTTAACTCAGCCAAGCAACTCCAAACCTTGGCAGGAAGGAGCTCTAAAAGCGATGGGCATCATTATTTTCTTGAACACTTGACAATCATGGCTTTTCATGCTGGTCATTTTCATCTCGTTCAAATCAACACACCTGGCCAAGTTAGATGCATATCCATCTAGTAGTTTAAACTCTTTCACCTAATCAAGCATAAATTTTGATCTTTACTCAAACTATAACATGTCATTGGTTTCGAACCCTTACCAACACCACTCTCACTGATCAACAAATTCGGTCATTTGCAATACAAATGTACATCTTGTCTAACCTTGCTATTGTCCTTTGATTTCCCTTTCATATCCATTAAAGTGTTGAACACACTATCAAATACATTCTTCTCATTGTGCTTGACATCAATGTTGTAATGGAGTAAGGGATACGCCAATACCGAAGATCTCAGAATATACTTCTTCTTGATAAGTTCTGATCTTTTCGCCTACCATCTTTCTTACCCTATTTTGTTACTCTTTCAGTGATTTTTTGAAAGTTCTGGGACCTTTCCCATAACTATTATCCCGAAAAACGTAGTGTAAGGATGGCAAGTGGGACGGGTTGGCCCGCTAAAAAACTGAGACCGACCCGTTTAGGCCCATGGCCATAAAAATTGGCCCAACCCATGAAGATGTAGTCCAAAGGTAGTGGGCAGTGCCGAGCTTTGAAATTCTGAACTGAGGCCCAATTCGGACCGGGAACATTTAAGGCCCAAAATAGCCCAACCCTTGAAGATGACTGGTCGAGGCCCATGTTCTTGACCAGGATCGGTGCAAAACGCGATCAAGACTCGTCCAGGCCTATAGCACGCGAACAGTACCAACTCAAATCGGTGGGCTTGGCCAAAAATTTTGCAAAAACAAATGTAGGGACATGTGGGGAGGGGGTGGATCTGGTGCTTTGCGGCCGTTGGTGATCAACAGCCTAGATGATCTGATTGTTTTATCTCAATGGTCCAGATTTGTTTAATGTTTGAACCAATCTAACCATTGATATCCAACGGTCCAAATCAAAGGTCCGTTGGGATCCAACAACCATAATTATTTTCCTACCTTTTTAAAAAAAATTTCTAGAACTTTTTTTTTTTTATAAACCCACTTTTTTCTCCTATAAATATCTCCCTAAATCAATTCAATCATCACCAAAAAACTCTTTTTCTCCACTTGTTGAAAATTTGGAGAAATCAAAGAATCTTTGGAAAAAAAAATCAAAGCATTTTCAATTCTTCTGGCTTTCTAGCTTCATCAAATTAGTTTGTTTTCTTTAGATTTTCATTTACGTTAATTTGTTTATTAATTTTTATTTTGGTACTTTATTTGTTTACTTTATTATTAGAATTTGTTTATTTTGTTTTAAATGCTTATTTGTTTACTTTATTTACTATAATTTGTTTATTTAGTTGGCAATACTTGTTTCCTTTTAAAAAGTTTTAAATACTTATTTGTTTACTTTATTATTTAGTTAAATTTGTTTAGTTTATTATTTATTATGGCTTCAAGAAATAGATCCCGCTCCATAGACTTTGAAACATGAAGATGAAATAAATAAGATGTCTCCTCCTCCTTCTCAATTTGGAACCCCTTCTTCCTCCACACCTAGTGCTAGTTGTAGTAGATTTCTTTTGTTTGGGATGTTCTTGAGTAGGTTGTTGATGAAGCTAGATGTAAACTTTATAAGAAAGTGCTCTCACATAATTCTGGCAGTAGCATCGGTACACTCTGAAGTCATATAAGTGTTTTACAACCTAGATCAATATGTAGATTTAACTAAACAACAACAAATTTCTTCCGAATATATGGAAATGATATGAAAATTTTTAAATAGAATCAAGAGTAAAATAAAAAAAGAAGTTGTTAGGTTCTGACAACGGCTAGACTTCCTTTATCCTTACCTTCTTGTTAACCATTTAGGAGATTAGTAAGAACTGGATTCCAACCGGCTTATAAGGAATTTCCTAGATCTTCACTTGGGGCCGAACTTCTTAAGACTTTTGTGGACGGAAAAAACATATTGATAGCTATGTTTTATTCTATTCCTAGTAAATTTTCTCCTGTGATGTTTGAAGAGCCGTTACTTGTGAAAATTATATGTGCATTATATGTCATTGACTCGATGAAAATTGAATTTTAAACAAAAAAATATTTGTTTTAAAATTTTTGAACATTCACACAGTGGTTAAAATATTTTCAAACATGTCGTGATTACAAAATTGATAACAAAAATTTTCCATTTCTTTTGATAATGCTTCAAATAATGACAATGCAATGTTAATTGTGAAAAATAATTTAGACCAATCTTAGATGGTAAATTATTTCATATTAGATATACATGTTATATTTTGAATTTGTGTGTAAAAGGAGGTTATAAACATGTTGCAAATGTTGTGTTTACCGTTAGAAACATTATTTTGTCCATTGGATCTTCATGTACTAGAGAGCAACATTTTAAAGCACTTTATAGAGAACAAGGACTAGTTTGTAAAAAATTCAAATTAGATATTGATACTAGATGAAACTCAACTTTTGACATGTTACAAAGTGTTTTTCCTTTTAAACTACAACTTATTGAATTTTCACTATCAAATGATTTCTGCCCACCACTTTCTTCAGATTTATGCCCAAAAAGACTACCCTATCATGTAATATTATGAACATATACAAAGTGTATTTGGTTTAATACAAGACTTTGAGTTTGAATACATATATACTTACATAAGGTCCACATATCTTAAGTAGATAATCCACGTGCTGGATCGTGTTTCGCAGAAAGGTGCGGACAATTGTTACTTTACAAGGAAAATGTTTTCGTTCTTGACCGGCTGATGGAGTTGGACATGCCATTAGGTTAATGTTCATTGCATGGTAGTTTCTTAAATAGATAGCCTACCTTTGGTTAATTAGTGTCTTTGTCATGACTAATTATACAAGTGTGCTTGGAGCACAAGAACTGGACCCTATGGTATTAGTTTTTGGAAAGTACTGTTATGGGAAAAACTATAGATTTACATGCTACTGTGTGGGCGAATGCCTTATGGTATCCATGCATTTTGGCGGTCTAGCGAAGCTAGCATTATTTACTTTTGTATACTGTGGGAGAAGAATGCTACGCATGGGATTGAAGAACTCCCGTATGCTGAGTAAATGAATTATTTAGCTAAGACAAATATGTATGTTTGCTTATATGAGAATCACCCGCTTGTGATTGTCCAATTAATCTAGGGACCAATACCTTGGCAATATGACTCTTATGTTTCTTTAATGTAGTTCCCTAAGAAAATAGAAACATTGAAGAGCTCGAATTAGTGAACTAGAGGTCTAAGGATGGTAGATGTCATTGAGGAAGGTGATAGTACATTATTCCTATACTCAATGACGGGTGCAAACATTGAGGGGCATTATCGTTATTACACTTGTAGGTCAAAGACACTATGTCACAGGTTTTGTTCTTATGGTTAATATTTCTGTATGGTGATAATTAGAAATATTTAGAATAGAGAATAGCCTATTTATAGCAAGGGCATTTCATTTTAACCCAAGAAACAAACAATCATTCGGTCCCCTGAGTGCTCAAGTAACCTAAGTAATTATTTAATCAATAATCAAAAGAAATAAGACTTATTTGAGAGTTATAATTAATTAGGTTCTTAGTATTAATATACTAAGATAAAGGATCAAGTAATTAATTAAGAGAAGAACATGTTATCATTAATTGAGCCCTATTAATATTGTTAATTGGGCTAGGAAATTAATTAAATGGAGCCTGGACTTTATTTAAGACAAAACTCGAGCCTAAGATATCCACATGGCGGCAGAAAGCCTAAGGTTTTCATCCTTAGAATAGTTGGCCACCTTCTCTCATTTATGGGAAGGTGTTTTCTTCTGTATGTGATGGAAATCTCGCTTAAGTAGTATCCTATTTAGTTAGGATTAATGTTCCTTATAAAAATTCTCCAAGATTACATAAAAGATTAAATTTCCTAATGTGATGGAAGCTATATTTAGAGTATCCTATTGAATTGGGAGTAATTTTTTATATAAAGATTCTCCAAGATCACCTTGGAGATTTAATTTTCAAAGTCTTACTAGTGATTAGAACTCTTTAGGAAGTATCCTATTCCATTAGGATTAATGCTTTAATTAGAGATTCTCGAAGATCACTTTAGGAAATCCTATTTCCTAATTTATGCAAGACTTCCTAATTCACTTTAGGAAGATTCTTGTCTTGCATTTCAATAACCCAATGTCCGAAATTATTTAAGGGAAAATCCTTCAGCTAATGCTCATAATTCCACTCAAGAATTTCAGCGCTCTTGTTTTCTCCATCCTCGGAGAACTCTCTTCTTTTCTTCTATCTTGTTTCTCTCTAAGAGTATTTCCTAATTTTTGACTAAACACTTTTGAGAGGTTAGAGGATACTCAGGAAGATCATTAGTTCTGTGGTTGGTTTATAAGAAGAAGCGACATTTGCAAGGACTACAACCGGAGACAAACGAAGGACTTCAAGAAGGAGAAGAGGCACCAATACCTCAACTGTTCATTCCGCCACCAATAATAAGGGAAAATTTAAAAGGCCCTAATAATATAATAGTCTAACCATCTTCGTTCCGTTCACTTCTGCATGTGCCGCCGATGTATCAATTCCTTCACACTTGACTCAAATGTTTTTTATGAAGGTGTAGTTATATCTTATTTTTTACAAAATTTTAAACAAGCAACTGAACTTTTATCTGGACAATACTACTCCACTACTCATCACATACTCATCACATACTATCAGGACGGAAATGGAAATAAAAATTTTAAAGTATTACAAAGATTTTCCTCTCATATATTTTATTGCTTTGATTTTAGACCTCTGTTTCAAAAGTGAGGGTTTCGAAAGGTGTATTGATTTTTTTGTTCATGTTTGGATAGTCATTACAAATCACATTTGTCTCTTCAATTAAATGTGGACAAATAAAAAATGAAAGCATTAAATGCCCTCATATCCTTATACGATATCTATGAGGATTAAATGCGATAAAGTCAAAGAAGAGTGGGGCCAAAGGCGAGCTACAATGGGAGTTATTTAGGAGGTGGAGCCGGAGGATCTTCTTCAACTGTCGCATATGGTACCAGTTTGGATCTATGGTCAATCAGTGGCTGCAACAGTTTATTTACAAGAACAACTCTAAGTGAGTTGTCTTTATACGATCATGCCCCCTGAGTAAATGATCGTTTAGATGATTTCAACATCCTTTGATGGTGGCGTGATATTTCAGGACAAGGATGTCCTAACACTTCTTGTCTCTACAATAACATCTCGAAGGACTTTCTCTAACAGTCATCGTATAATCAACAAAACTAGGAGTCGGATGCCACTTAATACATTAGAGACTATTATGTGTCTAGTCGACTGGTACTTGCAATTAGATAGGATTGTCAAGTTAAATACCGTTGAATATGATATACGATCTGGATTTGTCGATGACGAAGATAATACAGAATCTCTCCACACACAAACTAGTCACTCATAGATTTGATATTTATTTTTGGATTTTAATAGTTAGGATAGTATTAACTTATTAGATTTAATTATTTTTAAATTGTAATTTCTTTGGGAGGTTTAGGCCCTAAGTCCCCTTCTATGTAATTTTTTTTTTTTTTGTTATTTATAAAACAGGTTGGGCCATGCCAAAATCCCACACCACTTCAAGATATTTTTTTCTAATATTGTTTTTTAACTTATGAAGCAAAAATTAGAAAAAAAAATCTTAAGTTTTTAAACTTGATAAAAATAACTTGAGACTAACACTTGTTATCAGACTTAGTGTACAAAAACTTCGTAGTCACAGATAACATTAAATGTCTATCATCTCCTTCAACCAAATAGTGTCTCTACTACTTTTAACATGTTATAAAACTTTTGTGCCTCAGGATTAGGTGGTTGTTCATAATTAGTTTCTTCCTCAGGGACAAAGTTTGGACATTTTGCATCAATTATCATCTCACGATATGTGCTGCTTTCAATTGGTATTGTCATAGAACTTCCTACCTTAATATTTGACCGGATTATACCAACACGTTTTGCAAGAACGTGGTTGATATGTGCCATTTTGTTATTATTCTTATATTTTATTTTCATCATTTTTACGATGTTTTTATTATATAAGATGTATAATTTAAACCATTTACCTTTACGTTTATCACATATGCTTCCCGATAAAGAAGATGGAGAATACTAATGAAAACAGAGCGAAAACGGAAAGAACGGAAGTTGTTGGCACTAAACCAGCAACCTACCGCCTGCGGTAGGTATTGGAGCTCAAAGAAGAAGTTGGATAGAAACCTACCGGTGATGGTACCCGTTGATGGTAGGTCCCGAGCATTCAAGGAAGTTTTGAACAGACCCCTACCGCAGATAATGTGTTTTTATGCTATTTTTATATAAGTTTCCCATTCTTTTGGGACATGCTTTAGTTAGGTCTAGAGAGGAAGTATTGGGGCGAAACTTAGTAATAAAACCCCTTCCAATTCTTCTTCAATTAGGTAATTTTTCATCAATTAACATTGAATTGAAGCTTTTTGGGAAAGGTTGAAGAAGTTTTATGGAGCAATTTCGGATTTCATCAAGAAAATCGAGAGACGAGCTCAGATGGCTTTCGGAACCGTGAACTAGACTCTTATTCATCCTAACCTTTTCTTTTCCTTGTTACTTATGAATACAATTATTAATTCGATTTCTGTTAGGATGTTTAGTAGCTAGGTTTTCTTTGTTTGAATGAGGGTTGAACCCTAACTTTTGAACCGTGGACTCAAATCGGGTGGCTTTCGCAACCGTGGACTCGACTCTTATTCATCCTAAGCTTTCTTTTCCATTGTTACTTATGAATACTATTATTAATTCGATTTCTGTTAGGATGTTTAGTAGCTAGGTTTTCATTGTTTGAATGAGGGTTGAACCTTAACTTTTGAATGATGTGATTTTCTATTGGATTTTATACAATTGATGTTTGTTTTATTTTGCATTGTTGTTCAATTATGTTTGTATGATGACTAATTTGCACGGAATCGATTTTTATCGCAAGATTAGTTGGAATTGAAAAAGGAAAACCGATCTAAGGCAGCTAATTGGATAATAAAAGTTGGCAATTGAATAGAGATATTCTTTGCACTTTATGGTTTTTAGATCACCTAATCTAATTGCATTCATAATCGGTTAGAGAGAGAAGAGATTCTCCTCTAAAAGTTAGTGAGTAGAGTTGCCTTCACCTAGAGATAGGGATTGCCCGATTTTTATGTGATAACCCGACCTTGGTTTTTCAAACATCATTTTATGATTTTCCAATTGAAATGCAGACAAAAATGGGGGGAATTCCATCATTCAAACTCTTTTTCTCAAATTTCAACCTTTTAAACTATTACTTTCATTTAATTGTTTTCTTAGTAGCTTTTAAAATATTTTCTCAAAGATCAATTTTGTTAGACTAGACATTAGATAAAACGGTTAGTAATTAAGCTTTTCTGGTCCCCAAGTTTGAAAACCCGGGTGAATAAACGGTTAGTAATTGAGCTTTTCTGTTCGACAACCCGGTGTATCTCTGTTACATAATTTTAGATATACCCCATTTAAGACATCAATGATCCAAATTGCAAGGCCACAATTCTTCTCAATGAGCTGTCCAATTATGATTCAAAGGCATAAAACCCCACATAATAAGATATTTATTCACAACTTTGGCAGTTTGATGTTTCTTATTTTTATACTTTGCATACTGATACATCATTTCATTTTCTCATCCATTGTTTGTAACTAGACACCAATGGAAAAAATAATTAACCTCATGAATGAATTCACTGGTAAGACCATTAACCCCGGGCTAGTTCTTCTTTACATCCAACTATGATCTGGTGTCTGTAACTTCTAAGAATGATTAGGAGAAAGATCATATTTTGGAGTCAAATAATAAAGGAAGAGATAAGGAAAATGATTTGAGAAGTTTGTTGGGAGAAAAATCTCACGAGAAATTTCAAACTCTTAGTTTCTATGAGATTTTAAGAAATCCTTTGTTATTAAAGTGAAAAGAAGTTAGAGAAAACATTCACTCAAATCTCCTCCAAACTTGAGAGTTTGTAAAAGATTATAAAAAATGCTTTGTCAATGGAGTGAAAAGAAGATAGAGAAAAAATAATCTCTCAAATCTTCTTCAAACTTGAGATTTTAAGAAATCTTGAGAGTTTATGAGTATAAAGTTTTAAAATTTAGACATACTTCAAAATATTAGTTTAAGATTATAAAAATCTTATTTCTTTAAGAACATAAGAAATCTTAATTAGTTTTTTAAAGATTATAAGAAATCAAATCTTAGTTTGTTTAAGATTATAAGGTTTTAAATTTTAAACGCAGTTCATTTCAAGTTTTACTATAAGTCATTACATATCAAAATCTAAGTTTTTATAAGATTAGAAAAAGTTTGATAGAGTTTTCTTTGTATTATTAACATTTTCCGGCCAAAAAGGCTATTCAAACAATCAACAATACAATCAAACACAAAATAATTAAAGAGACCAGGCTCCCCCATTAAACAATAAAAATTAAAGAGTTAGGGCTCTATTATAAAACAATATATGGATCAAAGAGTTAGAACTCCTGCATAAAACTGTATATAAACTAAATAAACATATATCTCATCCATGCATATAATGAAAAATATGCTACCAAAATCCTCACAAACAAAGCTATAAGAAAAAAAAAGAGAATAATATTAAACTTCAATTGTATATGATTGTAGAGAAATTCCAGCACCAACGTGCTTTCTGAATACTTTGTAATGGAGAAGACAAGAACGGAACTTTGTGACCCTTTTTTGAATTGCTTTTGATGTATATCAGAACTTTTCATATCACATTATAAAAGAAGAAGAAAATTCATAAAATACAATAGCCATCCATAGCCCATGTCACTAAAATCACCAATGATTTTCTTTAGCATTTCTTTGAAAGCGATCTGAATTCATCTCATGCGTGAATTATATATATATTATATATCTATAACATAAGAAATTGATTGCTAATACTTTTTCAAACTAAAAATATGCTATTTCTTTTACAAAACTATAATCCACCAATGTAACCCTTTGCAAACTTCCCCAAAAGGGATAATTCAGCATCAATAAGACAAAAATTTCAATGCATATCCAATGTAAACAAATTGGCACCTTGTAAACTAATTAGGAGCCCTTTATACAACTTTCTTGGAATTTCCTTCCCAATTTTTTTCTTTAAGAGATTGATAAACAAGGTTTTTCGCATAGAATATGATAGACCAAATGTAGCAGCAGAAGCACAACCTTTTCATGATTGAAATCCCAAGAGGAATATATATATATATATATATATTTAGTCCCTTGAATATTTATTCCTAAAAAGTTTTAGCCCTCGCCATCAATTCTATGGAAATTCGAGAATGAAAAACATGAGAGTCTCACATGACTCATAAGTGAGGTTAAAAAAGACATTTCATTTACTCAACTCACCATCACTCTATTAAACTAGATAATAGGGTTTAATTGAATACTTGAAATATTGTTGGGGTTTTTGTAAAATTTCTCTAAATACCTGAAAATTTCCTCCAAATTTAGAGTAAAATTCCCTCCAAATTTAAGGGAAAATCTCTAATTGAATACCTAAAATATTTGCAAGGTTTAAACTTGTTTTTCCCTCCAAATTTATAGAAAATTTCCTATAAACCCCAAGAATATTTTATGTATTCAATTAGACTCCAGTGTTTTATTTAATAGAATGATGGGTGAGCTGAGTAACTAAGATGTATTTTTAACCTTGGTCATAAGTCAAGTGAGACTCACATGTTTTTTGTTGTTGAATTCCACTGTGGAATTGTGGGGAGGACGAAGACTTTCTAAAAATAAATGTTTGAGGATTTCAAAAAATGAAAACAAAGATTAAGAATTAAGTTATGACTAAAAGAATACTTTAGGTACTAATATTGTCAATTTCTCAATACAATAATAGAAACATATTTCCGAAATTAAACAGAAATGCTAATTTTTTAAAAGAAACCATTGAAAATAATAAAAAAAATCAATATAGAGAAAAAAATCTTAAAATAATTTATAAATTTATAACTAATCAAAACAAATGTAAAATATACTTTTATTAGATAAAATATACTACCTCCGGTCAAGAATGTGAGTCATTTTAGAATTTTCACACGAATTAAATATTAAGAAAATAATATAATTTTTTATAAGCTTAATGGTACGTTTTCCCCATAAGCATTTTTCAAAAGTGGATTACGTGCATAAACATAAATTTATTTTTTTTTGGTACACAAACATTTTATTCTTAGTAGAATAGGTACATCTGTCGATTTTGACCGTTATACATTTCTTTTCGTCATTAAGTGGAGGGCGTTTTCTTCAATAATACTTACCTATCTTCCCCTCTTTCTTCTTCTTCCTCTTCCTTCTTCTACCAGACTATCACCGTAAACCACCACCTCACCCTTCACCTCTTTCTTCTTCCTCTTCCTCTTCTTTCCTTCATCCATCGCCGTAAACCAACACCACCAGTACCACCGCAGGAATCCTAGCCCAAAAACCCAAGAAACCGTGGGACATAGACCTATTGAATCAAATCAGTATTAAACAGTAGCAAAGAGGTACCAACAAAAAAAACATCCAGTAAGTAGAACTTCAAAAGTTAAAGAGGGAAATCAAATAGATTATAGCAATTACATTCTGTTTAGTTAGCCAAAAACTATGTAAATTCATGTGCAATGGAATTGGAGATGAACTAGTTACTCATTATTGAAGAGGAATTTGCAAGCCACCCTGTCAAACGCAGGAGAAGACAAATTTATCACATGTGAATTTCAAGTGACATAAACTTTTGCATTGGTGTGCTTCTTTTCTGAGATTTGAATGTTGAAATTACTTAGACTTTATGGATATGCCAGAGAAGGGTTTTGGTCAATTGAAATACTAATTGACCACGATATGTAGTTCGGATCCTTTGTAACACTCCCTGAAACATTCTCTGTATTATTTTTAATATAGACTACCTTTCCTTTTTATTTTATATTTTTTCTACTAAAATATTAATTAAAAGAAAGTCACACCTAACAAAGTTAAATAGTTAACCCAAAAAATTTTTATTTTGGGAGCTTATGGGAGAACAAAAAAAGAAGAGAAAGATTAAGTAGAAGAGAAGAGAAAATAAGAGAGTTGATTTTCTCTAAATGTTGTTTGTCAGTTTTAGATAGAAAAGAAAAGAAGAGATTTTTTCTTATTTGGGAGTTTAGAGAGAAATGGAAAGAAATATAACTTTTGACTAAAATAACTTTTAAATAGAAAATAATATAATATTAAGTATGATGTAATTTATTACTAAGAGGAGCAAAATACGTATTTTATTTATTTTTTTTAAATGGCATACGAGATTCGTCTGTCCGTTTCTCTCCAAGAAACAATTTGGGCCTGCACTGAGGATGATCCATCCTTCCTCCTCTCCTCTCTTTTCTCCACTTAAAACTCCCAAAAGAAAAAAATATAATCTCTTCTCCCCAAATCCCTTCTCTTCTCTTCATTTTTAAACTCTCAAACTAGTCTTTAAACCCAAATTTTCTCTCTACTCTCTTACCTGATCATTCTGGTGCATCAAGCAATTTTGTGCGCGCTTTTTCTCTGTTCCTGATTGTTCGTTTCTATCCTCTTCAAGCTCTGGTACCCATCTAATTTTTTTCTCTTCGCTTAATTCTTGGCTCAAAATTTATGTCTTCTTCTTCAATATCTGTGTTTTCATTGATATTGGCTCAAAGTTTCTACCTTGTTCTTGAATATTTGTGTTCTTCATAGATATTGAATAGAAAAGTAGAGGCTAGAGTACGCAGGAGCGGCAAGAAAGACAAGGTAAAAGAGAGAAGAAGATATGATCTACTTTAAGAATTTGGTTCTTCCTTTTCCTTTAATTATGAACTAAATTTTCTTTTTTAGAATCTTGATGAAACCCTAGCCATGTAAATTTGGTCTATTTTATTTTGGAAGATTTATTATATTATTTATGTGGTTACATATGTTAGGATGTTTCTTGGTTTGATGCAATTAATTCTTGGTGATTGTTCTTGTAGAATAATTATTTGGGTTAATTGATATTTTTATACATGCTTAATTCTTTTAGTCTTGAGTATATGTGATTTTTGCAAGTATATTGTGGGATTTAGAATTGAATAGTTCATGCTAATTTTAAATGATTTATGTAATAGAATTGAATAGGTCATGCTAATGGTTAGATGGGTTATGTCATGCATTTAAGCACAATATATTTTTTTAGTGAATCGAAGCTTGTAGCGTAGATCACCAGATAAAGGTGTAATATTTTCTCCTAAATAAAATTAAATCATTGGTATATAGGTTAGTGGTGGATTCAAAATTCTAAATCTTCTTCATTAAGCTCTTGCTAGTTTTTGTTTAATTGATTTTATTTATCAGTTTTACTTAATTCAAGAATAATTTTTAGATAATAAAACTTGATTGTTCTTTTTATAAAATTAATTTAGGAAGATAATAATTTAAGTAGTCAAGGCTTTCTCTGTGATTCGATACCCTTATACTGTTGTATTACATTGATCTTGTGCGCTTGCCAGTATTGGGTATCGAACCACAAAGAAAGGCTTAATTACTTAAATTATTATCTTTCTAAATTAATTTTATAAAAAGAAAAATCAAATTTTATTATCTAAAAATAATTCTTGAATTAATTAAAATTAATAAATTAAATCAATTAAATCAAAACTAGCAAGATCTTAATGAAGAAGATGATTTAGAACTTTGAATCCACCACTAATCTATATAACAATGATTTAATTTTATTTAAGAGAAAAGATTAGGCATTTATATGGTGATCTAGGCTACAAGCTTCGATTCACTAAAGAAATATATTGTGCTTAAATGCATGACATAACATATCTAACCATTAGCATGACCTATTCAATTCTATGACATAAATCATCTAAAATTAGCATGAACTATTCAATTTTATATCCCACAATATACTTGCAAAAATCACATATCTCTCATACTCAAGACAAGACTACAAGAATTAAACATGGATAAAAATATACTAACCCAAATAATTATTCTACAAGAACAATCACCAAGAGTTAATTGCATCAAACCAATAAACATCCCAAGATATATAATCACATAAATAATATAATAAATCTTCCAAAATAAAATAGACCAAAGTTACATGGCTAGGGTTTCATCAAGATTCTAAAAAAGAAAATTTAGTTCATAATTAAAGGGAAAGAAAGAACCAAATTCTTGAAGTAGATCATAGCTTCTTCTCTCCTTTAATGATTACCGCCGCTTCCTTGATTTTGCTCCAAAGACTTCTTTTTCTTTTTTTTTTTTTTTTTAGTTGTCCACTCCTCTTGTGTGGCTCTTCTATATATAGATAAAAGAAAAGAAAATTTCCAATCCTTCAGGGATTCAACTAAATTCCTAATCCTAAAAGGATTCAACTACTGCAGCAGGTAATATGCTTTATTATTATTATTTTTATCTTCTCTTTCCCAATGACCATGCGCACTCTTTATTTCTTTGACCAAATTTAATATGGAATCTTTATTTTCCATTCTTTTTTAGAAATCTGCACAATAAAATAAATTAAATATAATCATTATGATTAATGAATAAATAAAATATTCTCAAAAGCTAATAATTAAAACTTAAAGTGTTCAGTTGTATTAAAAATTAACTCTATCAATTTCTTTGGAGCTGAATTTTCCTAGTTTCTTTGCTATAGAAGATAAGAGGAAGTACAGTAAGTATAAGCAATGTCAAACTGACCTTGGAGGTTTTGAATTATCCATTTTAATGATTAGTAGCATGTTTCAAGCATTTCCTAGTCTCAATTAGTTAATCTCTATGGGGAAACCGACCGTCTTGCTTCCATTATTTGCCATCATTTTTGTTAATATGATTACGTTTGTAACTATTAATTGTTAACTGCTTGTGTGCCTATCTTCAATAAACTGTATAAGTGACTTCTTTTGCATAAAAAGTTTTGACTTTCAAGTACATTTAAAAGGAAGCGAATCTTGGGATAAAATTCAACTATAACCCTTAATAGATCGAAATTTTAGCCATTAGGGTTCTTTTGCTATTTTATTAAATGCTATACTTTGCCTAAGAAACATCTGTTCAATAGACTGTTCATCTTTGGATGGAGAATAGCTGTAATTCTTTCAACTGATATCATCGTATTCACACTCTTTTATTGTAAGGTTAAATTTTTAGAAGCACAACATAGTTATTCTTTCGAACGGGATATTGTTGCTACAATCAACATCTACTTTTCTTGTAGGGATCAAAATTCATTTATTTTCTTTGTCACTTACTTTATCATTATTTTCTAAATTAGGCAATGGATACAAATCTTGATACGAGTACTGACTTCTTAACAAGACATAGATTAGAGTTTCAAATTTTTTAAATAATAATAGGGACACTCTTTTGACCAAGAAAGAAGCAAAACTGGAGGATATTATTTCAACATCATGAAAATATGATATATAAGATCCATTCTAGAATTTCAAGTAAGGTAATTCCAAAAATAGGTATGAATTTTAGTAATGAAGAAGATGCTTATGAGTTTTATAAAGCTTACCCTAAGGAAGCTAGTTTTAGAATTCGAAGGAGTCTAAGTAATAAAGATAATGAGGGTAGGATTCTTGATAGAATCTTTTATTGTTCTTCTGAAGAAAAACGACCATCGGATAAAAGAGATGTTATTATTAAAACTCATCGTCCGGAACATGATTTGGTTGTGAAGCAATGATGAAGATTAATTTTCGAGTAACAGGATACTATCAAGTTGTTCAAGTCATTCATGAGCATAATCATAGTTTGTGCAGCCCTAGTAAAATAAATCTTTTTAGATCTCATAGAAAATTAAGTAGTTTCAAGCAATAGAGCCAGATATGGCACAGAGGGTTGGGATTACCCCTGAAGCAACAATTGATTTTATGAGTAAACAAGTTGGTGGACGCGAAAATCTAGGATTTATCCATTTAGATTACAAAATTGTGTGCGTTCCAAGCGTACAAGGAGAATGAAAGCTCGAGACCAAGGGGTACATTAGAATATCTGCAAAAGAAGCAATTTGCAAATCCTAACTTCTTTTATACAATACAAGTGGATGAAGATGATTTGATAACTAATATTTTTGGGCGACACAATGATGATGTAGATTATTCATGCTTTGATGATGTTGTTTGTTTTGATACTACTTATAGGCCAAATAATGATGGTTAACCATTTGCATTGTTTGTTGATCTTAATCATCATAAGAAAACTGTAATATTTGGCACTACATTGTTATATGATGAAACTACACAAACTTTTGAGTGGTTGTTTGAATTTGCTGAAGCAATGGCAGGAACTAAGCCAAAGGTTGTTCTCACAGACCAATGTCAAGCGATGGGAATTGCATTAGCATCAAAATGGACAAAAACACATCACCGCCTATGCATTTGGCATATCTATCAAAATGCTATCATCCATCTCAGTAATAAATTTTCAAAGTTTGATGATTTTTTAAAAGATTTTAGTGATTACATATATGGTTATGATGAGGAAGATGACTTTATTAATGTATGAATATTATGCTTAAAAAGTATGGTCTTGAAGGTAATGATTGGTTGAAAAAGATGTTTAATATCAAGGAGAAATGGGCACTAGCATATGGACGTGAGACTTTTTGTGCAGATATGACTAGCACTCAGCGTAGTGAAAGTATGAATAGTGTTTTGAAAAGGTAGGTGAGTTACAAAAATAAGCTGCTTAAATTTTTTCAGCATTTTGACAGATTGGTTGAAGACCGTCGTTATGAAGAGTAAGAGCAGATTTCAGAGCAAGTCAAAGTACTCTTTTCCTCTCCATTCCAGTGGAAATTTTGAAATACGCTTCAAAAATATATGTGCACGAGATATTTAATGTATTTCAAGTCGAGGTATGTAAAGCATATGATTCAGAGGTAGATATATGTGAAGATGATAGAATCATTATGAAGTATTTAGTCGTGCATCAGAAAAAGAACCATCAATATATTGTTGTGTATGACTCTAAAAAGGGTACTCTCATATGTAGTTGCAAAAGGTTTGAATTTGTTCGGATTTTATGTTCACATACTCCTAGAGTCTTATAACTAACAAGTTTTTTTACTATTCGAGATGAACATACATCGCCTAGATGGACAAAAAAAGTAAAAAAATGAGCTAAGGAAATTCCCTACGAGCTAGTGATTCATGTTGATCCTAAGGCAATGATTGGAGTAAGTTATAGAGATTTGTGTCATTTATATACATAAAATTGGTTACAAGGGCTGCAGAAAGTGAAGAGACCTATGATATGGCTAAGGATGGTAGGCAAAAAATGTTAGAAACAGTGAATGCAGGATTCAAGAATAACAAGTAGAAATTGTTTCAGTTGACATAATAGGTAATGCAAGAAGTGGATCAACCAGCACTATTGTTCCTTCTAATATTGGTTCTGCAAATGAAATAAGAGGAACTAAAACAAAGAAAAGCTTACTAGAAGATCTAGTAAAAGATTGCAAAGTAGTGTAGAGAAGGCCACAACGAAAGGAAAGACAAAGGGGAAACGATCGTCTCAAGCAAACAGGTATGTTCTTATGTTAGTTTTCCTTATTTTAATTGGAGGTATTGTACTATTACATCTTATTTATTTTCTCCAAAATGTTTTATAAATCGCCAGACCAATTTAGAATTGATACTCATAGTTCAATAAATTCTCTTGAACAAGGACCATCACAAATATTACAAGTATTATAATTAGTAATATAAAAGGTTGATGTTCTAATTACTTTCGTTATACATAGTAAGTTAAACATTTGTGCAGAATTTCTCAAATTGCATACCTTCTTAATCACAAGTTGCAAGACATAATTTCATACTTTTCTTTTTCCTCTCTTTGCTTCTTCCATAATTCTTGAATGGCTAAGTCATTATATATCTTAATATTATATCCCAAAAAAAAAGGGAGCTTCTAGTACATATGAGTTGAACAGGAGGAACATTATGTCTGAATATTTCGTATCACAACCATATGTCTAAACCATTTTTCTAGGTACGAAGAATTTACATATTACAATGAATATTTGAGTTTAACATTTTAATTGAGAATCATTTGACTTTTTTTTTATTAATGTAGTTCTTAAATCAAGTCAGTTACCAACAAAATCATGTGCCTATGAGTAGTGGAAGCATGACACAAATATTTCACGTAATTTTGATACTTCAGTAGTATTTGATAGCTATAAGTAATATGTGAAAACAACTATTGCTCTTTTAGACGTATTACCATCTAACAACTTATACTTCTTTCTTAAAATTTTTTTTAGGCAAATGAAGTGTCAATCATAGATGAAAGTGAAAGTGAAAATGCATAGATGAAGAGTTCGTAAAGACGATAATGCATCTACGTAATTCTACTAGACTAGTTATGGTAATAAGAAGGAAGGATAAAGAAAACAATTGGCTTGTTTTTTAATATTACTTATAGTGATCAGAATAATTCATGTTCAAAATTTGTTCTTAATTCTAGCTTCTTTCCCTTTCATGAAACTACAAGAAATATGGAAAAGAAAATCATTGGAAACTATATTTATTTATATTGGTTTTTTTTTTTTTTTTTTGTAGATTTGCAAATGTTGAACCTTTATATTAGTTGTCTAGTGTTAGTAAAAAGCCTGTAGTAGAGCTATTAAACTGAAAGAGAGAAAAACAAAGGCATTTATACAAGCACACTAAAAAAGATGTAAACTTGGAAGTACCACATTGATAATACTGCAAGTTACTCTTGCATATTTAATGTTCAAAGAAATGATAAAGAAAATGCATCTAGTCAAAGTGAAAAGAAAATTATTACTTGATTACACTGATGAATCATATATGTAACATCAAAATACATAGACATCAAAATACATAGACAAAGGGAAAATAAATACAAAAATGAACTACTACTTCATTAGTAATCACTATAACTTCTATTTACCAAAAAATCATTAACTTCTAAGTCCAACTTCAAACATCCATAGCTTTTTCAAAAGCTTCGATACAATTCTACAATCTTCTATGTTCCGATTGATGGTCATACACATCCTTTTGATAAAAGAAAATAGAGATGGTTTGACAATTACTAACTCCAATATTGAATTAGTTCGAATCAGTTGATTGTTAAAGATGATCTCTTGATTGAGAATGTAGTTCAAATGCCTAAGCATAGGGGCGCCTTGGGATGTAAATCTGCAACATATGGTTACTACTACCCTTGAAAAATGAAAAGAAAGGATTAGAGCTTTAGCTAATGAAATAATCAACATAGACAAATTGAAATAACATTTAGTAATTTTTTATTGTCCTATCTTTCCTTCTAAAAGAATATCTTTAAGAAAAACAGAGAAGCTACTTGATACAAGGCATATATGTCCACTAAATAATGCAAAGTCCTTTTTGAAAGACAATCCATAATGCCTTTGTTAAATTAGACTTCATTAGTGAGCACCACGTAATTAAGGATTTTAGAATTAAATCTTGAACTCATGTTGCTACATAAACCTTTTTGAGAAATTCTCATCAGATGAGATACAAGGTTGACTTTAGAAGAGGTTTATTGTGATTTCAATTTAGATATTTGCATTCTCATGATGTAAAATCCCACTTCAGTCTATAAACAACTAAGGAGAATGTTGATAATTTCTTTGTATTACTTCCTTTACCAAGTTAGGTGTTGAACACATAGGTATTCACCTAAACTAACCTTCAGACTTCTTGAAAAGACAAAAAAATCAGGTGAGTAGTGCAATGCTGAAACTTTTAGTTTAAGCTGTTGCAAATGCCTTGTTAAAATGGTTGTCTTGCATCAAGACATAGGAGCATAAGAAAGGGGAAGAGTTTCTTTGATCTAGAGAACGTTACTCATAGTAGAAATTGAAAGATGAACTACGTGAATCCAGAAATGCAAAGATCAAAGACTCTAAGTACATGGTCTTCTCTATTCGATGAAATATCAAATTTTTTCTATAGCAGTATCTTTTGGATTTATAGCTAGATATTATCATAAATGAAGATTTGTCAGCCAAAAGCTATAATTTGAAATCCTTTTTCTTTGTTTGTGGCACTATGGATCAATTAACTTCACATTTCCGATAATGTTGAAACACAAAAAATCAAGCTTAAACATGTTTGAAGCTTTACTTGCAAGAGAATAGAACAAGTTAAGCATTAAAAAACTTACTTGTATTTGATATATAAAGACAAGCTATTGAAACTGGAACCAATCTTGAATCTAAAAGTGTTAAATTAGTGTAAGGAATTCATATAACTAGTACTGCCACCCACACCTCCTAAATGTCGAAAAGCTAAACAATATATAAATTAGAAGTCCCATTAGATCTTCTATTTACTCAATTAAGTTTCTTGATTTTTAATAGTAAAACCTCCATAGTATATGATTCGTCATATAACAAATTTAATTACTTGTCCAATAAACCTAAATGAAATTAGCAATCAAAGCATCAAGAACATACTTAAAATATGCAGAACATACATTAAATGCAGAGAAACTTTTAATTGATCTTTTCGCTTCATTAAAAGCTGCAAAGGAATGTAGATTTTTCTATGATGTTGAAGGATAAGAGAAGCACCAATCAACTCATCTCCTCTGTCATTCAAACAAACCACCAAATTTCAATTTGAAAAAGAAAGAAAATTAAAAAGAATAAACAATTACATCAGCTTCGATTACCTTGTTTTTCTTGCTGTTCCTGTGTACTCTAGCCTCTACTGTTCTATTCAATATCTGTGAAGAACACAAATATTCAAGAACAAGGTAGAAACTTTGGGCTAATATCAATGAAGACACAAATATTGAAGAAGAAGGCATAAGCTTTGATCCAGGAATTAAAAGAAGAGAAAAAAAATTAGATGGATATACCAGAGCTTGAAGAGTATAAAAAAGAAGAGTCAGAGATAGAGAAAAAGCGCACACAAAATTGAACGGCGTACCAAAAAGATCAGGTAAGAGAGAAGAGAGAAAATTTGGGTTTAAAAGTTGTGGGTTAACTGTTTGGGAATTTATAAATTTCATGATAAAATTGCGAAAATTCCACAAAAATTTTCATTTCAACCAAACACCTCTCTCTCTCTCTCTCTACTCTCTTTTTCTCTCAAAGTCTCTCTAGCTTCCAAGAAAGATTTAGGCAAATTCAACATTGACACACAAAAAAAGTTTAGTACATTATTTTATACTCGTTTATTTACATTTTGAGGAAAAAAATACGGTCAGATCTCATTTGGAAAGTTGCGCACCCAACTGGTGCACTAGTGGAAGTGGTGTGCCACTCACTAGTGCACGGTTTGGGTGGTGCGTAGGGCTATAAACAGGGCGGATTTTACCCGTACTTGTGCAAGTCTATATCCATTTATAGCGGGTAAGGTTAAAATTTTATACCCGTTGACCCGTACCCATACCGTATGGATTCTATTAAATGGGTCTTGCTAAGGTTAATAATACCCAGACCCGTATCTCATTTGGAGAGTTGCGCACCCAACTGGTGCACTAGTGGAAGTGGTGTGCCACTCACTAGTGCACGGTTTGGGTGGTGCATAGGGCTATAAACGGGGCGGATCTTACCCGTACCTGCGCAAGTCTATATCTGTTTATAGCGGGTAAGGTTAAAATTTTATACCCGCTGACCCGTACCCATACCGTATGGATTCTATTAAATGGGTCTTGGTAAGGTATAATAATACCCAGACCCGTATATCTATATACTCGTGGTAATAAAATAATGATATATATGTATATATATTATATTATTTATATATAAGATTAAACCATAATGTTTAAACATCATATTTCAAGTAGCTAATTCCATTTTCAAATCTGTGGCCTTCTTATTATGATGTTTCTAGTACATAGTTCAGACAGAAGGAAAAAAAGTGTCTTGACAGTTGAGAAATAGATCATTTATGAGATTGCAAAAACGGTAGCTAAAGTTCTTGCATGGATGTCATTCAAAAATTTCCAATCCCCTTCTATGCAAATGAATTCATAGTTTAGATTGCATAGAGCAGAACCCCAATATATTTTCCACCTTAAACCAAAAATATCATACGGGCACGGGTACACCCAGACCCTACCCTAAATCCTGGAGGGTCGCGTCTGGGTCCATAAATTTTATACCCAAAGGGTTTGGGTCTGAGTCTGGGTTTGGGTCCATGTTTCACTATAAGGGTCTGGGTCTAAGTCTGGGAGTACTCAGAGGGTCTGGACCCGTTTACACCCTAGTAGTGCGCCACCTATTGGCGCATGAGGTGTGCTGGAGCGCCACTCACCCCCTTTTTTCGATTTTTGATATTTTTAAATAAATAAATTGTGTACGTTGTTATATTAATTGTTCTTAATATATATTAGTCCATTAATTAGTTTTTTTAGTTAATTTCATATATTAGTATGTTTTTTCCTGTCATAATTATAAATTGTTTAGGGGGTTGGTGTAGGTAATTGTTATTAGAGTTTTATGAATTGTTCATTTTTCATGTAGTATATTTATTTATGATGTAGTTAGTTTTTATAGTTTTTTATAAAATAATTAATGATAATCTGTGTTAATTTATGCATTCATATTATACTACGTTAATCTTAATTAAGATATGTATTAATTTAAATAGTAAGTAGATTTAAAGTCATTTATAGGGAAGTATAAAGATTAAATAATTATAATTATTTTAAAGGTTTTTCATTAGTAACTTGAATTAAGTTAGTTAGTTTTATAATTACTAATTTCATAATTCAATCATAGTCTAATTTAAATATTTAAATAATTAATTTCATAATGATTTAACGATAATAATTTATTTCATAGCAAATAAATAAGAATTAAATAATTATATTATAATTAAAATTAAATAAATAATTAATTAGTGTAATAATTTAATATTTTATTAATTAAAAAATCTAATTAATTAAAACTAATTTAATAATCTATGATGAATAGTAATAAGAACTAATTTTATAATTGAATAATCATTAATTAATAATTAAATATTCGGACTTCTATATACAAATTAATTTAAAGAAATTTTAAAATTCGTTCAGATGGATCCGGAGCAACCTAGACGCAGAGATTCAGGCTTAGGTCCGGTAGCAGATAGGAGCTGTCGGACTCACGATCGTACGATGACAACCTCTTTTAAGGGGCTTAGGGATAAGCACAACATATTTGATGTACCTACCACACCCTCCATGGGATGTTCATGGGCTGGATGCACCCAAGTCATCAGTTCTGCCTCTACCTATTCCCGCTAAGGTTCGGATGTCGTACGGCCCGCATACTCCGGTACCATTCCAGTATTCCACATTAGCACTGCATTAGTCTCACCCCGATGCATCATCTTTTTTTGCCCCTTATCCTGACGCCAGTTATATACATGATGTACATCAACATCTACTTCATGTGTCAATGGGTGTACAGTAACCCCAATTGGTTGTAGATGACTTTGGTAAGAGCTACGAGAAACTCACTACTGTATCAACAGGGTTACTATGGCACATTAGAACATATGTCTTCTTATGCACCTGGGTTATGCAACATTTTGTTCAGTATCAGGGTAGTGATGGTGATGAGTCGACAGTTCAAGTAGAAGGAGATAGTAAAGATGGGGATGTTGGTCAGAGTGGGAATACTGAGGGTGAGATACAGGGTAGGGATGTTCAGGGAGATGATAAGGATTAGGAGGAGGAGGAGGCAGCTGAGGTGAGAGTAGTTATAAATGTATGGTCTTCAGGGCGTACAGAGAGAGTAGGTGGGCTCATTGAGCGTGCAAAGAGAGCAGTTAAGATTGTCAGTCGAAGACGATGGGCGACGGGAGGCAAATCTTTACAAATTTAGAGAGTCGACCACCTGAGAATGTATCTGTTGAGGCTCCGGGCCCATCAGAGTCTTCAGGAGTTGGTGGTGGAAAAAAGAGATTGAAGAAATTCGAGACTGTTTGGCAGCAGACCGGATCCTCCCCTAGAGGTCCACAGGAGTTGGACATAATTCCATCATATAGTGGATACATCGCTGCCGCTATATGGCATGGATAGGTATTTCTTTTACAATCATCTTCTTATTATTTCATGATTATTGTGCATGTATAAATGTTTGTAAGTTTTTTCTTAGTATATTCTTATATTTTATAATGGAGTTTTTTAAATGGTCGTTCTAATGCAGGATCGACCTATATTGAGATTACGTGGTCGTCATGCGGCACTTACCATAGTACACACTTAGAGATGGTGATAGACAAGTGGCTGCTATATCAGGACTGGTTCATCTACAATCGTACATGTTCCAGTACGGACAGTATCCTTTTATCTGCATTCGTGAAGGGATGACAACCAAACACAAACTCACTCCATATGATGTTTGGAGAGATGACAATCACATTACACGATGTGGAGCTTATACTTAGGATACCTGCATATAGTGAGCTACTGCATGAGGTTTTTACCAAGGATCAGATCATCTAGATGATTAATAATGATATGGGGTTGAGCTTTTCGTTTCCAAGGGTAGTGATGCACAGCGTAGGATTCTTATGTCAGTTATATCTACAGCCAGTGATAGTGCACGTTTATTCACGAAGATGAGGGCATCCTATTACTTGCTTTCCATTCTCGGCAATTCTTTCTTCCCGACAAGAGTGGCCTATCTGTGGCGAGCTACTAGTTATGGCATATAGTGAGGAATCTACGGAGATGCAAGAAGATGGTGCGGGGTACTGCAGCGTTGGTGTGGTTGTACAAGATTCTTGGAAGGCCTCACGTTCGAACGTCCGTGAGTTAGAAGGTTTCTCATCACTGTTAGAGGTATTCTTCACTATTAATAAATATTTCTTATATTATTTGGATTTATATGCCTATACATTATATTCTTCTACATATAGTTTTATGTTATAGGCTTGGATATACCTATACTTCTTATATTCGCACAGACTATGTCGTCCTGCGCAGTTCCAGGGAGTCCTTATGTCCAACAGTTTGTGATGATGGGATATAGAGCGGGAATAGTTGCATTGGTCAATTATCAGATGAGGTTAGATGTCATGACTGCAACAGAGGTTGAATGGACACCTTATACTGCAGCAGAGATACATGGGGTATGCTTTTTCATATACTACGTCCTCTTAGCTTACTTTTCTTGTGTAGAGCCGTACATGCCCGAGAGATGTGTTCGGCAGCTTGGTCGGACTCAGGGGATTCCACATGCTCTCGTTATTAGTCCAGTCGAGCACTATAGGCCGACTTCAACTAAATCACATGTCGTGAGGCACACTGCGAGTTACTGTGTGCATGTTGATCATATGTAACATATTGCTATACTGCCACATGCTTGCCATCCGAGTTACATGCCATAGCATCTCTAACACAGTAATCCAATGATATAAAACCCAGAGTTACTTCCTGACAGAATTGAGTTGCCACTACGATCTCAGCCACCAGCTATTGTACTACTTGACTCCTTAGGTCCTTATGTTGGGGATGATGATCCGGATGATGTAGATACCCAGGTTGCACGATATAGAGAGATTTCTCGTTTTGTACAAAAATGGCATCTGTTTAGTGATTAAGTTTCCCGAAGGTTCATGTCATTATGTTTATTTTACGTACGTAGCATGTTTGATTTTTGCTTCTCATGATGGAGTTTTTATTCTACGTATGATGATGTTGTGTTTATTACAGTTATTACTCGTATTATTTTTGTCAATCAATATCACAATATACAAAAAAATTACTAAATGAAAACAAACTCCATAAAATTTAAATTAATGTCACAACATACAAATAAATTACATAATTACACATAAATTATGAAAAAATTAAAAAAATATGACAATCAATTGATAATACCCCCATCAATAGGTTGTGAAGGGGGATTCTTTTGGGCACACGTATAAGCCCACTCTTTGAACCGTGATTGATATGGAATCAAATAATTACGTACGTCCTAATGAGGGTGCCACTTCCACAACAAATTTATAGGAGGCATCATATAGTCTTCCTGCAAATGTAACTGTAAAGAAAAATAATATATTTTTTGGTAATTACTTCAAACGAAACCAACATATAGACTTAGAATGATTAATTAAATCAATTAAAATAAATTACTTATCCCGATAAAGTTTTCATGATCTGCCAAGTGGCCAATGTCAATCGCCCTCTACGGAGAGGGCCACCAACAAATGTATACGGCAATATTGTAGTACTCACAGAATGTCGAGCGATAAGTACTACACATAGCTAGTAAAGATTCGCAACAACATGCAAATGATCAGGTGGTTCCATCCAATATTCTCTCAGGACAGTATCTAAGTCAGCATGACATGTTTGAAGGAACATCTTCGATACTGACTGTTCAGACCCAACCCTATTCATGGTTTCGGACCTGAAATGTAAAATTTTTCTGGTCCACACTTTCATGAACTTTTATGCACACATGCTCAACCATTCATCATACAAATATGACAAGAACCACTGCATACTGCTCCAGTTGGTATTCAATTTTTTCAATCTCTTTGCTTAAACATCTGGCTCCTGGTAGTTCACTAATCTTCTCAAGTTATCTATACAAACTTTTTAGTTACTCTTTACCAATCAACGGAATTAATTTTGCCTCGATATTCTTTTCAATATGTCTCCGACATAGCATACGTATGATTTATTGAACATTATAGATACCACTAGCATCAAACCTATTTCATTATTGGTAATGACAACTGCCGATTTGTGAACATCGAAATATAATTTATTAAGATATTGTAGTACCTATTGATAAGTAGCAGCTTGTTCATTACGCATAAACGCAGTAGCTATATAGAAATTCTTTCCAATAGGTGCCATCCCGACTGCCTCAAGTAATGGTATGTTGTACCTAAATAAAATAATAAATTTTTAAACTTAACAAAAATAAATAAATAAAAATATTATAATTAACTTAACTAAAATACTAATAAAACTTAACTAATTCATTTTCATTTTAAATAACATATAACATACGCTCAACATATTTTAAATAATATATCGCTAAAAAAAATTAACTAACATAAGATCTTAGATATTTATAGCAATTGACAAATGGAGCAGCAATTTATTATTAAAGCAACTTGCTTGTTTGTTTTGTAGGTTGTGTCAAGTACAAGTACATAAGGCCACGTCTTCTCCCCATGGCAACAAATATAAATGTACGGCCTAAACCCTAAATCTTTTTTTGTAAAACAATGCATAGTCGTCACATATGTTTTAACTGTCTTTGCTCGTTTTTTACCCAATCAACCAAATCATCTTTTGAATTTAATTCACGATCTATTTGAAATAAATAAAGGTGGTCTACGAAATCCTTTGTATGTAAAATATCCTCAAATTGTTTGGAACATAATTCATTATCTTCTTACATAATATTAGAAGATAAAAAGTATAAACAACTCATATTTTAAATAAAAATAAAACTAAGTAACATAACAATATATTTATAACTTCATTAATATAGTAACTTATTAATTAAGACATAAAAAATAAACATGATGTGAAACTAAACATATTAATTATAATCACAATTAAACAATTAATTATAACATAAACAAGAAAAACACTAACTTTAACATAAATAATTAAAATAATGAATAATAATTAATAACATAATCATATTAAATATGAAAAATGAATATAAAAAATAATCATACATAAAATAATTAATATAACACCTAATTATCCTTTACATATTTAAAAAAGACACTGAAAAATAATGAACGGAAGTAGCTGGCGCATGGAATTGTTCGTGCACCAATGGCTGGCGCACCAGACCATCTGGTTTGCCAGCTGCTTCTGTTCAATTTTTCAGCTTTTTTGAGGTCGTTTTTACCTCAAAATTGATGTTTCTAGTACAAAATCTTTAAAATTATCAATTTTCAACGTCTAAACCTTCATAAATCTTCAATAATCTTCAATTAAAGTTAGAGAGAAAGAGAGTAGAGAGAGAGGTGTTTGGTTGAATGAATTTTGTGGAATTTTCATAATTTTATCGTGGAATTTATAAATCCCAACTATTTAACTCCCTTAAGTGTGGCTTTCTTTTAATTAATATTTTAGTAGAAAACATAAAACTAAAAAGGAAAGGTAGTCTATTAGGAATATTACTGAGGATGTTATATGGAGTATTATAGAGGATCTAAACCGCAGAACTAGGGAAGAAAAGTTGCAGGCTCAAAAGAAGTTAATTGAAGTGCCTTTTGCAAAAAAATAGAACTGGTGGTAGTGAGTAAAGAGGTGGCAGTGGCGGATGGGTGGTGGACTCTTAAAGGAGAGGAAGAAGAATGAGGGGAAGGGCAACAAGAATGAAGAAGGGGAAGATGGATATAGAAAGGTTTATTGAGAAGAAAGATAAGGAATGAGGTAGTGGAGGTGTAAGTTAGGGGTGGCGGCGGTGGCAGTGATCAGCAAGGAGGTGATGGAGGAGAGAAGTGGCAGCGATTGGAGGGGGAGGTGGAGGGGGAAAAAGAGGAAGAAGAAATAGGGGAAGATAGGTTAGTATCATTTCACCTTGGTCCTAAATATTTTTTTATTTTTCTCTTTAGTCCCAAAATAATCTAAGTGAGATGGTTGGGATTTTGGGGAAGAAAATGCCCTTGCCTTAACAGCCAAAAGAAACAATTAACGGTCAAAGTAGACGGATGTACCTATTCTACCAAGAATAAAATGTTTGTATACCAAAAAGAAATATATTAATATTTATGAACTTAATCCAATTTGAAAAATACTTATGGGAAAACTATACTATTAAGTCTTTTTTAGATAAGAAATCTATTTCACCCCTTAATAAATAAGGAGAGAAAAAGAAAGGAAGGGAGATAATAAATTATTTAAAGATAGTAGAATTAAAAATTATACAATAAATGTACATACATTCAAACATGTAAAAGAACTTATAATTTTAACCATCCAATTTTAGCTAAACGGACTTACATTTTCAACTGAAGATAACTATAATAATTTTATTTTACCGAATTCTATTACCTGTGAGTGCTCCGGATGATGGTACTTGTTTTAAAATGGTCATCTACTCATTAAAGTTAGCTCCAAATGCAGACTGAAAAGGTACATTTAGATTTGGTGGGAAGATTGTCCAATTTAATTTTTGAATAATTTAAGTCTCTATTTTAATTCTTCTTTTTTAGTTTTAACGGTTGATCCTTCAATAATTTTTTTTATTTTTTTATTCTTTTAAATAAATTTACCCCTGTCATACATTGATATTTTTCTTTAGAAAAACTATCTAAGTAAAATTGAAATTTCAATTATAATATCCAAAAAAATTAAAGAAAAAAAAATTACAAACGAACAAATTCTTAACCCACCGGAGAAATATAGAGAATTGTGCATATATACTGTCTTCTTTAGAAATTACAAGAGCCCTAGTTACGGTTTATAATATAAGAGGATTGGCATTTCTCTCATAAGTTAATGGTTTGTCCGTTTAAAATTTGTTTTTTAAATTTTTTTTTTTCAAAAATTAAAATTGAAAATTTCAATTTTATTCCTATAGTTTTATGAAGAAAAAAAATCAATATTTAACCGGAGTAAATTTGTCCAAAAAGATTTTTAAAAAAAATTAAAAAAAAAGAATGGAAATAAATTATTGAATGATCAAAACGGTTGAAATTAAAAACTATGGACCAAAGTGAAAAAACCTAAACTATTTAGGGACTAAATTGGACAATCTTCTAAATTGGTTTAAAAATTAAATAAATTAATTTTTTTTTACTCAATTTTCATAAAAAAATCAATTTTGTGCGAGTAAAATTATGAAGTCCAAAGTCAAAAAAATAAAATAAAATAAAATAATTCCCTTCTTAATCCAATCCAAATGCACCCTTAATCCTAAGAATATTTCGATTGGATTCTATCCCAAACCTTTTAAATTTCTTTGATTCTTACCTTTCTTCTTAAAAAATAATTTAAATAATTTAATTTTTACAGAAAAAACATTAAAATATAAAATTTTACTTTTCATTTTTTTTTTTTTAAAGAAAATTCACCTTGCTCTCTTTTTTTCTTTGGCAACAGTCAAATGTAAATGTAAAAAGTGTTTGTACGCACTGAGTTGATATATCATATACTTATGGTGTATCATGTATAATATGTCTAATTCTAAAATTAAGTAGTTTTATTTAATGCTGTAAATAAGTCAATGAACCAAATTGAAATGCACAAGGCTCCCCTCACAAGGTCATGCGTATTTTTGGAGTTCAGATTTCCGTCGTCTTTCCTCCTCCTCCACATCGATTGGCTTAACATCGACAAAAAATTCGAATTCCGTCGGTCAAAAAGGATGAGAAATTGATCCAAAGGCACGTTGTTTGAGTTACGAAATTTTGAACAACAATTTGGGATTTAAATCCTATGTTTCCACAGTTAAAGTCGTGAAGATGGAGGCGGCGAAAATTGGCAGCGAGGTGTGATAGTGGGGAATCGGACGGCGGGTGTGAGATAGAATGGCCGTATGTAGCTAATCCAGTTGATGGGGATTGAGTTGTGAAGGTCAGTGGGATTATATCAATTACGCGTTGCAAGGAATAGTTCAGAATATGTTGAAAGCTCTGTGCTATCAAATTAATTAAATTACTCAAGAATATAACAAAGTCCCTTTATATCTGTTTTGGGAATTTTGGCGAAATTACCTGAAACTCAAATCAGAGAGATTGCTTCAGCTCTTGAGGCCTCGGACTGCCCATTTATTTGGGTTAAAAGGAACCAAGAAAATGAAGAAGATTGACTCCAGATGGCTTTGAATAAAAACTTTGAAGAGTGGAAAAGGATTACTCCTCAAGAATTGGGCACCCCAGTTGAAGATTTTGAACCATCTCCACTCATCGTGGTTGGAAATTTTTATGCCATATTGAGCTGCTTTGATGTTTGTGACAAAAACAAAACTAATGGTGATTTGAAGCCCGGTCTCACAAACACAAAAAGTATGTGTATGATGTAATGAAAAATTATGTTTTTTTGATGAACCAGTGTTCTAGTTTTTTTTTTTTCCTTTTTTTTTTTTTTTTTGTTGGTAAAAGTGGTCGGAGTTGTTGCTAGCTATAATTATTGATCATGATTTGGAATCTCATATCAAATATTAGTTGTTCGAATAGAGATTTGTGAATGACACCTTAATTATAAAAGTAAATTATAAAAATAGTTACCATAATTATAAAAATAGGCATTTATAGTTATAAAAGTAAGTATTTACAGTTATAAAAGTAAACATAATTAATTCTAAAAATAGGCACTCATAGTTATAAAAGTAGGCACTCTAAATTATAAAAATAGGCATTTTTAGTTATAAAAATAAGCATATTTAGTTATCAAAGTACGTACTTTCAACTATAAAAGTAGGCACTCTTATTTATAAAAGTAGGCACTCACAGTTATAAAAGTATGCACATTTAGTTCTAAAGGTAGGCACACTTAGTTATAAAAGTATATACTACAAGTTATAAAAATAGGCATACTTACTTATAGTCACTCATTTTGTATATTTTATATTATAATCACTATTAGTTATGAAAAATAAGCACTTTAAGATATAAAAGTAGGCACTCACAGATATGAAAACAGGTACTCTTAGTTATAAAAATAGGCACTCACAGTTATAAATGTAGGCACTCTTAGTTATAAAAGTAAGCACTCACACTTTAAAAGTCGACACACTTAGTTTTTAAAATAGGCACACTTAGGTCGAAAAGTAGACACTTTCAGTTATAAAAGTAGACACTCAATTATAAAAGTAGGCACTCTTAGTCATAAAAATAGGCACTCACAGTTATAAAAATCAGCACACTTAGTTTTAAAAGTAGGCATTCACAGTTATAAAAATAGGCATTTTCAGTTATAAAAGTAAGCACTTTTAGCTATAAAAGTAGGCACATTTACTTACTCATTTTTCATGTTTTATATCTTAATCACCCTTGGTTATGAAAATTGGGCATCTTTAGTTGTAAAAAGTAGCATCCATAGTCATAAAAAAAAAGGCACCACTGCGAAAAATAACTCACCGTGCATGTTTTACAGCATAGGCACCTATAGTTATAAAAATAGACATTCACAGTTATAAAAATAGCACTCTGAGTTATGAAAATAGGAACACCTACTTACAGATACTCATTTTGCATACTTTATATTATAATCACCATTGGTTATAAAAATAGATACCTCTAATTATAAAAATGAGCATCTATAGTTATAAAAATAAAAACACCACTATGAAAAGTAACTCATTATGCATATTTTACAACATAGGTACCCACGGTTATAAAAGTAGGTATTCTTAGTTATAAAAACAGGCATACCTATTTAAAATAATTCATCTCACATATTATATAGAATAGACACTCATATTTATAAAAATATGCATTCTAAGTTTTAAAAATAGGCACACCTGCTTAAAGTAATTCATCTCGCATATTATATAAAATAGGTACTCCTAATTATAAAAATAGGTACTCGCAGTTATACAAGTAGATACTTCAAATTATAAAAGTAAGCATACCTATTTCAAGTCACCCATTTTGTATATTTTATATCATAAATACCCTTGATTAATAAACAAAAGCCACCACTGGTTGTAAAAAAATAAAAAAAGGAATCCATTAAAAAAAAATCAATGCATAAAGTAACACAACTTGCATGTTATACATTATAGACACATATAATTATAAAAGTAGTTATCCCAATTATAAAAATAACCACACTCAGAAGTTTCATCGGATGAAGCTTTCAAGAAACCAATTAATATGACTTGAAAATATTATTTTTGTTTTCGATAACCTAGACTTGTTCTTATATAAGTGCTTAGAACTATGAAGGCACACAGACTAGGGTGTATTTGAATTAGAAATAAAATTTAAAAAAAAAGTAGAAATTATTTTATTCGCGACGGCCTAAAAGTAAAAAATATATATAATATATATATAAAAGTAAATGAATTTAAAATTTAAAACTAATCTAAATGACCTAAAAGACTATATAATTTCTTCATCCATTCACGGCAGAAGAAGAGTAGGTAAAATTACAAACGTCTCTCTAATTCCTTCGATTATTTAAGAAATACCACGATTGATTTCAATAATTACAGAGGTACAGCAAATTAGGAAATAAATTAGGTCATGAAGATGAAATTGACTCGAAACAGGGAAGAAAGAATGGAGAAGAGGGTGTTAGAGGAAACAAAGCGAATAAAAGAGAAGCAGAGGAAGAAGACAAGCATGTGAAGAGCTCATTTCGAGGGAATTTCTTCCTCCATCATTGTTGCTTCAGAGCTTCCATGGCCTTCTTCTGCTCTGATACTAAGAATTCCAAGAGTTCTATTCATCGTTTTTCTTTACTGGATCTGCATCTGAAATTAACCCACGTGCTTAACATCGGAGAGAACAACTTGCACGGCTGATGAATTCAGAAAAGTAGCCGACGACGAAGACGATATTGTTTCTCTCTCTTGAAGTGTCAAGAGTCCAGAAAATCAAAATGGATGGCACGTGGAAGGAGAGTAAATTTAAATTGGATCAATATTTAACTTTGATTAAAATTATGTAATTTTACTAATTAGGCAAGCCAACCATGATATTGTCTAGATATATGATAAAACTTGCCAAAGTACACCTGTGTAAGTAATTTCCTGTATTAAGAAAAGGCCCTATGGATAGCCGAATGAAGTTAACGATCCTTCTCTGCGCTTGACGTTTGATCACTATTCTGATTCCTCTGCGCCAGAAAACGTTTTGTGCTTTCAAGAACACCAAAGAATATTGAACCACCAATGCCTATCCACAGCACTCTAGGTTGTATGCCCTGTAATTAACATGTAAGAAAAATACTGTTAAGTAGTAATGCAGTCTAGATTCAGGCTCTAAAATCAGGAAGCAAACATATCAGCCCAAACAGGCCAAAATACACCTTGAAAATGATACTAGTTAGGGGATTCACGTGGCAAGGTGGTAATTCAAGTGGGAGAAGCATTTTTTACCAAACGAGAGATCCTAAGTTCGAACCACACAAAATTGATATTTATAATGTCTGATTAGAAGTGAGAACAAAACAATGCCATTGGCGTGAAGTTATCTAATTGTCTTTTAGTCCACCTTGAAAGATTTTTGAATGATAAACATGGGCGATAGCTACGCTTAACCAACAAACCAATCCCAAGGAACATAAATCTCTCTCTCTCTCTCTCTCTCTCTCTCTCTCTCTCTCTCTCTCATACACACACACACACATCTCCCAGGAATCTCTCTTGATCATAAAACATGCACCCATGCAGATGCCCTGCTGCCTTCTTAGCTCCAAAGAGGAAAATGAAAGTAGTCTAATAAAAAATACATAAAAGGATAAAAGACGAATATATCAAATAGGCAAAATTAAAGATGTAGTTGTACCTTTAAAAGAGCAGAAGCACCTTCTTCTCTCACAATTGTCTGGACACAGTCAAGGATACCTTTATATTGGTTTGTTGATCCCTTCAAAATACAAATACAGCACATCAGCTACTTAAGCAAACTCAATACAAGTGTGCGTGTGGTGATGGTGGTGGTGGTTGGGGGGGAGGGGGGAGGAAGAGAGATAGAGAAGCAAAATACCTGGACCATTAACCTTGTCTTGATCACATCCAGAGGTGTTGTTATAGCTCCAGTAAGAGCACCTACAAACAGATTAACAATGCATTGGCATCTAGGATCGAAAAATGTACATAGCACATCAAGTTATGGCTTCATATTTTTTACTTTTGCCTAGTGCATTAATTCTCCATAACGAATCAGAACTAAAATTCCCCTGAAGTTCTAGGGGATCCCTTGTGCATAAGTAGGAAAATAAATGCATCATGGGAAAGTGAGAGGCAAGTAAAAAACGGCAACTCACAAATGCAACAAGAGATAACAATTAGGAAGTTGGCTTACCAGCAAAAGCACCAATAACAGCATTTTCAGGATCATTTAAATCCCTCTTTGCCTAGTTTAAGGAACATCCAAGTAAAGCTTCATTCAGTAGGAAAGTTGTTATGAAGACAGCAATAACCAAAATCTTTGTGCATGATCATGATAATTTTGCATAAAGTACATTGTTATTATTGTTATGAATCATGACCAGAGAAAGAAGAGCATTTTTACAGAAATAAAATGTTTGATCAATGCATCTTGGCAATGGATCGTATATGCTTTGTCAGTTAAAAGTTACAGATATAAGTAAACATAGATGTAATTGATGTTTGGAACCAGAGGTGACGAAAAAGAAAAAGGAAAAAAGCTCTGCCGGTACCAATATTGATAAAGTCTTTGAGAAGGAAAGTACTTACAGCCAGCTTATAACCTATTCGAAGCTGTTCGTAGATGCAGAATTGTATTGCGTCAAAGGGCAGATCTCTAAGTAAAAATGATCCATAGCCCTGCAAAAAGGTGCGCTAAAAGTGAGGCACAAGAATAGAGCTCCTTTCTTTTCTTCTTTTTTTGGTTGGGGGGGGGGGGGGGGTGTGGATGTCGGGGGCAATACACAAGTTCGGTATTGCTTTTACCAATTATTTAGTTATATTTCAGCCTATTAAGAAGTGAATATCCAGTAATTGGTGATTACTCTCTAAATAGAAAATCTCTACATTTAAAAGATGAAAGGTGAAAAAGTTTCTGATGATAGATCATAGAACAGAATGGATTATCAAGTTATCTTACCGCATAGAGACCTTTAAACCCTTCCTTGGAAACAATTAAACGAACAGCATCGGGTGCCGAAGCAAATTGTCTTGTTTGCAGTCGTTGCTTAACAACCTGGACTGACAGAAAGGCAAAATTAATTAATAAAAGACAAGATACGGAAGGTGCAATTGTAAAAATAATAAGAGAACTAAAGAAACACGTGCCTCTGTTGGAACACGAATAAGAGAAGCAGCAATACCTCCAAGGGCACCTGCAGTCTATAAGGAATTTGGCATATGAGAACAAAATGGACGGAAAAGTCCTTGATGCTTTGCATGAAGAGTAGCAAGATAATGACTTTCCGAGTTGCAAGGTATATATTTTCATGGAAACATTTCCCATAATGCCATAAAAATGTTAAAAACAATTAAGAAATTCTTTAACATTTAGAACTCTGTAATTGCACCATTCCATTTGGAAAATCACATACTACGGAGACATATAGGTTATAGCCCAAAACAGAAACAAAATCCCCATTACCATGTTGAAATGCAAGATGGAGAAAATCAGCAGAAGAAAAATAAGGATTATGTTCAAGTGATTAACAATAAATTAAAAAGTCATCAGTGCTCGTCCAGGTCCCATAAGAAGGGAGCACGGTATAACTCAGATTTCCATACAAATTTTGTCATCCACAAGGTCTAGAAGACCCTACCTATGTCTCGTAATCTCCTAATTGACCTGGCAATTACTTCCATATAGTAATAGTGAAAGCACTTAGTTGTAGTAAATATCATTAGCTGATAGAACAGTTTAAATGAAACACAATAACTTTGAGCACCAATAGCTAACAGTTAAGATATCTGAAATTCCACAACTCAAAACTGTTCCTACCATGTTTACATTATTTATTTCCTTCTCTATTCTAATTCCAACTATATTCCTCTTTGTAGTTGCCCATGGTTAAAGCCTCAAGATGATTTGTCCTCTCCTATTACTAGAACTATCATAAAACATAGTATTTATTTCTTTACGTACATTTACTAGCTTTGGCGAAACACCTAGCGTCCTATTTTAAACTGAATGAATGTTGTCTATTATTTATCTAAGATTATGCATGGAATTATTTACTTTCAGAAGGAAGGCAATATAATACGAAGTAATTGGCTGAAACAAAAAGGGATACAATTCCTATCAGGGTCTCTCATTTGATATCTTTTGCTTGGACCTTCTTGGGTTTGTTTACAGAGTCATTGAGGTACTTTACCAATCCTTTAACAAGTCTTTAGGAAATTTTCCTTCCACTTACAAAGAAAATCAAAAGTTTTAGAGGCCTAACAAACAAGCTGAAAGTTTTCAAATGCAATACATCCATACTAGTCCCAAGGTATTTGACCAAATGAAATATTCAGAAGGAATAAATGGTGGATTTATCAAATTGCTGCAGAAAAGAGATAATGGAGGATTGTGATGATTCTTCAATCTTTTACACTAGCTAGTTTAAGCATGAAGATAATCCATAAGTCATGAGCAAGGGGAAAGGGCCACATCATTTCCCTGCCTGTGTCTGAATTTTGAAGCAGAGGATAATATTAATTCAAGAAAGCAAAAAGGAAGAAGAATAAACTGTAACAGACTAACAAAGTAATAATTTCAACAAGAGATTATAAATCAAAAGAAACCATTGAATTCCATCAACCAAAACTTTTTTCTCTGTTCTTCTAATATTGTGTTAAAAAGGAAGTCAACTTCTTGAAGGATATTCAACCAATTTCTGACCATAAAGGATAAGATAGATTCATGATAAGATTAGCATTTTAACATTTCTTGTTTATCCATTAGCACTTCCCACTTTTTCTTAGAAATCCCTCGGTTTTATCTTGGAAAAAAGTAAGAAACTATGATGGAGCTGAAGTACACAAAATAAAGACCAAGCATTAATGGCAGATGACGGTGTAATTATATATTCTTTTTCTTGTGCAAAATAACTGGAATGCACCAGTGTGCATAGACTTACCAGATGAGCAAAAGCGCTTAAATTATCAGGGAGAATCTTCAGCAATTTCTGCTTTGCGGGCTCATATACACCGACAAAAACAGCAGAAGCCCTGCAAGGAGAAATTAATAGCAACAGCAATTACATCCACAGATCTGTAACTGTTTCTCAGAACTATGAGTATATGACTTTATCTCCTTTCTCAAGCATCATAACTTTAGAGTCAACATATGTATGAGAGTACTCCAAATGCGCTCAAAAGGTGAAAATGTGTCTAATTTAAATTTCTTTTAAGTTGAAAAGTTCGTTAAAGAAAAATAAGAGCTATATTAACAAACATAAACTGCATAATCTAGCAAGAGCGTTAAGCTTCTAATATTTGATAAGGACTTACGGCAAGACCCCAGCAAGATTCCCAGCCAATCCAGAATAGAGTCCTTTAAGAATTATTTTTCCTCCTCCATGAGCTGCCTACATATGTATATATATACATATATTTGAGGTTAACTAATCAGATGAATTTAACAATAAATGATGGTGATAGGTCTATTCCAAAATTATGAATGCTGATGGGAGTGATCTTAATTTCGATTCCTTTCTCTTTCCAGCTGGTCGAAAATTGAAACATATGCAAACATGTCTCACTGTTCTAGTTTAGTATTTCAAAGTATTACTCCCTCCATCCAAAATTCACTGTTCAAATTTATGTTTTACTGTGTCCAAAAATGAATATCCACTGTCCTAAAACATACCTAGTCTCCTCCATTTAAAGAATCCAAACTCCAGTAATACACGGTTCTTAATTAACCTCTTTAACATGTCACCATGGAATAAAACCTAGCAACATACTTAGTAGATCTAGGTACTCTTTCTTCCTCATATGAAGAATGGGCAAAGCTGCAAGAAAGCTGCCCGTAGAGGAACTAAAACCGGCAGATGCCGCCATGAAAGTTGCATACTTTTAAAATATATCGACCACCACCATGCGCTTATTCTCTTTCAATCAACAAAATGAGAAATGTGTATCCATTGTTAGATTATCAGATTTTTTAAGTTTCTTTCTAACTAAGCACTCTCTTTCAAAGGCACTTGGAGATCTGTCTTGTAACTTAGTACACAGAACACTATTTTATCTCTTTTGTTTCCTCTTCTGGTGCCTTTCTTTTCTTTAGTTTCACTTCTTTTCTCCCCTCAACCAAAACAAAGTTTTCTGCTAAATAAGGAGGATTATTCATGTTATCCAACAACATAAAATGAAATACTTTTTAGAAAAGTCTTTAGATCAGGAAATGGAACTCATAATGATCAACAATTGGTAAAACATGTCATGCATATCTTTAACTATGACAAGGTAAGTTTCAGATTGACAGCTAGAAGAAATTATAGAGGAATACATTACATCTTCACTTTAGATTCAGCAAAATAATCCCAAGAGTCACCTGCCTGCATTCGTGTCTTTATCGTATCAATAGGGTATAAAGCTGTCTCAACAACAACTCCTGCCGTGCCTCCTGCTATAGCACCATCTGCAGAATTCTGAAGTATCAGAAGAAATCACCTCAAAACACTAGGTCCTCTTATCTCAATGACGAAAACAAACTATCATATCAGAATTTACCAGCAAATACAAGTGAGGAGAAAAGAATGGACAACTACTCAAATTAATCACTTAAATACAAATTTGATTTTCTTTTACAGGTGAGGCAGCAGAAAATGATTCTCATAGATCCTTCTATAAAATGACCTTCAAATCACTTCAGGCAAAAGAGTGCAGGATATTTCTTTGCAACAATACAAGAAAAAACATATCCTTCAATGATTTAAAAACTTAGTTTACTCATCAAGAATCTGACATTGAAGAAGACAAATCCCATCCAGTAAATTTGGAGCTGTAACGCCAGCCAAGCACTTATACTAGTTCATCAAAGATAGTGCAAAAAATCTAGTTTGGTTGCCATAGACTAACAATGACAAACATTTCCATAAATATTTTATTATTAGTCAGTGTTTATTTCCTACCAAACAATGCGCGGAAGAAATCAAACGGCTTCTCTTCTTCTCTGCTGATTGAGGCAAAGAACTTTTTGTTATTGATGCGAAGGTGTTGTAGTTTCCGATTAGATGCATCTGCAAAACCAGATGGCCTGCTCAAACAAGAACCAAAGAATACAATTGAATTAATAGTTGCCACGCACAAGCAAGAGATTTTCAGATTATTTCCTTGAACGCAAACAAGAACCCTTAGGCTGGAGTATTCCTAAGTTGGATTAAATTATGAATGGAAAGGCATTCCTAGCTCTAATGAAATGATTCCTAGGAAATTCCATAGTAACCCAAGCCTCAATTTTGCAAAAGGTCATTTATTAGTAAGTAAGCCATATCATTTAAACCATTTCTCTTCCGAGGCAGCCAGTCCATCTTGGTTTAAAATGCAAGACTTAGAGATGTGTGTCACCGAAAACCCCAAGATACCTTTAAACTAAAATGCATTATATTTCTAGATAAATCCACGACGTCCAAGTAAATCCGTACATTTACATTCTCAAGTAAACTGAGTTGCAACCAAGCTTTAGCCTTGGTAGGTCTGTTGAATCCTACAGAAAACCAGATTTCACAGGGAAAGAATTGTATCCGTTCTAGCTATATGTCTATGCTCAGAAACCCTTTAAAATCAGCATATATAGCCATCTTTTTTTGTTTGGTAACCGCTATAATTCATATACAAATTTATGCACCATTACCTCCAAGTACACATACGGGTAAATGGAATAACCTAAAGCATAATTTAGATTTTCTTCGAAGAACAAGATCACTGATACAAGCATTTACATAAAGAAGAAGAGTAACGGCATGCAAATAGAGCTACAACAAATTATCCAAAGAAAATCAACAAAACAATTCAATATTCGATCTTCCAAAAGCCTCAAAGAAAATCCAAAGTCTACCTGCTAATCATAAGACAAGAAAATAACAAATTTTCCAGCACTTTCAGCCGCTTATCCAAAAAAGCATTTACAAACTAGTTACCAAATTCCATTTCCAATAGTCACCTGAAGAGACAGGGGAAGAGCTCTTTGCGTCTAAGGCTAAAACCAGAGGCCCTATATCCATCTGTCTTTGATTCCGGCCGTTGGGCAGTGGAGAGTTGGTATTTAGCTGTGGGAAGAACTGTTGGGATAAACTGTAATGACACATTCAGGAAGCATGATATATATATATAAAATGTTAAATACAAATAAACTTACATTAATTTTTATAACTCAAACATAACAAAAGTTTTATTAAATTACATATAAAAATTTTGTACTAATTAATAAATTTATATTTATCTTTCTTAATTGTACCAATTAGAACTTTTAATATTCTCTCCTCTCCACCCCTCTTCCCATTTCTCCCTCCCACCCTTAAAAGAAAAACCTAATATCTTATGTAGCTTTTCATTTTATAATATATTTTTCCTACAGCATTTATCTTTTCCCCTTAGTGGTTATTTTTTCCCAAATAAGGGATTAATAAACATAACTTAAGAATCTATATATATATATAGCGCGAAAAAATTCATTTCTTACTTTCCTCTTTCTCCCTCTAAACAATCTCTTTCAGATGGACGAAAATCTCCAATGGGTTTTGCCCAGTCAAGCGAAAATATTCACCAAATTTCGCCCAGATGGGCGAAACTCATTGGAGACTTTCGTCCATCTGGGCGAAACTCGTTACAGTTGGATTTTTTTTTATATTAAATGTTATTTTCCTATTTTATAATTTTTTTAATTAATATAAAATGTATTATTAATTTGTTTTGTATTATGTTTTAACATAACAAAATGATGTAGATCAGAATACATTTGAAGAATTTTTTAAATCGGAAGAATACGTGGATCATGGAATTATTCGCAACAGATCGAATTTTTAATTTGAAAATAGAGTTGGTGGATTGGGCAAAAAGGCTATGAAAGTGAACACATATTTAATTGTCACTCGGTATTTGAGATCAAGAACATTCGAACGTCGACCATACGTTACATTGGGTTGCGAGCGTGGAGGCGCAAATAAACTAACAACGAGACCGAGAGTTGACGATGAAGAAGAAGAAGTTCCCATTAAAAGGTGGGGTACTTACGGGATTAAAAAGTGTAGTTGTCCTTTTAAATTAAAAGGCGAGCAAATGGCCATGTGTGAAAATTGACAGTTATTCGTAAATGATGGGAGGCACAACAATACAATTGGTGTCTATAATTACGGTCACGCTCAGACTGCAAAACTAACCGAGGAGCAGTTGATACAGATTGAGCAATTCAGGAAGAGTCATGTGTCACACGTAATATTTTATGATTTTTCAAAGAACAAAATGTGGGTTGTGCCATGAGGTATGTCGCATTACTTTTAATAGGTTATTATAATATTTTAAATTTGTATTTAGTGTCTAATATTATGATTTTTATGATTTATGTAGTGCACAGAAAATATACAACGTTGTTGCTAAGTTTAAGAATAATAGAATGCAAACACAGTAGAAGTTCTTTGCTTAAGTGCTCAACGGGGTTACATGGTCTTCTACAGAAACTGTGACAACAGTAACGTACTTAGTGATATTGTTGTTGCACACCCGACATCAATTCAAATGATGAGAATGTAGTGGATTTTCGCGTGTAGGGGTAAAATCTGGAGGTGGCCAACTCAAAGGGGCTGAAGTTTGACGCAGAGCTTATATCCCCTCTATTTTCATTTTATGGATGGGTAGAATTTTTTAGATAAAGAAGGCAAACATAAACCAAACCTAGTTCCCCTGTCATGAGGAGTGACCTAGCATCTTTGGATCTCGTGCTAGAAAAAAACTGGCGGAATGCTCTCGAAACCAATTCACTTGAGTGAGACTGACATGAAATGGATCACGGAATACTAATAATAGATACGACGTATAAGACAAACAAGTAAGTTGTCTGTATACATTCATATTAAGTGTAGATTTCGATATTAATTGTATATTGATTGTTTAAGTTATAATATTAATAGGAATATTAATTGTATATTGATTCTTTAGGGTTTAGACATTAGGGATGATTTGGGTTTAGGGTTTAATATTCTAGTGTAAAGTATCCGAACTTATACTTTAGTTTATGTTTAATTTAGTTTTCTCTTAGCCTTTAGGGTTTAGGGTTTATTTAAATTATAAATTTTAATTACATAATTTATATTATATTATTATTTATTTCTTACATTTATTTTGTTATTTATTTTGTATTATTATATTAACCTTGTATTTATTTTGTATTATTTTATATTTTTGTATTTATATGTATGGTTTCTAAATATCTTATATGTCCTCTGTATATTTAAAAATGTACAATATGCCATTGTTGGAGGCTGTAGGGATGATTTCGAGGGGTAAGAACTTCACTGTAGGAACTGCGTCCATACGGAATAAGCAAGCTACGACATATAGATGGATTCTTCAAAAGATTAAGCACCTATATTTTTCATCAGTTGTGTCAACACGGAAAGAGCAAGATGGTGGTCCACATGAGCCATGCGTGATTATTATAGACAGGGAAAGTGGTTTAATGTCTGTGATCGAAGATGTGTTTAGTACAGCATACCACATATTATGTAAAAGGCACATCGATCAAAACGTACTGGCAAAACTAACCGAGATGATAAAAGATGAAGAAGTCACATCACAGTTCGTGAACGGCTCATGGCACAAATTTCTGAATGAAAGAGGTGGAGTACTTAAAAAAATTAGATATTCTGAAGACGAAATGGCATAATAGGTCGGACTTCTTACATTATTTGTTTAACACTTGGTTGAATCCGTTGGCACATAAATTCGTCAAGGTTTGGACAGGTCAAGTAATGAATTTTGGGGTTGAGACCACGAACCGTGTTGAGAGTGAATATTCAGTCATGAAGCTATGGCTTTCAACATGCCATGGTGATTTGGACACTATGTTCCTTGATATTGACTCACTCATTGAAGGTTAAATTACTTATATTAAGAGCTCATTAGAGTTTTCTAGGCTCAAAGAAAAGTTTAATGCCAAGAGTAATCCGATATTGAAGAATGTAAGTAATAAAATCAGTCATTTGGCATTGAAGAAGATATAAGTTGAGATTAAGAGAGCTCCAGAGGTCATTGATGATTCGAAAAATAAGTGCGGGCACAATTTGAGGACATCACATGGCTTCCCATGTTCATGCAAGTTGATTACACGGTTCAAACACATGCTCCCTATCCAATTAGAAGATGTAAAGGCTTTTTGGAGGACACTAGAAATTGACGGTTACCAGCCTTGTTTGCAAGAGAAGGACATGGATATGGATTATGAGATGTGTGATCTTGCCGACCTCTTGGATCAGATAAGTATAGGACCCATATCCAAAGTTAGAGATATGCATCATCTTGCGAAATGAGTATTAAGTCCGGTTTTGCCCGAAGATCCAGCTATGACATTGATATCTTCCCCCTAAGGTTACAGACACAAAAGGACAACGGAAGACGAACTCAACTAAAAGGGACAAGTTATATTGGGAGCACGTGTCAATTGCTCATAGAAAGATACAAAATTGAAGTAGTCCTGGTTCGGGTTCCGGCTCTAGATCTGGTTCAGGTTCTAGTTCGGGTTTCTATGGAAGAGGCAGACCGCCACAAACTCCTTAGGGTAGGGCTAGAGGGTGTAACAGTAGACGGAGTAGTTTATCTTCTGTTATAGATCTATCTCCTTGTTCCACATTCCCTTATACCGACGCTTTCCTTGTTTCATGTATCTTTTCATTGAGAATTGGAAGAACGTGAAGAGTGATGGAAATTATGGTTATCGGGTTGTGGTAGACTTTGTGTTCAGGGATGAACATCAATGGCATGAGGTTCATAGACGAATGATTTTTGAGTTAGAACATACGACGAATATTTACCTTTCACTGTTTGATGAGTGGAACGAGTTTATGAGCTCATACGTAAGACACAGTGGCGGGATGGACATGCGCCTCCAGAACATTGGTTGGATACACCTGATTTTCTTTACGTCATAGCAAATGCATTCAATCTGTTTGTGGACTCTGTACAAGCCCGATGAGATATAGGCCATTTGGGTTTCTACATGGCATGGGTTGCTTGCATATAATAAATTGTACCAAATTATAAATTACAAAGAATATTACAAGAGATGTTAAAAGACAATCCAAACAGGAAAAAGAGCATTATAAGTTTTTTTCTGGGAACACTCTTTGTAATATTTCTAATTTGATATATTTTATTAATAAAACTTACCAAATAAAAAATAAACCCTAAGGGGAAAAACGATAAACCTTAAGGGAAAATATATAATAAAATGAAATATTTTGGGGTGGGGAAGAGGAGTAGAAAAGGGTGGGGGTGAGAGAATATTAAAGGTTGTGATTTGCACAGTTAAGGTAAATAAATATATATGATTATTAATTAGTGCAAAATTTTCATACGTGATTTAATATAATTTTTTTGTTATAATAGAATTACCAAAACTAATGTAGGTTTATCCATATTAATGTGTGCCCTAGGGAATCGATATACCCTGCACTCGGATACACCATGCTAGGGGTACCCGGTGCAAAAACGACGTTGTTTTACTAAAGTCCACCAACTAGGCAAAAATCAAAACCCACTCTTATCCCACGCAACTGCACCTCATGCGTCTCCCCCCACAACTCCCATGTTTCCCTCCAAAACCATCCACTTTTAAAAAATTCATCCGGGTGCAATTTTTGAGAGATTTTCAGGCAATTTTTCAAGCTTCCACAAATTCTGTCTTCTTTTATTCTCCAATTTCTTTGTTCATTCCTTGAATATCTTTATTAGTCTCTTCAATTTCCCAAGTAGAAATATGAAAAAAAATGAGTTCTCCAAGCTATAGTCCTTCAAAGAGTTCTTCAGGAAATTCTTCAAGCACTAAGAGGTAACAATACTTCAAAAACAACATGAAATTGTAGTTTTCAACAAAAAAAAGTTCAACAAAGTAGTTTCCATGTTATATGTAGAACTAAGAATACCTGTATATGTATATTTTCATTTTTTATGCTTTATATTAGGTGTTTTATGATCTGTTTTCTGTGTTTTAAATACATAAAATTATGAAAATTGGTTGGATCATAAATATTAGGTTTTGCAACTTACAAATGCCTATTTTTTACATTGAGAATGCCGAGTTTCAAAGCTAGGAATACCTAGTTTTTAAGCTAGGAATGCCTAATTTTATAATTGAGAATGCCTAATTCTAAAACTAGACATTTCTAGTTTTAAAACTCATGAATGCCTACTTTGTATACTGAGAATGCTAAGTTTCAAAGCTAGAAATGACTAGTTTTAGCATTAGGAATGTTTAGTTTTTAAGATAAAGAAATTCCCAGTTTTAAAATTTGGGAATGCCTAGTTTTAGAGTTAGGAATGCCTAGTTTTATAATTGAGAATTTCTAGTTCTAAAACTAGGTATTTCTAGTTTTGAAACTTACGAATACCTACTTTTTACATTGAGAATGCCAAGTTTAAAAGCCAGGAATGCTTAGTTTTAAAACTAGAAAAACTTAGGTTTTTAAGCTAGGAATGCCTAGTTTTATAACGAAAAATGTCTAGTTCTAAAACTAGGCATTTTTACTTTTAAGACTTCGGAATGCCAAAGTTTAAAAAATGGATATGCCTAATTTAAAGTTAAGAATGTCAAGTTTTAAAACTAAGAATGCCTACTTTTAATACCATGAATCCTTCTAACAGTGACAAAAGGGGCAAAACAAGAACCAAACATAAACCTAACATTCTTGCTAATGAAGATACATTGACCACTGCAATTCCAAGGTAAATATACGAACAAATACAATACACTTGAATCCTTCTTTTATAATTTACATTGCTACTCACTTTTTATTACATTTATTTATTTATTTATTTATTTTAATCTTATGTAATTTAGGTTAAGTCCCAAAAAAGCACCATAGTCACAGAGAACTGAATCAGCCGGCATCCTAAATGTGATATCCCCAACTCCTCTGCTAGGTTAATTGTGGCTGAGTAAGGTACCAGCGTGCCTCACAGCACTAAACTACAAATGCAGAACCTGTCCAACACTTAGAAATATATACATACACTACGTAGCGGAAAGAAAGAAAATTGAATACAGAAAGGGCGATCGCTACATAAGGTTCATGGAAACTTCTTATAACATCTCTAATATAGAGAATGCTTTACAAAACCAAGACAAAAAAAAGACATTACAAACTGGTCAAGCACAAAAAGAATAAAATTATACACAGCATGTCCCGATCCCAAACTCCATACAAAATATTCTAACAACTTACTACGCTATTTCCTATCTCGAGTCATTTGAAGAACATGACACTTAAAGAAGTGAGCATGCATGCTTAGTGAGTTCACGTGTGTGTGCGCCTGGGTGTTTTTTTTTTCAAAGATGTGATTTTACAAAATAGTTTATGCAATGTTATAAGAAAGCATTTTCTTGGCTATTTTAAAGGTACCTACACTTGAGCCTATATGGGGGGTTTGAATGTAACTGGAAATTTTGAGCGAATCAAGACACATCAGTGCAGCTTCTAAACCCAAATTCAAAAAAAAAAAATCATGCCATGCAAAAGTCAAGCTCAACGGACAGAGTCTAGAACCCATAAGAGGTCTTCGGAAACAAGTTCTGGCATCCTGTAGCCAGTACCAACCAAACATCTTACAAGCGCTCGGTTTCGTAATCATCGCACTCTCCAATTACATAAAACCAAGCTACGGATCCTAGGACACCTACCAAGTCCGCCCTAAGACCAACCTTAGTTTCAAGCCCCTCCTGACTCTCTACAAGGTGTCATTCCACCGCAGAGCATAAGGCGATATATGACATAATAGCTTTTGGGCTAGACCCTCCATGGTATTACGCCCTCTCTCAAGTAGGTCCACCCTCCAGAGTTTCTAACTGTTCACGTCATCGGAAGAGGTCCTAGTACAAGGGACTAGCCACGTATAATGCAATCCTCTGAGGCTTCCGGATACATATAATCCTGTCAAAAATTTCTTCCCTGGTCGGACGGGGTTTTCATATCCATGTACAAATCAAAAGGCCATTGATGAGAAGGGGCTGGGGAATTTGACATTTTGGCCTTACTTTTAGCCTATTGTTTCCGCTTCCTTCCTTTTGGGGGATGGCGCTAAGGGAAGAAGAACTCGAAAGGCTACAATTCAAACTTCAATTAAAGCATCCTTTGAGACAGCTCTAATTCTTCCTCTCTGATCTAAGAGATCTTTTCAGATGAGGTTATAGAACTTAGAGTTCAAGGGCTAGACCCACTTGACCATTTAAATAAATTTAGGTTATAACTGTTTTAGAATAAAAAAATTCCCATCCACTAGTCAAGACATGCATATGCAGTTTTTATAAATATGTCAAGTCTACATCAATTAGGTCTAACCATGCAACTAAACAACATCGAAACATATTCAACTTGAAGTAATAGTAATTTTTCCTAAAAAAAAAACACATGACTATTCTCTTTTAAAGTAGGCACACCTATACGGAGCACCGCTCCTATGCATTTCTAAAGAACAAGTTAAACACGTTGTGGAGAACATCTCCAATTTAAAAGAACACTAGGGTATGTCGTCCCAAAAGCAGTAAATATTTTATAACAGGTTAGCTATATATATAAAAAGAAAAAAGCTATAGACATCTCAAGCAACATTTGTAAAATAATTAGACGAGGTTTGTGGATTCACCTGAATGTAGACCTGACGCTATGATTTTGCAAATAGGGTAGTAACAAAAATAAAGAAAACACTTAATTATGAATCCCAATATTTCTATTCGCCACCGAACATAATTATAAATCTCTCCTTATGATCCTATGATACATATACACATATACTAACCCCAAAGCACCTAAACTTCTTAAACCAATAAAAAGAATACTCAATAGGACTAAACCAACATATACATAAAAAAAAATGTACTACACTAAAATAATAAATCAAGAGGCAGGAATTAAACTCACAACTACACTATATACTAAAATCCCTTTAAATCATTTAGATAATGAGAAACATATACGGAAAAATTTTTGAAAAATGGAATTAAATAAAGTGAACCAAAGAGACTCTAAAATTAACTAATTGGTATCCTAAACCAATCAAACCCTAAATATTTCATTTTGAGAATCCATAATCACACACTATGACTCATCATATAAAAAGGAAGACTAAATCCAAGAACTTAGCTAACTAAAGAAATAAAAGCTAACTCTAACTTCTAACTACTAGATATATATAGAAGTTAACTAGTACAAAAATCAACTAGATCTAAAAACAAAACAAAACAAAAAAAAAAAAATCAACCAAAAAAAAAAAAAAACTTACTTAGTCCTTGTGCTACTACTGAACCGAGAGGAGGAGAGGAAGAAAGAAAAATCCAACTCTCTCCAACTCCTCCTATATATATAGGAATAATGGAAAGGTAGGAACTTGACAAGTAGAGGGATTGAGGGCATGTGGGTATGGGAAAAACCAAACAAATGCCCCCCTTATTTTTTTTTGTCCCACCAAATATAATCACCACTGATAATGATAATAATAATAATAATAATAATAATAATAATAATAATAATAATAATAATAATAATAATAATAATAATAACTTGATCCAAAAAATGTCTAACATATCTAATATTGTCCAATAAAAATTATGTTGAATCCTAAGGGTATTCTTCAAAATATTCCTTTCCAAACACAATGTCTCTTTCTTATATTCACCTCTTTAAGCCTTACACGACAATGTCAAATATTCTAATTCCTAAAAATGTGAGTGCTAAGCATACTAAAAAAAATGATCTACTTAATGTTACTCATAAACTCCCCTAACAATAACTTATCTTATTAAGATTCACTCACTTTCCTAAATATCTACACTAGTATCGTTAGGTTCCAAACACTTTACTCCACTATGTCACACCCCAGACTCGATGTTTATGACGCCCGCACTTTTAGAGTCATGCAAGATGCTTACCGAGTAAGGCGTTACAATAAGTATGCTTAAAAGATCAAGACAAACAGAAGAAACAAATATAGTGTTATCGAAAAACCCAAGACAAACACCGAAAAAGCAAGGCATTAAGGGTGGGAAACAGTACTTGTTATTGGATACGAACATGACATCGGATCACTATTGTTGTTCAAAGTTTGACGGAGGTGCAAAAAAACGTAATGAGAGATATAGGGTTCGGATATTACTCTATGTCCGTTTGACAACGCTGCCTAAGAGACTTGCAATGTATCTTGTACAATGGTTTAATGTCCATGAGATGAGTATAAAACTTGAAAAATTCCACAATCAACATTGATGAAGCTGATGTAAACTCGGTATTGGGTACACTATATGGAGCAAAAGAGGTTGAGGACTCTATCAAACAAACCGACGAAACAAAATAGCACAAGGCCTTCATAAAGGAGATGAAGGAGAAATATACCAAGTTCCTACCTCCGTATCGGCTGTGCAAAAGAGATTAATTGACAGCAAAGATGGTGGGACTACTTTAAGAGGGAGTTTTTCCTCTTCTGCATAACAAGCTTAATACATCAAACTTCATTGAAGACCTTGCGTCCCAACCTCCTGCAAACGGCAGCAAGCAGCAATGACATTCGCAACTACAACTGGTGCAAGTATACACTTGCAACACTAATAGATAAATGCGAAACATTCCAGAAACAATTCAACCAAGAGCTACTTTACTGGACCTATTATATTCTTAGTGGTAAGAATTATTCCAATATATCTTGCATTGATGATTTAATAAAACCATTATTGCTTACTTACTGTATACTTGCATTGTGCAGCTCTTCTATCCTGATAAGGTAAAGTACAAACTTGGGGAGAAACGTGCGATCCTAGTGATAAGTTGCTGGGATGACGATTCTATATGGAAAAGGAAAAAGAAAGAGATAGCAGTAAGGTTTTGGGCTGGGAAGGGTGTTTGAACACCTAAAGAAAAAAAATAATCAAGAAAGTTCAAGAAACCCCCTTACCTTAACTCTATTACCGCCATCACTACCAACAGGTCATTGTGACAAAAGGTACAATACACAAAATGTTTTTTTCTTCATTGTTGTAAAAGAAAACTATACACATCTAGTGTTAAAAGTAGGCATTGTTAGTGTTAAAAGTAGGCACTATTATTGTTAAAACTAGACACTTCTATTCATAAAACTTGGCATTATTGTTGTTAAATTAGGCACTTTCAGCTATAAAAGAATGCTTGTTAGTGTAAAAGTAGGCACTGTTAGGCACTTTTATTTACAAAACTAGGCACTTCTAGTTGTAAAACTTGGCATTGTTATTGTTAAAACTAGGCACTTCCAGTTATAAAAGAATGCATTTGTTACTGTTAAAAGTAGACACCATTGATTTTAAAAATAAGCACTTCTATTTACAAAACTAAGCACTTTCTAGTTATAAAAGTTGGCATTATTATTGTTAAAACTATGCACTTCCGGTTATAAAAGGTAGGCATTGTTAATGTTAAAAGCAGGCACTCTTTACTTACAATAATTCTTTGTATGTTACATATAAGTTGCACTAACAGCTACATGTATTTTTTTATAAATTTCTAGGTCTCATTGGAAAAGCAGCAACAGCAATGACTGTATTCGGAAATAGTATTGTCAATCTTTTTTAGGCATGTGAAGAGTTAAAAGCTGACAACATAGACATCACATGTATATTCAAGCAGCTACATTCTGAAATGCTTCCGATCTTGCAAATAGAGCAAGAAATGCAAAGCACGCAACATGCTCCTGCTTCATCGTCCAGCCAACCTACCGACAACCAAGATGACGAATTCTCCTAAAGCCCAGAATTCTTAAATGCATACGAAGAATTTGAAAAGAGAATGCTAAAGACAAAGAACTTAAGAGACAAAATAGTGCCTAGTTTTGATCTCGGGTTGGACGATGATACACAGATACAATGGGCCCTACTCCTACCACTCAACAACAAAAAGACACTTTGTATGCGGACTCGGAGACAGCGGACATTGTTGAAGGTGAGGAAAAGGAAAAAGTGCAAAAACAACAGCAAGAAGAAGAAGAATAGCAAGAAGAGATAAATGATGCAGATGAGGATGATCAGCAAGAAGAGGGCGATAATGATGTTGACAGGTTTGTATAACAAACACTAATATAAAAAAATAAAATACATGTTTAATAAAGCTCTAATTGACATTTCCCTCCCCTTTGCATTGCTATTATAGAGACTGATGAGAAATTTGATGAGGAAACAACCGTTAAACCAAGTCCACTACACATGAAAAAGAAAGTCCCCAGTAATTTGAGGTCACCTTTTTGGATAGAGTAGGAAAAAGATGAATTTAAGTTGTCCACAAAAGAGATGCTCCTAACTGACTTTGCATTTCTTGATGAAATTCGAGAACATAACATTTTGAGCATGTGTATAGTTTCTTGTATATTTTGTGTCATATTGTATACGTGTATAGTTTCTTGTATATTTTGTGTCATATCGTATAATATGCTTTCACTGCAAGACATAAATTTAGGCATTCTTGGTTTCAAAATTAGGTAATCCAAGTTTTGAATCTAGGCACTGACAGTTATAAAAAACCTAGTTATAAATTAGGCATTCCTCGTTTCAAAACTAAGCACTCCTCGTCATAAAACTAGGCATTCTTAGTTATAAAACTAGGCACTCTTAGTTATGAAACTAGGCACTCCTAATTATAAAATTAGGCATCATTAATTTATTTTATTTTGGTTATTAAACTTTATATATCTTTTAATCTATTTATTTATATTTATTTCTTTTCCCATTTTTCCCAGTGATATCATATTCGAACACACTTCAAACGATACAATCTGCAGTATCCCAAGGTCAGATGCAAGATCAATAATGAATGATCAATATAAAGAACACAATCTTCTCGAAGCGTTGGAAGTGCATCAGAACCAGATCATTAAAAGACCCAAACATAATAAGCCCAAGAGAATTATTTTCTCTTCAAATATCTTCTTAAGTTTCATTACATTAATCCTATATGCTCTAATATGTTTCCAGCATTACAACAACCAAATTCCTTTTTATTTTCTTACACCAAGCTGTTACATTGCCTTTGTTGGAAGCTACGGTAAACCATTGGCAGAAAAAGTGCGATATAAAACTTTATAGACAAAATCAACTTGGAGCTTAAAATTTCTAGAATTAACGATGCTTATTGCCAACATGCTGAATTTATAAGTAATCTTAATAATTACACTATGATTTCTACCTATATAACTTGGTATTTTTATACTAATTTGAGTTTTGTGTGAACTGTAGCTCCTCTTCCTCATGGTAGTTTCAAAACATCTAGTTGTCCTAAACTCAATTGACATGAGTGTAGAATAATTGAAAATAGAATAATTGACAACAGGCCACTGCCAAAGGGGATAACAGCAGCAAACAAGTACCCAAGCATCACAATATTCTTTGTAAATCATTACGCATAATAAACGATTAAATACAATCATCTTTTAACCAAAAAAAAAAGAAAAACTAACATACGTGCATCCTTGTAATTGATAGAAAAAGGCCATGCAATAATATTTGTCGATGCATGAGGGCTCATTCGTCAACAACAAAAACGTTATGAGATACAAAGCAGAGGTGAGGACGATGACTTGGCAAGATAGAGAAAACTTTGTAGACTGTGGCGTCTTTTGCATGCGACAAATAGAGATGTATAAGGTGCAACGAAGTTCAAGTTGAGATCCACTGCTGGCCAAATAAAAAAAAGACCCAAGTATCAAGACTTAGAGTAAAATATATGTACATAATCATCATGTCTAAAATAAATTATCAAAGGAAGCGTCAATCTTCTACAAGAACCAACATCCCTGAAATATCTTGTAGTTGTATGATATAACATTTGAAATGAAAATCAAATACAATTTTCAATCTTTGTACTAGAATTATGTTTTAAATCTTCTATCAAGCAATACTACTAACTTTATCATGAATTTGCAAGACATGTTAAACCAATCAAACTTGAAAATTAAGAATGATGAATGCAAAATTACTTAATAAAATATGTACTCTTACTTGTAAAAAGTCGGAACTGTCAGTTATAAAATTAGGCACTGTTAGTTATATAACGAGGTATTTCTAGTGTTAAAACTAGGTATACCTAACTCTAAAATTAGGCATTCCTAGTCTTATCATGAACTATTACTAGTATTATCATGAATTTACACATGTTAAAAGTATAAACCCTGAAACTAGGCACTTATTGTTCTAACACTAAGAACTTTTATTTATAAAACTAAGCACTCTCTGACTTATAAAAGTAGACACTGTCAATTTAAAAACTAGGCACTGTCACCTTTAAAACTAGGCAATTTTAATTCTAAAACTATGCATTCCTAGCACTAAAACTATACATTCCTAACTGTAAAACAAAACATTCCAAACTCTAAAACAAGGCATTCCAAATGCTAAAACTAGGCATCTATATCTTTAAAACTAGGCACTTCTAGTTTTAAAACTACACATTGTCAGTTCAAAAACTAGGCACTATCATTTATAAAAGTCGGCATTTCTAACTATAAAAGTAGGCACGTATATTTACATAAATATTTGACATACAAATAACATCAAAACCCCCAAAATAATTACATAAAAACTAATAAAAAACATTTAAGAAAAGCAACAAACCAGAAAATATAATGTTTCCAATGGTAATAAACATAGGTACTCTCAGTTAAAAAACTAGGCACTCCTATTCATAAAAGTAGGCACTCTAATGTATAAAAGTTGGTACTGCTAACTACAAATATTCAATTACATAATAGATTATAATTAAACCATTACCCGCTTTATTATAATTTAAAATAATGATGAAAACCCAAAATTTTAAAAATAAAACAAACAAATAAATCATCTAAATGCACAAACAAAAATAAAAAGTTTGAAGTTCCGCTGTTCATAATCATAGGCATTACTAGTTGAAAAACTAGGCACTCTTAGTTGAAGAACTCGGCATTGTTAGTTGAAAAACTCAGGACACATAACAAAACAATAGAAAATTAACAACATCTTACCTGTCATTTCTTCTTCAACGCATTCCAGAAGCATAGAATCATCACCAATGTATGAAGAATGATTGATAACATCACAGTTGAACTCCTCCACATCATTAAATGGCATAATATTAGTTTCTTCACAATTCTCCATTGATTTCACAATGTTGAAGACGGTAATCGATGATCAATTAAATAAAAATATTAGGAAATCTTAAGAAATCACAAGAAGTCTGGTGAATTGATGAGGCTACGAAGAAGACAATCGTGAGAGGAGAAGAAATTGCACAAAGTAAGGAGGAAAATATTTGATTTTCTCGGAAGATTTGATTTGAATCGATCTGATCAGGTACGTGAGTTTGGAAATTATAATGATTTTGTTTATGATTTACACAAAAACAACATCCTTTTGATAAGTAATTACACAATGCAAGGTATAGCCAAGTACATGATATAATTTGTTTGCCCTAGGGACAAACGTTAGACAGACCCTATCTAACATATATATATTTATATATATATATATATATATTCAACACTTATTATTTTCTTTGACAATGTGGTAATTTAGTTTGTTAGAAGTACTCCTTACCACTGGCGGCGTGAAGTCCCTTATGTGATTTTATATACTTATAGCTTAAACCTCTTCAATAATTTTTTCTTTTAAACAAAACGTTAAGGTTCTAATTCTTTTTTATCTCTTTTAATTGTTTCCAAATTTTAATTCTTTAATCTCTATTTGTATGTGTATCCATATAGTAATTCAACAAGCTACTTGTTACTTTATTATATTCTAGTTCTACCTCAATATTTCTTAATTTTATGAAATTTTAAATTTTTTTAGAGGATTTTTTTACTTAAAAGAAAGTGTTACACAAAATACTAGTCCATTGTTGGATCTTCGCAAAATATAATTTTTTTTAAAAAAAATCTCAAAGAGAAGATTTTATACTTTATTTTTTGTTTTAAAAAAGTCTTTCACCACTCGTGGGTAGTAACGTGTACCATTCTTCCCTCGAAAGTTCACCACCCATATCCAGCATATATCGACAGAGTCAACTCACCGTTTATTACCTTAGAGTTCAGCCCTCCTAGTGCTTGAGTCCTGGTTCCCCCACTACCCCTTACCATGCGATAAGTTATGAGTTCGATTCGCACTCCATAATAATTTATATTGTGTTTCTAAGCACACAAGCAAGATATGCCCGATTAATAAAACTGCCTAGTTTTAATTAAAATTAAAATTAGATTTGATTTAAAAATTCTCTAATCAAGCGCACCTCAGCAAAGCTCTCACTCGCTCTCTCTCTGACCAACGCCATTTTCTCTCTCTCCGTAGAAGTTGCAATTTGCAGTTGATGATGATCTAGTGAAGACGGATTCAAATTGGATTTGCATAGGCGGCGACGGTGGCGATAAGACTGTAATAACATAGCAACTTCCTTTACGATTTTCAGAAGTTTGGGACTTTTGAACTGAGAAGATCCATGTGGGGTTCTGCCGACATTGCCCAATTCAATTGTAGATGATGTTGATGTTTATGTTCCTGCAACAAATATTATATGAAAACGAAGAATTTGTTGCCCAAAAATTCTTGACGGCATTGAGGGACTCAAGAATTTCTTTCAAGAGTTTGGATTTAATTTCCAACGGAGGGAGGTTCGAAGCTGATTTCTTGGGTAAGTTTGCAAAGTAAGAGTAGAGAAATATTTGATATTTTTACAGTTGGAAAGTCTTGGGATGAGCAAGAACTGAGCCATTAAAAGCTTCTTGATCTTCCACAAAGCTTAAAATGGTTTAACTGCCTAATACTTCAACGCTCATTTTGATTGAATTTGATAATTTATTGTGAGTTTTTAAGAAGGGTATTATTTGCGTGCTGGTGATGATGATTAGGGTTGTAAACGGGTCTAAACCCTCACCATACCCAAGACTCATACCCTTATAGTGAAACTTGGACTCAAACCCAGACCCATACCCTCTAGGTATAAAATTTTTGGACCCAGACATCGATCTTTCAGGGTGCAGGATAGGGTCTGGGTATATCCGTACTCATATGATATTTTTCTATTTTTTTCCTGTTAAATAAAATATATAAAACAATGTAAAATCCTTAAAAAGAAATTTTTTAACTTGATTACAAAGCTAGATTGAAGAACAACAAAAACAAGAATCAGTTTTTTCTAGCAAGATTGAAACAGAATCAATGTACAGGAAAAACAGAACACAAAACTGTCTTATAGACTGAATCAGAAACATCAAAAAAAATTCAAATACTAAAGCTACATTGAAACAGAACAACAAAAATAAGAATCAGTATACTAAGCTATATTGGAACAGAATCAGTGTACAAGAATCAGTGTTATAAAAGCCTCTTATAGACTGAATTAGAAACAGCAAAAAAGCAAAAAAAATACTAAAGCTAGATTGAAACACAATAACAAAAACAAGAATCAGTGTATCTGGAAGATGGTATGCATAGAAAGAAACGGTGATTACCTGTCGGGACTCGAGAGGAAGATGGAAGAGTAGAGTTCGGGAGAGAGCAGACAACGGCACAGAGACCGGTGGTGCAAACAGACCACAGCAGTAGCTGGAGACGTTCTGGAGCAGATGAAGAAGAAGCTTAAAGGTGAGAGACTGAGAGTGAGAAGCAGCAGGAAATGGTGGTGTTGCAGTTGCACACAGACGGCGACTGCAGCGGCGGTGGTGTCAGTAGATGAGCTGAAGAAGATGAGTGAGGGGAGAGAGTTTGAGAGAGTGAGGAGGTGGGTGGGAGAGTGAAGCTGAAGTGTGAGAGTGAAGCTGAGAGGAGTATACGGTGACGGCGTCAGCGGCGGTGGCGGTAATGAGCTGAAGAAGATGTGAGGGGAGAGAGTCTGAGAAAGTGAGAGTTAGAGTAATAGTAGTGTAGTGTAGAGTGTACTATAATTTGTAAAGAAATATATTAAAAAAATTATAAATTATATATTAATATAATATAATATATAAATATAATATATATTATTATTTTATTAATACGGGTATATGGGTCTAGACATTATCATACCCTATCCAGACTCATATAACAGAATAAATACGGGTACAGGTACGAGTACAGGTTCGCGAGTATAAATTTAAACTTTACCTGCTAAAAACGGGTATAAACCCGTGCGGGTATGGATAAGATCCGCCCCGTTTACAACCCTAATAATGATGAAGAAGAATGTGTGAAGCTAGAAGGATATTTATAATGATGGAGAAGAGAATGAAAAATGGAATACTCATTATGGAGTGTAAAATGATGGTGCATGTTGATTAAAGATCCATCATTGATCAGTTAAATTTGGGGCACGCAGTTTTTGTGTTTTGCCAGAGTTATTTGAATGCTTTTGGTGGAAGAGAGGAAAAACACGCATGAGAAACAGTGTGAAGAGCTTCTTGATTTTAAACTAATTAAACATTAGCGCTAGAACAAATTAAAGTTACTTTTTTTAATCTATTGGGGAAGGAAAGGGTAGGATTCGAAACCAAAGCTACATGCTTGATAAGGAATGTTACTATCAAACTACTCTTTTGTTATAAACTAGCCGTCCCTTGAAGTAGTAAGGTAATAGTTCAGTGTTAGAAATATTTTTTATTAGATCAAAGATTTTTTGAGTACTTACTTTTATAACTATAGGTGTCTATAATATATAACATGTAAATTGTGTTACTTTAAGCATTGGTGCATTTTTTAATAACTGTGGATCCTATTTTTTACAACTAGAGAGTGGCTATTGTTCATAACAAATTGTGATTATGATATAAAACATGTAAAATGGATGAAAGGCTATTTTAACCTTTGCCCAATTCAAATTAGAGATTAATCAAAAAATTAAAAAGAAATGTTTGAATTAAAAGAAACCAATTTCTAAGAATTGCCTATTTTTACAACTAGGGACGCATGTTTTTATGATTAAGGGTGTTTATTTTTATAATTACAGGTGCCTATTTTATATAACATTCAAGATAAACTATTGTAAGAAGGAATGCCTACTTTTATAACTGAGTGTCTATTTTTTAAACTAAGTGTGCCTACTTTTAGAACTAAATGGGCTTACTTTTATAACTGTTAGTGCCACTTTATAACTAAGAGTGCTATTTTTATAATTTTATGTGTCTATTATAACTAAGAATGCCTACTTTTATAACTGTGAGTACCTATTTTTATAACTGAAAGTGTTTATTTTTATAACTAAAAGTACCTACTTTTATAATTGAAACTGTCTACTTTTATAACTGTGAGTGCCTACTTTTACAACTAAGTGTGTGTATTTTTATAACTGTGAGTGCCTACTTTTATAACTAAAAGTACTTACTTTTACAACTTGAATGCCTACTTTTATAACTAAGTGTGTTTACTTTTAGAATTAAGTGTCTACTTTTATAACTAAAAATGTTTATTTTTATAATTGTGATTGCCTACTTTTATAACTAAAAGTACCTATTTTTATAATTATGAGTGCCTACTTTTATAACTAAAAGTACCTATTTTTATAATTGTGAGTGCTTACTTTTATAACTGTAAGTGTCCACTTTTAAAACTGTGATTGCCTACTTTTAAAACTAAGTGTCCCTAATTTTATAACTGTGAATGTCTACTTTCATAATTAAGAGTGCCTACTTTTTTAACTATGAGTGCCTATTTTTATAATTAAGAATGCCTATTTATATAATTGCGAGTGCTTACTTTTATAACTGAAAGTGTCTACTTTTATAACTAAGAGTGACTACTTTTAGAACTGTTATAGTGCCTATTTTTATAACTTAAAGTGCCTTCTTTTATAACTTTGAGTACCTACTTTTAGAACTATGTGTGCCTACTTTTAAAACTAAGTATTACCTACTTTTATAACTGTGTGCCTATTTTTATAACTGTGAGTGCTTGCTTTTATAACTGAAAGTGCCTACTTTTATAATTGAAAATGTCTATTTTTATAATTGTGAGTGCCTACTTTTAGAACTAAGTGTGCCTACTTTTATAATTGTTAGTACCTACTTTTATAACTAAAAGTGTTTACTTTTATAACTGTAGGTGCGTATACTGTGAAACATGCATGGCGGGTTACTTTATGCAGATAGTGCCTTTTTTATAGCTTAGGATTCTAATTTTTACAACTAGGTTGCCTATGTTTCATAATTAATGGTGATTGTGATATAAAATATACAAAATGGTGACTGTAAGTAGGTGCATATACTTTTATGACTTATAGTGTCTACTTTTATAACTGTGAATGAAGACTTTTATAATTATGTGTGCCTTAATGGACAATATATCATGAAAAATTATATATAGATTTAGGAAGGTACTTAGTTCGAATTAGAACAAAAAACTCACAATTATATATTTATATTTTATTTTTATTGATGTTGTTTAAGAAATCTTTGAAAAAAATTAAAATATTAAGTTGTACTCCTATATTATCATTATCATGTGCATCCTGGATCTACATATGAAATTTAAAATTTAAGATCTGATGTGTTTAGGGGATAAAAAAGCTCCAATAGCTTGAAAAATAACTACTGGAGATGAAACAAACACAAATCTCGCATCAGGACAAATTTCAATTCCAAAATCACATCCCAATTGAATGAAAAAGAAAAAAAAAATCCCACCAAGTAGAAAACCGTACTTGAACAGTAAAGAGGCCAATCACCGGTAGGGTTAACGGGGCGGGTTCTACTAGTATCTGCGCAGGTCTGTACTCATTTTTAGCGGGTAAAGTTTAAATTGTATACCCGCAGATCCGTACCCGTGTCCGTATTTATACTACTATATAAGTTTAGGCAGGGTATGGTGATGTCCAAACCCGTAGACCTGTATTAATAAAATAATAATATATATTATATTATATTAGATGGAGGTTTGGCCAAATAGTTAACTAGGTGAACTTAGTATTTGTTTGGCTTGGCAGTGCAAGTTCGAATTTTGCTGCTACCAAGCCTTCTTTTTCTTTTTCTCCTTTTCTCTTCTTTTTCTTTTTAGTCTTTTTTTCCTTTCAATTCTTTTTTTTTTTTCTCCTTTTCAGTCCTAAATAGAGTCTATTTATTTGATGGATTTGGCCTAACTAACCTCTTTCAAATTATTTATTTATTTATTCATTTATTTTCAACTTTATTTCAAATGCCATTTCATAAATAATTTATTTTTACTAAATATAAAAACATATTCTTTCATCCTGTGTAAAAGCAATTTATGATAGTAATATTTTTGCCTTATTTTTTATTTCATAGAATTGCTGAAAATATGGATTATGACAAAAAAGGACAATCTTTTTTTTTTGTTCTCTATCTTATATGCTACTATTTGACTTATCTATTAGGCGACACCGTATTATTACATATACTCTTTGCTCAAAGATTGTCCAGGAATTTGGATTACAGACTGAAATTAATATAGTTAAAGGGGTCCATATTCCTATTCATTTATATATATGTTAAATGTGTATTTGTTGAAAGAAATGTTGAGGAGATTATGTTAATCATGTTAAAATTTTATTTTAGGATTATACAGTGTTTTATATATTTTTGTTTAACAGGAAAAAAAATAGAAAAATATCATACGGGTATGAGTATATCCATACTTTACCCTGGATCTTGGAAGGTCGGGTCAGAGTCCAAAATTTTATACCTTGGAAGGTATAGATCCGGGTCTGCATCCAAGCTTAACTATAAGGGTACGAATTTGGATTTGGAAGGATCCTGAGGGTGTGAACCTGTTTACAGCCCTAATTACTGGTACTCATGATAGTGGCGGAAATGAGATTGAATTTACTGGAGTATCAGGACCGGTATCCGATATTCGTGGATATTGAGGCGATGGAGCTATTGCTATTTTCCGCCGACAGAGAATATCAGCCAGGAATGACTGGTGAGTTTGCCCAACAATTCTCTAACCATAAAAATGGAAATATCAGCAAGGAGAGGAAGGAGGCGCGTGCTTTTAATTGCCAAGGGTGAGAGTAATTTTGTTTTTTGACTTATACATAAAATTTATTAAAATTACATAATTTAAATACTAAGCATACATATACGATATTTCTAAACATATAATATAACAATCCCACACCTCTCCCCCACATTTAATTTTAGTACTAAGCATACAATGTATAAAAATATATCAATTATTTTTTTATGAAAAAATATCACACTTATTATATAAAATGTTTTAACATTTGTTTAAAATAATTTTAATAATTAATAAATAAATATTTTGTGCTCAAATAAGAGACAATACATAACACTAGTTCTTAATTTTTTCTTAAAATTAAGATTTCCTTAATTTTTCTTAAAATTAAGATTGAATCACACCCTATACTCTTAGCTAACTTTATTAATTAGCCATCGACCAAAACGCACGCATATACCATACATTTGTTTGTGATTGCTAATTCATGATGCATCATACATTTCTTTTTTCTTTTTTAAAGGATAATGCATAAAGTTGAGGTGTTAGAGTAGATACATCTACCTCTCTTAATTAGCCCCAAAAAACCCCATTTTCAAAAGCCAATATTTGGCTCATGATGCCCATGAAGTCCTTGCTTTCATTTTTTTTTTCCTAACAAATATCCTTGCTTTCATACTCATATATAATTAAGTTCTTTAATTATATTTTAGTAATTTTTTCTTGCAAAAAAAAAAAAAAAGAAGTGCAGGCTAAACTTCAAGTCTAAAAAAAATTAATTGCTTCAAGTACTTTTATGTCAAAAAATAATTAAAAGAAAAGTGCCATTTCTTAAACTCTTTTGGGCTAGAAAAGATGACATGATCTTTTTCCTTCATGAAAATTTTTCACCTTATTAAGTTATATGTGTAAAAACAAATTTTGATGCACACTCATGTTATGGTAATTTAAAGCTAAGTGTCTGTTTGCGAGACAAGAGGTTTTTCCACATTTTTAGACAATCTCACAAAGTTCTAAAACGTTCCAGGAGATTCTACCATGATCTAGACTTGTCTAGAGGATCTTAGAAGGCCCTAGAAAACTTTGAGAGCATTTATACAAGTCTAGGATCCTCTGGAAGTCTCTAAAACCATAGAGATGTTAAGCATTATATAGAAGTGTAGCATTCTCTAGAACACTTCGTAGCTATATCTTTATGTAGGATGTTCTAGAATGATCTAAGGCAAGCGTTGGATTGTTGCCACATGTTGTAATGTTGGTCATCCATTGAGGAGGTGCTTGCCTATAAATAGGATCACCCCTTCATTTGTAAAACACACTCGAACTTAGAGTTCTAAGCCTTGTAAGCTCCTTCCAAGTAATAAAAGTTTTCTTTCATAAATATACACTTTTTGTCTATAACTTTCTAATGTTCTTATATAACCTTTGAGAGTTTGAGTGAATTAAGACTTTTTTAACATTTGTGGGAGTGCTAAAGCCGCACGTCTAAATGTCTAACATAAGACACACAAATGAGTATAATAAAAATGATAAGTTGTATTTAACACCTTAAATTAAACAGTTCATTCATTTCAAAATAATTGTCATTTTTTAAGTTTTTTTTTTGCATTATAAAAATTTTTAATTAATTATGTAGATTTTTTACCTACTCTTATATATCCTTAATAACAATTTTTTTTCTGGAAATATATCCTTAATAATTAATCTATTACAAAAGATAGTTATATTTGAATATTTCATTTAATGATTTGGCTATACTTGTCTCAATAAATCATACTCTCTTAATTTTTTTACTTGTCATATTGTGTTAATTTTTGTGTTTTTTTACTTATCACATTGTGATTTCAAGGTAATATTTAATGAATTTTTTTCTATTATATCCCGTTAATAACAAATTCCAATATTTTTTTATTTTTCTAACATGAAAACTAATAGAAATAATAATGAGGAGAGACAAAAATTTAAAGGTATTCTAGTCTACATAAAAAAAATGTAAATTTTCGTATTTTTAAAATATTATAATATATAAAATGTGATAAGTAAAAATAGAGGGTATTAAATTAATACTTTCTTCGATCAGAAATATGAGGGGTTTTAGACCCATTGAAATTTTATAACTTTTAAAAAATATCTATTGAGCTTTTTCATCTTTTTATTTATTTATTTCACGCCTACTATCTATCTCTTTTATTTTTTTTATTTATGAAAAATTAAAAGGTATTATAATTAAAATATTATTTTATTTTCAAAATCTTATATATATATATATATATATATGAAGGCCTAAAACTAACTTTATATTTATGATCGGGAGTAAAGTTTTTAAACTCTCCCAATTTGGCAATTATTTGAGCACAAATGGATAAAAGAAATGCCTTGAAAATTGGGATATGTTGTCTGAGGGTGGTTCAAAGTTTAGTTGAAAATATGAATGGATGAAATGCAGGCATAGGGCATACCTAACCTTTGGTAAACCTTCCATTTCTCCATTTGTCTGTCTAGTGAATTTGGAAAATTACCATTAGATCTCTTCAAAAACCAAAGTCCTAATAATTCATAAAATGAGTTCCATTGTCATCAAAATTACTTAGAAGATGACGGATTGCTCCAAGCTGTGGGTAAATGTATATTTGTTTGTTATATTATTATTAAATAACTCTGCAGAGTGTTATATAGGTATTGGTTGGGGAAGAATGAATTCACAACGAATGCTTCCATCGATGGTAGTTGATATGATTTTACAAAATGGGATTCGTGAAGTAAAAATTTATACGGCAAGTAAAAATGTTTTACAGGCATTCGCAGGAACTAATATTGGAATCACTGTATCATTTCCCAATGATGATTTAAAGAATATCACGGGTGTTTCAGATGCTAAAAGATGGTTACATGATAGAGTTTTACCTTTTCTCAATAATGGCGTTAACATAAGGTTATTAATTTCTTTTATTTTTTTATTTTTCCTTGCAAATTAATCTTCTATTTTTATGATATATTATTAATTTCTTTCTCAATTTGTATTATTTATAGATATGTCACTATTGGGTCTCAACCATTCTCAGCAACATATTTTAACAAAACATATTATCATGCAGTTGAAGTCTTGAAATATTTTCAAATTGCATTAAGAGGAGTTGAATTTGCAAATAGAAATATCAAAGCGACTATGAGTCATTTCACAGATGTTTTGGAGCTTGTAAGGAAACCATCGGAAGGCCAATTTCGTGAAGAAATAAGGGATTACATGGTACGATCGTGTCAATTTCTCCAGGAAGATAATGCCCCAGTGTGGTTAGACATATTCCCCATTTATAATGTGAAGCAATTGTTTAACAATGATATTGAATTTGCATTTTTCAACAACAATTCTACCTCTGTTTTCATGGATGGTAACAATAGGTACAACAATATCTTTGAAGTAATGTACGATACATTTATTTGGTCATTAAGAAAAGTTGGAATTTTTAACCTTACAATCATTGTTGGTCAATCGGGTTGGCCAACAGATGGAATAGATGGTGCCAATTTAAGAAACGCTCAAAGATTCCACAATGGTTTTCTTAACCATATTCTAAATGGTAAAGGTACTCCATTATATCCTGGCCCTGTTGATGCTTATATTCATAATTTTGCCGATGAGAACAAGTTGAAGGTTGTACAAGGTGGCTTTATGCGTCATTGGGGTATTTATAGATTTGACGGAAAGCCTAAATATGACATTGATTTCTCTGGACAAGGTCGCAGTATCAAACCGGTCACTGGAAAAGGAATAACACATATGCCAAAACGCTGGTGCATTTTCAACAACAATACAAATGATATGACTAAGATAAAAATGCATTATGATTTTGCATGTAATAAATCGGATTGCACAAGTATGGCACCTGGAGGCTCATGTAGTAATTTGGCATTTCCTCATAGCATTTCCTATGCGTTTAACATCTTTTTCCAATCAAGAAGCCAAGAGATGAGTGAAGAAGGATGTAATTTTGGGGGACTTGGTGTTATCGTCCCAAATGATCCATCAACAGAGACCTGCTCATTTCCTGTGGAAATATTATCAGATGAAATATTTAATGGAAATGGAACCCTTTATGATAGTAATGGTATAAGCCATAGCATGGATCCTCTATTATTATGGTTTACCTTTATGATAATGATTTTGCAAACCTCTGAAATTTTTAGATTATAGCACTTTCGATGGTCAATTATTAATTCAACTCAGTTTTTCCAAATTTTTTTCACCCCATACTCTAATAAGTTGTACCAGAACAAGGTGCAATTTGTCATTGGCGTAATTCCTATTTCGATAAGTATGTAATTTGTGATATTTTATTTTTGTTTTGTCACATATAATTTAAACAAATGAAGCAAAGATTTATAGTTAATTTAAGAAAATTTTAAATTATTGATGAGCGTGTGTAGTGATTAGCTGTTTAAATAATGAATTAACTACGAACAAAATAGGTTGGCCTCTATTTTTTATTAAGAAAATATAATAAAGGACGATACCAATCCCAAAACGTGAAAAAGAGCCTCTAACACCTTTTATGCCTGATTCCTTCGCTTAGTTTCATTTTCCTTTCTTAGTTATGTTTTTTCAACTCACGAATTCTAAAGACTATCTTACTAAGGACCTATAAAGATATGGAGCAACTTTCTTCGTTGGCGTCAATCTTTTTGCGATGGTCACAAGACCGCCGCAATACTAAGAAGACTGTTATGTATGATATATACAAAGATCACGTGACATTTTTTGTCCATCTATCATGAATATGTTATGGTGGACGTGTAGTTGCCATAAATATTATAATATGTTGGAATATTCTTAAAGAATATTGATGCGGATCAATAGTGGTAGTTTGTTATTTGGAAATTGAGAATATAACTCAATATTTAGAGAATTGACTTTTGTAGCAAAAATATTTAGATAATTCCTATTGATTGGATCGATGTGCACTATTTGTGAATGAACAATGGTATGTGCAAAGAAGGGAAGTTCTTCAAAATATCCCTCAATTATTTACTGTGGAAGTTAAAATTAAGATGAATCTCAAGTCTTGTATTCTATAGAGAAGACAACGACTACACAAAGAAGAAGTCCATAAAAATATATACCTAGCAACTATAGGAAACATGCCTAATGTAAGATTAATTAGAATTAAGAAACTTAACCACTAATCTATACCATCACAATAAGTACAAATCCTAATTTTGGTACTATAAGATGATTCACACATTGCCAAAATTAATGTCATAAAATCAATCCATTATCACAAAAACGTCAACACTCCTTAAAGTTGAAATATGAAGGTTTCGAAATGTCCAACTTGTGCAGAAGATAATGGAATAAGCAATGACCAAGGGCCTTGGTGAAAATGTCAATAAGTTGTAACTGAGTGGGAATACAAGTGAGAGAAATCCAATTAGCTTCATACTACAAAGTGACAACTGACATTAATGTATTTGGTGCGCTCATGATACACAGGATTGACAGTGACATAAATGGGCTATCACAGTAGAGCAGAGAAGGAAAAAGAGATGCAGAATACGAAGATTAGACAATAAGTGTTGGAGCCATTTTAATTCAAAATACATAACAATCATGGACTGGTATTCAGCCTTGATAGAAGACCCGAAAAACAGTGGGTTGCTTTTTTAGTCTTCCAAGAAATCAAGGAGTCTCCTAAAAATATGAAGTAACCAACAAGAAAGAATGATGGGCAATTAGCCTGATCATCATCCCAATAAGCAGTAAGAGTCAAATTACTTGAGGAGCTAAGAAAGATTCCTTAGCCAATCAAGAGAGGATGTCATATTACAGAACAACCCGCAGAGCTGCCTAACTCTATGTTGTTGGCACAATTTCTGTATAAACTAACCTAGAACATGAATAGAATAAGCGAGTTCAGTTCGAATAATAATAAATAAATCAGATGACCAATCAGGCAGCACTATCAATCAAGGTTTGCCAAAAAATCTCCTTCATCAGTACCCAAATAATGATTTTGCTCGATAGATGTGGTTGCAAGCTTAGTACAAGATAGATATGTTTTAGAAATGATATACAAACTATATTGTGCTGACTGAGATATAAATTAGAGGAATTTTGGGCTATCTCAATACCAAAAAAGTAGTTAATGGGACCGAGATCTTTCATGTGAAAGTAAGTGCTCAAATGGAGTTTAGACCAAGCAATAGCTTTGGAATCATTCTAGTGATGATAAAGATTATCAACATATATGAGGACACATAAGAAAATCCTGCAAGAAGCATATGTAAATAAGGAGTAATCAGCATAGGAATGCTTGAAACAAAAAGTGGTTCAAGGTTGTAGTAAGTTTAGAAAATCAACTATGGGGAGTCTGGCACAAGCGATATAAAGATTTCTTGAGCAAGCATACCCGGTAGGTATTAGTATATTGAAAACCGAGAGGCAACTTTATGTAAACCTCCTACCCAGGATCACTGTGCTAGAAAGTACTATGCACATTCATTTAATGAATTTCTAAACATTTGGAAACAACTTCTAAGAGAGTGTTTGCACTAACGACTTAGCCGCCGGAGCAAATTTTCGATAAAATCCCAACTTTCAACTTGGGCATTCTCAAGAATAACCAGACGAGCCTTAGAACACTCCACGATTCCATCGAACTTGATTTTGATCCTACTTCTATGGTTTGTTGAAAAACTATCACATGTATTATAAGAGGATAAAGGATAGGAACACATACCTAGAACTACTGACGAAGCAGATAGAGCAATTAAGGAATAGGTAGTGCCCTTTTTACAATGTAACAAAGATAAGAGGATAATTTTTCTGAGGGTCGCTTAATGCAATCACTTCGTTGAACAGACAATCCAGTGAGGGTAGGATGACTCCCCTTGTTTTTCAAAGCTTCTTTCAATTCTACTAGGTTAGAGTGGCCAGGCTGTAACGACATAGATGGAGACTAGGGAGACAAATGTGCACACACAGGAAGTCTAGAGCGAATAGAGGTAGCTCTTAAGGGAAGCAGGTCATGCAAAGTGGGATGTCCCAAGATCAGATTGGTTTGGTTCAGCGACAATGGGCTGGGGGCCAAGGAAAGTGGAAACTAGATTAGTGCATAAGCATCGTCATATTCTAGATATTGCTCAGGATCTTTACCTTTATATTTTTGGGAGAATATGTACAAGCTGTTGTTCATCTCACAAATTCAACATCTATAAAACTTTTGAAGGAAAAATCACTTTACGAGATTCTCTTTCGTCACTTTCTTGGTTATTCTAATTTTCGTATTTTTGTGTATTTGTATTATGTTCATAATCACTCACGAGATAAATTTACTTCTCGTAATCATAAATGCATTTTTTTGGGATATTCCTATGGAGAAAATTGATGGAAAGTATTCGATTTACACACTAAAGAATTCCTAATTATGGGGATATATTTTTTTTTTCGCGAGTCATATTTCCCCTTCGAGAAAATTCCTGATTTCACTCTATTTTGTTCCCAAAGTTCCTCTCGAGATACGTGATGAAAATAATCACCAAAGTTAGTGTGTCTATCAACTTCCATTTGGTATGGGTTTCCTTTGTGCCAATTGTCACAAATTTCAAGTGCCCAGCCCAATACCCGAAATCCCTCCATTCTGCTGGGCCACCCATTTCGACCCACACAGTTTCATCACTTCCTTATTCTGGTAGCCCAAAATCTCATTCCTTGGGCTGTTTTTCCTCTACTTCCGAAAGCTTTTCTTCGCCCCTCTCTGGACATTCTTCCGAGCCAGATCACCCGGGGGCCCACTTCCACAACTAATCTACTACCTCTACTTTTTTAATTCCTTCCACACAAAATCAAGCTGCTTCTTCTACTTCTCTTGACTCACAGGAACATGATGGACCCGATCGTAATACACGAGCTCGTTATCCACCATCCAAATTAAAATATTATTTCAGCGGGACTCTTAGCAATGATAAATCCTCTTTGGACCCTCCTTCCTAATCATCTGTCACAAGTATATGTCGTTATCCTCATTCCAATTATGTCCTTTGTCAGAAATTCACTCCTAGTTACACAGATTTCCTTGCTGCCATAAATATGGAAATTGAACCATCTCAATTTTTTGAGGCTCTTGTCCATTCTCTGCGATACGCAGCTATGCAAAGTGAAATTAATGCTCTTGCACGAAATAAAATATGGACTCTTATTGCGCTGCCTTTTCTTAAAAAGACCTTGGGTTGCAAATGAGTTTTCAAGACCAAAAAAAAAAATCTGATGGTAGAACTGAAGGATATAAAGTTCGACTTGTAATTTTAGTAAATACTCAAGTCAAATGTCTTGATTATCATGAAATATTTGCACTTGTGGCCAAAATAGTGACTGTCCAAACTTTATAAATAGTTACTGCCGCCAAGTATTGGGATTTTCATCAAATGGATGTCCACAATATTTTTCTTTATGGCGATCTATCTTAGGAAGTCTCTATATGGTTTAAAACAAGCTCCATGTTATTGGTTTGCCAAATTGGCTTCTGCCCTCAAGGATAGCGGATTTTGACAGTCCTACTCTAATTATTCTCTTTTCATTTACCCTAATTTAATACTTTCCTCTATGTCTTGATATATGTTGATGATCTCATTATTACTGAAAGGAATTCAGCAGCACTTTATAAATTTAAGTGTGATCTGAACACTTGTTTCCCTATGAAAGATCTCGGCCCTTTGAAGTACTTTCTTGGTATTGAAGTAGCTCGCAATTCTAATGGCATGTATCTTTGTCAATGTAAATATTCTCCAGACATCTTATCGGATGCCAGTTTACTTGGTTTTGGACCTCTCAATTTTCCCATGGAACAAAAATCATCAATTAGGTAAAGCTTCCGTTCCTATCTTCTCCAGATTCTTATCGGCACTTGTTGGTCGATTCATATATCTTACAATTACTCATCTTGACTTGGCATATTCTGTACAGATTCTCGCTTAGCTTATGTGATTATGATTGGGCTAGCGGCCTCATTACTCGTTATTCTCTCACTATATATTTTAGTTCTCTTGGTCACTTTCCCATCTCTTGGAAATCCAAGAAACAATAAGAAACAACATATTGTTTCTTGATGTTTCACTGAAGCAGAATATCGCTCCATGACAATTACTTGCTGTGAGTTAAAATGGTTGCGGTATTTATTTAGTATTTACTCAAAGATCTATGTGTTCCCATCTCTCTGGTCCTATTCCCTTATTTTGCAATAATGAGGCAACTTTGTACGTTGCATCTAATGCTGTCTATCATGAACGTATGAAGCATATTAAAATTTTGATTTTCACTTTGTTTGTAATGAGTTTTAGAAAAATCATATTACTCATTCTTATCTTTCTACTGATAACTAGCCTGCAGACATATTCACAAAGCCCTTAGAATATCTTAATTTCATCACTTATTCGTTGAAGATAATATTAGGATCCTAAGGATCCTTCAGTATTCTTGTGAATATTCCTTCCATATATTTGTATTAATGTGTGATTATATTTCCTTACTTTCATCAATTTTTATTAAAATTAAAAATGTTTTAATATCTATAATGGGATCTAAATGTTTTTTTAAAATAATTCTTAGAATTAAGAATAATTTTAAAAATATGTAATGAAATATAGAAAATAGAATAATTGGAAAAATTATCTCATAATTATTTAATTGCTCTTAACTTTGTCCCTTCAATCTTTCTAGTCCTTTATATATTATCTTTCAAAATTAATTGTCCCAACTAGGGTCATAAACGAGGTAAGTCTTTACTCGTACTTGTGTAGGTCTATACTCATTTATAGTGAGTAAGGTTAAAATTTTATACTCGCGGACCCATATTCGTACCCATACTCTATATAGATTCTATTAAATGGGTCTGGGTATGGTATGATGCTACCCAGATCCGTATACCAGTATATTCGTTATAATAAAATAATAATTTAAATTTATATATTATATTATTTATATATTTTTTTATTAATACATAATTTATACAGTTACGATATTGAGTATTTTATTTTTTAAGTTTAGAGAAGAGAAGAGAAATTTTCTTCTAATTAATTTAGAGAAGAGAAATTTTCTTCAAGATTTCTTCTTTTTCGAGACATTAGTACTACTGTTTTCTCCATTCGATATTTTTTGTGAACTTGTTTCTCTCATTCAACATTTTGTACCAGTGGTTGTTTGTTTCAAAGACGAATAATAGAGGCATAATTTTTTTAAGTTTAGATTTTTTGAAAAAAATGTATATATTTTTGTTTAACATGAAAAAAAATAGAAAAATGTCATACGGGTACGGGTATACCCAGATCCTACACTAGACCTTGAAGGGTTAGGTCTGGGTCCATAAATTTTACACCCAGAGGGTATTAGTCTGAGTCTAGGTCCATATTTACTATAAGGGTATGGTATGAATCTGGTAGTACCCAAAGGATCTGCATCCGTTTACACCCCTAATCCCAACCACCATTCTTGGGCAGAATCCAGCAATGCCCGAGCATGTGCAACTCACATGAGCAACTTAAGAAGGGTATAATTGGAAGTTCAAAAATTTTTTCATCTCCTTCCTCCTAACCTCACACTACACTGCAATTTTCCATCACCTTCCTTTCCCACACATTTACACCACCATTTATGGCAGAAAAATCCTTTGTTTCCTTTCCATATTTTTCCACTTCATTCATTTTGGTTTTCCCCTAATTTTGTAAATCTCCATAGCGATTCACCCATTTGAGTCTAACAAAAAGAAAAGGGAAGAAAATCAACAAATTAAAGTGTGTATTTCTCTTGAGACAATCTCTAAATGAAACAACACAATTTGTGTAAGTCCAAAAATACATACAATACTCAAGAAATTGAAAATGTACTTCATTTAAACGACCTTAACTTACCAAAATAATTTTGCTTTTTGTTGCTGAATAACAGCTCTTTGGAAAAATCTACAATGGTTTTTAAACAAAATAATTTCGAATCTATTTTCCTTCATACAGTAAGCATTTTAGGGTCTTTTGACAATAAAAACTTGTAGGCAATTCTACAAATATTTTTCTATTTTTGAACAGGTATAATTGCCTTTTTTGGTTGTTTTTGTTACCTCAACTCCCTCATTGAAAATTTCCTTAAAATAGCATCAATAATGGAGGGGATAAGTCAAGAAGAGGAGAAGGGAGAAAATGAAAACTGATAGTACACACTAAAAGTGAAAAAAACGTGTAGAAGGGTGCAAGGGGATGAAAATGTAGAAAAATATGTTCAGGCCAGTAAAGGGCATGTAGAGAGAAAGAACACGAAGGAAGCTTGTGAATTTTCAATTTTTCCCTTCCTAGTTTGAAAGATGAAGATTGCAAAAAGAAGATTTTCAAGTTTGTGATGAAAAATAATAGAAGAAATCAAGCTCGAAGGGTATCTTAGAGGTCGCATAAAAGCTTGAGAAAGACGGTGGATAAAGAAATTAATGGCTTAAAGAGCTCATTTGATGGCTAAAAGTAGTTTATGTAGGCCACAACTGTTAAACACAGTGTGTGATATATATATATATATAAAAGAAACAGAAATATGAAACAATAATACCAAAATAATAGTAAGGAAATAGAAATCAAACCCGAGTCTTGAATAAACTTCAATTTCCTTAAAACCGATTCGTTCTCTCTATCGGAAGTGCAAGAGATGTGTTAGAACGTTTGTTTCCCAGGATAAAACGGGTTTCGGAAAATCAGTTTAGCACTTGAAGCTGTTTTCCCTTCGAACTTGAACAAACTGATGATGAACAGGAAAAATATATATGTATGCAGGTTATGAGAGAATGCTAGAGAATTGCAAAGAAAATTTTTGCTTCTCTTCTGCTATAGAAACATCAGTATTTATAGATGGAAAACTCTTCAACTGTACATTGAATTAGTTCTGTACACTGAATTCATCCTTCAACTCTTACATTGAATTAGTACTATACACTGAATTCACCCTTCAGCTGTTTCATTGAATTAGTTCTATACACTGAATTCATTCTTCAGCTATTACATTGAATTAATTATGTACACTAAATTTAGCTGTACAGAATTAATTCTATATTTCAGTATCCATGAATATGGTTGTACATTGAACTCAATAGAAATGAATGTGGCTGTTCATCGAATTCAACAGCTATTGAATCCAGACAAAAAAAGAATTTGGCACATAATTTGGTAAAACCATAGGTCTGATAAGGATCCCTGTTCTTTTTCAATGTGGAATTCAAATCCCTTACTTGCCAACCTTTTCCTCTTTAATATTTTTTTTCATTCACTTCCTTTTTCCAAATATTTTCCAACAATCCCCACATGAATGATAAAAAAACTATTTTGACTCGTAGTTTATGTTCATCAACTGACTTATGCATAGGAAAAGTAGGTATTCGCCTTTGAACTTTCCCCTTGTTACATATGTATACTATACTAGTTGTTCCAGTAGACATGATGTCCTTGAGCTGTCCTGCTTTCTTATGTAAAGAGTCCACATATTTCACACATAAATAATTTATTGTTCAGTTCTCATGGTTTTATTCATTATTGGCCATGAACACGTCCTGGTTCTGCAAGAGTTTCTAAAGAATTGAGCTTAGGCAATTCTCCTTCAAAGCGACCCTACTTTTCTCTCACATAGGTGATTTCTTACATATATATACATATATAATCATTAAAGCAATATAATGCTAACCTTAACTGTTCCATCGCTATTAATATGACAGGAATAAGCTGAGGTTTCCCCTACAGTGACACTCTAAATCTTACAATTAGGTTGTCCCTTTGAACCTAGATCTTGGGATCTCCAGTCAACTAGGTAGGGTTTTCCTTCATAAAACTTTATCCTTCATAGGCTTTTAATCCTATTCCTTTTATCAGTCTTTCAACTACCTCTCTATTTAACCCTTTGGTTAATGGATCCGCGGTGTTTTCTTTTGACTTTACATAATCAATCGAAATAACACCTGACGAGAGAAGTTGTCTAATAGTGTTATGTCTGCGACGAATATGTCGAGACTTACTATTGTAAATGGCATTCTGTGCTCTCTCTATTGCTGATTGGCTATCACAATAAATGCAAATAGGGGGCATAGGTTTTTCCCACTTAGGAATATCTTCCAGGAAATGGCGTAACCATTCAGCCTCTTCCCCAAACTTATCGAATGCAATGAATTCATATTCCATGGTGGATCTGGCAATCACTGTTTATTTTGAGGATTTTCATGATATAACTGCTCCAGCTAGTGTGAACAAATATCCACTGGTGGATTTGGAATCCTTTATATCAGATATCCAGTTAGCATCTGTGTAACCTTCTAACACAGTTGGATATCTAGTATAGTGCAGCCCATAATTTCATGTATACTGGAGGTATCTTAATACTCTTATTATTGCTGTCCAATGTTTTGCACTAGGATTAATCGTATATCCACTCAATTTGCTTACTACATAAGTAATATCTGGTTTAGTGCAACTCATTAGATATATTAAACTTCCAATTATCCTTGCATATACAACTTGAGAAACACCTTCTCCCCGATTCTTGGATAAATAAAGATTAGTATCTAATGGCGTTTTCACAATTCCAGAATCATTCTTGTTAAATTTTTCAAGAATTTTATCTACATAATGAGTCTGGCTTAAAACTAATCCATCTGCTGTTCTTATGATTTTAATACCGAAAATCACATCAGCAAGTCCCATATCTTTCATGGCAAATTTTGAATTCAACATGGTTTTAGTAGATTTGACATTTTTGTCATTACTACCAACAATGAGTATGTCATCTACATAGAGACATAAAATGACGTATTCATTTTCCGTCTCTTTGATATAAACACACTTATCACACCCATTAATCTTAAATCCACTAGAAATCATTGCGTGGTCAAACTTCTCATGTCACTTTTTCGGCGCTTGTTTCAAACCATACAATGATTTAACCAGCTTACAAACTTTCTTTTCAGTACTTGGAGATTTAAAACCCTCAAGTTGCTCCTTATAAATTTCTTCATCTAATTCCCCATTCAAGAAAGCTGTTTTAACATCCATTTGATGTACATTTAGATTTCTTAAGGATGCAATAGCAAGTATTATCCTTATTGAATTTATTCTCGTCACAGGAGAATAAGTATCAAAGTAATCTAAGCTTTCTTTCTGTCTATATCCTTTAATGACAAGCCTGGATTTATACTTATCAATGGAACCATCTGGTTTCATTTTTCTTTTAAAAATCCACTTAGACCCTAAGATCTTACATCCAGGTGGGAGATCCACTAACTCCCAAGTATGATTCTGCATAATAGAATCAACTTCGCTTTTTATGGCTTCTTTCCATAGATGTCCTTCTGAAGAAGTCACTGCTTCATCATAAGTTAAAGGCTCTTTTTCTAATAAATAAGTCTCAAAATCATCTCCAAAAGTTTTTCCTATTCTTGGTCGTTTGCTACGCCTTAGTTCAACTTCTTGAACTTTCGTTGGATCTTGAAATTCTTCATTAACTCGTTTTAATGAACTAGATCCACTCATGGACTTGCAAGGAAATACATTTTCCAAGAAAAATGAATTTCTCGATTCCATAAATGTGTTTTTATGTATATCCAAAATTTTCGAATCGTGCACAAGAAATCGATATGCAGTACTATTATGTGCATACCCTATGAAGATACAATCCACTATTTTTGGACCTATCTTTTATTACCTTAGGTACTGGTACAGCCACCTTTGCAAGATAGCCCCATATCGCAAGTGTTTATAGGATGGTTTCTTTCCGCTCCATAATTCATAAGGAGTTTTATTTTGTTTCTTGCGTGGTATCCTGTTCAAAATATAATTACTAGATAGGATAGCTTCCCCACACATGTTTTATGGTAAACCTGAACTTATCAACATCACATTCATCATTTCTTTTAATGTTCGATTCTTACGTTCAGCTACTCCATTAGATTGAAGAGAATACGGTGCAGTTACTTCATGAGCAATTCTATGTTGTACACAGAAGTCACCAATTGGTGTCTCATACTTTCTACCTCTATCACTCCTTAATCTTTTAATGTTTTTTCCCAGTTGATTTTCAATTTCATTCTTATAAATGATAAACTTTGCTAAAGCATCATCTTTACTCTTTAGTAAATACACATAGCAAAATTTTGTACTATCATCAATAAAGGTTATAAAATTACCTCCACGTGTTTGAACATATTTCAAATCACGTACATCACTATGAATTAGTTCTAGTGGTTCGGTGCTTCTTTCAATTTTGTGGAAAAATGTTCTTGTCAAATTTGCTTCAATGCAAATTTCGCACTTGTGTTTTGAATCGATTTGGAATGTTAGAATATGGTCCATATTAATTAATCATCGTATTGAATCATAATTAACGTGACCTAATCTACCATGCCATAAATGAGAAGACTCAAGCAAATAAATAAAAGGAGTATTTTTATTGATCATGGTCATTACATAAGTTTAAACAACCCATCGGTTGCATACACTTTTCCTAAATACATTCCAGACTTAGTTAAAATAACTTTGTCAGAATCAATCACAATTCGGAATCCATGTTTGTTCAACAAAGAACCAGACACAAGATTCTTACGAACTTCTGGCACATACAACATATTTTTAAGTTAAAACTTTGCCCAAAGTCATCTTTAACAACACCTTTCCTCGACCTTCAATAGCAGCTGAAGCAGAATTACCCATGTAAATCTTTTCCCCTTGAACTGGCTCAAAAGTTGAAAACAGGTCTCTGTTAGTACAAACATGTCTGGTGGCACCGGTGTCAAACCACCATTCTTTCAGGTTGGAATCAACCATGTTTACTTCAGAAACCACTGCAACTAAATTCAGGTCATCCAGGAATTCAGGTAATATAATCAACCATATTTACTTCATGATGTTTCTTAGAAGAACGACAATCAGAAGACCTGTGACTTAATTTGCCACAGTTAAAGCATTTCCCTTTAAATTTTTGTTTCGGTTTGGAAATACCACCGGATGCACCGATCTTGCCCTTAGTTTTGTGATTGTTGAACTTGGTTTTATTTTTCAAATTTTTTCCATGTTCAACAATATTAACCTTTGGATTTCAAGAACTCATCATTTTATGATCGGCATTTCTGTTGTCTTCTTCAATATGAAGTCTAACAATCAGATCTTCCAAAGACATTTCCTTCCGTTTGTGCTTGAGATAGTTCTTAAAATCTTTCCAACTAGGGGGTAGCTTTTCTATCACAGCAGCCACTTGGAATGCTTCACTTAAAATCATTCCTTCTGCAAGTATCTCATGCAAAATAATATGCAATTTTTGCACTTGACTTATTACAGTTTTAGAATCAACCATTATATAATCAAGAAACCGTCCGACAATAAATTTCTTTGTGACAGCATCCTCAGCTTTATATTTCCGGTCTAATGGTTCCCGTAGAGCTTTAGCAGTTTTATATGCACAATACACAGTATATAATGAATCACTTAATGTATTCAAAATATATTTACGACATAAAAAATCAGAATGATTCCATGCATCAATAGCAGTTGTCGTTTGTACATCGTCAATATCCTCTACCACCATAGGAGCTACCTCTGTCAAGAATTTTGCCAAATTCAAAGTAGTCAGGTAGAAAAGCATTTTTTGTTGCCATCTTTTAAAATTACAACCAGTAAATTTTTTTGGTTTTTCCAATTGACTGGCCGGAATTGTTGGCAGAGCACCAGCAACAACAATCGAGACATTTTTCGAACCAGATGTAGCACTATTCACATTAACAGTGTCCATTCCGGTTGCCATTTCAGCAGGAGTAGAAAAGAAAATCTGTTTTAAGATTGTAGGCCACAACTGTTAAACACAGTGTGTAATATATATATATATATATAAAAGAAACAGAAATATAAAACAATAATACCAAAATAATAGTAAGGAAATAGAAATCAAACCTTAGTCTTGAATAAACTTCAATTTCCTTAAAACAGATTCGTTCTCTCTACCGGAAGTGCAAGAGATGTGTTAGAACGTCTGTTTCTCAGGATAAAACGGGCTTCGGAAAATCAGTTTAGCACTTGAAGCTGTTTTCCCTTCGAACTTGAACAAAATTGATGATGAATAGGAAAAAGATATATGTATGCAGGTTATGAGAGAATGCTAGAGAATTGCAAAGAAAATTTATGCTTCTCTTTTGTTGTGGGAACAGTAGTATTTATAGATGGAAAACTCTTCAACTATACATTGAATTAGTTCTGTACACTGAATTCACCCTTCAGCTATTACATTGAATTAATATTATACACTAAATTCACCCTACAGTTGTTTCATTGAATTAGTTCTATACACTGAATTCATTCTTCAGCTATTACATTGAATTAATTCTGTACACTGAATTTAGCTATACATAATTAATTCTATATTTTAGTATCCATGAATATAGTTGTACATTGAACTCAATAGAAATGAATGTGGCTATTCAACGAATTCAATAGCCATTGAATCCAGACAAAAGAAGAATTTGGCACATAATTTGGTAAAACCGTAGGTCTGATAAGGATCCCTGTTCTTTTTCAATGTGGGATTCAAATCCCTTACTTGCCAACCTTTTCCTCTTTAATAATTTTTTTCATTCACTTACTTTTTTCAAATATTTTCCAATAGTTTAAAGTCAAGTTTATAAAAGTGAAAGACGAAATGAGGGAATTAGAAGGCTTAAGAGAAGCAAAATAATTAAAATTAAGCTAAAGCAGGCATAATTTGACACCAAATCCTCAAACCGTGCTGGATTTGTGGCGAAACTATTTCCCCAGAGAATCCGTGGCACCAAATTGCCGCTGGCTTCTCCATCCGCAGCACCAAATCGCCGCTGATTTCTCCATCCGCAGCAATCGAGAAAATTTTTCTATTTCTTACATTTCAGCTCCAAAACTTTTCTAGTTAGTTTATTTTGCTTCAAGACTCTATTTAAGTGTATTTAAGTCTGTTTTATAAATGTTTAAAAGTCCCAGGACTCCTAGATTAGTATTACTAATTGAGGTAGGCATGCGATGTATAAATACTTCTTATTGGGGCTAAAAATCCTAACCATGATCATATATCCAAATTTGAAGACTTCTTCTTCTTTTTGAGAGCTTGAGAGAAACCTTCTCTTTGCCATCTCTAAATTGACTTATCAAGAGAGTGATTTACACTTATGTCGTCTTAATGTAGAATTCTTGTTCAAGAAATTCTAATGGATCAATTTAATTTATTGAACTCATTTAGGGATTCTAATTTCTTAGTTATTCTAGAGTTTTAATTTAGTTTGATGATGGAGCCTTTGATGGATGGGGTTAGAATAGTTTTACATTACTTGTTGGTCTAATGTTTTTTTTTTTTTTTCATTGAAGAAGACTTTTCTTGCCATCCTTCTTGAGTTTCTTTGCTTACTTCCATAGGAGTTCTTGAGGATCTTGAAGAGTAATTCTTGTTCTTGTATTGGGGGTTCAAAAGGGAGCTATAAAATTGAAAATTTCAGTTCAAAATCACTTCTAAATCAATCCTTTATCTGTTGGTATCGGTGCCAAGAGCTCCAATTTGATTTTTGAAGGGACCCATTTCAAGTTTTAAAGCTCAAGCAATTGTAAAAACAATGACAGAGCCACATGGAGGGCCCTCAAATTTTTTTTTTTTAAATTTTATAGTGTACATAATTTGTGTATTTGGTATCAAAATTAACAGATTTTATCATGTTGCCACCCCGTCCCCCTTTATTTTTTAAGAACTTTATATAGTGTCTATAATTTGCATATTTAGTGTTAAAATTAACATATTTTATATACCATGTTAGTCCCATAAATTAATTAAAATTAAGTTTAAAAAAAAAAATAGAAATATCAGCTATTTATAGATATAAACAATTTTTACTTTTCTATTTATAACTATAAACTTTGATTTTATCTTTTTCTAGCCATTTACTATTTTGCTTTTCTCTTTATAGCCACAAGCTTTCATATTATCTTTTTCTAGCCATAAATTATTTTTGCTTTTCTCTTTATTATAGTCATGGATTATTTTTTTTACCTCTCAAATATATCCATGAACTATCTTGAATAAATTGCTACATTTGAAAGGTTAAAAATAGTTTATAGCTTAAAAGAGAAAAAAAAATAGTTCATGGCCGGAAAAAGATAATAACACAGTTTGTGGCTATAAAAAGAAAGTGAAATAGTTTATGGCTAGAAAAAAGATAAAATCAAAATTTCTGTCTATTAAAAGAAAAACAAAAATAATTTGTGCAAAAAATAGCTAATATCTCAGAAAATACACTAATATTATTTTTTCAGTTTCAAATTTTTTATTTAAATTTGGCCCCCCTCCAAATGTTTGGGTCTGGCTTTGCCCATGGGTGAAAACAGAGAATACGAATTTCAGCTCATAAAATGATGAAATGCTATCTATTCTGGTGATTTCTTTGCTGAAATCTTGTCTGTATATATTATATTGATGTTTTGGCATCTTATTCTTGAAGAAAATCAACAAAATGACCTCAAAAGAGCCCAAAATTTTCTGGACAAAAACTCTACCCGAAAATTGTGAAAATGAGCTTCAATTAGATTTCTAATGGTGTTTCTTGCTATTGGGGGATATATCTTTGATTGTCCATGCTTCAATATCACTTTGGGATGCTTAATATGTCATTGAAAGTTCAAAACAGTGGTTGAAATTCTGCAGAATTTTTTCTTTGTTGTTCTTGTTTAGGCTTCAGAAGGTTTGATGAGTTGAGAAAAAGGCAAGAGAAGTAAGTGTATTTTGAAAAGAACCAAGAAAGGAGTAAACACGAGCATAGTGAAATTGAATGATCAAACACGTAGGGGTATAACGTGAGGTCCATTTTTTTAGTTAACATTTATTTTTGCAGGTTTTTAGTTTTTGTATAAGAGTATATCTTCCCCTTGAAAAGTGGAAGATCAAAAGGGAGGATGAAAATGGCTACGATGGGAGTGATGTAAATGGATACTATGGGAAAGTTAGCAAGATAGGTATGACATGAAACGTGGTTAAGGTGGTTCAAAGTATGATAATTCTAAGAGGGGTGAAAGGTATGGAGATACCTAAGATGGGGGTGGAATAAGTGAGAAAACTAGAATGCAAGATAGAAGGGGAAGATACACCTAAAATAAGAATGGATATGGAAATGAATTCTTTGGAAAAAGTTTCTATTATGAGGAAAGTACTTATGAGGATGATGAAGAGGGAGTTAGTTCTCCAAGTGGTAGTAAAGTGCTCTTACCTCACTTCAAGGGAAATTTGAACTCGAACCATACCTTGAGTGAGAAAAGAAGGCAGAAGATGTGTTCCACTACTACAACCTAGTAGAAGTGAAGCTAGCTATAGGCTCCTTTGCTTCAACAACTATATGGTGGTGGAATAAGATTTGTAAGTGTTATGAAGTCCGGCAATCGAAACAGAACTATTTACTATTACATGCCCCTATTTTACTATTACAGATCCCAAATAGAGGAAGCAAAAAGGAAAGCAGAAAACACCTATTCTATTACAAACGGTTTCTTCGCCTTCAACGTCTTCCAGAACACGATCCAAGTAACCAGTAAAACAGAAAGGGGTTAGTAGTAACTAATAGCAAGGAAAGATTCGATCTTTTACCTCGAGACCCTTCAGGTCTCGATTATGGCGCCAGTAGCAAGAGCCGAACGAGCTCTGAGAGTTTGGCCTCTGTGTCCGCGATGAAGGACAGCCCCGGAGTGTTCTTCCGGTGAAGAGCAGCGTGAATCCCTCAGCAACCAGTGGCCTCAAGAAACGGTGCTCTCAAACTCTCTCTCAGCAAAAGCACCCTTTCCTCTCACTGCAGTCACACACGCGGTAACCCGAAGGTTAACCGGCACAGACCAGCAAATAAAAGTCCCGAAGGGTCGCACAGAAAAATGACCAGACAGGCTGTTCGAAAGAAGAGAGAGGAAGACAGAAGGTCAGAGGGCAAGAGGAGGCAGCGGCGGCTCAAGCACACAGAAATGAGAGGATTAGGGCAGGCTGAAGAGAAAGAGATATATATATATATATATAGCCAGGTCGCCTGGGCAGGTCGGGTTGAACCCGGCCCGCCCGGCTACCCGACCTGCCCAGCATCAAAGGCCTGCCAGCCCAACTTGCACTCTTAAAGAGGCCCACCAGGTTTCATTCATCATTGGGATTAAAATGGGCCAGAAAGAGGAAAAATGAAAATAATGTGAAAATGGGCCACTAGTCCAACAAACTCCACCTTGAACATATTTTCATTTAATTTTTCAGCCAACAATGACTCAAAAGAGTCAACCTTCATCTATCTGAAGGAGGTCCCTGCACAAAGAAAACTTATCAGTTGTCACAATTTTAGTACCAAAATCTGCAGGATTATCTTTAGTACTAATTTTCTTAATATTAACTAAGCCACTTGAAACCTTTTCCCTAATAAAATGATACTTAACATGTATATGTTTAGTTCTTTCATGATAAACAGGATTTTTACACAAGTGAAGACAACTTTGACTATCAGTATAAATCACAACTTTAGAATTTAAAACATGCAATTCAGATAGTAAGCCTTGAAGCCAAATGACTTACTTAATTGCCTCAGTGGCAGCAATATATTCAGCCTCCGTAGTCGATAAAGCGACTACAGGTTGCAACTGTGATTTCCATGATATGCAATTCCTTGCCAAAGTAAAGAAATAAGAAGTGGTAGATTTTCTACCATCTTTATCACCTGCAAAGTCAGAATCCACATATCCAACCAGTTCAAAATTATTAGACCAATTATGATAAAGAAGACCCCTATCAATAGTCCCGTTAATATAACGCAACAACCACTTAAGAGCTGCCCAATGATCCCTACCCGGGTTAGACATGAATCGGCTAAGAAGGCTTATGGAATAAGCAATATCAGGACGGGTGGATATCATAGAATACATGACGGATCCTATAGCCATTCTATAGGGTATGTTGGCCATGTCATTCTTTTCTCTATCAGTTTTGGGGCAAGATTTTTCAGAAAGCTGAAAGTGGCTCGCAAGTGGTGTACAAACTGGTTTGCATAAATGCATCGAAAATTTGGAAACAATTTTCTGCAAGAAGGATTTCTGGGATATGAATAAGGATCTATCAGCTCTATCCCTACTAATGTTCATCCCAAGGATTCTAGACGCAGAACCTAAGTCCTTCATATCAAATTCAGACTTCAGCAAAGATTTCAAGCGAGTAATCTTATCTCTATGCTTACAGGCAATTAGCATATCATCCACATACAACAAAAGATAAATAGTAGTTTCAACATTATCACCACAGAAATATAAACAGCTATCATAATTACTTTTAACAAAACCAGCTTTAAGCATAAAAGAGTCAAAACGTTTATTCCATTGCCTAGGTGATTGTTTAAGTCCGTACAAGGACTTTTTCAACAAACATGCCATGTTTTCCTTACCCTTTTCCTCAAAACCTGGTGGTTGACGCATGTAAATAGTCTCTTCAAGTTCCCCATGCAAAAATGCAGTTTTTACATCAAGTTGTTCAAGATCAAGATCATAAAAGGCAACAATTGCAAGCATTATCCTAATTGTTTTATATTTAACAACGGGAGAAAATATTTCATTAAAATCGATGCCCTCAACTTGAGAAAAACCTTTTGCAACCAGCCTAGCCTTGAACCTTGGGGGTTCATTGGCAGATTCTGGCTCTTTGATTTTAAAAATCCATTTGCAATCAATTAATTTTTGCTTTGAGAGTTTTTGAACTAAGAATCCAGGTTTTGTTTTTATGAAGTGACGACATTTCCTCTTCCATAGCATGCAACCACAGAGAACGGTTAGGACTCTTTAAAACATCAGAAAAACACAGAGGTTCCTTTTCTTCCATATAGGATGCAGCAGCACAGGCATATGAGACGATGTAGGAATAACCATACCTAGCGGGTTTTCTCGTCTCTCTCCTAACTCTATCTCTAGACAGCTGGTAGTCTCTTAGAGCTTGGACTTGTGCCTCAGGATGATCCTCATCATCCTCATCTGAATTTTCAGATTCAGGCGTGCTGGTTTTCGGCTGCTGACTAGTCGGTATATTCGACACTTCACTGGTTTCAGGTTGATCGTGGGGTTGTGCAGGTTCGGAGGTGTCCTCCACCTCCACGAGAATATTTCCATCTACGGGAATGTCACTAGGGCTATCAGGATTGGTTTTAGCCTTTAGGCAAGGCATATCAAGTTCGTTGAAGATCACATCCCTACTCATAATAACCCTCACCCCCGGCTCACCTTTGAGCCAAACTTTGTACCCCTTTACCCCACTAGGGTAGCCTAAAAACACTCCCTTCCTTGACCTTGGGTCTAACTTACCCTCTTTTTGATGTGCAAATGCGGCACATCCAAACACTCTAAGGTTTGACAGGTTTGGTGGTTCTCCGAACCACAACTCTAAGGGAGTTTTGAAGTTTATGGCTGTCGAGGGTGATCTATTAATGAGGTAGATAGCTGTACTTACAGCTTCTCCCCAAAAAGGTTTTGGGATTCCTGAAGACACCATAAGGCACCTAACCTTATCCATTATAGTACGGTTCATCCTTTCAGCAACTCCATTTTGCTGTGGATTGTGCCTAACAGTCCTATGGTGTAATATGCCATGCAATGTACATAAATCAGCAAACTTTTTATTACAAAACTCAAGGCCATTATCTGTCCTAATTGTTTTTAGTTTATTTCCAGTTTTATTTTCGGCAAGGCGTTTCCATTCAGAAAAATTTTCAAAAGTTTGATCTTTTGATTTTAAAAGAAATACCCATACATGCCTAGAAAAATCATCAACAATAGATAAGAAATAAACATTCCCACCATAAGTTGGAACCTTTTCAGGCCCCCACAAATCACAGTGCACATAATCAAGAACAGAAGTGGACTTGTGTGTGCCAACTGAAAAACTGATTTTATGCTGTTTTCCAAGTACACAGTGGTCACAAAAATCCAAAGATTCGATTTTGTCACCACCCAAAAGATTTTGTTTGTGAAGGCAATGCAGTACTTTTTCACTGATGTGGCCAATTCGTCGGTTCCCCAACAGAGTCTTTTCAGGAACAGTTTTGGAAACCAATGCAGATGCTTCGCAAACAGTTTTTTCCAATTAAATGGTAAAGACCATCCTTTTTAAAACCTTTAAGCATGACCAGTGCTCCTTTGCAAACTTTCATAATGCCATTTTCAGATTTGTAAGAAAAACCATTAGTGTCAAAAACACCAAGGAAGATTAGATTCCGACGGAGGTCGGGCACATATCTCACCTCAGTTAATTTTCTGGTCACTCCATTATGCATTTTAACAAAAACATTTCCAATGCCTTTTATTTCACAAACATGATTATTACCCATAAAAACTTTTCCATGCTCAAGGGGTTTGAAATCTGAAAACTAATGCTTGTTTGGAGTCATATGAAAAGTGTATCCTGAATCAAGGATCCAGTGTTCAGAAACAGGGGAAAGGGAAGAGGATACACACAAAACTTCAGAATACGTTGAATTACCATCTGATTCAAAATCGTGAGTTTCGTCATTTTTATCACTCCCCTTACCTTGTTTACGTTGTTTTTCCTCTTTGATCCTTTTAAAACACTTATTTTTCATATGACCTTCCTTGCCACAATAAAAACACTTCACTTTCTTATCTCGTGATTTTGACCTCCCTTTACTTTTAGAACGGTGACTAGAAGATTCTTTCCGGTCAACCCTCCCTCTCACGTAAAGGTTCTCTCCGTTGGATTTGTTTTCTTTTCGCAAATCAAGGTCCTTTGATTTTAAAGCGTTTTTCACATCAGCAAGAGTCAAGTCATCTCTACCATACTTAATAGCAGACTTAACATCATTAAACGATTCAGGCAAGGAATTCAGTAAAATCACAGCAACATTTTCATCAGAAATCTTTTCACCGACGTTTTGTAATTCCAAAACTATTTTGTTTAAATCGTCGATGTTTTCTGAAAGAGATTTCGACCCGCTCATTTTGAAACCAAAAAGTTGTTCTTTTAAATAAATCTTATTAGATAAAGATTTTCCCAAATATAGTTTTTCTAGTTTCGTCCAAATTTCAAAAGCATTATCTTTTTCGTCTATTTCTCGTTAAATGCAAGGTGAGGCAACTGTGCGCATCACCAAGTTTTTCAGAAAGCACTTCGCCCTTCCAAGATTCCGGAAACTTTTCGGGGCTACAAATTGCGGGTGCGATTTTATTTTGGACTAAAACTGCTTTCATTTTTCTACGTTACATTACAAAATCAGATTTGCCATCAAATTTTTCAGTTTCAATCTTTTGAACAGACATGATTAAATGACAAATAGGAGTAATCAATGGCTAGACGAATGAAAGATTTGAAAAAGGAAGTTTTGTCAAACAAATAAAAATGCCCGGATTTTGCTTTAATGAAAAAGGCACAATTCAGTACGTAAAACGCAGTATGTTTTTACAACCAAAAACAGCGCAGATGTACACTAGATTTAACCGAGACAGAAACAGCGAAAAAAAGGTGAGACAATCACGCAGTACAGATTCAGTCACAAGTTTTTGCAGTGTTTGTAACAGGTAATGAAAAAAATCTCCAAGACACAGATACTGGGAGTCTCTTGGACTCCAGCCAGGCTTGGGTTTTAGATTTTTAAGAGAAATTACCAGGAAACAGAACACAATCGAAATTGAAATGCTGCAGTAACACTAATGAACAGAACAGAAACCAAAAAAAAATGAACACAACAGATTCAGAAATAGCAGGTATAAGAACAGTGAAGCAGGTTTACGAAAAACGTCAACAGTGAACAAAAACAGTTACAGAAAAAAAAACAGGAGCAGTTTAACAGAAAAGCGGTAACAATATTAAGAACTAACAGATATACGCAGCAGATCTGGCAGTAATAACCAAACAGAAAACAGATGAAAGAAAAGGAGAAGGTTAAGAGATTTCCCTTTTTATCAGATCCCGCGTAGATCTGAAATCGAGTGGTAGTCGGACGGTTGCTTCGACAACCGTCGCTCTGATACCACTGTTATGAAGTCCGGCAACCGAAACAGAACTATTTACTATTACATGCCCCTATTTTACTATTACAGATCCCAAATAGATGAAGCAAAAAGGAAAGCAGAAAACACCTATTCTATTACAAACGGTTTCTTCGCCTTCAACGTCTTCCAGAACACGATCCAAGTAACCAATAAAACAGAAAGGGGTTAGTAGTAAATAATAGCAAGGAAAGATTCGATCTTTTACCTCGAGACCCTTCAAGTCTAGGTTATCGGGCCAGTAGCAAGAGCCGAACGAGCTCTGTGAGTTCGGCCTCTGTGTCCACGACGAAGGATAGCCCCGAAGTGTTTTTCCGGCGAAGAACAGCATGAATCCCTCAGCAACCGGTGGCCTCACGGTGCTCTCAAACTCTCTCTCAGCAAAAGTACCCTTTCCTCTCACTGCAGTCACACAGGCGGTAACCCGAAGGTTAACCAGCACAGACCAGCGAATGAGAGTCCCGAAAGGTCGCACAGAAAAACGAACAGACAGGCTGTTCGAAAGAAGAGAGGAAGACAGAAGGTCAGAGGGCAAGAGGAGGCAGCGGCGGCTCAAGCACACAGAAATGAGAGGATTAGGGCAGGCTGAAGAGAAAGAGATATATATATATATATATATATAGCCAGGTTGCCTGGGCGGGTCGGGTTAAACCCGGCCCGCCCGGCATCAAAGGCCTGCCAGCCCAAGTTCCACTCTTAAAGAGGCCCACCAGGTTTCATTCATCATTGGGATTAAAATGGGCCAAAAAGAGGAAAAATGAAAATAATGTGAAAATGGGCCACTAGTCCAACAGTAAGTATAGGAGGGAGAAAAAGAAGAAACCTATTAAGAGATGGGGAGAATTGAAAGAAAAAATAAGAATAGACTTTGGAGTTAAGTACCTAGAGGGACTAAAGAAGATGCGTGAAAAGAAGAAGTCCAAGAAGGGAGAAGATATCAAAAAGGAGATCATCGAACCATCGATGGATGTGGAACTTCTAGGTGTTGGATATCACGTTTATGGTACAAGAGGAAAAAGAAAGACTAAAATTCAACCAAAGAAGGATAAAGTGGTTGAAATTGAACATGTTGAAGAGGAAATTGCAATTATGACTAGGGATGTTCACTATTGGTTTAAACTGAATTAAACTGAATTTTGTATTTTGGTTCTGTTTTTTTGTTTTTAGTTCAATTCAATTTGGTTTTTAAAAGTATATAATATTCTTTTGGGTTTTGATTTTTAATTTTCAAAAATTAAAAACTGAAAAAGACCAAAATACCTTCCAATTCCATTTCTACAAAATCCTTTCTCTTTCTAAAAAAATTCACAATACTTTCTCTCGCTAAAATTCCCGATCACTTTCTTCTAGAATTCACGACACTTTCTCTCTCTAAAATTTAAGACATTCATATTAGAATGCCAATTGAATATATATTGGAAGAAATTGGACCAGAAAAAAGAGAAACCAGACCCCATTAAAAGGTTGTTTGGTTTATTTTAAAATTTCGGTTGAAATCGAATCGAATTGAACTAAACCAAAAAAAAAAAAAAAATGGTTTGGTCTATTTTTTTCAACTAAATATAGTTCAATTTGGTTTCAACTAAAAAATTGAAAAAAAAAATTCTAAACCGAAGACCAAATGCACACCCCTAATTATGACACTAGTTCTAGTTTGGTTGAGGAAAGTGTTGTTATAGAGAAATTAAAAGAAAAGAGTGGGAGTGAATAGAACAAGAAAACGGAAGAGAAACAAAATGAGGGTGAATGTGAACTTGAAGAAAATGAGAGAACAAGAGAAAAGTTGAGAAAGGAAATACTTGAGTTGAAAAATGAAGAGAGATGAGTAAAGATTCCGAAGGGAAAGAGAGTGTTAGTTCTCATACTGTGGAGCCACCTATGAGCTCACTTTTAAGTGAGGGGGTGCACATTATTTCTAACCAATATAACTTCTCTTCTAGTATTTTCTCAATTTTTGAGGGATTTGAAGATGTGGACAGGAGTGATGGAAGAAAGCTTCTCCTTAAACATCTTGAAAAATCAATAAGCTTCTTTCCTAAATCTCTTCATATGTGCTTTGAATTTTGCTTTAAGGAAGTTAAATTGTTCCGCTTGCACAATCCTTTGAAGAAAGCTTTCTTGGTCTTATGCGGCCTACTTGTTTTATTTGTGATTCATTTAATCAAGGTGGTTATTTGCTTAAGTGCTTATGTGACAAAGGATGCTCCTTTGAGTTGAAGGAACCTACTTACGCTTTGATGGCTAATGAATACCTTGGAAAGTTATGTAGATTTGTTGTTCCTTGGAGATTTATTAAGTATAAGCATGACTCCTTGATGATCTTTTCTTGTTAGAGCTAATGATGTTAAAATGCTTGCAGAAGAGCAAAGTTTTGTTAAGTGCACCACGTGAAACTGATCTTTCTTTTAAAATGCATCATTTTCATTTGCTTTCTAATGGTAGATGTTCCATAAGGCCCATTATTATGCTTATTTGTCATGAAATTGGATGTTTGAGGCCTTTGGAATATCCTCTCCATTTTAAAGAGGCTCTTGACTTGGCGTTGATTTCAAATTGCTTGATTCATGAGTTGAATGCTTTCCATTTTCTCAAGAAGAGTTTTGAATACCACATACCTTTTCGTGATGATATTTACAAATGGATTTCTCTTAACTTTTTTGTTGTGGAAAATGAAGTGATTTCCGAAAGCGCGATTGGTTTTGCTAGAAGTGGAATTATTCTACATGAATCACCTACTTTTCTTTCCAATTCTAGTGAAGTCCAATTTGTTAGCTCTTGGATTTTTTGTGAAAGCTTCCATTTTCCCATGAGGTTTTATACTCTAAAATGTTGCTTATTGTTTGAAACCAACAAGGGGCTTGGAAGCAATGTTTTCTTTTGATTCCCTAACTTTAGTTGGACAATCTTTGAATTCTCGTGAGCTTGCATTCTCGATGTTCAACTATGTCTTAGTTCTATATTTCGGAAAGCTTACCTGAATCAAATATGCCTTCCTTGGCATAAATGTGGTGACTATCTTGATTCCTGGAATACATAAATTCTCTTGAACTCATTACTTATATTGTTCTAGAAGGTATTGATTCAAGGACGAATCAAGTGAAGAAAGGGAGGAATGATAGGAACCAAGATAGCAAAAAGAAGATTTCCAAGTTCATGATGAAGAAGAATAGAAGAAATCAAGCTTGGAGGGCATGTAAGAGATCGCATGAGCTTGGAACAACGGTGGACAAAGAAATTAATGCTATAAGAGCCCATTTGAAGGTCAAAAATAGTTTAAAGTCAAGTTTATACGAGTGGAAGACCAAATGAGGAAATTAAAAGTCTCAAGAGAAGCAAAACATTTGAATTAAGCAAAAGCAGAGAAAATCCGGCACCAGATCCTCAAACTGGCACCGAATCCGTGGCGAAACTATTTTCGGAGAGATTTACAGCACCAAACTGGTGTCTGTTTCTCCATCCGCAACAATTGGTCACATTTTTTATGTTTTTCTTTCACTGCAAGAAAAAATAGTAAATTGGGATCCGAATTTTTTGGTTGCTCATTAGCGACCGAACAGTGATTGAATATTTAGGTCGCCATTTGCGATCAACCAATACCAAATCAGTCGCTATTTCAAATAGTGACCGAACTTGCCGGTCGCAAACTATTTTGAAAATGGATACCGGAGAGCCAGCCGCAATTCTGTCGCGCAACTAGGTCAATTATGCAAAAAGAACCCTGATTTCCCCTCTCATTCAACTCTTCTTCCTCATCCTTCTCCTCTCCTTCCATGACTCACCCCTCTGTTAAACCCTACGCCCCGCCGCCCATGGAAGCCTATCTTCTCTCCGTTGAGTTGAGCTTCTCTCCCCTCACCACCGGCAAGAGGTTTCCTCCTAAAAGGAACTAGCCCTCTTCCATTTCCCATTTCCTTCTTTCCCTTCCTCCTCCCCGCGACCATGAATCTCGGTGCCACCACCTTCTTCCTCTCCTCTCTTCTCTTCTCTTCTCCCCTCTTCCCCTCTTCCGCGCCGCCGCTGTTGTCATAATCGAGGGACATCGCCGCCGCCAACCGCCACCGAGTCTTTTGCAGGTTCTTATTTTTACAAATGATTGGATTACCCTGTTTGCTTTTGTTTCTAGTGTCAGATTTTCTACAATATTTTTACTGTATTTTTAAAACACTGTGTTTCTGATAAATCTGAATTTTTGTGGCTCAGATATTTGTTGGAGAGGGAAACCAATCTCTTTTGAAGACAGTGAAGGAAATTGGACTGAGGCACTACCTCTGTTTTGGTGAAGTTATTGTTCTTTCTTTATTTATTTATCAATCAATGTGTTTTTTCAATTTTTCTACTTAGAAATTCTTTTGAGCCATTTAGAGTTGATGGTACAATTTTGTTTGTAATTTTATGGGAATGAAGATTTTCTCCTGTGAGTTCATCCCATTGGCTCTTTTCCCCAGGGAAACTGGAATAATTGTACTCTTATATATACTTCTTTTTGAATGAAATCTATTCAGTTTGTAATTCAAATCTGAATGTTCCATTTTTCCTTTACACTTGGCGTACTTTTTGCCACATTTGACCCATGATGACTTGGTAAAATGATGCAAGTTGCTGGCAGATTTCAATTTTCCTGGACTTCATCTTAGAAAATTGCTATGGATGTCCAGAGCTGAATCCACTTTGTCCTTGCATTCGTATTGACTCTAGATTTGCTCTTGTTTGACAATACAAAGTAGACCACTTATACAATGTAAGCATTCACAAATGCACACAAATACACGTACATTTCCCTTGTTGTACAATGTAAGCATCAAATATATTGTAGCTTATCAATAAACTGTGTACAAGCACCAGCCCCTTGCTTTATCATAAACTCAAGTATGGGATTGTTGAGCTTATTTCCGATATTGATTGCCAGTAATTTGCTGTTTTTTATGATAGTATTGACTATATGAATCCTTCTTGTAGTATGGAAGACAGTAGGATTGCTTTTAGTTTCTTGCCTGAATCCAAGCATCACTCACCCTTTCTCTGCCATGTCTGATTGTTTGTGTTGTAGTAAGCTTTCGGTGTAAAACAAGAACGAAAGAAACCTTGCCACTCTAGCATTCTTCAAAGGTAGTTCAGCTTTCATTGATTTAGTCCAAAATTTGATTACTCATTCCTAGGCACCATATTTGAGGATCTTTAAAATCAACATCTGAAGGACCGACCATTTCTTGAGTCTTTTATGCTCTTGCTGGTACTGACAGGTCATCTTTGAACAACATATCTCTCTCTACCTGTCCACCGCAATATCCTAATAGTTTCTCTTGAGGCATCAACTATAGATAATTTAGAGGTTTAATTTTTCTTTTTTGAGTTTTAGTAGAATTTAGAGTTAACTTTTGTGAGAAATGGTAGAGGAAGACAAAAGTAGATAAGTAAAAGTGATGGTGTTTTATGTTTAGAATCTTTGATTAAAAGCAAAAGTTGGAATGGTTTTAAAATCTGTTAAATATGAAGTACATTAGGTATGCTTCTGTACAATTTTGGAATTGATTATAATTACAGATTTTTGGTAATTTTGCTAGTAACCATTATATTGAAAAAGTCACTGGACTTGATTAGTTCCTTTGGAATTTTCTTATATATTGTGAATCATGTCTTAGTTGTAAACCTATTCCTTGTGTAATATTGATATCTTACATAGTGTCCTTATTTGTGTTTTATTTTCAAAATGCATTAAAATTTTCTCATATGTCACTCAGACGTGGATTTTTGGGACAATGTACAATTTCGGGTCTTCTAGACTTGGAAACCAGAAATTTGGTGAAGCTTATAACAAGGTACCAGATCACTATCCTTAAGAGTAAGCCATAATATTTAAACATTAGATTTCAAGTTAACTTTTCTCTTACAAGAAGATAGCCTGGTCATTTTCTTGTTTGAAAAACACTAAAAATGGTGAGAAAAAAATGACATTTTGTACTTTTTGTTTCCTTTAAGGCTTTAATCATTCAATGATCTTTTGGCATACACATGAGAATCAATAACTCCTTTTTCGCCCTTGTATCATCAGAATATGCTGTAAGAGATGTGATGTAGTTTTTGTCCTTTAAGGCCTCAATCATTCAATGATTTTTGGCTTACACATGAGAATAAAAAACTTCTTTTTCACCCTTGTATAATCTGAAAATGCTGTATGAAATGCTTCATCTTGATTATTTAGAAGCTTTGTTCTTACATTTGTTCATATTCTCCACCTTCTGGGAACTAATCCCTTATCAATGCTTATTTTGTGAACATCAATTTGAATCTTTCTTTTCTTGTTTGTTTACACGCCTGTTGATAAATGTCTTTTGATAAATATTTTTGTATGTTACTTATGTTTACTGGCTGCAACTTTATTTTGCATCTGGTCTCTTTTATATTCAAGATAATCTTATGCATGAATGTTTATATTTTAGATTATGTTGTGCCTGAATGTTTATATTCAAAAGAATTTATGCATTTCCTTGATTTGCTGAAGCATAACTTTCTGTATTTCCTTTTTGTACCATAACTTTCTATATGCATTTCCTCTGAATTGGAATTAATTTATTTAAGAAGAAGAAGAAACTGGAAGTTATATAATTGTTCTGCCCTGGTTCTTCCTCACCTGTGGCTTCTTTCAGGAGATTAGTGCTCGGCCCGGAGGACAAATGGGGGGAGGGGGCGCTATTTTTCACACTCAACAAGCTCGGCAATTGGGTGAGATGTTGGACAGTTGTGGGATGGTGGATTTTGGTTTTTCAGGCCCTAAATTCACTTGGTCAAATTCTCGGAAGGTCCAAGGTCCGGGAGAGAATTGACAGAGTTTGGTGCAGTTTTACTTGGCATCGGAGGTTTGGAGAGGTAATGGTCCATCACTTACCTCAGGTACATTCGGATCACCACCCTGTTCTAATTGCTTATATTCTACCCAATCCAAGACAGCAATTGGAGAAGCGCTTTCTCTTCTTGGCGGCATGGCTCCAGCATTCCACTTTTGATGAATTCATGAAGGAAGCTTGGGCAGTTCATGAGGATGATCTTACTTGAACAATCTCAGAATTTACTTCAAGGGCCAGTGATTAGAATAGGAATGTTTTTGGGCACATCGGATAGAGGAGGAAGCGTTTCCTTGCACGATTGGAAGGCATCCAGAAGTATTTGGCACAGTGGAACTCTGGATGCTTAGAGAATTTGGAAGAAGAGCTCATTGGGGAATATAATGAGATTCTTGAGCAGGAGGAATTGTTTTGGTGGCAAAAAGCTAGAGAAGATTGGTGGGTAGAGGGCGAGAATAACACCCGATACTTCCATTCTCTAGCCATGGCTAGACGAAAACGACAAACAGTTAACCAGTTACAGGATGCCGCAGGTGAATGGATGGTGGATCAGGGGATACTTAGAGATGTGGCAAGGAATTTCTATAAAGCACTCTATACGACTGATCATACACAGTCATGTTGCTCCTCGAATTTCCACTTTCCGCGGTTGTGTTCTGAGGATGTAGCTTCGTTGCATCGATAGGTATGTGATGAGGAGGTTAGGACCGCTTTTTCTGTCAGATGGGCGCTAACAAGGCGTCGGGACTTGATGGACTGCCCCTTTTTTTCTTCCAAGTTAATTCGGAGGTGGTGGGTTTGGCTATTTGTGGGTTTATTTGGTCAGCTTTTGAGAAGGGATCATTTCCACCAGTGATGAATGAAACTTTGATTACTTTAATTCTGAAAAAGGAAGCACCAGAATGTATATCCCATTTTCGACCTGTCATGCTTTGTAATGTAGGGATCAAGGGCATTACTAAAATTATTGCGAATAGGTTGAAGAATCTCGTGCCTAAGTTAGTTAGTGATCAACAATGTAGTTTTATACCGGGCAGGCAACGTATTGATAATGTGGTTATTGTATAAGAGTTGGTATATAGTATTCGGAAAAAGAAGGAGAAGATGGGTTGGATGGCTATCAAGCTTGATCTTGAAAAAGCATATGATAACTTCAGTTGGAGTTTCCTAAGGGAAGTACTGGTGGCTGTTGGGATGGATGTATTTATGATTGAGATTATCATGTTTTGTGTTACATAAGCTTCTCTTTCGGTGCTTTGGAATGGGGAGAAGTTGGAAGCATTCAAGTCAGAGAGAGGGTTACGTCAAGGAGATTCATTATTGCCATACTTATTTGTTCTATGTATGGAGGTCCTTGGTCAGCAAATTGTTAATGTGGTTGGGTCGAAAGTGTGGAAGCCTGTGAGGATATCACGAGGGGGCCTGGTTCTTTCACATTTATTCTTTGTTGATGATCTGTTCTTGTTCGGTTAAGCATCTGAAGCCCAAGGATGAGTCATGGAGGCGGTGTTACGACACTTTTGTGAGATCTCTAGCCAGAAGGTAAATATTGGTAAATCCAAATTATATGTTTCAAGGAATACAAATAGAGTGGTGGAGCTAGCTATTAGCTCGAAATGGGGCATTTTCTTGACTTCGGATTTTGGACGGTACTTGGGATTTCCAGTTACGCATGGCTGGATAAGCAAGAGTACCTATCAAGAGTTGGGAAGTAAGGTTCATCGGCAGCTAGCTAGATGGAAGGGGAGGTATTTATCCAAGGCTGCAAGGAGCATACTTATGCGAACGGTCACAACAACCATTCCTTTATATAGTATGCAAATCGCGAAACTAACCTACTCATACTATAGAAAAGCTTGAGAGGATTAACCGTCGATTTTTTTGGGGTGAGAGTGATGAGATTCGTAGGATCCACACTGTGGCGTGGGAGCATATTTGCAAAACTAAAGAAGATGGTGGTTGGGAATTAAGAAGCTGAGAGAGATGAATGTTGCACTTCTAGCCAAATTAGGTTGGAGAATGCTGAAACATCCTAACCAACTTTGCGCTAGTGTTTTATGGCATAAGTATGGTGATCCATTGAGTGGGGGGTTGAGAAGCGGGGAAATGTATCCCAGGTGTGGCGTGGAATTCTGGTTGGGTGCAATGTTCTCAAGGAAGGAATCGACTGGGGCCCAGTGACGGAGGGGGAGACTATTCGGTGGAAAGTCACGAGCAGTGGAGATTTATTTTCCTGTGAAGTCCACATATGAGGCTGCACAGCACAGGGATCGGGTGATGGAGGGTGATAGTGCTGCTTGGTTGGGGATTTGGAAGATTCCAGGCCCCCAGCGGTTGAATTTCATGTTATGGCAACTGCGGCACAATTGGCTTCCCACAACATCACTCTTCTGTGCTGTTTCGGGTGTTCTCTATGTGATGCACCGCTTGAAGATAGTTTGCATGCAATTCGGAATTGTCCTCATGGATGGGACAGTGAGGACAGATGGCGTCGGTTGCTGCCGGAAGACAAATGGGCATATGGTTCTTTGCTGAGCAAGGGCTCTAACTGTGGATTGATGGGAACCTACAGGGAAAAGGTAGCACTGACGTTGCCTGCTTGGAGGGGAAGCATGTATTCCCTTAGTACTATTTGGGTCTGGCGTAATGCTAGGTTTCCTAGAGTGAGTGCTCTAGTGTAGCACAAACTATTATTTCTCGGGTCCAAGAGTGTTAAAGTGCTGTTAAAAATAAACTTTTGAGAAAGTTCGGAAGTAAAGAAATGGGTGAAGCCACCTTTTAACTCTACAGTTTTTTTTTTTTTTTTCATTTTTTATATATAATACGATCCCTCTTTCAACCCAATAAGAACATTTCTCATTTTAAATATTTTCATTCACCATCATATGGAAACATTTACCCCAATAACAAAATTGTAGAAACATCTTCTTTACTCTACATGTGCCAAAGACTAAAATGCTCTCTATATTTGCACCCATCATTGAGTATAGAATAAAATGTGCTAGCACCTTTCTCAATGACATCCACATATTTCTAATCTGATAATTCAAGCTCTATTATATTTTCGTTTTCTAAGGAATCGACCGTTAAGTAAACATTAAAGTCTTATATGTTAAGTTTTTGGATTTTAAATCATCATGGGTAATCACAAGGGAGTGATTCTCATAGAAACAATTAACAAGTCTGTCTTAACTAAGTTCATCTGCCTAACCACATAAAGTACATCAGTCCTATGAGTAGAGACCTCCACTCATAGTATATCTTAATTAGGGCTGTAAACGGAGCGGGTCTTACCCGTATCTGAACGAGTTTATACCCATTTATAGCTGGTAAGGTTAAAATTTTACACTCGCGGACTCGGACCCGTATAGATTCTATTAAATGGGTTTGGACAGGGTATGATGATACCCAAACCCGTTTACCTGTATACCCGTTATAATAAAATAATATATACTACATTATTTTTTATTTTTTTATTAATACATAATTTATACATTTATCCTATATTTGTGTGTACTTGAAGTTTTAATAATTTGAATTAGAGATGTTAAAGGATTATATTTGTTGAGAAAGATGTTGAGTAAATTATGTTAATCATGTTATAATTTTTATTTTAAGGTTATACATTGTTTTATATATATTTTTGTTTAACAGGAAAAAAATAAAAAAATAGCATACCAGTACGGGTATACCCAGACCCGTCCAAGACCTTAGAGGGTCGGGTCTGGGTCCATGTTTCACTATAAAGGTCTGATCTGGTACAGGGAGTACCGTACCCGTTTACACCCCTAATCTTAATCGACAAGCTGTAGCTTTGCTAGACCGCTAACTCATATGAAATGCCATTAGGTATTCACCTACGCTGTACCATGTCAAGGCTTTAGTTTCTATCCTTTATAATACATTAAAAGAAACTAACAATCATAGGAGATAAGGTTTAGACCGCCAACTTATATGAAATGCCATTAGGTATTCACCCACGCTGTGGCATGTCAAGACTTTAGTTTCTATCCTTTATAGTACATATATAGAAACTTGTTATTATGTGCTCTAGACCAATTGACTTACGTTTATGATTTATGAAGTATGTATTTTGAATTGTATTTTATATTCTTGGTCATCAAGTATGTGACTTGATAGTAAAACCCTTATTGCTAATAAAATACTATTCTTGTTTGTCCCTAGTTTTACTACATCTTGTATTATTAAACTAGTATGAAGTTGATTGATGATCAAGTTTACTAATCATGAATATGAGATATAAAATCAATTCATAAATACATATTGAGAATATTGTATTGGACATGACCCAAAGTGAAGAAGAAATATTGCATGGGTTTAAGTAATAAGTATTTCTTCTCAGTTTTATATTTGGTGTCCTATTACCTAATGTTTCTAATGCTTCTTGCATGGGGAGAAAATATGATTTGACATAGTCAAACATCACTTTTAATTAGGTGATTATTATGACTATTGGTTGGGCTATTTTCTTGTCATGGCTTGAATATTTGAGATAGTGAAAGGGATTTGTGTCTCTCCTTTTAGAAAGAGATATTCATGGGCCCCTTAATAAGGAATACTGGAAAATACGCATGGTCATACTCAAATAAGCATTAATAAGGTGTTATTAATGTTATTTGTTGGAACAGTCTGCCTGGTGATCAAGTAAATAGTTAATTAAGTTTTATAAGAATGACTCGGTCCATGCCTTATACTTAATTAGGATATCGTGTGATAAAAGGACTAAATATTAAATCTGATTCTAGGTTATTATTGCTTTTACTTAACTTAGGTAGGCATAATATCTTGCTAGATGCCGCTTATGTTTTGTGAATAAATGTCTAGGACATTTTTCATTCACTGCAAATGTTAAGTGAACTTACAGGGTCACACGCATAGACGATCTTGTGAGCACAATGTCCACGTTCAATGAATCTAGATCGTGTCCAGATTTGTTGAACGTATACAAAAGGGGAATCAGATTCTATGTTGTATTTTCTGGTAAGTTAATAAGTAACTAATTTTATTTATCAGATAAATGAAATTAATTACTTAATATTATTCATCCAACCATTGGATGATTATAAGAATAGACGGACGAGATTAAATTGTCATTAGATGACAATTAGAGTTCTGATATTGAGAGTTATAAAATGTTATGTTAAACCTTTTTCGGCAGCCGTCTTCATCTGATTCAAAACAAAAACCCTAAACCCTAGAATGGTGATAATAGTATCTAGCCTCTCTCTCTCTCCAAAAATTCCACGTATTACCAGATAGTCAGAATTAGTTTTGAATAGTTTTCACAACACAGAAGGGGCTAGCATCCCGATCGCTTGCAGAGGAGTTCGTCGCACGGATACCAGTAGAGGGCGAAGCGTAACAGCAGCGCCTTTACACCGAACAGTAAAAAACATTGAGGTAATTTCTATCCAATCAGTTTTTCTAGTATGTGCGGATCCTGATGGAGAATTTTCGTAGTTTTATTTTATTTGTTTTTGCCTACGGATTCCAACAAAACTAACATGACAGTGTCCACTTCTATATAATAAAAATATACTTGCATAATTAGTCATGAGAAAAACACTCATTGACATAAGAAAAATCATTCCTTTTAGGAACTATTATTCAATGACCTTTACTTGATGGTATGCCCAACCATCAAACAATCAAGAACAAAAAACATTAAAGGTTTATTACGTGTAAATTAAATGAGCTAGTCGACACCATACTGCGAAGAACAACTCATCACCTGGACTATCTCTTTAAGATACTTGGACCTTATGTAAGTTCATATGCATTCCAAACTTAAAATCTCGATGCAACAAATAATCATTTTATTATATCCCGTAAAGAGAAATTGGTAGATTATATCCATAAAGTATTTATACTTTTCAGTTTGTAACCATAAAGTTTTTTTTAGCAGTTTATACTCATAAAGTTGTTACGAGTTACAAAAATGACAATTAATGAAAATCATGGTAGAATCTGGCAATTTTTCACACTTGACTAGCATGTGCTGCCGTTGTAGGGGTATTTTTGTCCTTTCAGAAGGCTCCTGCCACTTTAAAACGATAATCCATTTTGCTTAGGTCAAAGACAAGTTAAACTCAACCCAGCCAACAACATAATTTGGGTAAAATGCATCTCGTTTAACCTTCTGAAAGGACAAAAATACCCGTATAACAGCAACAAATAATAGTCACGTATGAAAAGTCGCTGGATTCTGCCATAATATTCAACAATTGTCATTTGTGTAAATCGTAAAAATTTTGTGTATAAACTGCTAAAAGAAAACTTTATGGTTACAAACTGATACTTCATGGGTATAATTTATCAATTTCTCTTCCGTAAATATATATACATATGTATTACATAAGAAGTAGTGTTTTGGGCATAAAACGTTTTTTGCTTCCTATTTTAACAAGCTTAATGTTGAAAACATATATAACTCGCCTCTCCCATATCTTCATATGAAATTATGTTGAAGCCAAACCTTAGCTGATGATAATGCCCCTATATTATTTCTGATGAGTAAAATATCATTTATGTAAAGTATTAGGAATGAACCATTTATGTCATCCAGCTACATACTTTTGCTTTTTATTTTATTTAATTTAAGTCACACAACTTTAAATCTTATTATTGTAGCCACACATCTATTCTTTCACCTAGAAAAAACCATTCTCACCACTATCCCACAACGAAATCCTGCTTGAGAGAGGGGGAGAGAGAAAATGGAGTTTTTAATTTGAGAAATTAGCTATATATAACCTTAAAATTGTTAGCCAAAATCTGTTTAAGCAATATTGTTACAACACAATACTGTTAGAACTGTTGTGCATCCGAGTTCGAAGAATTGTAACACAGCTCTGTTAGAACAATTATGTGTCCGGATTCAAAGGATTGTAACACAATATTGTTAGAACAATATCAAATAATAAACGTAATAATAGCAGCAGTAAGATAAATAAAAGAAAGGAAATAGAATTTGAACCGAGTCTTGAATTACTTCAAATTCCTTAAAATAGATTCTTCCCCTTAGGGTATAATACTAGAGATTTTGTTCAACATTTGTTTCCCAAGATAAAACGGAAATGTAAAATCTTTGCTTTGCATCGAAGCCATTTCACCAGTGAACTTGAACAAGAGAAACTAGATAACTAAGTACAAGCCTGACTTTTCATGTATGTGATTTAACACTCTCCTGGGCTCGCATACGAGGCGAGGACTGGTCTCAGTAATTTACCCTTTAAGGAGTACTTCTATATATAAAGTGCTTTCCCTTTTCTATGTCTCTCACATGTGGGATTCAAATCACCCCTTTTAAAGATACCAACCTTGAAAACTAATTTTTCATTCATACCACTTCAATTTCATTAATTATTTTACTTTTCTATTTCTAGCCATGAACTTTTATTTCAATTGTTTATAGCCAAGAACTTTTATTTTATCTTTTTATAGCCATGAAATACTTTTAATATTATAAATTTATGATAATTTAATGATTATATAGTAACATTTGGTGCATGTTTTGCACATTTTTATAATCTAACGAAAAGGATTTAGTTACTTTTTACCACTCTATTGGATATATGCATCAAAATACGTTGAATTCCAACGTGAAATCTTAAAATTGCTATTCTTGTAATGTCAAAATAGTTTATGCCTATTAAAAAATAAAATAAAAGCTCATATCTATAAATAGAAAAGTAAAAATAGTTTAAGGTTATATGATTAGTCCATTTCTCTTTTAATCTTTTTTTAAAAAAATTTCTTTTACAAATTTCTCAACTTTCATTTTTTTTTAAAGAAAATTAAAAAAAAAATGTAAAGTTGTTTAGAAAGTTCTCTCCTTTTGTGTTTCTATCTTTGACCTCTTATTATTATTATTATTATTATTATTATTATTATTATTATTATTATTATTATTATTATTATTATTATTATTATTATTATTTAAAACTAGTGTTCTTTAAAGAAAATTTCTAAGCATTGATTATCGCAATTTTTTAGAATAATTTATTTTTGATGCATAATGTTTTGTTTTTTAATATGATGTTTTACAATTTTTTTAAAAAAGAATTATTATGTCATAAGAATAGATAGATTGTTAAAGTAATTTACAAGATCGTCTAGTCTCCCTCACCAGAGCATGTCAAAGTAGTTGCCATTTGCGAAGGTTTTAAAGTTGCATATTGTTTTGGTTTCTCTACTAAAAGTGATTGCAAAAGTGTGGTAGATCAACTGCACCCTAGATCAGGGCAGTTAGGACCTATAGGACATATCTTTGATCAAATTATGCTATTTTTAGATTGCTCACAAGCGTCGGTAGTCCATATTAGACGGTCAACTAATTACTATCTCATGTTCTTGTTGGTGTAATTTCTTCAACTCACCCCTCCCACATTTAGATGGGGGCGATTCCACATGTAATTCTCCCTATTATTCAAATAGATATCTCGTAATCTAATTTTCTATTTATTCTCCAAAAGAAAAATTAAAAGATTGTTAAAAAAAAGAAGGGTTAATTACATTTTCTCCCTTGAGGGTTGTCCAAACTACAATATTATCCCTCTATTTTGTATAAATTACAAATACATCCTTATCATTTATATTTTGAGTTTTTACCCTATTTGGCTTTTTATTTTTTTTAAAGCCACTAAAGTGGCCGGATTTTTTTATGAATGCTTGGGTTGGCCATAACGCACACACTGTGTACATTATCATTAAAGATAATGCACATGCGATGTGCGTTATCCTTAAACCATAATTCTCCACTCTAATCAGCTGATGTGGCTGATAATGCATACGAAAAATGTGATATACATATATATATATATATATATCTATATATATAAAGCATTTCTTGTATGTGTTATCTACCACATCATTTTTTTTGGCAGAACTTATAATTATTATTTTTTTAAAAAAAGACAAATTATTCTTTTATTTATGTCATTTGGTGTATATTTTATGATAATTATAACCGCTTTAAGTAAAATAGTTTATAAAAGTAGTAGAAGTAATTTAAAGTATTTATGTTTTTGTCACTTGTTGTAAATTTTACTATAATAATTTATAATCGATTTAAAGTATTTTATGTTTTTTGGCAAGACTTATAATTATTGTTTTTTTAAAAAAAGACAGTATTCTTTTATTTATGTCATTTAGTGTATATTTTATGATAATAATTATAACCGTTTTAAGTAAAATAGTTTATAAAAAGGTACGTAGAAGTAATTTAAAGTATTTTATATTTTTGTCACTTTTACTATAATAAGTTATAATCGATTTAGGTAAAAGAATTTATAAAAAATTACCTAGAAGAAATATCATTAATATAAACCCTAAAATATTACAACACTTTGAAAAAAGAAACTTATACATTGCTTGAACCAGAGTTATTACATGTTTTTCTATTATGTCCGGACATTCGGTATCTACTACATCTTGGAGGAGAATCTGGATTTCGATAATCCATTTCTCCCCGAAACCTTGTACCTTGTTTTCGACCATGTTGATTGTCCATATTTGGAGGATAGAATATTAAATTGTAAGGGGCATCTCTCCAAAAGTCCTCATGCACAAACCAGATAAAAATTAGATTGGTATGTACGTTTGTATGTTTCCTGCGAATATATGTTCGGCTCATAAGCATCAGTTCTTGTACCGTAAACTGCAGTATGAGAACAAGACAATGTATATTCGTGCCATTTGCCACAACTACACAACTTTTCATTCATTTTCAAAGCGTAAACGATGTTGTCACGACCATCAAGGCGTATTGGAAATTTAACCATGGAAATACCAGCTCGTAGATTATACAATATAACTGTGTAGTATCTTGATTTTAATTCAATTTGAAAAAACTAGTCAAAAACTCTTGTTAAAAATGGATGTACATAGTTCTGGGCCTCCTGACGATGCTAGTTGAAGTACTTAACAAGTTTGCTGAATATTAATTCAACTAGGGCTTTTAAAGGTAAGACCCTAACTTTTTTCAGGATACTGTTAAGTGCTTATAGAATATTGGTAGTCATCACTCCATGCCTGTGCCCAACATCATGTAGTAGTGTCCATTCCTCCAAAGGTATCTTAACTAAATAATTATAAGCTTTTACAATTCTACTTTTAATTTCGTTCATGGCACGTTCAAATTTTCATCCCTTAGCTTTGATTCCAGCTTGCCACATTAAACTTTTTAATTTGCTATTCTCAAAGGTCTTGGTGAAATTTGCTCGAATGTGCCATAGGCAAATCCTATGCTCCGCAAATAGAGGTTGCCACATAACTTAGTTTTCCGTAGCAGATAAAATTCCTTTGTGGCGATCGGATATTAAACAAACAGGCCGATCCTTGACAGCATTTTTCCGTAGAAGTTTGAGGAAGCAGTTCTAACTTTCGGACGACTCTTTATCAACAATTGCAAATGCTAGGGGGAACAAATGATTGTTCACATTCTAGCTGCTTGCAAGTAATAGCTATATGGTTCCCTAAGATGAGTGCCATCCATAGAAATGACTAGCTGACAATTTGATAATCCAGTTATATAAGGCTCGAAACACCAAAAAAGAAATTTGAAAACATAATTCGGGAAAATGCTCCTTTTGTGATGCAACCTCTCATACACAGTTCCTGGGTTAGAATCTTTCATCACTTGGAGATATTTGGGTAGAATTAAAAAAGTTATCTCCCAACTGCTGAACACCCTTTCTATTGCAAACTTCCGAGTGTACCATGCCCTCTTGTACGTACAACCCGTCTGAAGTAATACTTGGACTTCTTGGATCACATTTGAGACAGGATCTCGAGATCATTGCCAACAAGATGCGATGTTAGTTTTGAAATAAACTTTGAATTCATATTTTGATGCTTGTTTTGAATAACTTAACAAGGCATGTATGTTGTTTGGTGAATCTGGTGATCTCCCAACGACTATGGGCTGCTTTCTTCTTGATTCGAATATACCATAGACAAAAATTGGCATCACTTGTATGGTACATTTTGCTGTACATTGATCGCCCTACTTTGAACAACTCTAAACTCTCGTCATATTCAAAATAGGCCACTTTTGAACTGCACGAATCGCTCGAGTTTTATCAACGAACCTCACTCCTAATTGAAGATAAGTCATTACATCTTTTCAGTCTAGCAACCTGATAACGCCATGTGACCCACGAAATTGAGGCCACATCAATAATCGGAGTGTTTAATTTGGGACTAGAGATAATGCATACAGTATATGCGTCATCACGGAAGATAACACACATGTTGTATACGTTATGGCAATACCCATCATATAAAAAATTAAAATGGCCACTTTAGAGGCTTTTTTTTTTTTTATTTTTTATTTTAAAACCGGCCAAATAGGGGGAAAATCCTTCATAACTTATTAATCCTTACTACTAATTTCAATGAATAACATTTATCAAAATAATAATTATGCGGTAAAGTATTTAAGGTCTTCTTACAATATCATTTCGCAAGTTTATTTCTTATTTATTATTATATATAAAGACAATAATGTAACACCCTATTCCGTAAGCACCTAACATGACTTTAAAATTACGGATGTAATAAAAATAGAGTTTTGATCTATATTGGTGGGATATAGTGTTTTTGGCACTTAGTAGTATTTTGGGGATATTTAGGAATAGGAATAAAATTTTATTATGTTATTGAGGTTTTATTATTAAGATTTATAAATTCCTTTAAGTGGATTATTATTTTTAATACCTAGTGTATTTATTTTAGAAATTTAAATACTTGACATTTTCATATAGGGATTAAAAAAAAAAAAAACTACTTAACAATTAAGAAAACCGTCACTACCTATACTAGCCACCCATCACCCCCTCACCGTTTTTTTTTTTTTACTTTTCCTCCTTAACCGCCTCACACCCTCAGTTCTTTTTCTTTCTTTTCTTTTATGCAAATCATTATATATATATATATATATATATATGAATGGCTTATATGCCATTTGTTTGGCAACAAAAAAAAAAAGACACAATCTGAGGACAATTTCATATTAAGGTTAGTTGGTATTTTTTTTCATTTTTTTTCTTTTCTTATTTTTTTATGTCTTTTATGTCTTTTTCTTTTCTTTGTATTTTCATTATAATATATAGATATATATATATATATATATAGTTTAGGTGTATTGTTTGTTTGTTTTCTTTAGTATATAATGGGATTTATTTCTAGTTAGATTATATATATTTTAAGTTAGTTATTTATTTTAGGATTAAATATTTTTAAAAGGATTTTTAGTATATAGTATATAATTAATTACGGTTTCTTGGAAGATTATATATATATTTGAGTATAGGATTTTCGATCTTTTTAAAGAATTATTATGAGTAAATATATAAGTATAGATATATCTCCTAAGCTCATTTCGTAGGATTTCGACATTATTTAGGAAATAGGATTATTTGATCGATACCCAGGTATTAAGTATTTTCGTATTGTTATGTAGGATCTTAGCACCAGATCTACATCTAGGTGAGTCCATAAACTCTATTTTATTTCAAATATTACAAGAAATATAAATATGTTTTTTTTTTAACCTTTACAAAATATTGTTATTTTTGGAACGATATTTCTCAGCGAGTTTTTGGAGATGTTCTCCCTAATGTGTTACGTGTTTCCTAGAAAAATGCATAGGAGCGGTGCTCCATATAGGTGTTTCTTTTAAAACAGACTATTACGCTGGTGCATAAGAAGTTTGTTGTACGCAGGTTTTTCGAAAATATTTATATATTTGAAAATGTTCTAGTTTGAAAAGTTACGTATTTTGATATGCATGAATATAGATCTGGCATTGGCATAATTGTGAAATTGCATAAGCATGTGATGACCGGCGGATGAAGATTTTTTTTTTTTTTTTTGTGCTCTGAAATGTTTATGACTTGAATCTGTTATTTGGCCGGGCAAACGGCCCTTTGATTTGTAAATACATATGAAAACCTCATTCCGACCAGGGTTAAAGTTTGTTGAAAATCAAGTGAACGGACGCGTTAGCGGATTGCACTGTACGCGGCTAGTCCCGCGTATTAGGGCCTCTTCCGATGACGTGGACAGATTTTTGACTCTAAGGGTGGATCCACTTTAAGAGGGGCGTAGACTGCGGAGGGTGTGGCCCAATCGGTCTACGTGGACACCGCATCATGCTCTGCGGTGGGGTTCGACCGCCTAGTGGAGAGTCAGGAGGGGCTCGACACCGAGGTTGGTCCCAGGGCAGACCTGGTAGGTGCCCCAGGAGTCTGTAGCCTGTTTTGACCAGTGATATGGGAGTGCGGTTGTTTGTAATCGAGCGCTCGTATGTTGTTTGGCGGGTATTGACTACGAGATGCCGAAACTTGGTTCCGATGGCCTCCTTCTGGGGATCCGGACTTCGTCTGTGGAGCCCCACTATTGCATTACATGTTCTTTTAAATTTGGGGCGTAGATGCTGCACTGATGTGTCTTGATTCGCTCAGACTTCCCAGCTGTGCTCGAAATCCTCATGTAGGTTCAAGCATCAGTTTTGTTAAAATAGTAAAAGAAATACTTTTTTTATAACATCGCATGAACTGTTTTGTGAAATGGCATCGTCATGGTTTTAAAGAAATCACTACCGCACACACACACGTGGACTCATTGAGCGTTCTCGCTCACGTTTTCTATATCATGTTTTCTTCTCAGATTAGCTCGGAGCGGTCAGGGGCCAGCAAGCCACTAAAGTTTTAGGCTAGGAGTTTTTGGATCAAATCTCCCCAGAAGGGCATATGTTTATATTTTATCTTTTTAGACTCGAATCGTCTTTCTTTTTATATTGTTATGTAAGTTGTTGATGTAAGATACTTTATAATAAAACGAAAATGAGAATTTTTTTTTTTTAGGATCCTGTGTTTTGAGCGCACCAGTAGTATCTAATTTACTTAAGTATTTCGCATACTTTGTGTTTTGTGTGTATATCTGTTAGTGTTGTACTAGGGTCTTGTTTTTATTGTGGAGCTTATAATTTAGTGCCGAGAGGCACGCAGATGCCTTACTCAGCCGTAGTTGACCTAGTGGCAGGGTTGGGGGCTTCACAAATAATACCATTGTTAAAATTTTTTAATTAGTCTAATTTTCGTAATGAATGATATTATTTGTTTTAATATATGATAATAAATAAGAAGTAAACTTGCAAAATAATATCTTAAGAAAATTTTAAACATTTTACGACATAATTGTTGTTTTCTGATAAAGTTTTTTTTTATTGAAATTAATAGTTGAGACTAATAAGTTATAAAAATATAAAATATAAGTATATATTTGTAATTTATACAAAACAGAGGGATAAAATTGTAAATTGAACAAACTTTAAGGAGAAAAATATAATTAACCCTAAAAAGAATTTATCAATCCAAAAGTTAAATATTCAATTATCATATATATATATACATATTATAATTATATATTAACAATAATTTTCAATCTTAAAAATTGAAATAAAACTAACTATAAATAATTTACACTTTCCTTATTCTAATTATAAACTTTAATTTGATTCGAAATGCTCATTTTTACAATTAAGAATTTGATGCCGGAATTTAGCAAGTTTCATCATTTGATAATCATGTGATGTCGGAAAAGGGATACTTTTGTCTTTTCACCTAAAGTATTAAGGAGTTTTTAGAGACGTAGAAATTTCCCGCTAATTAAATATGTGTCGAAGATTTCCAATTGAATTCAGATTCTGTCCTACAGATGAAGTATTGATCCTTCTTCACTATTTGAAGAGAGATTTTCTCTCCGCCTTTCCCTGCATCCATTATACCTGAATTCGCTGTTTTCCAAACCAATCTTCTGGACTTGCCTGGTGAATATCCTTCTCTTAGCTCCTGCTCTTGTTCTCAAATTCTTAATTTCCAGCTAGACTCATGAATTTAGCTTTCTTCTCCATCTACTACTTGTTAAAAGGTGACCCGCCCAAAACTATTAGTGTCAGTGTCAGGATCGTTCTGGGTCCTGGAAACCCATCCAACGGGAAATTATATCCCAATTGAAACTCTTAACCACATAACTAATTAGGAGGGAAAATTTTCATTTCTCTAAAACTCCGTAATACTTTAGGTGAAAAGACAAAAATATCCCTTTTCCAGCATCAAATGACTATTATATGATGAAACTTACCAAATTCCGACATCAAATCCTTAATTTGTCAAAATAAGCAGTTCGAAAAATCTTTATAAGAGAACAAGTTCACTTTAAAATTCATGAATAAAATAAGAAAAATATAAATTGCTAGGATTAGTTTTAGCTAATTTCTCTTCAACCTTTAGAGTAATTTTTGATATCATCAAATTCCTCTTACCCAAACATTACAAAGCCGCTTATTGTCATAATTAAAATTCAAACATTAACATCTAATCCACGCAACCTTCAATAATTCAGAAATTTTTTTTACAACTTAACCCTAGTATTTATTTATGTTATAGGAGAAAGCACAAAGAAGAAATTTAAAACTGTTGGAGATATCACATCAATATGATTCTCTTAGATTATCTTAGATTCTATAAGAGATTATTTGGTTAGAATCCTATATTGATTATAACTAGGATACTCTGTATTATGCTATATGCTATGATTATAGCAGTATTCCTTATTAGTGGTTGGTTAGAATCCTATATTGATTAGGATTAGGATATTTTGTAGCCTATAAATAGTAGACATAATGAATAAGGAAGAAAATTAAAGTGAAGCATTCAATATTATTCTTTTCTGTGCCCTAAATTTCTTAACATGGTATTAGAGCCAAAGACAGGTTTGAAAAAGAAGAAGAAAAAGAAAAAAAAAATCTTTCACATCTATAACTTTATTCTCTTTTCGTTCAGCTTGAACAATTCTTTTCGTTCAGTTTGGACACGTTTTTTTTAGGTTTCTAATATTTCTTCTAATTTGCTTCAATAAAAATTTAGGAGATTATATATATATTTGTTTTATAAATCATATTCAAGTCAGGTAGCTTCATCGACAAATATTTGAAGCACCTAAATTTAGAAATTGAAATTAGAAATTGATGGTTGCTTTATTGAAAAAACTCTAAAGCGACATCAAAGGAATTTTCGATGATGGATTACGGAAGCCACTGCGACTGATGGAAGAAAACCACAACGACTGCGACTAATGAAAGAAGATCACAACGACTGCGACTGATGGAAGAAGATCACAACGACTGCGACTGATGAAAGAACCACAACGACAGCGATTGATGACAAAAAAAACCACAGCGACTGATGACAAAAACCATAGCGACAGCGAGTGATGGTAAAGACCACAGCGACAGATGGTGGAAGACTACCAGATGTGCAATTTGCACGTTACGAAAAAAATTGAAAATTATGGCAAGTTGGACATGCAATTTTGCACCTTCCAACTTGAGGAAGGGTGTTGGAGATATCACATCAATATGATTCTCTTAGATTATCTTGGATTCTATAAGAGATTATTTGGTTAGAATCCTATATTGATTATAACTAGGATACTCTGTATTATGCTATGATTATAGCAGTATTCCTTATTAGTGGTTGGTTAGAATCCTATATTGATTAGGATTAGGATATTTTGTAGCCTATAAATAGTAGACATAATGAATAAGGAAGACAATCAAACAGAAGCATTTAATATTATTCTTCTCTGCCCCTAAATTTCTTAACAAAAACCTTTACCAACTCCTATTTAGCTTATTTCTATGGTAAGAAATACACTGACTGAGATTTATGGTTCAGTGTTAACAGAAAAAATATGAATAAAAAACTTTGATTTTGCTTAATAAATAAATTGAAAGAATAAGTAATAAGAGGACTTGCATAAGATTTTGTTTTTGAAATCTTAAATAAACTGCAACAGAAACAGAATTCTAGACTTGATTAACCTGCTACTGCTACTGCTTCAAATTGCCTCTGCACAGCATCAGCACTCTTCTCCAAGTATTGTTGGATGTGCTTTCCAGAAGCTATTCCCTATTATGTTACAGTGTTCAACAACTAAATTCTTACGAGATTTCCCAACCACTTCCTCGTTCTCGTTAATTACTATCTTCTCCTCCTGCGAAAGCATCACAGACCCAAAAAGGAGGTACAAAGTTTTCAGCCAAAGAGAAAAAAGGTTCATGCTTGGTGAGCGGTGACATTAAAAGAGTTAACATGCTTCACATCATCAAATCTGCAAAACAAAAAAGTGACATGCCATAGAAACCTAAAACATGGCCTAGAGTATCAAGAAATGAAGTTGTATCATTCTATGAATTTAGAGCATGAAGAAATAAGAGCTTTTAAAATGGTCAACAATACATTTTTTTTTCATGCTCATGTGACAGTAATGACAAGGGACTAAAACTTTCCCCTTGTCTAAAAGATAAAAGTTCAGTTGCTAACTGCCTTCAGAACATGAAAATACATGGACGCAGCAGGCAATTATCTAGTTCTCTGTGTGTTGTGTGTGTGTGTGTGTGTGAGAGAGAGAGAGAGAGAGAGAGAGAGAGAGAGAGAGAGAGAGAGAGACCTTATCCCAGAAAACAGAGGATCCCTGGCGGAAAATGGCAGGTAACATGTTGTAATCAATTGCAAAACACTGAGTAAGCAGCTCATTTTTCTCTTTAGCTCGAGTACCCTGCAGAACAAATGGCAGACAACAGAAAGAGTAATAAATCTACGAGAACTGCATACTAAACTACTAAAATATAAACAGCCTGGCTGATACAGTTAAAAAAACAGAAATATTAGGTGTGATCAGGTTCTTGGATCGTATACCAAGCAACAGTATTTTCAAACAAGTATCTTTGACATGGTTGTAAGTATATCATATAACATAGAGCCACGGACATGCCTTACAAGTCCGACTTTCATTTGCGGCAGCATCATTTTATCTAGAGCTTAATAATCAGGGATATAGAATCAGACATTCCTCATTTGATGGGTTTGTTAATACAACAGCAACAATGGTAAACTTCTCCAGAAGCAAACAGTTAATTCCACAGAAAGGATGCTATATTAATACACAGTTTATATTTACTTTTCATACAGAAAATTATCTTTACAATACAATATGCATAGGACTCTAGAGTTTCTCTTTACAATAAACATGACTTTATTTTAATAGGCTCTCTCTGCTCTTACTGGAGCTATAACAACACCCCTAGATGTGATCAAGACGAGGTTAATGGTCCAGGTATGTCGGAAGATTGGAAAACGGCATATGGGTGAAGAAGCCGCCTCCATACCCATAACAATAGTATGAGTTTTGAAAGCTTAAGAAGAATGCATAGTCTTAATTCACTGGACACTAGGAGCAAACCAATGTGGCTCCATTTGACTCACCAAAGATCATAGGAAAGAGGAAACTAGAAACACAATGAAATAAAGCTTGAGAGAGGCAGAGAAACACGAAAATCAACTAAAATCCCCCAAAAGAAACTCAGGCCTTATAACTGATAATTTCTTGTCTACAAAAACACAATGATGGGTTAGAAGTGTAGGAAAAAGTCAACACCTTCAAATGGTTCTGGGCTTCACTTTTGCTCTTTCCAGACTTCACAAGCATCCAAAAACAAGTATTATATTGATTGTTAATGTGACCTGCAAAACTCAAGTCAATAAGGATTCAATGGGTAAATCTAGTAACTTAGAAGAGAAAAGAAATTATAAAATTCAAGGATTCTTGAGGAATTTCTTTGCCATTAGATAGGTATATATTTATCACAAATTTCAGTAAATTGTGGTAATACAGAAACAAAAGGGAGGGGTAAAAGAAGAAAAAAACTCACAATCAACTTGTCTCCATGCAAGATAATCTTGAAGAATGTGGCAGGATGGATAGCAAACAGCTCGTCCATCAAAATATGGCTGATATTTCAATTCTTTCTGTGGGAAGTACACCTTCCATTTCATTACATAGACCGAAGAGAAGAAAGATACAATTGCAGAAACTATTTCACTGCAAAAGTATATTAAAGGAGGAAACAATGTTTAAAGATTTCATAGTTATCAAATGCAAGAATGGCCTTTCCGTAATACAGGTTAATTTAATTTCTCTGACTTTATTTTTCCCTTCTCATTGTTCTTGTAAAACTTAAATTCTGATTTTATGAAAAGCTTAAGAGAAAAATTAAAATTGTGACCACCTTGCTAGTCAGGAAGTCCAGAAATTCTGGGTATTCAGATAAAATAGATTAGAAGATATATTAATATGTGGGGAAAAAGGGAAAAGAAAACTTGTTGAGACAAAAGCACCAAAAACCCTTTGAAACTGTAGGGACCAAAAACCCTTTGAAACTGTAGGGACCAAAAAGAGACAAATAGGAAAGATGATTTTCCATGTGCATCTCAGTCGACTTGATTTACAGGAATTTCATCTACCATCTTTATTAAGCGTGTTCAAATTGGAAGTGTTACTAGGCATATAAAAAACTTGTTAAAAAATAATCTACCGAAAGGAGAATCAAGGTTCGAGATCACATTCTCAGTATTGAAAATGGAAGAAATATGAGGATAATTTGTTTACATATCCATTTTTTTTTTGCATTTAATCTACAAATACAACTCATGGGCAGACAAACATATTTTAGGAACTGCAAGTAAAAAATGTGGAAGAAATACCTTGCACGCCTTTCATAGAAAGAGCTATCCTTTTTCAGAACAAAGCTGTAATTGAAAAATCAACATCATTAATATCAAAGCTGCGTAAGTTCAGTACTTCATAAAAAATAGAGTTTCAAAACAAATTAGTACCTGTACTCATCACTCACCCCATAGGAGAAGACAATGTCATTAAATTCCTCCATGACAGCAACAGCAGATGAATTCATAAGGTTCAGAGCTGGTTCATCATTTGGTTTTTCAAATTCATGAACCTCAGAAAACCTATCAAGAAGTCAAGAAAAAAGAATAGAAATTTCAGGATTTCTCAACAAATGAGGATTAAAGCTGTGATGAAGTGATGGTTGAGAAAATAGCATGTTCAATGGATATCAGGTTCCAACTCATCTTGTTCCATTTGAAACTACCACGGATGCTACAATCTATACTGACTCCAAGTGAGTAAAGACACTTTCACATTTTTACTTCTGAACCAAAACCTTGACAAAATTAGCTTTAACCAATCCTATACACAATGTTTGGGATTCCTAAAAAAAAGCTTGAATGTTACTATCAGATGCCAAAGTGGCAGCTTCGTAGGAAACTCATAATGGCATTGAACCAGACCTTCCCAATTAAAGTGTGAAGAAGGAAATAGAATTGGATTTAAACCAGAGAATAATTATCAGACAATAAGTTCCCCACGTCCATTCCGACCCTAATGTAAGAAGAGCTTTCTCTCTCAGAAAAAATAACACATCATCTGCCAAAAAAAATCATTTATTTGCACATCAGACGCAGTGCTGGATGTATAAGAACATTAATTTTCCTCTCATTTATCTTTTTTTTTTTTCACCTCAATCTAGAGCGCTTAAACTTTTTCATAAACTTTGGACTTGTTCTTCATTGTTTATGCTTCTTTTAAGCGGCTGGAAAAAAGTGCTTTTAAAAAAGTAGTTTAAAAAAATTAATAAATTAATTTAATTTTAACATCATCAATAAGCAGTAGTTTTGAAAAGCATCACCAGGATAGCTTTTCAAGAATATGTTTTTTCAGCTTATTTTAAGCTAAAAGCATATGTAATAAGCAGTCAAGAACATCTAAAAAATAGCTTACAACGTAAAATAAGCTAAAATCAGCTTGTTTTAAGCAATGAAGAACAAGGTCTTTGGACATAAGAAAGAGACATCTAGTGAAAAGAACACGATGAAGACAGAAAATCAATTTTTTCCAGCACAAGATTGCAAGGTCCTGCTTGTGTAACTGAATGATGAACATTTCAACTCTAAGTTAACAAGAATGTGATCTCCAAATGCTCCAATAAAGATGACTGCAGGGAAGGAGATCCAGTACCTTGTAGCCCAAAATATTATACATAATCCAACTAAAAGCTCATCAAATGAAATTTCCAGATATTCCATTGTATCACGACCAAAGGATCGGACATTATTGAGAACAAGAAACAAAACATGAACTCTGCATAAAGATATTACCTGTGAAAATGACAACCATCGATGCGAATGACAATCCATGTAGATGGCATCAGCGTATTCTCAAACTGGAAGGACTTGATATATTCAGGATTAATTTTGCTGATATCCCCTTCAAAGGGGCCCAGCTCCTTAAGAAGAAGGGGTTGCCCATTCCAGAAGCTTCTTGCTGCCACATTTTCTGTATGAACTATTATTATCTCCTTTCTCAATCGTTTTACTGGAGTGCCATCACTTTTGTACTTCACAATATCTTCAACCTAAAGTAATACATTGTTTAACCATGCAGGACTATATTTCTGTATAGTAACAAGGTTTGACAAAAGCATATATTCTTTCTGGTCCTAGAATTCCAAAGTTAACTGAGCATCCGAAGAACTATATCCGTTTTCTTTTGTTTTTCAGTGATATGCACTATAGTTTCTTAGTTCTTGACGATTATCTATTTCCTTGGATATAGAGAACTTAATAGGAAAAGAAAGGACAAAACACCAGGCAAAACTTACATGAAGAAGAGACAAGTGGCCTATATGGATTGGTTTCGAATTTCAAAAAGGTGAAAAATTGTTTGTGAGAGGAGATGTGGATCCGGAATGAAAAAAGTGAAAAAACAAAAAAAGTTTAAAACTTGTAAAAATAGGGCCAAAGGTTCCATCACTGTGTTTTTTTTTCCTTCTGAATTCACAAGGTGAAATGACCATTTTTGACATTCCGAGATTGTCAGCGTGATTTGTCAAAATTTTGGAGTGTGGAATAAACTAAGATAATGCTCTCATTTAAAAACAAAAAATTAGAAAGGGGCTACCTCTGTCTTAAGAGCACATGATCCTTGACGAAAAACGTCAGGAAGTTTTTTGTAGTTAATATCAAACTGCTGGAAAAGTATCTCATTTTTCTCCTGCTTATGAGTTCCCTGTCGAGAGAGATCAGCCAAACACCCATCAATTACACATCATGCACAGTTTAGGAAAACACCAATAGGCTATTTAGTTGTTAAAAGATAAAGCCTTTGCATCATTAACAGGATGATTGGCATACTTTCAATCCCGAGGTCTAAGTCGCCTGACACACAAAGAAGCCACTACCGGAAAAGAACAATCTAACATAACATCTAGTTCAACCTAATTCTGCAGGTCCCTAGGAATTTTTTTTTCTTTTCTTTTGGAGTTGGATTATTGTCCACCATGGAAGAACTTTCATATAATTCTCATAAAGCCAATTGTGAACAGTTTGAGCACATAAGTAACAGACTTAAGCAATGCCAAATCCAATCATATAGTTATAAAGGGAGGAAAGATACAAAAACCACAAAAAGAGAGAATAGGAACGAGAGATGAGTCTAAGGCAATCCTCAAAACCCCTCAGAAAATTCAAGAATCCGTAATGCATCTTCTTTAACTGTTGCAGACAATATAATCACATACATATAAAAATTCAGTACACTAAGAACTAATTGATGATTTCTCATGTCCCCCTACCCTCAGACAACAACAACAGCAACATGTTTGCTATATAGACTGTAGCAGTAATTTCTTTCAACTATGAATCAAATAAATGCCACCTTCGTCATGAAGAATTAAGAAATAGAACTGAACAAGCATTTAGAAGTTACAAGATGAGCAGAATAATTGAAGAATCAACTATATGCTCACTGTTTTTCGTTCAACAAGCAAAATGTGCTATCACCTCTAGTATTTCCTTCGCATCCTTTTCAGACTTTCCACTCTTAGTCAGCATCGAGAAACAAGTATTATACTGATTTTCTGAATGACCTGCAAAAGAGTTACCAAGTGAAAATCACAGTCTGCAAGACCTCTATGGCCTTAAAACACATCCTAAATGTGCTGAAATTTTAACCACTCCTAAGTAGAGATTCATAAACATATCGAAAATATAAGAACCTCTACTTACAATCTCTCTGTCTCCATGAAATATATGTTTGTAGAACCTCCAACGTCGGACAGGAAATAACACGTGACTTAAATGAAGGCGGGAATCTCAACTCCTTGAATGGAAAGAATTCCTTCCATTTGGTAACATAAACAGATGTGAAAAAAGATCCAATGAGGGAATGTATTTTGCTGCAAGGTTAATACAAAAGTAAGCTAGAGCTATTGATTTAACAAAGGAAAAAGAGACGCATTAAAATAATAGCATCATTCTAATCAGTTTCTTTCCGTAATAACCGTGACATGAGGTGAACTATGAAGAAGTGTTAGATCAAAGTTTTCTTGTTAGAGTATCTATCCATGGATCTAGATAGTTAAAGAACCGGCTACTTTTCCGAGTGAACATATTGTTCTTGTGCAGCTAGCTCCTTAACAGACCATATCAGAGTAGTTTTTCCATTTACTTCACAATTGTGGCAGCATAGGAAAAGAACTTCAGCATTGCATGATTAGATTATTCTTTTGCATCCAACTGCTACCATTTATATATGACTTGGATTCCAAATTTAGCCCAAGAAACTTCATCATCCGCCGTCTTTGAACCATACACTAATAAATTTTAAAGATCATTTGTGTTTGCTTCTAAATTGAAAGGCCCCAAACAAACAAAATAGATGTATTATGTGAAGAAAAGGAAATAGGAAACTAAGATACTAGATGCTGAGAGGGTACAAGAATAAAATTAAAACCTGGCCCGCCTTTGGTAAAATTTGGTATCTTTTCTGAAAATGAAGCTGCAAAAGACAGAAGAACAAAATTTTGTTTAGCAAAAACACTATACAAGACAAGTAATGCAACACTACATTCCTAGACGTTACACATACCTATACTCATGACTGAAACCATATGCGAAGACTATGTCAGGAAACTCATCCAACACCAGACTTCCACACGCATTCATCAAATTAAGAACTTTCTCATCATTCGGTTTCTCAAACTCATGCACCTCAGAAAATCTAATAAGATAACAGAATTTAGTCATTCCATAATGCCAAAATCCATACTTAAAGAAGGAAGAGGAAAAAAAAACTGTAACTAAAGTTAGCCAATTCAAACAAACAAAGATTGTGAAAGCATATAAATCTAGACCCTCTTGTACCCCTGCAGTTTATAAGAGAAACTATGACATGTTTGCTTAGTCCTACAAATACTCAATCTAATATGACGTATAAAAGGTTTCTTAAGAACAACCAATCTCTACATATACATGAAATGAAATTGCAGCTAAACAAGACAATCAAAACACAGTTGCAGAATACATGAATTGCTCCCTAAATTTAATACAATCATGCACTTTATGCCCATAATTCTACTCTCATTGTTCAGCATCAGGCAAGAAATTGCTCCAGAATTTAGCTGAAAATGCTGAATAATTTGTTCAATCAATAATCAGAGAGTCAGATGTCTCGGGAAACTTGATATGATATTTCTCTTTCTCATACTTTTAACAAAGAAATCCAAAATTAACTTCTATTTATTTTCTGACTTTTCCTTCATTTTGCTCCAATTCATTATTTATAAGTTAATCTAATATTCTCCCTAACCTGCATTGCTGTAATTATAACCTTTGTTCTGTTTGTAATTTTTTTTTTTTTAAAAAATTGTTCTATTTCTACCTTCTTTACTCTCCCTTTTTTGCTCACTACCCATCTGCATCAACAATAAAATTAGACAATGGAAATTGCGTAACAAAAAGGTAGACATCTTTCATGTTTAACTGGGATGCTAAAAATCCAAATAAACATAGAGGAATGCTGCAGGCACAAATACATAAACAAATGATCCGTCTGCTACGGGAGATCAGATGAAACATGAAAGACCAAGTAACGCTTCTTTCTGGCAGTGGTGCTCTTACCGGCTAAAGTTCCGGCCATCAATTCGAATGACTATGAGGTTGGGGTGCATGATTTCATCATGAACTTCAAAAGACTTGACATACTCATACTTGCTATTCGCCATATCAACTGATTTCAAAACCTGTCTTACCGTTTGTAACTGCTTAGAAATTTCAAATTTTCATCTACTTATGGTGCACTGAACAGACAGCCGGCCGGCGAAGCTAAACAACAAGAATTGCACCTGTGAAACGAAGTTGGGAGCTCGGGGAGATAACCGGAGAGTAGCAGCTTCACACAGCGGAAGAGAAGAGCAGTGAACGCCGTCGGAGCCTGGCAAAGGAAGCAGGACTGGCAAACGGCGGGTAAAGAAATGGGAAAGAGAATATATATATATATATATATTTTTTTTTTCTGGAAGGAAAGAGAATATATAAATAAATAGATATGTGTAGTTTTGGATCGCAATTTACATGATGGACCCTAGCTGTTTCGTGCCAAGTAAACCCATTATTAAAACTAAATAGTTCTAATAAAAATTAGCATTTGATCCAATAAATTTTTTTTTTCTCACTCACCTTCAGTTAGTACAAAAATCATGTAAGATATGTTTATGCGTTTTTTCAAACTTAACAGACTACACCATCTTTCTTTATCATTGCATTGTCGATCTGGTTTTCCTTTTTTTTTTTTTTTTTTCCCCTCGATTACTGATGTTTTCTCTATCTATAGCGATTGATTTTTATACAAAATTATGAAAAAAATAATTGTTGGAGGATGTGATAACGAAATATTATAGATTTAAGTGTTTAAATTTGACTTAACTTGATGAAACTATATTTATGGATAATGAATGCAACGAGGAAAAAATTTTCATATAAAGAAACATCTTTATTTTTTTGTTTTGTTATTTAGTTATTTGTGTATCAAAGATGTGTGATCTATTTTTGAATTTCTGGCAGCCCATTTTTTTTTATAGGTGAAGATTGATTTTTGTGTAGTTGATGATCCATTTAGTAATAACTCTTGTTTCTTTTGCATATTATGTTGTAATTTTTTATGTTTGTGTATATGGTAATTTTGTTAACATGTGTTCTATATTTCTATAGCATATTGTCCATTTTTTTATGACTGTTTTTCTATTTTTCTATAACTGTCGGTCCATTCAATTTTGTTTCTTTGTCAATATTCAATTGATATCTTATGTATATACTTTTGTTGAGTTCTGTTATTGGATTTTATAGTACTTTAGTGTTTTGACTGTAGTATTTGTCTCAATGTAATTGTTTAGGAGAAAGTGTGATGAACAATCATTAGTTGGAATGATAGACGATCCGAGGAAGATGCATTTGAGTTATATAATAACGATGCATACAATTTGGGATTTAGTGTTCATAAACACAAACAGAAGTGTAAGGCTGGCAGTAAAATTAAATATATGAAATAGTTTGTTTGTTATAACAAGGGAAGTAGTGTGAAGAAGGCAAGGTGAATAACTATTATTCGAAAATTGGTGTCCGTACTTGTTGCAAAGCAATTATACAATTTTAGTTGAATGATGAAGGATCTTGGATAGTCAGCAGAAAAATGCAGTACTTATAACCACGAACTTTGTCCAGAGAATCAAAGGCATCTTACTCATTTTCAAAGGGCAGGTATAAAAAGCCACGTTAGGTATCTCCTAAGTGGGGTTTCTATTGATGCTGGTCTTAGGGTTATTAAGAAATTGGCCGGGGGTTCACCGTTTATTGGCTTTATATTGGCAGAGATGTATAATAGTTTAGGTTCTGTTAAATCAAAAAAGTTAGATGGTGGGGATGCCAATGCTTCGATTCAAATATTTAGATGGAGAAAAGAAAATAAAGAGGATTTTTGAGGTTGATTGCAATTTGTCATTATGCAATTTCTTTTGGAGGATGATGGAATAAGGAGGGATAACTACGATCGATTTATTTGGAGATCCGGTAGTGCATGATATAACATATCAGACCAATAAATATGATATGATTTTTTGTCCTTTCGTTGGAATGGATCATCATTATAGAAATATCATGTTGAAAAAACAAAGTCTTTCATATAGCTATTCAATACATTTTTTAAGTCCATGGAAGGTAAACATCCGATCACGTCAATAACTGACCAATATGCTGCTTTGGCTACTGCTATTCATGAAGTTTTTCCCAAGACATCACATCGATTGTGCATTTGGCTAAGAAGAATGGATCATCATTATAGAAATATCAAGTTAAAAAAACAAAGTCTATCATATAGCTATTCAATACATTTTTTAAGTCCATGGAAGGTAAACATCTGATCATGTCAATAACTAACCAATATGCTGCTTTGGCTGCTGCTATTCATGAATTTTTTCCCAAGACATCACATTGATTTGGCATTTGGCAAGAAGAATATAAGGGCTTAAGGTCAAAAGAAGGTTTTGTTGAGTGTGTCATGCACATGTAAAATGTATAGTGAATTTCGTATTTTGCATTCTCATTATTTGTGCGTCTTCAATTTTCATTGCGTTCAAGCTATTCCGAATTACTATATGTTGAAGAGATGGACAAAGGATACTGTTTTAATCGACAGAAGTAAAGAGATTGAGAATACAAACAAAATAAATAGGAAGGACATTGGTGTTTCAAGTGTTTGGAGAAGTCAAATGATTAGGAAATTTTCAAAATTAATATCAGCTAGTGAATGGAACCCTAATGCTCAGGAATATGTACATGAAGGCTTTAAAATGACGAGGGATAAGATTGTGGCGAAAGTTGAATCTTATTACATAATGATTCGGAGAATGAATGGGCATCTTCTAACATTAGAGATTCGATTAGAAGTCGGGTAAAAGGAGAACGTAATGCAAGAAAGAAGAGTATTGCTGAGATAATGTGAAATCAAGCAAAAGGAAGGAAAAAGAATGCTTTGATGTCTTTCTCAAGAACTAAAACAGCTTTTGTTTGTCTATGAAGAAGAGATTAGGCACAGTTGTAGGGAAGCTTGTGCCTCTTTCAAATAATGAAGACTATTTTAGTTTAGGAATGCTTAGTTCTAGTAATGTTGAACTTTCATGTACATTACAGCCTTTTAGAAATTTTATTTAGATTTTTTGGGTTTTTTTGCTGTATAATTTCATATACGTTTTGTGATATTATAATTTTAGTGAGTTTCTTTTTTGCTAATCAAATTTTAAACTTTTGGAAATTCATTTAAAATAAAGTAAAAGAAAACATAGAACATTCACTATAAATAAATGGAACATTATGAGAGAAAAAAATGGACAATCAATAGAAAAACAAAGCAAGAGGATATGTTTTATATTTTAATGGATAATATATTGTAAATAAGTAAATCATTATTAGAGAAAAAATGGACCACAGACAGAATACGTAGCAATTTAAGTAAAACAAAGCAGGGGATGTGCTTTATTTTTTAATAGATCATACTATAAATAAATAGACAATCACTAGAGAGAAATGGACCATCAACAGAGAAAAATGGACCATCATTAGTGTAAGTTCATGTTTTAGGCCAGTTGTGTTAAGAGTTCTATTAACCAGTGTTTAGTTACTTAGTTGGAGTGCTTCAACATGAAGATAAACATAAACACAGCAAGACACGAAAATGGTAACGGGGTTCAGCTAACCAACCGACATCTGCGGGGCCATGCTCAGAAATAAATCCACTAAAAAATTATAACAAAGTTACAAGGAAGTACCTATTCTTTAACATATCTAATATTTCCCTAGTAGATGTAGCAAACTCCCTTTGCACACAATATTGACTGAAATCCCTTCAACCTCTTCAAGGATCCACCTTGGCAATACGTTGTTGTGTCGAACTCCCTTCAACCCACAACCTTTTGTACACAGTAACACTCCTTTCCGAAGGAGCAATCAATCATGATCAAAAGCCAATGAACAGAACAGATGAAACAACACTACTACACTGGAGAGAAGGCTTATGTAATTTTTGTGAAACCAATAAAACTATATTGTAAAAGACAGAGATCAGTGAAGGTATTATCTTAAAAATATTATGAGATTCTTCTAAATAAATGAAAAGTAAGTACAAGTGTGATCCTTTTTCTCCGTACTTATTCATTATACTGTGCTGAAGGTTTGTCCTCTATAATCTGGTACTCTAAGAGACAGGGGATTTTTTCCAGTTTGCATTTTATTGTTGCTTATCCCTCTATCTCTCACCTCTTCTTTGTAGGTGATAGCATCATTTTTTGTAAAGTAGACACCCAACAAAAAGGTTCTGCAGGACTATGCATTTATCTATGGGCAATAGGTAAATTTTCTTGCTGTTTTCTTTGATAAATCTATTCCATTAGCTTTGCAAAAATCTATCACCTCTGTGCTAGGTATAATGGCCATATGAGATTATGTAACCTATCTAGGGATGCCTTGTCTCATTGGGAGGTTAAAAAAGCACAATTTTCAGTTTGTTCAGGATAAAGTCTGAAAGAAGTTAAATGGTGGGAAGTAAAAGGTTTTATTTCAAGTAGGTAAAGAAGTCCTCATAAAAAAAGTTGTCCAACCAATCCCCACTTATGCTATGTCCTATTTCCTATTGTCTGTAACTGTTATTCGGTCATTAAACTTTATGGTTCTTCAATCCTTTTGGGGTGGTTTTAAGGGCAACAAAAAATTGTGTTGGAAGTCTTGAGAGGACATTTACAAACAAAAAAACATGGGAGGGATGTGCTTTTGAGATTTTAAAGGTTTTAATCCTCATTTGCTCTCTAAACGATGTTGGCGTACTATTAATTCTCCATCATCATTGGTATCTAACTGTCTTAAGGCTAAATACTTCCCCTTGGAGAATTTCTTTAGTGCTTGTTAGGGCATAGGCCCTCTTATCTCTGGCGGAGTCTCCTTGAATGAAGGAACCTCCTTTCTTTTGGACTACAGTTTCTAATAGGGAATGGAATCTCCACAAAGGTTTTTTTATGATAAGTGGATCCCTTCCCTTACTAGGTTTATTTTATCCTTCTGTTTCTTATTTAGAGGTCCTAAAAGGAATGTGGTAGATCTCATTGACTTCAATCAATGTTGTTGGTAGGAAGACAACATCTGATACCTCATTCTCTATTATGAAGCTGAGGCCATCCTTCAGATCTCACTTAGCTTGGCTTAGCCTCATGATAACTTATATGGAACTACGCGACCAATGGCATTTATACTACTAACTCAGGTTACAAAGTAGGAATGAGCTATCTACACCTTAGTAGACAGAATGATAAACCTTCAAATCGAGCTCAAGATACTATGCTTTTGGAATTCTATACACAAATTCCTAGTTTAGCCTAAAATTTGGATGTTCCTCTGGCGAGCTGTCCTGAATATTCTCCCCCACAGGAATGAACTTGATGAGAAAAGGTATATATAGCAACATTATGTGCATGCATTTCAAATTCCATACTGAGGATGATAGATATATCTTCTTGTACTGTGCTTTCTCAATGCAAGTTTAGGACTTGTTACCTCTTGGAGACAAATGGAGAAGGATTTCAGCTCTTAGTTTTAATGACCTATTCTTTACTCAATTGTCATACAATTTGAGGACATTGCAATTTTTTCAACATACTGCTGGTTGATATGGTACGCTCGTAACAAACTTTGACATGAAGGAGCTTGTTCTGGCGAGGGCTCTAATCGCTTCTTGAACACTGCGTTTTGTTGAGGAATTCTCTAGACTTCAAGGCATAATGTGCTAATTTGCTCAATTAGCCCCACCCTGTCTGCTAGGCCCTTCTAGAAGCCTTTGGACCAAGATATTTTGAATGTTAATACTGATGTGGCGTTCATGGAAAGCATAATTGGTATTGGCATCTTAGTTCAGAACCACTTGGTTATGCCCTTACTTATGCGAGCCCTCCCCGTATGAGTCGCTTTTCTGTTGATTATGTGAACTCACCTTTATTATTGAAGCCTGTGTAATTGGATCCTCTTTCTTTCTCCCTGCTAATTGTTGAAAGTGATTGTCTCAAGTCCCTTAGTAGTCTCACCTCCCTTGAGGAGGACTTTTCTGAGCTTGGAGCCTTATCCTCATATTTTCTTAATAATATCTATACTTCAGAATTGCCTCACAATTGTTTTTTCACATTTTTGTAGGTTTGGGAATAGCCCAACCCACCTTCTTGGAAAAGCTGCTTTACTATCTGATGTACCTCTGGAATAGACCAGAAACATACCGTCTGATGTAGCTTATGCTATCCTATTTTACACCAATAATATATGATTCCTTTTTCCCTAAAAAAAAAAAAAAGAAAAAAAGTGGCAGAAGCAGTCCTCAAAAGACTCTTGCTAAATGTAGAATGTTTTGCTTTGGAAGGAATAAATGATCTTTATGATTATATGTTTGTTTTTGGATGAATTTATTTATTTACTATATACCCAAAAGGTCTACGTACTTTAAGTAGACAATCTACATAGGGCCGTGCATCACAGTAAGGTGTGGATAGATGTTAATATTTCTTGGTCGGTCAATAGAGTTGGTCATGCCATTGGATTAAAAGTTATTGTATCATAGTCTCCTTTATGGATAATCGTACCTTAGGTCAATGAGTAATTTTCTCATGACTATTATACAAGTATACATGGAATATATAGAACTAGACCCCTTGATAGAGGTTCTCTAGAAAGTATTATAAAGGTAAAAAAACACCTAGTCTATCACAACTATAACATAGACAAGTACTCTATGGTTAGAGTACGAGTTGGTGGTCTAGCGAAGCTAAGCTTTTTCTACTTAGATATGCTATAGATGAGACTTATACTCATGACATTAATAATCCTTTTACTTTGGATAGTTGGAAAGTTAGTCAAGACAGACTTATGTGATAACTTCTATGAGAATCATCCCTTGTAACTTTTTGGGATAATTGATAAGATTCAGGCCTGAAATAATGTCTCTAGATGTTTGCTTAAAGGTTGTTCCCTAAGATAAGTAGGATACATCTTGAGTAGTCATTGATTATCGGACTAGACATCTAAGGATGGTAGATGTTATTGGGGAAGGGGTTAGTACACTCAACCTACACTCAATCATGGGTGTTACGTAGAGGGGTATATTTGTCATTACATATATAGGGCAAAGACTTGTTTTACACATATAGGTCAAACATCCATATGGTGATAAATGGAGATATTTAAATGAGAAATACTGCTAGTCTATAGCAAGGGTATTTTGATTATTTTAGTAGCCCAAAATAATTTAGTCTTTGGTTCCTTGAGTAGCTCATAAAAGTTGGGTGACTTAATTGTCACAACGCAAGAATAAAAGGATTGAGAAGAAATAAAATTTATTTGGCTAATAGGGCCCTGAGTATTTATTAAGTAAATTGGACAAAGTTATTTCCTTAAATAAGAATCTCGAAGGTTTTGTTACTTATTAGATTGGTGGTTATTAAGTTTTTTAATTATTTCTTTTAAAAGAAGTCGGGAATTAACTGGACCAAATAGATAGGATCGAGGGCTTATTCTGAGTTGGATTGAAAAGTCAATGAGTCAGAACAATTGCCTTCGTTGAAACTCTAAGGCTTCATCAGCCAAAAGGTGGCTAGCGATATCTGGAAATATATCTTAGTTGCAATGAGAAAATCTGGGAGGTGGTTGTGATCACTTATGTGTTGGAACCTATTAAGAACTCGTTGGAGTTGATCCAAATAACCAAGACCTCTCTCTCCCTCATTCATTCAGCCAACATATGAAAATTAGAGGCTCTCTCTCTGTCTGTCTGTCTATCTGTCTGTCTCTCTCTCTCTGTGTCTGTCTGTCTGTCTGTCTCTCTCTCTCTCTCTTCTATTTTTGGCCAAAACAATAGAGAAAAGAAGAACACAAAAGGTTCTTCAGGTATTCTCAAAAACGATTTCTACTTCTCTCTTTTTGTTTCTCTTTAATCGGAGACTCTTGCGAGCTCTGAGAAGACTATATAAGGCCTCAAAAGCCTGTGAGTTTCATGAGAATAAGTAGAAGGCTTGCTAGATAGCCACTATCAACTTCCCCATTCAGAAATGAAGCAGAACCGAGCAACGACAATGAAGAAGCCGTGCAACTGATTTCTGAAAGTTCCCTGGTGAGCTTCTCGGTCACCTATAGTGTGTATCTGAGCAGTTCACCCTGCATATGAAAAAAATTAAATAAGAACATTTAGTTTTGGGTTTGATTATGGATAATTAGTTTGGGTTTGATTTTTTAGAGAAGAGTTTGAGAGAGTTATAAGTTAAAGAGAGTAAGTAAAAGAGAGGAAATGAGAGTTTCATCGACTGCACCAATAAAACATCGACTACGATTAATAAAGGTCATGTTGTATACATAGATTCTATCATTTTTTGATTAGGAAAAACATAATATATTAAGAAAGGTCTCTTTGAATGTGATGTGAACTCATTTGGTGAAGGTTTGAGCTCAAATTTTCCCATGAATCCCTCCCTTTGTACATGACAATTTCGTAGAAGAAATTCTCTCTAAGAAACCCTTGCAAGACTACTAAGAACTCCCAAAGAAGAAATTATAATCTTCTCCTTGTGGAAGAGTCAACAAGGACTAAGAAATCCACACCTACTCTTCACCTCAAAGAGGGCCTTATCTAAGCAATACTACCATAAAAGCCAATTTTTTAAACGATATGACTGACCAGTTAACTTTAACATTTGGTCGGTACCTTTAACATGCAGTCAATAACTCTTGCCAAAAGAATTAACCGAAAAAAAATTGACCAACTGACCTGTTTCTGTCGGTAACTCGAATTTCCCGACCAACCATTCGGTCTGTAGTCCTTTGATTTTTTGTAGTGCAATAATGACTAAAGAGCCATCACCTCTTGAAACTAGGAATAGAAGATGATCAGGAAAAGTTCTTGAATTTCAATTTAAGGAAAATCAGTAAAACCTACTAGTTGATCACTCTAGTGATAGATGATACAAGAAGAGAACTAAGAAAAAACCCTAGGAGAACTATTTCAAGAAGCTGCAATTTCATTTCATAATGTCTAACTTGAATAATACAATTAATAATAAGAGTATTTATAGGTGCCCAAATCATTAGCTAGTTACCCTAGCAACTAAGAGAAATTAAAGGGTGTTTTTAGGCTCAAATGTCACTTAATTACAAGTCAAAACATATTAAAACCAGTCCGTGCCTTGTGATATGACTATGGATATACATGAATTCTTGGAAGATTCAAGTCCAAGAGAGGGAGTTAGAAGAATGGTCAAATTGAAGACATTAGAGGCAAAATAGAAATTCTGGACTAGTTTTGGAAAACGTTTGATGGACCTAAAGACTTCCAATGAACTAATGATCTCATGAAGATTGTAGAAGACCATTTGAGGTTTCCAAAATGGTAAGGCTCAGTTCCATATGAGTTCATTTGGACATCCTATGATCAGAGTTATCTTGGACTTTCTATCTTCGATTTCCGAGATGACACATTCTGGGAAAATGTCCATAATTTGAGTTATAGTAATTCCATTGCGGTGATTCAAATTTCATTAGAAATATATGAAATATCTAAAACTTTGTTGAAGACATAAAGAGCTAGTTTAAATTTTTACAAGGTCAAAATAGGGAAACTAACTGCAGCTCGAGTATAGCAGCCCGCCACTACTACTTTCTGTTCAAAGAAGGGAATATTTGCCAAGGGGCAGCCAGCCCTGGCTCCTAGTACCAGCCAGCCGTGGCTCCTCATAGTCCACTTGGTCAAAATGGTCAATTTTGGTGTAATTTCCAGTTTCTTTGGCTCTAAGATTTGTAGTTAAGTCCCCTAATGTCTAAATTGGTCTTTTAAACACTTCCTAATCACTAAGGTTAGGTTAGGTTTGGATGTTTCCTTTAAATTCATCTTATTCACTCATTTTGTAGCCAACTATGAAAAATGATGAATGAAAATTAAATAGCATTCTTATCCTTTGGGTTTTGGTTCTTCAACCTTTGCTCTTAACTTCTACTAAGGTTTGATCTTCCTTAGATAGATTTCATTAGATGAACTTGGATTGAGATTGTTAGCCCTAAGGGCATTATTGTATATGTTTTTGATTATGATTAACATATGTTTGTGTGATGAGTATAGCTTAGTCTCTATAGAACAAAAGAAGCATTTTTGGAGTCTCAAGGCTACACTACAAAAGAAGTAAAAGATCTTGGCAATTAAAGCATAATGAAGAAGGAGAGATCAAGCCATTCCAAGATCATCAAGGCATTGAAGACCTTGAAGACTTATATCTTAGTTAGGGATGTGCTAAGGTATTTCTTTGTAAAGCTCCCTAACTATCATCTTTGATTGTTGATAATGTATGAAGCTCCTTGGATGAATTTCTTTCTATAAACTATTCTTAAAAAATTCAAGTATTCTTGATAGAGTTTTTGATGCTTCCGAAAGCTTTCTTATCTCTAAAAGAGTATCAAGAATACATGTTTTGAAGTGTTTTTGAAATGTGAAGAAAGTTCTTTTTTTTTAGGAAAACTGGCTTTTAAATCCTTCTAAAAAAGGGTCATCCGGTTTTTAGAACTGGTCATCCGATTTTCAGAACTGGTCATCTATTTTTTCAAAGCCGGTCACCCGTTAAAACTGGTCATTCAATTTTTTCCAAGGGAGAAAAATTGGACGTCCTATTTTAAAATTGGTCGTCCGATTTTTCTAGCTTTAGAAAATCGGCCGTTCGATTTTTAAGAGGGATCATTCGATTTTTGTAGTATGTGTCCAAATCTTTCTGTTTCAATATCAGTCGTCCTATTTTAGAAAAAGAGCTCACCGATTTTCTTGTATAAGGAAATCAGACGTCCGTTTTGAGAAACTGGACGTCCGGTTTTCCTTTTTACTGTGAAAAATATTACCATTACACAGAGTAACAACTACTTTTTCTTCCCTATATATATATTGATTTTTGATCAGCTGAAAGAGGTTGGTTGAAAAATTTATTAAGATCATTTTAGAACATTTAAAGAACTTTAAAAGTACATTCTTTAAAATATCTTCATCTCATAAAAACAAATAGAAAAATCTTCTTGGAGCTTCATTTGTGATCATCCATCAAAGAAGAAGTAAAGAGGAGCTTGTAGAAGCATTCAATTGAGGTGTATCTTCCTCTTCTCAAGTTCATTATCCTTTGATAAATTTGTTGTATTGTTGTGTTGTGTAAACTTTGAGGTTTTTGTGTAAAACCCTTGAAGGGTGATCCTCATTGTGTTGTTGTGTAACCAACTTTGAAGATAGTGGATTTATGAAATCCTTGGGTTGAGTCTCAAGGTAGTGGATGTAGCTCTTTGAGAGAGTGAACCACTATAAATTGTTGTGCATGTTCTTTAAAGTTTAATTCTATGCTCATTGCTTGATTGCCAAAACTATAAGATTTTGTTTGGTGTGGATTCTTATAAAAAAGAGTTTTAGAATTCTTTCACAAACAAATTGGAGGTTTATCTTTCTAATCACACAAAAGATTTTTAAAATTAGCCAAAAACCTTATTCACCCCTCCTCTAAGGTTTTACAGAGATGATCCAAGGGATTCCTAATTGATCATCAAAATTCATAATTGTTCTAGAAATATTCATACTGCTTGTAATTGTAGTTAGACCTAGGTCTCTTCTATCTTGTTAGATAGGTGATGGATTTCATATATCCATTGTTGATCTAGCTATAGCTATTAGGTTAAAGACTAATTCATCTCTTCAAGATGTTCTAGTTCATTATATCTAGGGTTATTGGTTGGGGAATTAGTTAAGCCCTCCTTGGAGGCAAAGATCTTGGGTACTTTGAGAAGCTTCTTCAAATTAGAGCTCAAATAATTTCATTTGGTATCAGAGCTAGCCTTGCACACCGATGTCCCTAGGAATTCCCTGGAGTTCCTCAACAGTCGGTTTAAAAAGACTTGACCGAGGATGATCGGGCCCCAAAAATGGAAGGGTGGAGAATAAGTGAGGGCTCCTTAGCTCTTTTTGATATATGCATGAATTATTAGAAGATTCAAATCCAAGAGTTAGAGTTGGAAGAATGGTCGAAATGGAGGCAAGCTAGAATTTCTAGAATTTTTGGACCAGTTTTGGAAGAACTCCATTTTTGGGGCTTTTAAAGACTTCAAATGAACAAGTGATCTCATGTATATTGTAGAAGATTTCCTGAGGTTTCTATAATGCTATAGCTCATTCCTAGACGAATTCATTTGGATATCCTATGACTAGTCTTGAACCTGACATTCTACCTTCCATTGCAAAGATGACATATTCTGGTAAAATAGATATAACCTGAGTTATAAGAGTTCAATTGAGGAGGTTCAAGATTCATTGGAAAGAAAAGAGAAAGCTATGAAACTTTGCTAAAGACACCGAGATCCAGTTTGAACTTTTTGAAGGTCAAACAAAACTGATAACCGTGAAGATTAAAAATTGCACAAGTGCGGCTAAAAACAGAGCCTACTGTTTTGAAAGTACAGTGACTTACCATCCATGTTAGCTCTCTGCCTAAATGAACAAAAACCATATCAATTGGTCAATATTGTTATTTTTAGTCTAATTTTATTTCCTAGTCTTGTAATTGACTTCATTAAGGGTTAATTAGATCTTTTAAACATTTACTAGGGTTAGAAGAGTAACTGACTAAATTAAGGGTTACTTATGTTTTTAAAACATGTATTAGGGTTAAGAGAAGAGTTTGGGTTTGTCTACAAATATCCCATTATGCCTTATTTTTAATTAGTGAAATATAATGAAATTATTTGAGAGAGTTTCTCTTTAGTGTTCTAGGGATTCTTCAACCTCCTTAGCAAGTTCCTAAGGGCTCTTTTCCTTAGTAGGTTGATTAATTGTTGTTCTTAGATTGAAGGTCTAATGATTCTAATTGATCATCATCAATTCCTTCTAATTGGTTAATTGTTGTTCTTATTTCTTTGGTTGATTGAACTAGGTCTTCTAATTTGTGTAGCTTGGGTTTTAGGGCCTTTGTTTCCCTAAGGTTCTTGTTGCCAAATAGGGAAAGAGTTCTTCCTCACATTATTGAGTTTATGGAGCTTTGGTCTCTATAGCTTTTAGTGGAGTGTTTGAGTTATAAAATCTTCAATAGAATTTCTTTAAGTATGGAGATGATCTTGGGATGGTGATTGAATCAATCAAGATTCTAAAAGTTGATTCATATCAACTTTTGTGGTGAAGTATAAGAGCTCCTCTCTTATTACCTTGGTCGAATCTGGCTGTTCATTTCTTCCAAACTTTCAGCCAACCAGTAGCTTGTCAGATCTGGCTGTCCAGCAATGGCCGGATTCGATAAGAGATTAATGCTCAGATCGGGCTTTGCTATATTTTCTCTCTTCTCCAATACTTAGCTTGATCGCCCGGTTGTTCTCTTGCACCATGAAAAATAGGAGTGTGTTGGACCTTTCTTGCACATCCTCTTCATTTTCAAACTTGTACCAAGCTAGTGTATGAAAGCTTATCTCAAATGAGGCCACCTTTTCTTTGTTCTCCACTGTTTTCCTTCTTGTCATTGCTCGTGCCATCGGTCGTTCATTAAGTCCACTGTCTCTTGAACATTTTGATTCATATTAGAATGGTAGAGAAAATTACATAGGGTATTACTCCCATCTAAATAATGGAATGGTAAATTGAAGTGACATTTTGACAGTACATGCTGTATATTTTTTGTCACTAATAAAATATTGAACTGTAACATTTAGTATTTGCATTGGGAAAAGAATTTAGGCTTGAAAAAATTGCCCAAAGGGTTTTTGAAAAGTTGAGAGCATCAAAAAGTTCTTTGAAGTCTTTCTCTAGGATGAAAGACCTGTGATCGAAAAATGGTCTATATATCGCAATCTGTCTCTAATCATCATAGTTTCTGTGTGCTCACGATCTAGTGAATGGATCAGTTTCTGGGCAAAAGGAACAATGATCGCAAATTTGTGGTCTATGGTAAGTCCTCCAATCCCTGCAGATGAGCACATCCAAGAGTGTTAATGTTGAGTTTAAGCTGACCCAAGATTGGTGGTTGCCATCTTGAAAAGTCCTTGATAAAATAATTGACAAAAGTTCTTGGGTTGGGTGAACCATGCTCCCTTTCCGGTTCGACAATGAACATGAGCTTTTTTCCCTTATCCGAGATAGGCTGAGGGTCTGCGAGGGCCTGTCACAATAGGCATACGAAAATCTTCAATAGATCTAGAAGGTAGGACCTTTTTTTATTCATTGGACAAACCTTGTGTTGTTAAGGAAAATTTCTTCTGGATGCTGAAACATATTATTAAAGAGGAAGAGATCTTGATTAGTGCAGACACTTCAAAGAATGTAGACAAAGAGACTTGTACCCTTAGCAAGAAGATATAAGAATGGTTTGAATGTTGGTTAGGACATTACGAGGAGGATGAGAAAAGTCTCTTAGAAGGTGTGAGAAGGGTGATAAGAGCCAAACTCCAATAGCAAAAATGGAAATCAAGGAAACATAATCATGAGGATCAACTTCTTCATTGCATCTAGTGCAGATAGGAGATATAGAGAGTACCCACTACAACAAATTTTTGCCACAGAAACATCCACAATTTTGGAGGGGTTTTGAAGCCCCCAAACATCTTCCCAAAAGTAGAAAGAGACCTGTCAGATGAAGTTCTTGGCTGAGATAGTATGTCTTCCAAAGAATCCATAATAAGATGATATAGATAGATTATACATAGAATATGTCTTTCTTCCCATAACCCCACACTAATTTATCCCCGGACCAACTACTATAGAGGGGAATCTTTAAAATTTTGTCGCTTTCATATGAATTAATGTGTTGTCACATAAGTTCCTCCTTCAAATAGACGTTAGGATAGTCAATAAGACTGGAGACTATGAGAGTTGTGTCAAAAGCTGTGAGATATGGCAGTCTGTGAAGATGAAAAGATTTTGTGGTAAGGAGCAATTTATCGCCCTAAATCTTAACTGATTTATCATTTCCAATCCTCTATTTGATCCCTTGTAACAGTTACGACCTTACTACTAGCAAACCCTGCAAAATGCAAGAGGGTTGGTGTCGTAAAATAGTATAGTGGAAGTCATCTAGAGAGGAGTATTTGGCCTGTATCACTCTAGCCATAAGAGAGAATGACTGAATGAGTAGTCTGTAACTCTGCTTGTAGTGGAGTGAGTTAAAGGCTGAGATGCGACATAATCTGATCCCTCTTTTCTTCTTTCGTTGACATAAAGCTTTCCAAGATTTCAAAAAGGTTCTCCTAATCACTTCCCCACCAAAATTGCCTCATGAAACCAGTAATAGAGTCTATAATTTAGGCTAGAAGTAAAAAGTAGGAGATAGTATAAGTGAGAATCACTTGGATAACAGACTTGATTAGAGTTTCCTCACAAGATTAAGACAATTTCTTTCCTTTCCATGTGCTTAGTTTTTTCCAAACCATATCAAGAAGATAAGAGAAGATTTCTTTTTTGGATCGGCTTGTCATGAAAGGAAGAATTAGGCTCTATTTGGCTTTCTTTTTGAATTTTACTCAAATTTTCGCTTAGGGTCCCACCCTTTCACCTCACAAAAATTTAGTTTTCACAAACTCTAAGAGAAAAAACTACACTTTAGTAAAAAGCAAACCAAGTAGAGCCTAATTTATTATTATTTTTTAGGAGAAAACTTCATTATTATTAAAACTAGCTAAAATGGCGAAAGATACATGGTGTAGAATATGTTTAGACTATTCTAAAGTGACATTTGAACTTATAGCATATTTAGTTAGGTGGAACAGTTACCAGTATGTGATACATGAGTAAAACTCGTTGAACCATATGGATTTGGTCCTTTTCTTGTTTGTTATTTAATAACAAAGATATATTTTAAATGTCTATTTCAATTATTTAGATTGATTTTAAGTATGAAAAAGCTATTTTTATTTTCTTTAGATTTGCGAAAATTTTGGATGAGATTCGAGGCCTAGAATGGAAAATGATAAAAGTTTTAGTTTCAATTAGTATCCAAGTAAAGTCAGGTTAAAAACTAAATCCAAATATAGATTAGGTATTTCATTAAAAGTTTTTTTTTTTAATTTTTACAATGGAACCCCAAGCATAATATGAAACTGCATTGAATGAACATTTTCTCATGTAATAGTCCACCCGCAAATCATATGGGAAGGTAAGCTTCATTTCGTAGGTCTCATAACGTGCTCAAGATAACCATTAGAAAAAAGAAAGATAAAAAAGTGTGGATCCAAAAAGTAGAAAAAAATTAAAACTTTTCGTTTTAAAAACTAATCCAAGTTGAGTCTTTGTTATCTTTAACAAAGACAACATCTGAGATGACACATAAGTTTTATTTTCTTTGAACTAAAGTACAAAAAATGGTTCTTAATCAATCTTAGGAGTTTTCTTTTGAATTTGAATGGAATGAACAGTGGCTTTGGGTTGGACCATTTGTGGGAGTATTGGCAGCAGGGGCGACATAGAGTGGTGGTTGTTGAAGGAATTGATAAGACTTGAAAGACAATTGTTGGCCATGGAAATGGAGGATCAATACGCAGAGGCATTAAAATCTTCTTTCCCCTAATCGGGAGGGGGGGAGGAAAGAGAGAGAGAGAGAGAGAGAGAGAGAGAGAGGGCACAAGGGAAGAAGAGAGAGGGGGGAAAGATAGGACATGGACGAAGACACAAGAAGAGAGGATAAGAAGGAAAACTATAGTTTTGGCAGTTTTTCATATTTTTATTTAAATTATCATTAGATTCCTAAAAAATTAATAATTAAAAGGTATGGACCTAATTGAATTTTGTTAGATTCTAAAGGATTAAAAGAGAAATTTTATAAGTGAAATTTCAATTATACCCTTTGGCTTGTGTGAACGTTAATTAGGTAATGGCTAATAAGATGGAAGGGTTGGTTTTTGTATGTTTCTCAAGTTCAATGTACAAAATTTTCTATTTTGGAGTGCATGGTCAAAAACTAAAATCTGAGAAAGTTTAGAGGGAGTTGGGGGTTTTTACCCTTATATAAATGAATTTGAATCCGAGTCAGATAAATGAGTATAATATATGTCCTAGCTAGACCTATATCATTTTTTTTTTATCCAAGTCAATACTCAACCTATTTACAGATGTACACCATATGTATACTAGTTAGCTAGGATTATTTTGAATGGGAGATTTTTCTTTCTAATTTTATAAGTTGATTATTATCCAATGAATAACTTATGTCAATCCGCTCTTCTCTCTTGCTTCTCCACTACAAGTTCATGATAAGTTCTCCTATGACCTTCCATAATTAGACATTTAAGAGAAAAACTTACATTTTTGCAAAATGTTTGAAAAAGCTATTTTCTCTTTTCTTCACTTCTTCATCATACCATCTTCTTTAACAATGACTCGTGCCAGGTTTCTGGTATGGGCCTTCCTTGTTCTATTCATGATCTCCAATTCTAGTGATGCCATTGATGACATTATTGGTGTTAATTGGGGTACACAAGCAGCCCAAGTTTTGGATCCTAAAATTGTGATTCAAATGCTCAAGGACAATGGTATAAAGAAGATTAAACTTTTTGATTCTGATCATTGGACAGTTAAACATTTTGCTGGAACAGGGATTCAAGTAATGCTTGGCATTCCTAATAATCAATTATCAAAGTTTCAAGATTATGATAAGGCAAAGGATTGGGTCAAAAACAATGTTTCAAAGCATTTGTATGATGGAGGTGTTGATATAAAGTGAGTACCTTTTTTATTCTTTTTTTCTTTTTAAAATCTTTGTTTGAATTTTTTATCTATATTTTGTATATTTAAAGTGATTTTTAACATTTGTATTTGGATTGGTTATGTACACGTAAAATGAGATATTTTTTACATTTAGAAACACTTTTCCTTTTACAATCAAACAACTTTGTTCATTCTCAAAATCAAAATGCTCAAACTGAGATCTAGTCCAAATACAAAAAATAACCACGATTATTATGTATTTTATAACCTATAAATATCACACATTTTAAATCTTTTTACGTATTTAGACACATTTATCCTTTTATAATCAAACCAATTTTTTTATTCTCAAAATCTGAATGCTTAGAATGAAATCAATCTGAAATACAAAGAACTTGTGATGAATATGTGTATTTCGTAACATATGAATATATGAGACTTTACAACTTTTTTCTATATATTGTAATTAATTTCATTGATTTTGCAGGTATGTTGCAGTTGGGAATGAGCCATTTTTAAAGTCTTACAATGGTTCATATGAGAAAACAATTTTTCCAGCATTGAAGAATATTCAGAAGGCTCTTGATGAAGCTGGACATGGAACCAAAATCAAAGCAACAATTCCTCAAAATGGAGATGTTTATACATCTGGTTCGGATGCTCCATCTCATGGACATTTTCGTGATGACATTAAGGATTCTATGTATAAAATAGTAAAATTTCTTAAAGAAAAAAATGCCCCATTCGTAGTAAATATATATCCCTTTCTTAGCTTATATGAAAATCCAGATTTTCCAGTTGATTTTGCATTTTTTGATGGTGGTGCTAAACCAGTGCGAGATGGAAGTATTGAATACACTAATATGTACGATGCAAATTTAGATACACTTGTTTGGTCTCTAAAAAAAGCAGGAGCTCCAAATGTGAGTATTATTGTAGGGGAAATTGGATGGCCAACGGATGGAAACATAAATGCCAATGCCAAATTCGCTAGAAAATTCTATGATGGATTTTTCAAGAAAATAGCTTCGAACCAAAAAGGAACTCCACTTCATGCTGCTCCAATTGAAGTATACCTATTTAGTTTACTTGATGAGAATATAAAGAGTACTGCTCCAGGGTATTTTGAAAGACATTGGGGGATCTTTCAATATGATGGACAACCTAAGTTTTCGGTGGATTTCACAGGGAAAGGGGCTGATAAAATGCCCTTGGGTGCAAAGAATGTTCCATATCTTCAGAATCAATGGTGTGTGTTTGATGCTAGTAAAAATATATCATCCTATAAGATTTCACCTAATATGGAATATGCTTGTGCATTTGGGGATTGTACAAGTCTTATTTATGGAGGAACTTGCAACAATTTGGACAAAAAAGGAAACATTTCCTATGCATTCAATATGTACTTTCAAATGCAAAGTCAAGATGTAGAGGCATGTGTTTTTGAAGGTTTCGCCAAGATAGTCAATAAAAATGCTTCAACATCACAATGCCTTTTTCCAATAGGATTAGAGAGTTTTGGGACCAGACTCATCCTGATGAGAGCTATAAACATCATAAGTGGACTATTAATCTCATTTACATTATTTTAGAAATAACAAGTTTGTAACATTTACATGAATATAATGCATTTTACAATACTTGAATTCACAATTTTGAAGGCAAAAGTGTTGATATAATCTATTTAATTTCTGGCCAATATTAATTGTTACTCCTATATATTCCCGGAACTAGAGATCTTGTATTGAATCAAGCTAAAAATAATTACAAGTAGGAGTACAAAACAATGCTCCAGCTGAGTGAGCTTGTAAGACATCGATATCATAACCTAAATATATTGATGGATTTAATTATGATTCTATCTTTCTATCTAAGGCGGGAGATATTAATTCATTTGTATAGTAAATTATTATATATATGTATATATGTACACACATATATATTATGCACATTTGTACACCTAATATTTGTATTGTTGAATCAACACATCTCATTTGTAAAAATCAACTAAACATAATTATGAACTTGTACGTATTTTCTTACATAAAACTTAAACAAAATAATATAAAAGATTCCAATAACTGCTACAATTATAATTACAAGTTCATTGCCTATTAGATTTGTTTGAGTAACAAGAGTTAAAATCTCCTAACCGATAGATCATAATTGTAATTTGAGTTTAAGCATAGAGTTTAGTCTGATCTTTTTACATTGAGGTAATATTCCTACTTCTGTGTAAGTATATGTTGGGATCGATTGATGATTGAAACATTTACTTCTTCACACTATGTTGAATATTGTTCAAATCAATGTAGAATTTTCGTTAATAGCATGACATCACGTACTAAAAAATTAGTAGTCAAATTCTTTAAAACAATTCCCTAAGAACAAATCTAATATCCAAAACTCAAAAAAATAAATTCACATTCCAAATGATTTAATGAGATAAATGACAAGATATACCGTTAAGAGTACAAAACATCAATTCTAAATCAATAAGAAGAAGCTCATCAACAAAAGTGAAAAGTAGAAAGCCTTTTGAGATTTCATACTAATGTGTCTCACGGCATTACCAAAAAGGATTCCATCTCCACCATATGATTCAGCAGATAATATTTCCACGGGAAAAGAGCAAGTATTTGTTGATGGATCATTTGGGACAATCACACCAAGTCCCTCAAAATCGCATGCTTCTTCACTAACCTTTTGGCTTCTCGATTGAAAATACATGTTAAAAGCATAGGAAATATTATGTGGAAATCCTAAATCGCCACATGAACCTCCAGGTGCCATACTAGTGCAATCTGATACATTACATGCATTATCATAATGCGTCTTTATCTTCTCCATATCTATCGTTTCATTATTGAACACACACCAGCGTTTCGGCATATGTGTTATACCTTTTCCGCTCACTGGCTTAATATTGCGACCTTCTCCAGAGAAATCAATGTTATATTTAGGCTTCCCATCAAACTTATAAATGCCCCAATGACGTGTAAAACCACCGATTAGAATTTTCAACTTTGTCTCGTCTGCCATACTATGAACAAATGCATTAATAGGACCAGGATAAAGAGGAGTCCCTTTTCCATTAAGAACATGCTCAATCAAACCTTTATGAAATTTTTCTGCATTGAGTATATTTGCACCATCTATTCCATCCGTTGGCCAACCAACTTGCCCGGCAATAATCGTCATATTGGATAATCCAGCTTTTCTCAGTGCCGAAATAAATGTATCAAACATTACTTCAAATATATTATTATATTTGTTGTCACCGTCCATAAATTTAGATGTGGAATTATTATCAAAAAATGCAAATTCGATATCGTTACCAAATAACCTCTTCACATTATGTATAGGAAAGATGTCAAACCATAATGGAGAATTATCTTCAATAAGAAGTTGACAAGAATGTATAACAGCGTCTTTTATTTCTGGACGGAAATCGGCTTCTGATGGTAGCTTCACTTCATTCAAGACATCTGTGAAATGAGTCAATGCTGCTTTAATACCTCTATTTGCATATTCAGCTTCTTTGAGAGCATTTTGTAAATACATTAATACATCAACTGCATGATAATATGTTCTGTTGAAAGTTGACGACAATGGTTGAGTCCCCACAGTAATATACCTGTAAAATCACATAACATAGAAAGGAGAAATCCAAAAATACTTAATAGGTGTAGATTAAAAAATCTTCATATATAGACAAAAAAAATTTTAAATGTTATTATATATGGTCTATGTTTTATTGTTTAAAATCTTTTAAATGCCTTTAAGTGCTTTTTAATATGCTATTTTATAATTTTAATATAAGATTTTCATTTTAAGTATCAATAAGTAAAAGCAAATTTGAAAAATACTCATACAGTGGCTTTAAAAAAAAAAGTTCAGCCAATCAAAATAGCTTATGAACCCGTTCTGTGAGTAGGGATATAGATATGTTGGATCATATTAATTCATACCTATGTTGTCAAGAAATTAGATCCCTTATCTCTGTTAGTAGGAACATAATATGGATCAATGTCTCCATCATAGAAACAAGCGATCTAAGGTGTTAACAATATTGGTGGAGTATCTTAATATGATTGAATATTTATTCTTCATATTTCTAGTTGTAGATTGAGTTCATAACAAAATATTAATTGAAAAGTATCTTATTTTGGATATATTGTCAATTCCGGATGCGTTTTTAAATTGCTAAGATAAAATCAATTTATTTTGAGGGATTGGAAATTAAGTTTTAAAGGACAAAAATAGGGTTGTAACTCCTAATTTGTTCCTTGTAGCTTGTATGTTAAAAAATGAGAATGACTAAAATTGATCTATATACCTAATATTAACATCGTCAAATGGGGCGACCCTTTCTTGTAACCAATCTTTGGCTTCCTCAACATTAGTAATATTCTTCAAATCATTATTGGGGATCGTCATCGTGATTTCAATATCAGTCCCGGAAAAGGCTTGTATAACATTTGCACTTGATGAATAAACTTTTACATTGCGAATCCCATTTTGTAAGAGCATATCAACCGCCATAGATGGTATTAGTCTTTGGTTAGACATCCTTCCCCAATTGATACCCAAGTAACTTTCTACATGGGTGATTGCAAATATGAGGAAAAAACATGAAAAACTCATAAATTTGGAGTATTTCATCATCATTAATAACAAAGCAATTTGTTTCGCAATAAAAAATCAAATGAGGTTTTGGTTTTTTGATGAAGGAAATAGAGGATAATGATAAAAGATATGAAGGGAGCAATTATTGATTTAGAAGAGGTTTTATAGAAGAAATAATTAAGAATGGAGGAAATGGCATATCATAGGGAATGAATATAGGGAGAGATGGAGAAATTGTTGGTTTATCAGAGGTTTTATGGCAAAGAATTGAGGGCAAGAATTTATTTTCGTCCATTTAGTTTCTCTTTTACCAACTTCTATAACAACAAAACTTATTTTCAAACTTAGTTATCTTTTTATATTTGAAGTGTCTATTTGGACATTGAAATGAATATATAGGTTTCGTTTTTTTACTACTTATTAAAATAAGTAGCTTAAAAACCACTCTGGATCTTCTAGTACATTTTGTAATTCACTCTTTACTATATTTCTTTTAGTTGTAATGATACCTAAAATCAAGCACACTAACAAGTACACTAGATCGTAATAGAAATAACAAGTTCTTCCCCCAGAGAATAAGATTAACGCTATAATTATGAACCCAAAATTGATTTAGTCAAAGGAAAGCAATTTAAAACCAATGGTTTAGTTTGTTTGATTAATTAAACTAAAAACTTTTACTATAAAAGATCACAACTTTCTTAATAAAGATTATATTTCAAAGAGTTAAGATGCATGAGTTCACTAGTTAACCATTATATCGACCTAACGATTCATTATTCTCGAGTATATTTCTTTAATTGACCGACATTCAAAATTGTTCAATAACTTTTCCCAAAACTTACCAAACTTATCCTATAAACTAACCAACAATATCTCTATTTGACTATAATTCTTAGAATACATTCGATTATTAAGTCATAAATATCACGCAAAGTATACAAGTATATCTCTATCTTGCATGCAATTTATGGCCAAATTACTTAAACTATATATCCTTTTTCAAAGATGCACAATTAAAGTTAAAAAAATTTGAATGATGATCCATGATCAAGCACTCAAAAATATTAAGAACAGTAATCAGACATTAATTCTATAACACTCTCAAATAATGAAATCAAAAGAAATAATATAACAAATTAATCTACCTACAACATGGCCTTCTATAAATAAATTAGCACATATTGAAAATAATGAGCAACAATAAAGTAGAGAAGAGAATAATAGAAAACATTATTGTTTTAATTAAATCTTTAATACTTTCGTAGTAAACAATCTCCAAAAGCGCAAGAATCAAAGTTCTAATATTTATCTTAAAATTTAAAATAACCAAAAATAATATTAAGGATAAACTAACTCTAACTAGAATCCTCTATTTATAGAGGTTCATTGGAAAGGAATTAAAAGTTTATTTAAAAGAAACTAATTGAAAAGAAATCCAAATTAAAAATGATGTTCGCTTAAAGAAACGACTAAACTGCAAATAAAGAAAATATTAAAAAATTAAAAATAATAATAAAAGGAGAGTCAAAACTGACTCAAGGGTGAAAATTGACACGGGTGAATTCCAATTTGCATAAAACTTTCGTCGAAATGGTTCCGGCACTGTGTTTGTTAAATCCTGCGTCGTTTTTGCTCTCTAAAAAGACGTAATCGGCACAAGTTTGATCAATTTTGGCGCTGGTCGTTCGAACCAGACATGATCCGCTACTCAATTTCGCCAACTGGAAACTCTCTCAAAAGCTTTCTCTTTAAATTATGCTCAAACCAACACCAATTCAACTAAATCTAGCAACAGTTCGATCTGAGTCTGCGGTTGGACCAGATTTTCATCTTATTTCTTGTTTTTGGTTATTCAACTTCATTTTTCTTCTAAATTCAACCCTTACAGATCCAAATTAGTATAAAAGGAGTAATTTTCTCATTTTAAACCCAGTTTTCACTAGAATTACATAATCAAACTCCCCTCAAGCAAAAGTTTTAGAAGAGGTGAAGGAAAACAACTGTTTTTACGCATTACAAATTTACATTTTGCTATTTCTATACAAAAATTTTATTTTATTTTTATCTATACATAAAAAATTTTTGCGCTGCTAAAACGATCCCACCACAATAGATAGAATGATTTCTGCCCTAAAACCCATATTTCAAGGACATCTATGTAGTTTAACAAGTATCCAAATAGGTTAAAATCGGATAACATCCGAACTCGAACCTATAACCAAAATAAACACAACTTAGGCTACTATCGATTTTAGTAAATATGGTCTAAGTTGTGTTTGTTTGGATTATAGAGTCAGATTTTGATATAACTCAATTTTAACACGTTGGATACTCATTGAGTTTGAAGAAAACTTTTGAATTTTCCAATACGCCAAATATTTGTTTTAGGTTAAAAACTACCGGAAAACTTGTATTTATTGGTGATGGAATAGTTTTAGCAACACAAAAAAGATATAATGTATCAATAAAATCTAAATAAAATATTTTGTATGCAAATAGCAAAATGTAAAATTGTGACGGCTAAAAATAGTAATTTCCCAAAAGATTATAGGATAAGTCAAACTAAGTACCCTTCATCACAATCTTAAACTTATCAAGATAAAGCACTGTTCCTCATATTTTCAAACTTAAGTTAACAAGTAATATTCAATTATCTCACATAACTAAAGCAATACTTGTGTAAGGTGTAATCGTGGCTATTGAGAGGGTAAAATAAATACTAAACAAAAATTTCAAATTACAAATATAAGACAAATCTCAACAAACATTCATTCCATAAGCTCACTCCTTGTACCTTCTTTCACTAATAGAGTTTCCTCAAACTCAACTCAGACTAGGTAAGACTTTAAAGCTTGTAATGTAAGGCTAGGATGTTGGTTATCAAACGAAAGTAAGGAATTTAATCTCAAAGATAAGAGAACTCACAAAGAAGATGGATATTTTCAAATTCGACAAACTTTCTTACTTTGTTTTTACTTATTTTTTCAATTAGCACATTCACTAACTACTTCCTTTCATCAAGATTTCATCATTTAAGGTCATTTTTTTCTTACGTTCACAAATCCCGGCCTTTTTAAACATTTTTTCTTTGCACAATATGACTTGTAACAATAATATATAAAATTTTCTTTCTTTTTTAGCTGAATAAGTCATATTTTTTCTTCTTCTTCTTCTTCAGCACAAGTAATAATTTTTCTTCTTTTTTTCTTCTTCCCTTTTTCAAAATTACTTATTCTCCTTCCATATCACCAAAACGTCAACACAACAACAAAGCACAAGTTAGAATTTCACATTAAGCTCTCTACAAGATTAAGGGCCAATATTCTTGTTTTTTAAAGAAAGAAAATAACATTTAAGACTCATAAGGGTATGAATGTAAAATCACGAGATTTGGTAACCTTGAAAGGCACAAACATTTCAGAGAAGGCTACTTTTTAGGAACCGCATGCACATGACTAACTCAATGGGAATCAGAAATAGGATAGATATACCTGCCACCAAGAGTTTCAATACCTCAATCTTCACTACTTCCTTAAGGTTTAGATTTAGACACCTTTGGGGTTCAACTTTTGGTTTACAATCATTTGTTAAATGCATTTTATGCATGAAAATTTTAGGATTTATTCCTTTTATGTTCGCAATCATCCACCCCAATGCCTTCTTGTGGTTCTCAAAACTTACAAGAGATTTTCCTTTTACAAACCTGTCAAAGAAAAAGAGATTATAACAGGTAAGTTTGAAGAACCTTCTAAGAATATGTATTTAAGATGAGAGGGAAGATGTTTAAGTTTAGAGGGCTTCTCTATAGAAGGCACATGTTTTTCCAAACTCTTCTCCAACTCTTCATACTGTTACCTCTTGATATAAGGGAATAAAGGTATGACATCCAAATATTCTATGTATGCCTTTGTAACCACCTTCATTACTTCTTTCTCTTTAATTTTCCCATAAGAAGATTTTAAGAATATCATTAGATATGTTTTCTTGGAAAGTATTATCTTGTACAATAGGAAGTATAGTATCAATAACAAAACAAGAATCACTCTCCAAAGGATACTTCATAATATACACATTAAAAACCACTTCTTCATTTTGTATTCTAAGTATAATCTTTCCTTGTTGTACATCAATAAAAGTTCTTGTAGTTGCTAGTATGGTTGGTCCCAGGGCAATCAGATCACCGAATAGAATCACATTCTCGACATAGATGTCACAATCTGGGTACCTTACCTTAGCTATCTTACTCTCGTCTATAGGAGTGCTAACTATCAACTGATAACACATGACAACAGAAGGTACATGAATATGTTTTATGAAATGCAAGCTCACAGAAGAATACGTAGCTCTAGGATCAATAAGTATTCTTGCTGGTTGAGAAAAGATTTGAATCGTACCTTCAACTACTTCTGATTCGGTGTCTATGAGTAGTCCATCCAATGCGTGATTTGAAATATCGGCTCATCCTCTATTTTTTATTCTATCCTAGGCTCAACTTTCCATTATGAGATGCGGTTGCTAGTTTCTTTTAAAGATATCTAGTAACTCCCTTATCATTGAAACGACTTCTCGCTAGACTAGTTAAACAAGTACTTAAGATATCCTAACTCTAAAGATTAGAAATATTGACTAACTAGACTTAACTAAATTCCACCCACAATGCACATATTCACATGTCCAGTCAACCAATCCATTCTTACTATTGCACCCGATCCTTCAAATGATTGAAACAATTATTATCCCCTTGCACTTCCATCGTCCTTTCAAAAAGCATCTACCCAATGTTAAATACCTAAACCTTAACTTATAGGTTAAAACTTATATACAAAACACCGCACACTAGAACTGTATACCAAATAAAGAGTGAAACATCCTTTCTATTAATAAAAAGAGCCGTTGGTGCACAGGGTAGAGCATGTATACAAAATCTTCCATTGATGTACCATACATAACATAATTTGCAATCAACACGATCCTAAGTTCTTCCATGTTATATAGAGCCATTAAATAATCACACTTACAAAACTAGATTTATACTCAAGATATATGTACAGTGTAAACTAAAGAATGCAAGTACACCAGCCCAGTTTAGGTATATCTTCTTCCTAAAGACTATGGTCTAACACTGAGCTTATCAAAAGTAATCTGGATGTAATTCATAGCAAACACACAGAAAGATCTCAACAACTATATCAATTGTTCCCTGTTCTCATATTAGACTACCAATCTCTCATTCACAAGATATACTAATACTTCAAATCTTAAGAAACTTAGCTTCTAGTTTACCCATCCTCGTCATCACTTATTGTTCTCCTTATCGAGCTGAACTCATCATTAGCTCACCTCTATCTTTACATTCACTGATCGGCAGTGTGAAGTAATACTTAATACATATCAAATACAAAACCAAGGACCAGAGAACTCTTTCTGTTGTGACAACAATAATAAAAGTGTCCATTTTACAAGGTATGTGGAGTTCTCTAGTATCATTGAAGTAGGGATGACAGAAATCGATATGGATTACATCTTGTACCTAATAAGAACTTCACACTCACTATTTGTGCAGTTAATACACCGCAAGTCATCAGAGTTTTCCCCTAATACCTTATGTCCCACGAAATCCCTTAATCGAGCTACAAGTCTTAGAATAAGTAACCTCTTTTGATGACTCAAATAATCTTAGTCCTCTGTCTCCTGAACCATCATCAATTCAAAACCTTAACATATCTATATGTCCTCTCATTGTGGTTATGACCAAACATATGGCATCGTATATAAAGGAGCATTACTCTCACAAGATTAATAACACGATGAGCAAAACAAAAGAGAAAAGAGAACTTTTCAAAAAAAATAAAACTATGCAGTTGGCCCCTAGTACTCGTCTAGGATCTACTAACTCTAACCACAAATTGGACCTAGAGCTCTGATACCGCCTGTGATACCCCCAACCCTGCCACTAGGTCAACTGCGACTGAGTAGGGTATTTGGATGCCTCTTTGCACTAAACTATAAGTCTAAAAAACAAGGGCATAATCCCCTGGGCAACACCTAGAAGTATATATACAATAGCAGCGGAAAACTAAGTAATCTAAATACTAAAAAAGCGCTCAAAATATAGGGTTCAAGGAAACTTCATATCTGACAATAATTCCGATACAAAGATAGAAATACTTTACCAATGGCTCGAGTACAAGAGAGCAAAACAGAAACACATGTCCTTCCGGAGAGACTCGAACCAAAACTCCAGGCCTAAAACTTCAGCAGTTTATTGTATCTCTGACCATCCTGAGTTAATCTAAGAAGAAAACATGATATGAAAAAATGTGAGTGCGAACGCTCAGTAAGTCCACGTGTGTGTGTGTGCTGTAGTGATTTCTTTAAAATAATGATGATGCAGTTTCACAAAACAGTTCATGTAATGTTATAAGAAAACATTTTCTTTTATTATTTTAAAAAACTGATGATTGAACCTACATGAGGGTTTGATAGAGTCGATTTTTAATACAAATAAACACCTTCAGTTTTAATTATTAGTCTTTGAAAATATTTTATTTATTTATTAGTCATAATTATTATATTTAATTTATTTTATTTACCTTTGTGTAGATTTTTAAAAAAAGAATGGAAAATAAAGATTCCATATTAAATTTGGTAAAGGGAACCTGCAGTATTTGAATCCTTTAAGGATAAGGATTAGAACTTTAATAGACTCCTTTAAGGATTATGATTTTAGTTGAATCCTTATAGGTTTAGGATTTTGGTTCTCTTTTGTCTATATATAGAAGAGCCACACAAGAAGGGGCGAGAGAGAAGATCAAGAAAAAAAAGAGAAGAGCTGCGGTGACTTTTCAATTGAAGGAAAAAGCCATGATTTTCTCAAATAAATTAGTTCATTCTTTCACTTTAGCCATGAACTAAATTTAATTTTAGAATCTTGATGAAATCCTAGCTATATGAATTTGGTTTATTTTATTTTTGGGAGATTTATTATGAAATTTATGTGATTATATATCTTGGGATGTTCTTGGTTTGATGAAATTAATTCTTTATGATTGTTCTTGTAGAACAATTGTTTGGTTTAATTGATATTTCTATCCATGCTTGATTCTTGTAGTCTTGAGTATGAGAGATATGTAATTTTTGCCAGTATATTGTGGGTTTTAGAATTGAATAGTTCATGGTAATTTTAGATGATTTATGTCATAGGAATGAATAAGTCATGCTAATGGTTAGATGGATTATGTCATGCATTTAAGCACAATATATTTCTCTAGTGAATCAAAGCTTGTAGCCTAGATCACCACATAAAAGTTTAATCTTTTCTCCTAAATAAAATTAAATCATTGTTATATAGGTTAGCGGTGGATTCAAGGTTCTAAATCATCTTCTTTGGTTAATCTCCTGTTAGTTCAGTTTATTTATTTTATTCATTAGTTTTAATTAATTTAGGAATATTAATAAAATCCCATTCTTATTTTTATAAAATTAATTTAGGAAGATAGTAATTTTAGTAGTTAAGCCTTTTTCTGTGGTTCGATACCCTGATACTTCCGTATTACATTGATCTTGTGCACTTGTAAGTATTGGGTTTAACGCTTAGTTAGAAAAATCCCGACCAAGTTTTTGGCGCCGTTGCCGGGGAAAGGTTAAATTAATTGCTTGTGTTATCGTCTCCTAAATTTGTTAATTTTTATTTTATTTCTTTTATTTTTTTTATTTGTTCTTGAGAAAAAAAATTTTTTTTAGTTGTCTTCAATGTTTTTTTTTTATTATTATTTTATTTCATTATTTGCTAGTTTATTCTTCATTATTATTTGTAGTAATTTTTTTTCTATTTCTTGAATTTATTAATGCATGGTCGTCGTTCGTTCTCTGTTGATTAAAAGAATTTAATCCTGAGATAGAGCGTAAATTTAAGGCACTTAGAGCACAAGGAAAAATCACTAACACTTGCGAGGTTAAAATGGCTGAAAATCCACTAGCATTAAGGGAGTATTTTACTCCCAACACTTATAACTCATCAATAGGTAATAGACTACCTGAAATCGAGGCTAATCACTTTGAAATTAAAGCTTTTATTATTCAAATGTTACTATCTTTTTATGGCCTTGATTTTGAAAATCCTTATACGCATATTGATGAGTTTTTAGAAATTTGCTCTACTTTTAAACTAACTAATGTTGGTGATGATGCTATTAGATTGCGCCTTTTTCCTTTTTCTCTGAAGGATAAGGCTAAACATTGGTTGCACACACGTGAGAGAATAGGTACTTGGGCTGAGATGTTTAGGGAATTTCTGAAAAAATATTTTCCTATGGGTAAACTTACAAGGTTAAGGAGAGAAATAACTACTTTTTCCCAACAAAATAATGAACAATTTCATGAGAGTTGGGAGAGATTAAAAGAACTTCTTCGTAGTTGCGCTCACCATGATGTCCCTAAATGGCAACAAATACAAAGCTTTTATTCAGGATTAGATGAGAGAAATCACGAAATGGTTGATTCCTCTTGTTGTGGTACCTTTCTTCATAAAACTGTAGATGAGGCGTGGGATTTATTTGAAAATTTGAGTGATAATTCACAACAACACGCCACATCCTCACGTGTAGGTACATCTAGGCAAATAGGAAATAGAGGAATGTATGAAGTTACTCAAAATATTGATATTTCTTCGAAAGTTGATGCTTTATTTAAAAAATTTGATCAATTATTAAATTTGAATACATTGTCTACTAACTTTCCTAATGTGCAAAGTGTTTGTGCAATTTTCTCTAGTCCTTCTCATATTATTTATGACTGTCCTAGTGCTTCACTATTCCCAAAATTTGTGCAGGAACAAGTCAATTCAGCCCAAGGATTTCACAGACAGAGCGACTCATATTCAAACACGTACAATCCAGACTGGAGAAATCATCCTAATTTCTCCTGGAGGCAACAAGGAGGGGAAGTTCAATTAGGCCAACAACAATATCAACAGAACAAACAATCTGGTATGACTGCTGCCCCTGGTTTTCAATCTCAAAGGTATGTACCTCATCACCCTTCTCAAAGTGGAAACTCTATGTTTGAAGAAAAAGTCTTATCTGCTTTGAAAGGTTTAGAAGCTATGACACAAATTGTAGACTCACACACTCAATCTATTGCTAGGTTAGGAACTTAAATAGGGCAACTAGCTAATGCAATAATAGAAGAGATGAGGGTAAACTTCCTAGTCATCCAATAGAGAATCCTAGAGCTAATTATCATAAGCAAGCTAAAGCTGTAATTACTCTTAGAAATGGGAAGTTGATAGATAATAAAGTAGGGGAACCTATTAAAGATAGTGAGTTAAATGACAATGAAACCGAGGGAATTGATATTAGAACTAAAAGAAAGAAAGATAGAGAAGGAACTAGCTTCTTCCTCTAATTCTAAGACTCTAGAATCATCTCCTACGGCTTCATATAAGCCAAAGGTTCCTTATCCACAAGCTTTATTGCCACCCCCACATCTCAGAAAGGATAATAAAAGGGAAGATATTTTAGAAACTCTCAAACAAGTTAAAATTAATCTTCCACTTTTAGAGGTTATTAAGCAAGTCCCATCCTATGCAAAATTTCCTAAAGACATGTGTACTTTTAAAAGAAAATCTAAAAGCAATGTTTCTAAGAAACTCTTTCTAACTGAACAGGTGAGCTCTGTTCTGCAATATAACACTCCATCTAAATATAAAGATCCTGGTGTCCCTACTATCTCATGTCTTATTGGTAATCATAAAATAGATAGGGCACTCTTAGATTTAGGTTCCAGTGTTAACTTGCTTCCATACTCTATTTATGAAGAGTTAGGATTGGGGGAATTGCAACCAGCTGATATGACATTACAGTTAGCTGATAGGTCTATCGAAGTACCTAGGGGGAGGATAGATGATGTTCTAGTTCAAATTGATAAAGGTATCTTTCCTGTAGACTTTGTAGTCCTAGATATAGAACCTGGTAAATCTTCTCAGAATCATATCCCCATTATTCTAGGTTGTCCTTTCTTGGCTACTGCTGATGCCACTATTAATTGTAGAATTGGGGTTATGGATGTCTCTGTGATGAATATGAGAGTTAGATTAAATATCTTTAAAACTTCTTCACAACCTTCTATAGAAGATAATGATGATTGTTATTTGATAGATATAAATGATGAATTAATTGAAGAAACTCTACCAATGTGTTCAAAAGGTTATACTTTTATTGAGAAAGAAAACCTTATCTGCACTGAAAATATTAATTCTAATCTTGCCTGCATTGCTACACTTGAAAACTCTTCTTGGATTGTGAATCATGAGCTTCATATGAGAGAAATAGATCCTAGCTGAATGCAAAAGAATTAGGGAGTCTGGCTGAAGATTTTAAAATTAGCGCTTTTGGGAGGCAACCCAAATTTTATTTTATTTTATATATATATATATATATTTTATTCCACTTGATTGGTAGAGAGGTATGAAATGTTTGTTTTGTAGGGTAATCAAACAACTTATCATTATCATGGAGATTACAGAGATTGTCTACTACTCTTGCACACATGCATTAATATTGCTTCTTCTACCAAGTTGTATTGTTCGTTTCTTTGTCTCTTCTCTATTCTTGGTACTCTTTTATAACATTGTGGACAATGTAGGATCTAGGTGTGGGGGAGAAGATGCTTTTATTCTGGTGTCAATTATTTTTATTTATTTATTATTCTTTTTTGTTTTTCTCAATTTATTTTTTATTTTTGCTGTTTTTTATTTTTTTATTATTTTACATTATTTTGGAAAAAAAAAACCAAAAATACTATTTATGTAAAGAATAATTCTTTTTTGTTGAGTTCCTTTAAAAATGTCTTGAATGAGTTGAGAAAAATACTTGTTTTCTTGTTTTTAATTAGGGTGATTGACTTATGTTCTATATCTGTTATAACTTTTGCATGACTTACATTTGAGCACATGGGTCATTGTTAGTATTTAATAAATCCTTTACATTATTTTTGAGCTACATAAAGTTGATGAATCTCTTCCGTACATTCCAAAACTTACTTGAGTACCTCTTGAGGCGAAATAGAAAGGTTTTCTAGATTTAACTCAGAGACGATGGTCATAGGCCTTCTTTGAATCGTTTGTACCTTTTAAGCTTACCAAATTTCATAGTTTTTACCCTCGTACCGTTTGAGCCTAAATGTTATATCTTTCTTTAAGCCACTTAAATATTAACCCTTAATCTTGTAGAGAGCTTAATGCAGACTTCTAACTTGTGCTTCCATGATGGGTTATTATTTTTGTGTTATAGAAAAGAGAATAAGTTATTTTGACAAAGGGGAGAAGAAAATATATATAGATCAATATATGACTTGTCGTGTTGAAAAAAAATGTATTGAGCCAAGAAAAAAAAAGAAAAAAAAGAAAGAAAAGTCGATACATGATTGTTACAAGTCATAAAGTGCAAAAAAAAAAAAAAAAGAAAAAAATTCAAGAGGCCCGAATTTGTGAATATAAGAAAAAAGAATGGCCTTAAATGATGAAATCCTGAGAAAAAGAAGATGGTAGCTGGTGAATCTATTACAGAAAAAAAAAAAAAAGAAGTTAGAAAGTTTGTCGAAATTTTAAAGTATCCATATTCTTTGCAAGTTCTCTTGTCTTTGAATTTGAATTCCTTACCTTCGTTTGATAATCAACACCTTAACCTTACATTACAAGCTTTAAAGTCCTACCTGATTAGTGGAGAGAAGGTACAAAGAGTGAGCCTATGGAATGAACTTTTGTTGAGATTTGTCTTCTATGTGTAATTTGGAAATTTTGTTTAGTAATTTTTTTATACTCTCTTATGACTACGATTACACCTTACACAAGTTTTGCATTAGTTATGAGAGATAATAGAATATTTGTTTGTTTACTTGAGTTTAAAAATAAGAAGAAGAGTGCTTGTCTTGATAAGTTTGAGATCTTGATAAAGGGTACTTAATTGGGATTATTATATATCTTAGTTAACTTTGTGGGTACGTCGTCTGCAAACCCTCACAAGACCATACTCGACCACTAGGGGTAACTTAGGGGTTTAAAAGGCTTGTTGCACATGCTAAATGCAATCGTGGATCCTACGAAAGTGGCTAGTTAGTTTTTCTTTTTGTTCTTTTATTTTTGCATAAGGACTAGTAAAACTTAGGTATGGGGGAGTTGATAGAGTCGATTTTTAATACAAAGAAACATCTTAAGTTTTAATTATTAGTCTTTGAAAATATTTTATTTATTTATTAGTCATAATTATTATATTTAATTTAATTTATTTTATTTATCTTTGTGAATATTTCTAAAAAAAAGAATGGAAAATAAAGATTGCGTATTAAATTTGGTAAAGGGAACCTGCATTATTTGAATCCTTCAAGGATTAGGATTAGAACTTTAATAGAATCCTTTAAGGATTAAGATTTTAGTTGAATCCTTATAGATTTAGGATTTTGGTTCTCTTTTTTCTATATATAGAAGAGCCACACAAGAAGGGGGGGGGGAGGAGAAGAGAATATCAAGAAAAAAAAAGAAGAGTTGCGGTGACTTTTCAATTGAAGGAAAAAGCCATGATTTCTCAAATAAATTGGTTCCTTCTTTCCCTTTAGCTATGAACTAAATTTAATTTTAGAATCTTGATGAAATCCTAGCTATATGAATTTGGTTTATTTTATTTCTGGGAGATTTATTATGAAATTTATGTGATTATATATCTTGGGATGTTCTTGGTTTGATGAAATTAATTCTTTATGATTGTTCTTGTAGAACAATTGTTTGATTTAATTGATATTTTTATCCATGCTTGATTCTTGTAGTCTTGAGTATGAGAGATATGTAATTTTTGCTAGTATATTGTGGGTTTTAGAATTGAATAGTTCATGGTAATTTTAGATGATTTATGTCATAGGAATGAATAAGTCATGCTAATAGTTAGATGGATTATGTCATGCATTTAAGCACAATATATTTCTCTAGTGAATCGAAGCTTGTAGCCTAGATCATCACATAAAAGTTTAATCTTTTCTCCTAAATAAAATTAAATCATTGTTATATAGGTTAGTGGTGGATTCAAAGTTCTAAATCATAGTCTTTGGTTAATCTCCTGTTAGTTTCAGTTTATTTATTTTATTCATTAGTTTTACTTAATTTCGGAATAATAATAAAATCTCATTCTTATATTTATAAAATTAATTTAGGAAGATAGTAATTTTGGTAGTTAAGCCTTTTTCTGTGGTTCGATACCCTGATACTTCCGTATTACATTGATCTTGTGCACTTGCAAGTCTTTGGGTTTAAAGCTTAGTTAGAAAAATCTCGACCAGGGTTTCGAGCGCAGCTGGAAAGTCTGAGTGAATCAAAACACATCAGCGCAGCTTCTACGCTCAAATTCAAAAAAACATGTAATGCAACAGTAGGGCTCCACGGACAAAGTCCAGATCCCCTAAAGAGGTCATCGGAACAAAGTTCAGGCATCTCGTAGTCAATACCAGCTAAACACCATACGAGCGCTCGATTACAAAACAATCGCACTCCCATATCACTAGTCAAAACAGGCTACAGACTCTTGGGGCATCTACCAGGTCTGCCCTGGGACCAATCTCAGTTTCGAGCCTCTCTTGACTCTCTACTAGGCGGCCGAACCCCACCGCAGATCATGATGCGGTATCTATGTAGACCGATTGGGCCACACCCTCTACAGTTTACGCCCCTCTTCAAGTGGATCCACTCTCCCGAGTCTGAAACGTCTACGCTATCGGAAGAGGCCTTCGTATGGGGGACTAGCCATGTACAGTACAATCCTCTGGCGCTTCCGAACACAAGATCATAACCACAATTGTAACCCTGGTCGGAATGGGGTTTTTCATATTTATTTTTAAATAGAAAGGCTATTTCCTCGGCCGTTAGGACAGAATCAAGTCATAAATATTTTTAGCAAAAATCCCCATCCGCCAGTCACCACATGCTTATGCAAATTTCACAATTATGCCAATGCCAGATCTATATTCATGCATGTCAAAACATTTAACTTTTCAAGCTAGAACATTTTCAAATATTTCTAGAAAAATCTGTGTACAACCAAATTCTTCTTCACGACAATAATAGTCTGTTTTAAAAAGAGAACGCCTATATGGAGCACCGCTCCTATGCATTTTCTAAGGAACAGATATCACATTGTGGAGAATATCTCCAAACAAAGAAAACATGCTGAGTTATATTGTTCCAAAAGGAGCAAACATTTTGTGACAAGCTTGGAAAACATATTTATATGTCTCGTAATATTTGAAATAACATAACAAAACGGAGTTTGAGGACTCACCTGGATGCAGATCTAGTGCTAAGATCCTACAAAATAATAATACAAAAATACTTAATACCTGGGTACCAATCAAATAGCCCTAGTTCCTAAATAATATCGAGATCCTACGAAATGAGCTTAAGAGATATATATATATATATACCTATATATGTATACTCATAATAATTCTTTAAAAAGATCGAAAATCCTATACTCCTAAAAAATATACTCTCCCAAGAAATCGTAATTAACTATATGCTATATGCTAAAAATCCATTTAAAAATATTTAACTCCTAAAATAAATAATTAACTTAATATATATAATCTAACTAGAAATAAATTTCACTATATATTAAATCCTAGAGAAAAAACAATACACTTAAACTATATATATCTATATTCTAAGGAGACTAAAAGGAAAAGAACATGCAAGGGAAAATAAATTACTAACCTCAAAGGAACTAATATAGCTGCCAACAAAGGTCATAAAAAAAAAAAAAAGGATGACATATATATATACAAGCATAATGGCGGTTAGAGGAGAAAAGAAAGAAAGAAAGAAAAAAAAAAGAAAAGGAAAGATAAGGTGGGGTGACGGGTGTGCCGTTGAGGTGGCGGCAATGCTTAATGGTTAAGTGTTTTTTTTTTTTTAATCAAGTTCTTAAATTTCTAAAATACACACACTAAGTATTAAAAAAAGTCTACTTAAAGGCATTTATAAACCTTAAGAACAAAACCTCAATATAATAAAATTTTGTTCTCATTCCTATGTATCTCCAAAATACCACTAGGTGTCAAAACACTATACTCTACCATATCAGATTCAAACTCTACTTTCGTAACACCCGAAATTTTAGAGCCATGCTAGGTGTTTACTGGGCAGGGCATTACATAACTTCATAGATAGTTAGTCGAATGACCATATAAACCACAAGAAGCATATAACCTCCAGATTTGTTATGATGTCTTTATTCATGGTCATGCTAAATTGATTGGTTAACTTCAACATCATGCAAGTTTGGGTGGCATTGATCTCATGAATGCCGACTCTCCTTCCTCTTACTTCTTTTTGTTGAGAATTTCTTGTCGAATTCTTATATATAGCTTGTAGGTCTTGGACATTTTTCTCACTATGGTATCTACCTACAACAGTATCTACTAACGTCTGGCACATAGGGGTTAGTCTTTCATAAAATAATTGAGTGGTCAATAAGAGAGAAAAACCCTTATGAGGACATTGAGTAAGAAGAAGTTTAAACATGTCCCCTGCCTCACAGAATTACTCTCCATCTCTTTGAGGGAAAGAGCTAATCCACCCTCTTTAGTCTATCGTTTTTTGGAAAGGGTAGTATTTGAAAATGAATACTTCGTAGATCTTATCCTAAGGGCTCATTCAGTTTTCTATTAAACATAGTCCATTTCCTAACAAATCCCTTTTAACAATATGAAAAACATCTTAATCTAAGCTCTTCCTCACTTAAACCGTCTAAAAGGAACAACTGAATTGTCGTATAAAACTCTGGCAAGAATCTTAATGCATCCTTGACTCGTAAATCGTTGAATGTAGGGAGAAGTTGAATGGTGAAGTTCTTAAGCTCCTAGTTTCTCGCTATATTGGCCAACCTAATATATGAGGGATTGCTAGCAATCGTAGGCATCTGAATATGAAAAAGAGCTAGTGGACAATAATTGCTTGTTGTGGTGGATTAATTATATTGTTATTCGGAGCATTGTTATTAATGATTTTTTCGATTTTAGGATTAAAAGGCACGAGTTTAGTCGAACAATACCTTGACTTGACTACTAAATAATATCAAAACAAAAATAAAACAAAAACAAATAGAGAAGAACAAATTAAAATCAAATCCACAATCAAAGTATGAATTAAGTAGAGTTCCCCAGCAACAGTGTAAAAAATTTTATGTCTAAAATCGAACACATTAGCAAGTATACTTAGATCGTAATAGAAATAACAAGGTCATCCTAGAAAGAATCAGATTAACTCTACTCTAATTATGAACCAAAAATTAACTTAGTCAAAGGAAACCAATTATTTGGTTTGTTTGATTAATTAAACTAAAAACTTAATTAAAATTATTGCGACTTTCTTAACAAAGATTTTGTTACGATTCCGGTGACCAACAGAGAAACAAACCAACCCTATTTACTATTACATGAACCTGTTTACTATTACAGACCGGATTTAGAAGAAACCAGAAGCGGAAAAATAGAAGCCTAGTCTATTACAAACTGTTCTTCAACTCCGTGACTTCCAGTTTGCAGATCCCAGCAACAGTGAACAACAGTTAATAATAATAAACAGTAAAGGTAAAAAAGGTCGGATCTTTCTTACCTCGAGACCCTTCAGGTCTCGGATTTGGACACCAACAGTGGAAGACGAACGAGCTCAGCGAGTTCGGTCTGAGAATCCACAATGACTGACTGTCCGACGGGTTCTTCCGGTGAAGAACACGAAAACTCCCTCAGTAACCGGTGGCCTCAAAGGTAAAAGCTCTCGGTCTCTCTCAACAGAAGGCCTTTTCCTCTTCACTGCGGTCACATACACGGTAACCCGAAGGTTAGCTGGCACCGACTAGCTAGTTAGAGTCCCGAAGGGTCGCACAGAGAACGAGCAGACAAGCTGCTTGAAGAAAGAGAGAGGAGAAGACAGAAGGTCAGAGAGCAAGAGGAAGAGGCGGCACAGCAAAGGTGAGAATGAGAGAGTTCGGGCAAGCTCCAGAGGAAGCGAGATTATATTGACTAGTCGCCTGGGCGGGCCGGGTTGGCATCATGTCTTGCCAGCCCAACTTTCAATCACAAAGAGGCCCACCAGGTTATTTAATCATCATTGGGATAATGGGCCAAAGAAGAAGAAAATACAGTGAAGGTAGCCCAAAGGGCCAACAGATTTTATTTTGAAAGGCCTAAGTATAAACCACACAACTTTTAGTACTCTTGCCAATGATGATGATATTTTTGCTTCACTCACTAGGCATTTTAGATAATCATGTTCTCTTACCTTTTGAAACTTGGATTTTGGATTCTAGAGTAAGTGATCATGTTGTTCGTTCAGCTTTATTTTTTGTTTCTTGTGTTCTTATATTTAATTATTTGTGCAGCTTTTTGATAAAGCTTGTTTGCTTGTCACACATAAAGGAGTTATTCAGCTTAATTCTCATCTTATACTCAAAGATGTTATTCTGAGTTCCATCCATTAGATTCAATTTAATTTCCTTGGAGTAAATTGTCTTTGCAGAACTCACATAGTGTTCTTTGTCATCCTTCTCATTGCATCATACAGGACTTGGCTACCAATAAGAAGATTGGATTAGCTAAATGGAGCCAAGGCCCATACATTCTTGAAGTAGCAGATTGTTTTCCTCTTAAAAGTGTTTCCACTTCTGTATCTTCTGATCATCTTCTAAATCAAATACATCATAAGGACAATGAGATAAAGGCCTTCTTATGTCAATATAGATTAGGATATTTGTCATCAACTTGTTTACATAACTCTTAAAGTCTTGTATTGATCTTTCTCCTAATAATTCAAATTGTACAGGGTCTGTTTGTCCCATCGGAAATCAACAACATTTATCTATTCCTTTAAGGTAAACTTTTAGTTCAATATTGTTTTGAACTTGTGCATGTGGATATTTGGGGATCCTATAAACAAACCACCATCTACGACCAAAGATATTTCCTAATCATTGTTGATGATGTTAGTCGTTTTACTTAGGTTTTCCTACTAAAAAAACAAGATGGAAACCATGCTACAGTTACAATCTTTCATTACTGTTGTTGATACACAGTATCAGACAAAATCAAAAATCAAAATCATAAGGTCTGACAATGGACTAGAATTTAATATCCCTTCTTTCCATTCTTCTAAAGGGATTATACACCAAACAAATTGGAACCTGTCTAGTGCAACAGAAGCCTTTGTTCCACTAAAACATTTGGAAAAATATCTTTGGAGAATTAACACATGACAAATGAAACTTGTCCACTAGGCTTATTCATGGGGAGGATAATTTTTTGGACCCCCGGTGTTTTGTACAGTTAAGCTTGCTCAAAGTAGTTGAGATGCTTTGGATACACATAGAGAAAAATAGACAGGTTGGAATCTCTTGTGTATAGCATAAGTTTGTTTGCCCACTATTGTGGTCTTGTACTTACTTGTTTTATGACTTATACAAGATTTCCTCTTTTCAAACCAAAAATAAAAAATAAAAATTATAACCAAACTTCTTTTGTACAAACTCCCAGTGGAGAGAAAACATCAACACATCAAGAATGTGGCTAGAAATTTAAAGATTTCACTCTTGTACCCTCTTCTTTACTGGGGTTTTGCATTCAACATACAGTCATTATAATCAAGTCTACCTCTTCACCTATCATACATAATAAACATCCCCATGAACTGCTCTTATATAATTATCTTCCTTATGAATTTTTAAGGTCTTTGGTTGTCTTTCTTATGTTCTTTTATTAGAGTATGGAAGAGATAAATTTGATCTCAGAGGCCGTCAATGTGCTTATTCGGGTAACTCAGTTACAACAGAGGGGTATATTCTTCTTGATATTCTAACACATTCTTTTTATCTCAAGAGATGTTATATTCCTTGAGCATTTGTTTCCTTTTTCTCTTCTGTCTTCCTCTACATCCATTAATTCCTATCCTACTATTCCTTCCACTCCAATTTTGGATGATTTTATGACACATTCTACCTCTTTATTTTTTTTTTTATTCTACTATATATAACTCATAATCTCCCATTCTTTCTTTATCAGCTTCACCTACTGCTAGTTCTTCTCCTTCTTCTCAGTTTTCTCTTGTCCTTCATAGGTCAAATAGATCACATAATTCTCCATCTTATCTCAAGGATTATGTTTGTGATACTCCTTATTCTTTAGCTCAAGTTCTTTTATACTCCACACTAACTCCTACTTTCCAAGTATTTTGTTATAAGTGTAAGTGCTCATGGTGAAGCTTTTAGCTATGCTGAGGCAGCAAATATTACCAGCTTGGATAGATGCTATGCACGCATAATTAGATGCATTAGAAGCTAATAATATTTGATATCTCATTGCTTTACCACTAGATAAACATGCCATTGCCAGTAAGTGGGTTTACCTTATCAAGTCATTTGGCTCTATTCAGAGATTTAAAGCTCGCTTGTGGCAATGGGATACACTCAGAAGTTTTGTGTAGATTATTTGGATACTTTTAGTCCTATGGCAAAGATGAGTACAATTCGGTTGATATTGGCCGTACTACAGCTCGGGACTGGTTTATTCACCAATTGGATATCAATAATGCTTTATTGCTCTGTAAACTTACTAAAGAAGTTATATGTACCTCCATTGGGATACAAGTGTAAGAAGGTCAAGTTTGTGAACTTACAAGGTCTTTACAAGGTCTTGAAAGTGGAATGCAAAATTGACTAGTATACTTTTAGTATGGATTTCAAGCAAAGTTGACATGACTATTCTCTATTCATCAAGCATACATGGAATATATATAAATGTATACTTGATTTTACTAGTTTATGTGAATGATATAATTGTTTGTAGTAGTAAAATAGATGCCATTAAGGAACTGAATGATACTTTGCATGGTTTGTTTAAAATCAAGGATCTTGGAGAGGCACGTTTCTTTCTTGGAATGGAAGTTACAAGGAATAAATTTGGCATCACTTTTAACTCCAAGAAAGAGTATTTTGTATCTATTAAAAGAATTTGATTTTCTTATGTGTAATCCTGCAGCCACTTCCCTAGATACAAGCACAAAATACTGCAATGGAGATTCAAAATTGTTTTATGACAATACCATGTTTGGAAGCTTGATAGGTAAATTGTTGTCTCTAGACTTGATTTAAGCTTTTTGCAGTCAAACAATAATTATCCCAATTGTTTGATAACTCAGCAGTTTTACACCTTAAAGCAGCTCATCGGATCCTTAGATACTTAAAAGGTCAACAGGACAAGGTTTGTAAACCCCAGCAAATACATAGCTCAAATTAACAGCATATATAACCTCGGGTTGGGCAGGTTGTTCAAAAACCATAAAATCGATAACAGGCTTCTATACTTTCTTAGGAAAACCCTTAATTTTGTGGAGGTCAAAGAAGTAGGCAATTGTATCTAAAAGTTCTTCTGAACCAGAGTATAGGACCATGGCCATGATTACTTATGAGGTTCGATTGTTATTATAGTTTCTTAGTGATTACATATTCATCAATATATGATATCGAGGTGCAATTCATATAGCAAAAAATCTTGTGTTTCATGAAAAAACGAAACAGAAACAGATAGAAATGTATGATCACTTGGTTAGAAAGTGGTCTTCCAATTACTACAATTAATTAGCTTGCTTGCTGATTTGTTCACTAAAGCTTTGGGTGTTTCTTGGTTCAAATTCTTGTTACAATAGTTAAGAGTTATCAATTTATTTGGGGATTCAGCTTGTGGATGTTGAATAATAGAATTGAAAATGAAGGTTTTGAAGATGAAGATAAAGCTACAAATTCTAGAGAAGATTCCATGAGGAAGATGAAGAGGACATGGCATGGTCCTAGATAAATCTAATGTGGATAAAGTTGTACAATCGCACATGGTTGATTGGAGTCAGATAATAGCCAGCTAGAGGGTTTATTTGTAATTTAACCATTTAGTTTGCTAGAGTAGTTAGGTAGGAAAACCATTCTCAGTGCTTTTTCAAACTTTCATGTATATAGTTAAAAACACGATGTTCTGTATTTCAAAGCAAGTAAAGAGAAATATAATACACTTTCCAAAAATTCATGCCTTCTCTCTCTTATTGAAACCCTAGTTAGCTTTTTCTATATTTTTAACCTTAAATTGTAAAACGCAAAATTTTTATCCCTCAAATTGTTAAAAAGTATCAAAATATGCCCTTATTTCAACTTTTACAATTAAAAAGTTAACAAACACCTCATCTGATTGCATGTGAGGTTTTTTTTCTTAAAAAAGCCTTTTTTTTAATAGGCGTGTGAGATTTTATTTAACAATAAAGTATTTACGTATTCCAATATTTACCAACTTCAATCATTTGAATTTTTAATTAGAGCAAAAAGAAGACTGCTACTCTGTTTAATTTTCAAATTGGTGCCGTAATTTTTTAGTTAACAAGAGAGAAAGTATTAAAAAATTATAAAAGCGTAAATTAAAATGAAAATAGGAGGTTTTTGTGGGAACAGTGTGGTTTCCGACGCGTAGGTCTCGAAAAAATACCCGAAATGCCCACAAGAATCGCCTCGATCGGACGTCCGAGCACAAAGTTATGCCCCGTCAAAGTTTTCGACTATACGAAACAAATTTTTTACCCCGAAACGCATTCTGATCACTTTTTCGACGATGCCATTGCGTTCTTCTTTACGAGAACCATCAAAACGAGTGGGCATACACGTGAAACGGACATCCGATCGCAGAGTTATTCATGTTTAAAATTTTCCAAATACTTACAAAAATGATTTCTTCCTAATCAACATAAACAAGATAACGCACAACCATTGTGCGTTATCATCCACCTCAGCACCAAACCCCATCACCTCTTCTCCACGTCTCTGCTACGTCGTTAAAAATGCAATTTAACGCGGATTAAGCCGGTGATTAGCTATAACGCACAACCATTGTGCGTTATCTCATTTGATAACGCACAATGATTGTGCGTTATGGCCTCTCAGGATTTAAAAAAAAAAAAAAAAACTAGGCCTATTTAGTACCCATTTTTTTAAAATGGACTAAATAAAGAAAAAAACCTGCATGTAACTTTTTTAAAGTACATTTTGGTAATTTCAAATTTATTTCTTTTATCCACAAAAAATGATTTCTTTACAAAATTCTTTTTGTTTAAAAAAAAAATTTCTCTTTAATCTTTTTCCCTTTCGTTTTCTTTCCCTCTTCATTTTCTTCATATTCTTATCTGCCCTACCTTCTTTCTCGTTAGCATATAAAAGCTACAATTATCTTTGGTTTGTTCGTGACTTGTGCACTTTTCTGCTGCAGCTTTCATTTGTTGATGGGTTTATCTTGAAAAAGAAATGGTCTGCGACTTTGTTAATTATAAGTGGTGCCGTATGTTCTACATTCTCTATCAGAATCCACTATCCATCTATGTATTTCACCATTTATAAGTCCTTTGAGCTAGACAATATAGGGTACAACAACTAAATAACCTTTAATTGTTTACTAATCCTTCTAATTTAATCAAACAATTTGATGTACTTGGTAAGTAAATTGCTAATCTAATGTAACGACTCTTTGAATGTATTGATACATTAAACGATCACTTTTGGATGAATTCTAAGTTTTGGCCCTCTTAGAATAATAGTTAAAATCCACAAGTACAATTTTAGTCGAATTTGAATTAATTAGTCTCACTAATTATAGAGGATACATATTGTTCTAAAAGAATGATCTTTCTATGCTATATGTACAAAATATTCTTCACAATAAGGCGTTTTTAATTTCTTTTCAATTATTATGTTTTTATGGTGATGATTTACTGCTTTGGTGAAAACATGAACACTACTACTACTAGCTCTCTTATGAGGCTTTTATATACTTTACATCTGTTGGAGAAACAAACTCCTAATTACTATTACACAACACTAATTACTATTCCAAATGATCAAGAAAAACAACGGAAGAAAAATAGAAAAAGAACAGAAAGATTCAATCTTTTCAAGAACATAAACCAAAAAGTAAACAATAATGGCAATCTGCAAAACAACACCCGATTAGTATCAAAATATCCCGAAATAACAAGAGATAGTTTCGCTTACCACTGCCGCCGTGAAATGGCCGGCAGAAATTCAAAGAAATGACCAAGAAGTTGAAACCGAAAGGTCACCAAACAAGAAAATGGACGCCGACCAGCAGCAATGCTGTGTCGAGGCGCCGATGGTAAAAAAACAGATGATCGGGTGTTATAACCCTCAGAAAAAGACCTCAGCCGTGATGGAATCACCGGCAATCTTCTTCCTCTCTCTCTCTCTCTCTCTCTCTCTCTCTCTCTCTCTCTCTCTCTCTCTCTCTCTTTCCTCACGGCTAACTCTCTAACCTCACCAATAGACAATCAAAGGTGATAGAGAAGATTGGTGGACAACAGAGAGGCATAGAACACCGGAACAGAGAGAGGAAAGCAGCGGCAGAGCTGAAGAATCAGGAGGAAAACCAAGAGTCTCGAAGACTCCAAAAGACAGAGAGTGGAGAGACGGTCCAGAGGAGGAGAGCAAGAGACTACACAAGAATCGAAGCAACAACAGCAATAAAAAGAGAAGGAGGGCGGTTTATCTGCGGGTAGCCAACGGACGGCCCGGGTGGCTAACCCGAACCGCCCGGGCATCCCTTTGACCCGATCAAGAAGGGGAAAAAAAATAAGCCTATTCCAAAAGGGGTTGAGGCCCAATGCATCATGGGGTGAAAGGGGAGGAGAAATTGGGCTGAAAAATGGATAAAAAAATTTGGAGAAAATGGGCTTATAAAGCCTACAATCTCCACCTCAAACAATATTTTCCATCCCTGAAATGACTCACTCTGAGTCAAACTGTTTCCACATGAAGAAAGTCCCTGCAAAATATAAATTTGTCAGTGTTCACAATTTTAGTACCAAAATCAGCAGGATTATTATCAGTACTAATCTTATCTATGTCAACAATACCACTAGAGACCTTTTCTCTAATAAAGTGGTACTTAACATCAATATGTTTCCTCCGTTCGTGATAGACCGGATTTTTACACAAATGTAAACAACTTTGACTATCTGTATAAATAATAGCTTTGGAATTTAAAATATTTAATACACTCAATAACCCTTGAAGCTAAATGGCTTTTTTGATTGCTTTTGTTGCTGAGATATACTCAGCCTTAGTAGTTGATAATACAACTACAAGCTGCAGTTGGGATTTCCACAAAATGCAATTACCTGCAAGGGTAAAGAAATAAGAGGTGGTAGATTTTCTACCATCCTTGTCACTTACAAAATCAGAGTCAACAAATCCAATCAATTCAAAATCAGTCCCATTATGGTAGTGTAAACCCCGATCCACAGTTCCGTTTACGTAACGTAATAGCCACTTGAGAGCAGCCCAATGATCTCTTCCAAGATTCGATATAAATCTGCTAAGAAGGCTTATAGAAAAGCAATGTCAGGACGGGTAGATATCATTGAGTACATCACTGAGCCTATGACCATTATGTATGGGATATTGGTCATATCTCTCTTTTTACTTTCAGTTTTAGGAAAGGTTTTGTCGGAAAGTTTAAAATGGCTAGCAAGAGGAGTTGTAACGGGTTTACACAGGTGCATTGAAAACTTGGATACGATTTTCTGAAGGAAAGGCTTTTGAGATAGAAAAAGAGAATGATCAAGTCTATCTCTTGAAATACTCATCCCAAGAATTTTGGATGCAACTCCTAAGTCCTTCATATCGAACTCACATTTCAGCAGTGATTTCAGGTTATTGATCTTAGCTTTGTGACGACAAGCTATTAACATATCATCCACATACAGCAACAAATAAATAGCAGAATCCACATCATTACTAGAAAAATAAAGACAACTATCGTAGTTTCTTTTTGAAAAACCAATTTTAGACATGAAAGAATCAAACCTCTTATACCATTGCCTTGGCGACTATTTAAGCCCATATAAAGACTTTTTTAAAAGACACGCCATATGTTCCTTACCCTTTACTTCAAAACTAGGTGGTTGATGCATATAAATGGTTTCTTCAAGGTCACCATGTAAAAAGGCAGTTTTCACATCAAGTTGTTCAAGATTAAGATAATAGAAGGCAACAAGAACAAGAACAATCCTAATTGTTTTGTATTTAACAACAGGAGAAAAAATTTTTATTAAAATCAATGCCCTCAACTTGTGAAAAACCTTTTGCAACAAGTCTAGCCTTGAACCTAGGAGGTTCATTAGAAGACTCAGATTCCTTTATTTTGAAAATCCATTTACAATCAACAAGTTTTTGTTTTGAAGGTTTTGGAACAAGAATCCAGGTTTGGTTTTTGTTCAAAGAAAAGATTTCTTCTTCCATCGCACGTAACCATAAAACGCGATTGAGACTTTTCAAAACCTCAGAAAAACATAAAGGTTCTTTTTCTTCAAAATAAGAAGCAACAGCAAAAGTATATGATACAATGTAGGAGTAACCATACCGAGGATGATCCTTAGGTACTCTACGGACTCGATCTCTAGCGAGCTGATAATCCCTAAGAGCTTGGGTTTGAGCCTCAGGATGTTCGTCTTCCTCATCAGAACCATCTAGATTAGGGTCAGAAGTTTCAAGAAAGGGAGTAATACAGGAAGGAGCAGAAGACTCAGAATTTGTTTCAGGTTCCTGAGGTGGCTCTAGAGAAGGTTCGGAGATAGTCTCCACCTCCACTGGAATGGTACTAAGAGAAAGAACACTTGAAAAATTATCGGTGATGGTTTTATCCTTAAAACAAGGCATATCTAACTCGTTGAAGATGACATCCCTACTGATAATAACCCTCACCCTTGGTTCCCCCTTCAACCATACTCTATAACCCTTTACCCCACTAGGATATCCTATGAACACCCCATTTCTAGACCTTGGATCTAGTTTTCCCTTTTTTTTGATGAGCGAAGGCTGCAAAACCGAAAACCCTCAAATTGGAAAGATTAGGAGGTTTACCATACCAGAGTTCTATAGGAGTCCTAAAGTTTATAGTTGTGGATGGAGATCTATTGATGAGGTATACTGCTGTACTAACAGCTTCACCCCAGAAAGGTTTTGGAATACCAGAAGACACTAACAGACATCGGACCTTATCCATAATAGTACGGTTCATCCTTTCGGCAACTCCGTTTTGTTGTGGGTTATGTCTAACCATTCTATGGTGTAAAATGCCATGTGATGCACATAAGTCAGAAAACTTCCGGTTACAAAATTCAAGACCGTTATTGGTCCTGATAGTTTTTAGTTTATTTCGAGAATGATTTCAGCAAAACATTTCCATTCACAAAATTTTTCAAACGTTTGATCTTTGGTTTTTTTAAAAAAAACCTATACATGCCTAGAAAAATCATCAACAATGGAAAGGAAATAAACATTACCACCGTAAGTTGGAACCTTTTCAGGCCCCCACAAATCACAATGCACATAATCAAGAGGTGCAGATGACTTATGTCTGCTGGTTGAAAAATTAATTTTATGCTGTTTTCCCAAAACACAGTGATCACAAAAATCCAAGGAATCAATTTTATCACCACATAAAAGTTTTTGTTTTCGTAAATGATAAAACCCTTTTTCACTAATGTGGCCGATCGTTTGATGCCACAACAGAGTTTTCTCAGGGACAGTTTTTGAAACCAAAGCAGTGGAGTTGCAAACTATTTTAACAAGAAGGATGTATAAAGTTTCCCTTTTAAAACCTTTTAGCATGACTAGGTTTCCTTTACAAACACGCAAAATTCCATTTTTGGATTTAAAAGAGAGACCCAGAGAGTCTAAATAACTAAGGGAGATAAGATTCCGACGTAAGTCAGGCACGTATCTCACTTCAGTGAGTTTTCTAGTCACGCCATCATGTATTTTTATGAAAATATTGTAAATGCCTTTTATATCACAAATCTGATTATTACCCATAAAAACTTTTCCTTGGTTTCAAGGTTTGAATTCAGAAAATTAGTGTTTATTGGGTGTCATGTGGAATGAGCAACCAGAATCAAGCACCCAATGATTAACAACATTAGTACATGAAGGAGAAAGAGAAACACACAAAACTTCGGAGAACATAGAGTTACCATCTGATTCAAAACTGTGAGTTTTATCGACTTTATTTCCTCCTTTACTATGTTTACGTTGTTTCTCGTCTTTGATTCGTTTAAAACACTTATTTTTCATATGCCCTTCTTTCCCACAATGAAAACATTTTATTTTGCTTTTCTCTCGTGATTTGGAACGGCTTTTAAAACAATGACTAGGAGGTTCTCTCCGGTCAATTCTTCCACTTACAAAAAGATTTTCACCATGAGATTTATTCTCTTTTTTGCAAATCCAAATCTTTTGATTTTAAAGCATTTTTGACATCAGAAAGTGAAAGGTCATCTCTACCATATTTGATAGCAGATTTGACATCATTAAAAGAATCAGGTAAGGTATTTAGTAAAATGACTGCAATATTTTCATCAGAGATTTTCTCTCCAATGTTTTGAAGTTCCAAAATGATTTTATTCAAATCATCTATATTTTCAGAAAGTGATTTTGTCCCACTCATTTTGAAACCAAAAAGCTGTTCTTTTAAATAGATTTTATTAGAAAGAGATTTTCCTAAATATAGTTTTTCCAGTTTTGTCCAGATTTCAAAAGCATTGTCTTTTTCATCAATTTCCTGTGAAACGTTATCAGTCAAATGCAAAGTGAGACAGCTATGAGCATCACTTAGTTTTTCTTTAAGAATTTTGCCCTTCCAAGATTCCGGATACTCTTCAGGGCCGCATATAGAGGGAGCAATTTTATTTTGTACCAAAACTGCTTTCATTTTCCTCCGCCACATTACAAAATCAGATTTGCAATCAAACCTATCAGTTTCAATTTTTGGAACTGACATGTTTTAAAGGAAAATAGGTGTAATTCGGTGGTTTCAGAAAGATGAAAGATTTGAAAAAGTTTTGAATAAAAATTGTCCAGATTTTCCTTTAAAAACAAAGGAAAGATTTCCAAAGAAAAACGGCATTGTTTGTTTTAGTTTTGATTATACAAAACAGTATAACAGAATAGCACACACAAAAATACCTAACCAGAAAGCAGGAAACAAACTGTATAACGAACAAGAAGGTTGAAACAGACAGATTCAGCAATCAACAAAGAAAAAGACAGAAACAATAAAAAACTTTTGAAATCAGAAAGAAAACCGCCAGGTCACAGATACTTGAAATCTCATGGACTCAAGCCATGCTTGGATTTTTGTTTTTTTGAAAACTGGAATAACAAACCGAAGGGAAAAACCAGAAACAAGAAAAATAATAGTAATCACAGTAATAGCAGGAATCGGCAGCAAGTAGTCACAACCAATAACTAGAAATATAGAACCGGTGGCAAGCCGAAAGAAGAAACTCAGAAGCAAGAAACAGTAACTGGCTACAAGCCGAAATACACAAACAGAAGTAAAACCGCCGGCAAGCCGATCAAAAAACAGTAAACAAAAACCCGACGGCAAGCCGGATAAACAGAAAAAAATAACAATAATAAAAATTGTAAAATCGAGAGAGTAAGAGAAACTTCACTGGCCAGATCTGAGAAATTTCTCAGATCTGAAAGGTTGCTGTCGGAAGCCGGAGCCGATGAGCCAGAACCACGGCTCTAATACCACTTGTTGGAGAAACAAACTTCTAATTACTATTACACAACACTAATTACTATTACAAATGATCAAGAAAAACAGCAGAAGAAAAACAGAAAAAGAACAGAAAGATTAAATCTTTTCAAGAACAAAAAAAAAAAAAGTAAACAATAATGGCAATCTACAAAACAACACCCGATTAGTATCAGAATAACCCAAATAACAAGAGATAGTTTCGCTTACCACTGCTGCCGTGAAATGGCCAGCAGAAAATCAAAGAGATGATCGAGAAGCTGAAATCGAAAGGTCACCAAACCAGAAAACGAACGCCAAGCAGCGGCAATGCCGCGTCGAGGCGCCAATGGTAAGAAAACAGATGATCAGGTATTATAACCCTCAAAAAAGGGCCTCAGCCGTGATGGAATCGCCGGCAACCTTCTTCCTCTCTCTCTCTCTCTCTCTCTCTCTCTCTCTCTCTCTCTCTCTCTCTCCCCTCACGGCTAACTCTCTAACCTCACCAACAGACAATCAAAGGTGACAAAGAAGACCGGTGGACAACAGAGAGGCATAGAACACCGGAACAGAGAGAGGAAAGCAGCGGCAGAGCTGAAGAATCAGGAAGAAAACCAAGAGTCTCGAAGACTCCAAAAGACAGAAAGTGGAGAGACGGTCCATAGGAGGAGAGCAAGAGACTGCACAAGAATCGAAGCAACAACAGCAATAAAAAGAGAAGGAGGGCGGTTCATCCGCGGGTCGCCAACGGACGGCCCATGTGGCCAACCCGAACCGCCCGGGCATCCCTTTGACTCGGCCAAGAAGGGAAAAAAAAAGAAAGCTATTCCAAAAGGGGTTGAGGCCCAATGCATCATGGGGTGAAAGGGGAGGAGAAATTGGGTTGAAAATGGATAAAATATTGGGAGAAAAATGGGCTTATAAAGCCTACAACATCTTTTTATTTATTTTCCTTTTTGGGGTGCGCTTAGAAGTTTTAGCAATAATGATAATAGTCAATTTGACAATTATGTTAATAACTAAAAGATGATGCTTACATGCATAATTCACATGATAATTCTTTGTAGTTATGAAACTTGATTGAATTTTTCTCTTGGATAAATTAGTTATAAACACTTAAAATATTTTAACTTTTCTCATCTGGTTCATAAATATTTATTTTTTTGTAACTATAATTTTTTTAAAGGGAACCTAGACATTTGTTTAACCATGATAAACATCGAATCCCTTTCCCTATAGTAAAATCCAACAAATTAAATGTGTGTAAATGATGTGAATTCCTAATTTGATTGCAAATCGAATCCATCACCATCTCAAGATCACCTCTTTATTGAAGAACTTCTATTTAAGATTTTGTAGTTCAAACACTCCGCTAAAAAACCTATGAAGAACTAAGAAACATAAACCTAATAGTGAGAGGAAGAACTCTTTCCCAACTTGTTAACTAGAACCTTAGAGAAACTATGTCCCTAAAACCCAACGTACACAAATTAGAAGAACTTGATTAATCAACTCTAGAAATAAGAACTCCTAGAATCAATCGAAGAAGGAATTGGAAATGATCAATTAATTTCCATAGATTCATTAATCTAAGTAAATATTTTCTTGCATACTAAGGAAGCAAACCCTTCTGGCTAACTAAGATGGGTTGAAGAACCTTAGAAACTATTAGAAGAAAAAAAAAAACTCTCAATTTCTTAATATTCAACTTCATTACACTGTAGGCTATAAATGTATATTTATAGTGTTAGGGTTAAACCTTACATTGACTATTGACTTAAGACTCTAAAAGAACAATTAGACCCTTAGTTAATAACATTAAAAATCCGCTCAGACAACAAATTTTACTAAAAATCCAGTACCCTACCGTCAACTGTAGGGTACCCTACCTCTACCGCACATGGTATATCCTAATCCCATCAATACCAATTTATCCAGAAGCCTACCGCAGACGGTAGGTAAAGGGCTTCTTGGACTTTTTTACCTCCAACTTGCTCCATTGAATACTCCTTGTGATGTGTATGCTTTAAAAACAGGGGATGAACTACTAAACTAAGCAACAGGCAAGTGAACCTATCATTGCAGTAAAATTGTTACACCCGAGTGTCAAATCTTGAGGAACGATAAAGACTTAAGTACTAATCGTTTCTCTAATGTTTAGTCTAAAGAAAAGTTGTTTTTATAGAAGAATTAAACTAACTATTGGAAACAGTTTAACAACTAAAGAAAACAAAGCAATAAAATTAAGGTTTTAAAAATTTATAAAAGCAAGAGTTTGGATGGTGAAATCCCCCTAATCCTTGTTACTAATTTAATTGGAAAACTTTAAAGAAAATGATATTGAATTAATTAAGTTGGATCATCATTACTAATCGGGCAATTCCCATCTCTAGGCGAAAGCCACTCTACTCACTAACCCTTAAAGGAAAATCTCTTTTCTCCCTAACCAATTATGAGTGCAGTAATGTTAGGTGATTTAAAGGATCTAAAAGTACAATATCATATCTCTAATCAAATGCCCCAACTGACCCCAATTGGTTGACCTAGAATGCTCTTCCTTTCTCAATCCAAGCACTCTTGTGATAAATCTAATCTCACGACAATTAAATTGCAAACAAACACAATTGGAAGACAACTCAATTAAAAACAAACATCAAAATCATCAAATTAAACCAAGAACATTGTAAACAAGAACTAGGGTTCAACCCTCATCAAGACATAAAGAGCTACTCACTAATCATTGCATAAAAAATAGAATTAAAAATTGAATTCAACAAAAAGTAAAGAAAAGAAAGCATATGAGGAAGATTGAAGCGAAATCGCAGTCCTGAATGTCTCCTGAGCCCGTCTCTCGAGTTGCCCAATTAAAGGACTTAAAAGTACAATATCATATCTCTAACTAATTGCCCCAACTGACCCCCAATTGGTTGCTCTAGAATGCTCTTCCTTTCTCAATTCCAAGAACTTTTGCTATAAATCTAATCTCGCGACAATTAAATTGCAAACAAGCACAACTGGAAGACAACTCAAATAAAAACAAACATCAAATTCATCAAATTAAACCAAGAACATTGTAAATAAGAACTATGGTTCAACCCTCATCCAAACATAAAGAACTACTCACTAATCATTGTATAAAAACTGGAATTAAACATTAAATTCAACAAAAGGTAAGGAAAAGAAAGCATAGCAGGAAGATTGAAGTGAAATCGCAGTCCCGAACGTCTCCCAAGCTCATCTCTCAAGTCGCCTAATTGAAGCCCGAAATATTGATATGAAATCTTCAAATATTGATCTCCAAGAACTAATTTACAGAAATTCTAATAATTACCTAACTAATTAAATGTAAATTTTGGGGAATTATCTAACCTAAATTCACCTCTAATTACTTACTAACTACTCCTCTCTCGCCCTAATGGCAGAGTTAACTATTAATAGGGAAAATTTACATCAAAATAGAGTTAAAATTGGATTATAATTGCTAGAACTAAGACCTACCGCACATGTAGGTCAAGCCCTGCCGTCCACGTAGGGTTCTATCCAAAAATTTCTTTTCATCGTCGGGACCCATCATCGATGGTAGGTTTCTGCCCTAGCTCAACTTGTGACTCCAAGACTTACCGTTGGCGGTAGGTTGGCCTATCTCAGGCGGTAGGTCTACTTCGTTGAAGTTGTCAACTCCTTTTTCATCGTTTTCACTCCAATTTCAACCTTTTTGTTTCCTTTCATCATTTTCTCTTTTGGAAGGCACCTAAGACAAGAATAAAGGATATTAGTCTAAAATATGCATTTTTACATATTAAAAATACCGCCAAACGATGAAAATAACATATAGAAATATAGATAATTAAGGACATATTAAGTACCCCGACACTTTGCTTGCCCTCAAGCAACATAAACTAAAGGGACAAAACGGAGGAGTTAAAAAACTTTTATTTTAGGGAAGACAATATATGAAAAACAAGACAAGTCAACTTAACACAATTAAGATCACAGACCACCACAGTCAACGATAGCAGAGATAATCACATAAACAAAACAAAATAAAAACAAAAATTATGACGAACAAAACAGAGAAAATCTAAAAACAAAACCACTTCAACAAAATACTTCACTACCCAACCCCAAAGGTAAATCAAAATAGACGATTGACAAGAATCACCAATTTCACCTCAAGTAACTAAAAATCATTACAGACCAAAGGTGTGTATTAGTGGATTGCTCATGCCGTTGTTCACAAAAGAGAAGGAATGTCATGTAATTGGCACATTAAAATGTTTTAAAGGACAATACACAACAAACTCATATTTTTCTATCGCTTATCCACTCTAAGCCCTATTCTATGTCGTTCCCAAATTAGATAGGATTTTTTGGGTTGTAATGTTAGGCTTGGGACATGTATAGGGTAACAGATGAAGGTAAAAGGAGAACAAAAACAATCGAGATAGAGCTAACGTAACCGAAAGAATAGATAATAAAATTAAGTAACCACTTTCTAACCGTCTTTTTCACTCTTCTCACTCACCCTTGAATATCTTACTTTGTTCTTTTGGTGAACACCCCACCTAACAACATTCTTCTCAAGATTTACATGAAAAACCAAGTATGAGAGAGAGATGCTTGATATTTTTTGAGAATTTAACTAAAATGATAAAACTAATCCTCATATTTTTTTTCTTAGTTTTCTGCAAAATTTTATTTTTTTTTTATTTTTTCTCTTTTTCACTTTTTTCTTCAAGCATCAATCTCTTTTTTCTCTCTTTTCAACAACCATAAGCACCGAACAACTAAAATACCCTTTTTTTTTAATAACAAATTTTCTTTCTTCACTCCTTTAACCCCACACTTATCTGTTTTTCTCACTCAAAATGGCTACAAAGATATACTAGCCATTAGCTCCACGAATTGAGGTTTTATGTATTGTGAGGTTAAAATAACAAAGAAAAGAAGGGACAAAAACCCTTGGCATGAAGGTACAGAAAGAGAACTAGGGATTGATTTCATATAGGATATAGCAAGAAAGGCACAAAGAAGGCCTAAGGCTATCATTTCTGGACCACCCTAGACTAGGACTCTTTGCTTCCAAGGAAAAAAAAAACATAAACAAGAAGGCAAAGGTCCGAAAAATGATTCTCATCATGTTAATTCCCTAAGATTCCTAGGCTTCTATTACTAATTGACATTTACATGTGCAGGAAAACCATTGATCATGTAAGAATTAGTAATTGTGGTTTTCAAAGTGATCAAGTAATATACATTTTTAGAAAACTGAAAGAGTTTTGTAGTTATGTACTCTACTAAAAATGGCAAAACAAAAATATTTTTCTAAGTATAAGAGTGAAAAGGAAATAAAAGTTTTTAGATTTTCAAATTTTCTGATTTTTTGAAATTTTCAAATAAGAGACTAGAAGTGAAAAAAAAGAAAGAAAAAATAAGAAGGCATAAATACACCCCCACCCCCTCCCCTCACACTTAAATCACATTGTCTTCAATGTGGGGATTAGACTAACAGAAAAACAACAAAAACATACATAGGAAGCAATCTCGCAGGTATAAAGTGAGTAAGCAAATCAGGAAGCCATCCCCACATTAAAAAGAACAAAAAAAAATAAATAAAGGAAAAATAACTAAACAATAGAAATATAAAACATGAAAGAAAACAAGAGAACAAAAAAAAAAAAAGGAAAAGAAACAATACGAAAAGAACATAATAGAAAATAAAGGAAAAGAAAAGGAAACTCCCTATTGCGGACCAAAGTTCGTACCGCCATCTCCGTTACTGTCCTAATCGGGCATGATTCTATTGCATAGTTGGGCTAGCATCACCTCCTAGTGATCACCCTCTGATGTGCCTACTCGTCTGCATACCGGCGAGTTGACTCCACTATCACCATAAATGCAAAGAAGAGAGACCTAACCCAACACCCCCCCCTAAAAAAAGTCGTTCAAGCTCAAAACGTTCGATGACCGACTTCTCGATAACGATCTTGAGTGACTCCTTGTTGTTACCCATTTCTGGGATACCGGAGTGAGACGCTCTGGAAAAAGAGGAATATCAGGGGTGGTAGGGTCGGGCGAGGACCCCTCAATACGAGCCCTTCTAGATTTAGAGGAAGAGGCAACGGATTTCTTTGGAGCCATAAATGGAGTTGAATGAAAGGAAATAAAAAGAGGAGTACAAAGACAACACATAACAACAACACAACACAGTAAGAAGAGCAGAACACAAAAACACACAAATAGAAAAAAATATAACAACTATACGTAGCCGTGTGTGTTAAGTGTTCTAACGCCGCCCGTGTGTGATGAATTTACAAAGCTAAAAGAAATAAAACTAGGAAAGTAGTAATTGTACACTAAAAACAAAGCTTAAAAAGTAACAATCAAAATAATGCCCGCAATAAAAGCAAAAATCATAAAAAAAAAAAAACTAAAACAAAAACGAGGCAAAAAGTTAAAGAAGAACTTGTGTTTTTTTGAAGAAACAAATTATTATCACAAGTAATGCACGTTTTCTACCTAATCGCCGTGGAAGTTCCATCGAAGTCGCTGGAATTTCGTGGGAAGTTCGCTAAAAAAAATTCTTTGAAATTTCTGCAAAATTTTTGTTACAGAATACCACAAACCACACACAAAGTTAGTAAATACAAAAATTAACAACAAGAAAATAGAAAATAAAAGAAATTTAGAAGAAAAGAAATAAAAAGGAAAAGGTTAGGAGGTGAAGAAAATCAGGAAAAAGGGGGAAAATGTGGAGCTTTGTGAAGAAAAGGTGAAAGAAAAAGTGGGTAGTGGTGTGGAATTTTGTTGGGGTGGAATGGAAGAAGAAGAAGAAGAAGAAGAAGAAGAAGAAGAAGAAGAAGAAGAAGAAGAAAGAAGTATACAAACCAAGAAAGAGAGAAGGTGCTGCCGGAGTGCTTGCCGGAGAGGATGGAGGTCGCCGGAAAAGATGAAGGAGGGAGAGGGGGAAGTAAAACTGAGAAAGAGTCGAGAAGAAGGAGAAATTGGGAGAAAGAAAAGAGAAAAAGGGAAAAATTTTAAAGATTTTGGAATAGAATGGTGGAAAAGTTGCATAAATTTTGTAATAATGGCTACAATTAAGTTCAATCGGGTCGCCTAACCCCTTTTTCCTTTAAAAAGTCCAACGGTAGGTCCACGATAGGCTCTACCTGTGCCTAGACGAAGTTTTCCAATAAGCGTACTACTGGCGGTAGGTTAGACGTACCGTCCGTGGTAGGTTTCTGCTGTTGAGGATTTTATTTTTGCCTTGGCTTTACCGTCCGCAATAGGGTTCTGCTTAGACTTCGATTTTTCTTATTTTCTGCACATTTGAACCCTTTCAAGCCTTCTAACCATTTTGGAATCAATGAAGCTCAATAAACACCTTAAAAAAATCATTCACACTCTCCAAAACGACTTTGCAACAAAAAAACAACAAACAATCAACATAGAAAAAGAAACGAGAAATTTAAACTACAATTTTACAATTACTATATTCAAGGGGATGCAGAGTACTTAGTTTTAGGTGCCAAGAGTTCCTCCCGGTTCACGAGAATCTGAGTATTTCTTTGGCTTCTCTTCTCAATGCATCGTACGGGCACCTATTTCATTAAGCTAGCCTTCAATTTGGAGGCAATTTGCCTTCCATTTTCCTTATGCTTCTTCCTTGGCTTTACCTTGCCCTTCTTTATAGGGGTTTCCTGTACATTTAAAGATACTTCATCAGTTTTATGATTAATAGCACAAAGTATCTTGAGTTTTAGATGTAAGAGTTAGGATCAAAGAGAACTTGAACACTATCTCGTTTCCTCCGACCCTTAACACTAATTTCCTATTTTCCATATCTATTAATGCCCTTGAAGTACATAGAAAAGGGTGACTTAATATTATGGGAAATCAACGTCTTCCTCCATGTCTAGCATTACAATGTCAACAGAAAAGACTAAATCCTTGACTTTAACTAAAACATCCTCTATTACCCCTTTAGGATGTCTGACGCTCCTATCTGCCAGATTGATCGACATCCTCACAGGTCTCGGGGTACCTAGACCTAGACGATTACACATAGAAGACAAAATGATATTGATACTCGCGCCTAAATCCGCTAAAGCCCAATCAACAATAACACTACCAATTGTACAAGGAAAGAAAAAACTCCATGTGTCTTCCAGCTTTTGTGGTAGTATGTCTTTCTTTATTAGGAGGGCTGAACACTCTTCACCAAGTATGTGCGTTGATACTTCCGAAAGCTTGTCCTTCTTCATGAGCATTTCCTTTAAATACCTTGCATACTTGGGTACCTGCAATAAGAGATCACACAAAGGTAACTTTATTTTTAATTGATGAAATATTTTGATAAACTCTCTCATCTAATCTTAATTGCATTCTCGAACAAGTGCTTCGGGGAATGGAATTTTTTTCTCGTAATCGGTACTTGTCGGCTTCTCTTGTCCTTTGTCTTCCTTTATCTCTACATCTTTTCCAGCTCTACTATTTTAACTTCCAAAGTATTAGATGACCGTTCTTCCTTTCCACTACAGTTTTCTACTTGTACGATCATCTCTTCCACATCAATTTTCATCGAGATAGCATTTACATGCTCTCTCGAGTTTACTTCTGTGTTACTCGGGAGGGTTTGTGTAGTTTTCTTAAACACTATCTTAACTAGCTACCCAATCTGCTTTTCTAAGTTTCAGATTGAAGCTTCTAATTCCTCTGGGATGTTTTAATTGTGTTCATTCAGTTATCAGTGGCACTCATAAACTTTACCATCAACTCTTCTGAATTTTTCTTTGCCGGCAAAGGATGATGTTATGGGGCTATTTTATATGGCAACAGTGGAGAAGGACCCCTATTTTGAAAACCTGGGGGTTGATGTGTCCTTTGTCGTCCTTGACCACCCCAAGATAAGTTGGAATAGTTTCTACACCCTAGATTATACATATTTGAATAGGGATTGTTTGCAAACCAGTTTCCCTGTACAAAATCAACTTGCTTATTTGGTCCTCTCATACTTGGGCCTTCATGATTCGGATGCCCACCATTGCAAAAATCACATAACATGACCGTTTAGTTATTTTTAGTGGCTAATGTAGTGGTCAACTTCCCTATGTTTTGCTCTATCATTGTTAATCTTGCTTCCACAGCAGAAATTGCATTCACATTATTTACTCCAGCCGTCTTCGATTTTGATCGCTGACCTCCCCAGGTGTAACTATTCCTCGCTATCTATTCTATTAAGTCATAAACCTATTGAGGGGTTTTATGATTTGTAGACCCTCTAACTAAGGCGTCTATCTATTTTCCTGCCGTGAATGATTCTCCATTATAAAAACTCTGGATTTCTATCCCTAAATCTAGACAATGGTGGGGGCATTTCTTTAAAAGCTCTTTCTATCATTCCCAGGCCTCATAGAAGTTTTCTCCGTCTATTTGTTCGAATGAAAGAATCTCATTCCTTAACTTCGTTTTCTGTCCTGAAGGAAAGTACCTCCCTAGGAACTTTTTCGCTAATGAATCCATGAAGTTATTGATCCTAACAGTAGTGAGTTAAGCCATGACATCGCTTTCCCCCTGAGAGAGAATGAAAAATGAAGAAGCCGGATAGCATCTTAAAAACTCCAGTTATCTTAAAGGTATCGCACACCTCTAAGAAATTTCCGATATAAGTGTTTGGATCCTCATTTGGAAATCTGTTGACATTGGAGTTGTTTTGCAGCATTTGTATAATATTTGTCTTTATCTCGAAATTGTTCGCCTTTACCCTTAACCTTGCTATACTTGACTGCGTGCTAGAGAGGGATGGTCGGGCATAGTCCGCCATCGTTCGCTCCACCATTGGTGGTGGAAGCGGTACGAAGAGAGGATTATTGATTGGTGGAACTGCTTGTTCATCTTCCGTCTTTTCGATGGCCACTATTGTACTACTGCCTGCCGTTCTGAACTAAAAGGCGTGGCGAGCACCCGCAACGTACATTCTGGCTCTGGATTAAACGGTACCAATTCACCATTTTCTTTCTGGTAATAAACTAATACCACACGATTTACACAAAAGAAAACATGATAAATTCCATGAAGATAGAGCTCAATTCAAAAGATAAAGCAAAAAAAAACTTAGTGATGTAGAGATAAAGACCACTTCAAACAAGAGAAAAAACAAAAATCACTAAAGCACTAAACAAAATGATTTTCCTTAAGTTTTCGTTTCTTGGAAATGGTGCCAAAAACTTGATGTGTATGTTTTAAAAATAGGGGATGAACTCCTAAACTAAGCAACAGGCAAGTGGACCTATCACTGCAGTAAAAGAGTTACACCTGAGTGTCGAATCTCGAGGAATGATAAAGGCTTAAGTACTAATCGCTTCTCTAATGTTTAGTCTAAAGAAAAGTTGATTTTAAAGAAGAATTAAACTAACCACTGAAAATGGTTTAACAACTAAAGAAAGCAAAGAAATAAAATTAAGGTTTTAGAAACTTATAAAAGCAAGAGTTTGGATGGTGGAATCCCCCTAATCCTTGTTAGTAATTCAATTGGAAAATTTTAAAGAAAACGATGTTGAATTAACTAAGTTGGGTCATCACTACTGATCGGGTAATCCCTATCTCTAGGCGAAAGCCACCCTACTCACTAACCCTTAGAGGAAAATGTCTTTTCTCTCCTAACTAATTATGAGTGCAGTAATATTAGGTGATTTAAAGGACCTAAAAGTGAAATATCAATCTCTAATCAATTGCCCCCAATTGGTTGCCCTAGAATGCTCTTCCTTTCTCAATTTCAAGCACTCTTACGATAAATTTAATCTGGCAACAATTAAATTGCAAACAAGCATAATTGGAAGACAACTAAATTAAAAACAAACATCAAATTCATCAAATTAAACCAAGAACATTGTAAACAAGTACTAGGGTTCTACCCTCATCCAAACATAAAGAACTACTCACTAATCATTGTATAAAATCTAAAAATTAAACATTGAATTCAACAAAAAGTAAAGAAAATAAAGCTTAGGAGGAAGATTGAAGCCACAATCACAGTCCCGAAAGTCTCCCGAGCTCGTTTCTTGAGTCACCCAATTGAAGCCCGAAATCTTGATATGAAATCTTCAAATCTTGATCTCCAAGAACTAAATTACAGAAAATCTAATGATTACCTAACTAATTGAATATATATTTTGGGGAATTATCTAACATAAATCACCCCGAATTACCTATTATCTTCTCCTTTTCTTGACCCAATAGGAGAGTTATCTACTAATAGGGAAAATTTACACTGAAATAGAGTTGAAATTGGAACTGTTACAGCTGGGACCTACTGAGCATGGCAGGTCGAGCCTTACCGTCCGCGGTAGGGTTTTGCCTCAAAATTCTCTTTCCTCATCAGGACCTATCGTCAACGGTAGGGGTAGCCTACCATCGTTGGTAGGTTTCGGTCCTAGCTCCGCTGGTGACTCCAAGACCTACTATCGACAGTAGGTTGGCCTACCTCAGGTGGTAGGTCTGTTTTGTTGACACCGTCAGCTCCTTTTTTGTTGTTTTCACTCTGTTTTCGACTGTTTTCGTTTCCTTTCATCGTTTTCTCTTTTAGAAGGCGCCTAAGGAAAGAATAAAGGATATTAGGCTAAAATATGCATTTTTAAATATTAAAAATGCCGTAAAACGATGAAAATAACATATAGAAATATAGACAATTAAGCAAATATCACCTTGCTTATTATCATGAGCAACTTGAGAGGTTTTTCTTCATCTTCAAAGTCTTCATTCTTGTTCTTTTATCCATTCTTAATGGTTTCTTCAATGAATGCCACCATTCCTTTAGCCAATCCATCATCATATTCCTTGATCTTTCTTGCCCTGCTCTAGTGATTTGTCCTTGAATACATTCCTTAGCTTCTTGGTCATCCCGGCTCATATCATCCACCCCTCCTTTGGAAAGATTCATCCTCGAATCTTCACCTACATCAAACAAAGATAAATCAGAAACATTGAAGGTAGCACTAATATTATATTCACCTGGAAGATTAATTTTATAAGCATTGTCACTGATGCGCTCAAGAACTTGAAAAGGGCCATGGCCACGGGCATAGACTTTCGTTAAGAGGGAAATCATTCTTTTCTAAGGTGAATCAAACCCAATCTCCAGGTTCAAATATTACTCGTTTCCTTCCAACATTTCTTTTAGCCACAAGCGTCTTGTTGTTGGCTTCAATAGCTTCATGGACTTTGGAATGGATAGACTTGACAAACTTCGCTTTCTTCTTTCCATCCAAGCTCAGAGCATAATCTATAGGTAAAGACACCAAATCAAATGGAGTTAGAGGATTGAAATCATAAACAACTTCAAAAGGAGAGTAAGAAGTAGTAGAATGACGCACTCTATTTTAAGAAAACTCGACTTGAGGTAAAAAATCTTCCCATTGGCACAAGTTATTCTTAAGGATGGCCCTAAGAATTTGTCCAATGGTTCTATTAACTGCCCCGTTTGGCCATTGGTTTGAGGATGTCAAGCTATAGAATGCAACAAGTTAGTTCTAAGTTTTCTCCACAAAACACGCCAAAAATGACCAAACAATTTAGTATCACAATCAGAAACAATAGTTCTAGAAATGCCATGGAATCGCATCACCTAAATAAAGAAAAGGTCCACAACATGACTTGCATAATTAGTTTTCTTACAAGTACCTATCTACTACAACAAAAATAGAATCCATGCCCTTAGAAGATCTAGGTAGTCCCAAAATAAAATCCATAGATAAATCTACTCAAGGTACTTTAGGCATATCTAGAGGAGTATAAGGAGCATGTGGCAAGGATGTAGGCTTAGCTCTTTTACACTCTAAGCAATTACCAATGAACTTTTCAACATCTTTTCTCATGTGAGGCCAGAAGAAATGCTCATGCAATATGTAATAAGTTTTAGCAATGCTAAAATGTCCCATTAAACCACAATAATGAGCTTATTTTACCAACAACAACCTAGTAGAACCAGAAAGAATGCACAATTTACCCTCATGATAAGGAAAACCATAATGTATGAGATACTTATTATTAGGCATAAGCAAACAATCATAAAATATATCTTTAAAATCTTGATCACTAGCGTACAATTCCTTAAGCATTTCAGAGCCTAGTAACTGAGCTTGCAAAGTAGAGATAAGATTTTACCTTCTAGACAAAGCATCGGCTACAACATTTTCTTTATCTTTCTTATACTGGATGACATATTGAAATGTCTCAATAAACTCCATCCATCTCGCATGCCTCTGTGTAAGCTTTTGTTGTCCTTTGAGAAACTTCAAGGACTCATAGTCAATATGCACTACAAACTATTTAGGCCACAAATAGTATTCCCTATGTTTCAATTTCCTCACTAGTGCATAGAGATCCTTGTCAAAAGTAGCATAATTCAATGCCGCACCGGTCAACTTTTCACTAAAATAAGCCAAAGGCTGCTTGTCTTGCATCAAGACTCCTCCAATTCCAAACCCTGAGGTATCGCATTCTATCTCAAATGTGCTTTCAAAGTTAGGTAGTGCAAGTGAAGGTGTACTACTCAACCTTTCCTTTAATAACTTAAATGCTTTCTCTTGTTTCTCCTCCCATTTGAAGCTATTCATCTTCTTGATTACATCTGTCAAGGGACTGGCAATGGTGCTAAAATCCTTGTTGAACCTCCTATAGAAGCTTGCTAAACTATGGAAACTCCTAACTCTAGATGCACTTTTAGGCGTAAGCCAATACTTAATAGCTTTCACCTTCTCTTCATCTACTTGAAGACCTTGAGAACTCACCATATAACCTAGGAAAATAACTTTTTTCAAACAAAACTCACATTTTCCAAGGTTAGCATATAATTTCTCACTTCTAAAAAAAAAAAAACAAAACTTGTTTAAGATAATGCAAATGATCTTTATAAGTTTTGCACTCAATCAAGATGTCACCAAAATAGACTACAACAAATTTACCAATGAAATTCCTCAAAACATGATGTATTAGTCTCATGAATGTGCTATGTGCATTAGTTAAACCAAAAGGCATAACTACAGTTCATAAAGAGCAAAAATGTTTTTCAAAGCCGTTTTCTGCTCATCCCCTTCCCACATGTGAATTTGATGGTAACTCGATTTTAAATCTTTGTAAATATTTGAAAACCATGCAACTCAAGAAAATTATCTAATCTAGGAATGGGATGCCTATACTTATGGTAATGTTGTTAATGGCTCTACAATCTACACACATGTACCGTGTACTATCTTTCTTAGGAACTAATAAAACAGGAACGATACAAAGGCTTAAGCTTTCTCTTATATAGCCTTTGGAGAGCAACTCCTCAACTTGTCTTCTCAACTCCTTAGTCTCTTCGAGAAGACTTCTATAAGCGGGTCTATTTGGTAACACTGTACCGAGTACCAAATCAATTTGATGTTCAATTCCTCTCAAAAGAGGAAGTCCATTAATCACCTCTTTATGGAAGACATCCTTGAATTTTTCAACGATCCTTACTATAGCACTAGACATAGAAGACAAATGATCATTGGTAGAAACAAATATACCTTTCTAATAAAAAAGTAAGCCCAACTCTTCTTTCTCAATGGCTTCTATGATCTCACTCTCTTTTGCATAGAAACATCTCTTTTCTCTCTTGCAACTATCACTATTTTGATCACTTATTTTCTTGTCTCTCATCAATTTTTCCTCTCTTTATTTTTCCACACTCATTTCTTTTTCCTCAATTCTTTATCCTTCTTCAATACCCTTTCTCTTTTTCTCACTCTCAAGTCTTTCTTTTTCTCTCATTTTTTTATTCCTAAAGACTTGACTAGGAGTCAAAGGATTCCACATGAACTTCTTGCCATCATTTTCAAGAGTATAGGTGTTTTTCCAACCATTATGAATAGCTTTTGTATTATATTGCTAAGGACGTCCTAACAACAAAGCCTGCTTGCATAGGAGCCACATCACAGAGAATTTCATCATTATATGACTTGTTAGTAATAGAAACTAGCAATTGTTTGTTAACCTTAACTTCCCACTATCATTTAGCCAATGAAGCTTATAAGGTTTAGGATGCTTGAAGAGAGGTAAGTTCAACTTTTCAACAAGATAGGTACTAGCTACATTAGTGCAACTACCAGTATCCATAAAAAGTTAGAACCTTTACCTTCCACTAAGCATTTAGTATGAAAGATGTTTCCCTTTGAATGCTAGGTTCCTCTTCAAGGACTTAAGTAGACAAAGCTCTAATAGTCACAAAACTCATGCCTTCTTCATCGACATCAAAAGAAGCAATTCCTTGAACTTTATCACTACTTTCTTCTTCCTTTTCAACAATGCCCTCTAGACAATCCTCTTAATCTTTTTCAATCCAACTATTCAAATCTTCATGAAAGATCAAAGTCCTCTTAGTAGGACAATTAATGGGCATATGTCCCATGCCATTAGACTTGAAGCACCTAGTTGGATTGGTAATCAATCTACATTTCTCCTCCACCTTAGGCTTATTGAAAGCCACCTTAGTTGTTTCATATTTCTTTGTCTACCATTTGTAAGTAGATGCTTGAGGCTTAGACACCATATTTTTTGTAGAAGGAAGAGTAGTTTTAGAAACACCACTCCTCTTCCTTTGATTTTCAATCTTGGTTGCTAAATGGCACACGTCTTCATAAATGTTATAAGGGTACGATTCTAGTTGATTAGTGATGTCCCTATTGAGACCGCTTAGAAAACTAGCAATAGAAACATCCTTATCCTCCTCCAAGCTCAACCTCAAAGTGTATAGCTCTATCTCTTGCCTATACTCCTCAACACTTTTACTACCTTGCCTAAGAGTCATCAATTTATAGTGAAACTCCCTATGATAATGCTCCGGTATAAATCTTTCTCTCATAAGAGTCTTCAATTCGGCCCAAGTTTCAACCGGTTGCCTTCCATTTCTAACTCCTTGAGTGACAATCCTTTCCCACCAATGAAGTGCATAACCTGAAAATTAGGCAATGATTAACTTAGCCCTGACATTGTCACTATAATTTTCCACCATGCAAAGGTTCTCCACTTGACGTTCCTAATCAAGGAACACATTTGGATCACTTTCCCACTTGATCTTGTCTAAGGCTTTATCCCCTTGTTGTTCACAATCATAACCACCCAAATATTCTTGGCCAACCTTAGGATTCTTCCCATAGTCATCAAACTAGTTATATCTATGCCATGCTTCATTTCTTGGAACCTTTTCTTGTGGTCTATTATATCCTCTTCCTCCTAGACGTCCTCTTCTTCCACCTCTAGGAGTGGTGTGTCTACCACCATCATAGAATTGATGAATGCTTTGAACTGGTGTTCCAAATGATCCGTGATGATTGTAGTTTCCATAACCCCTTTGAGTATGGAAATTGACATGCCCTTCAATGTGACTTTGGCCTCTTTGCTCCATAGAAAGATGACTTATGTCTCTTAGAATATCTCCCATTTCTCTTCTCATAGATTAAAGCTCTTGCATAATAATCTTCATTAGAACCAAGTTGGAATGAGGACTTTCACAAGTTCCTTCATTGTGAAGAGTCAATAATTGAGCGTTTGTAGACATAGTAAAACCTGCAAACTAAAAAAAAGAAACAAGAAATAGGACCGCTCAATAACTCCCTAAATGTTTGCCCGACCACTCAGTTCTCTCGTGTTTAACTCTCCTATTGGCTTTTATAACAATAGTCTCACCCTCTTGCCTTTTTTTTCCAATCACTATCCTCCTAAGGTTCTATAGATTCTTCAAACTTCTTAACCAAATCAACCAAGAGAAACAATCCAAGCAAGTAAAAAAAATTAATGGACTTAGTTGGATTCAAGAGTTCAAAGAAGCAATTTATCAAACACCTAAGGGGTAAGGAGTTTCAAAGAATTAATCTATGGAAATGAGCCAAAAACTTAATTGACCATAGCATCGAGCAACCATACATGAAGGGGAAATTGTTGATCATCAAAAAAAGAGTAGAAACACACAAGAAAAAAATTAGAAGTTAAATTAAAATTAATTAAAAATAAATAAGCTAAACAAAGAAATAAAGAGTACTAAGAAAAACTTTCCAGAAAGCAGGACATGATGACACCTTATCACAAAAACCTATAAATCTGCAAATACTAACCCAAATAGAGTGAACGAAATTTAGAAAGATTCCTTACTTGACGAGGATGATTTTAAGTACAAATTTCAATCGAATTGAATCAACATAACACAAGATACACTCAGATTACTTTTGCACTTTTTGTGCAATCGAGATATTATAACACTTTTCAGATTTCAATCGATTTGATCAATCAAATGGACTCCAAATTGAGTAAAACTTATTTTAGTTGATCCCTAACTCATATTTTAGATCTATCACAAAATTTCAAACAAATTCCCACTTAATCATTCTTTTTTCATTTGATTTTTCGAATATGATTTTTCTGGACTGGTTTTGCATCTTCATGGAATTTTGTTAGATCATCAAGTACTTTCTCTTTTTTTTTTTTTTCAACAAGTTTAAAACAAATTAAACATAAATGGACCTTGAACTAGAAGTTTGTATGACACCAATTTGATGTGAATTCCCAATTTGATTGCAAGTTGAATCCATCACCATCACAAGATCAGCTCCTTGTTGAAGAACTTCTGTTGAAGATTTTGCAGATCAAACACTCCACTAAAGGACCCTATGAAGAACTAAGAAACATAAACCAAATATTGAGAGGAAAAACTCTTTCTCAACTTCATAACAAGAACCTTAGGGAAACTATGGCCTCAAAACCCAAGCTACACAAATTAGAAGACCTCAATCAACTCTAGAAACAAGAACTCCTAGAATCAATCAAAGAAGGAATTGGAAATGATCAATTGGTTTCTATAGATTCAACAATCTAAGTAATAAATTGCTCACATACTAAGGAAGCAAACCCTTAGAAGCTAACTAAGATGGGTTGAAGAACCCTAGAAACCATTAGAGAAAAAAAAATCTCAATTTCGTTAATATTAAACTTCATTACAATGTAGGCTATAATGTATATTTATAGTGTTAGGGCTAAACCTTACATTGACTATTGACTTAAGACTATAAAAGACCAATTACATTCTCACTTAACAATTGAAAAGAGAGTTTAAACATTAAAAATGTGCTCAAATAATGCACTTTACTAAAACTCTAGTACCCTACCGCACATGGTAGGTCTTCAGTCCACCAATACCAATTTGTCTAGAAGTGTACCATAGACGGTAGGTATAGAGCCTACCGCCTACTGTAGGTCCTGTTATTCACTCTTCTTGGACTTTTTCACTTCCAACTTGTTCCATTGAATACTCCTTGCTTATGGTATGAATCATGAGCAACTTTGGAGGTTTTCCTTCATCTTTAAAGCCTTCGTTCTTGCTCTTTAATCCATTCTTCATGGCTTCTCCAATGAATGCCACCATTCCATTAGCCAATCAATCATCATATTCCTTATCTTTCTGGTCCTTGCTTAGTGATTGATCCTTGAATCAATTCCTTAGCTTCTTAGTCATCCCGATTCATATCAGTAAAGTACATGTATCCGTATGTTATATTGGTAATAACAATGAGAAAAAATGCCATAATTAAGGAATTACCAAAATATGATTAACATAAGTTAAATTGTCGAATTTCGCCATGAGTGAGAAGATTTGACATTTATAATGACATAAAAATTGTTCAAAACTGATATAGAAAATAAAATAAAATTATGAATATCATGAGAAAATTAACATAATTGTGGGTATTAAAACCCCCTTTCTTTCTCTGATATTTTATGCAAATGAATGAATCAAAATAAGGGACAGCGATTAGAGGTGTTTTATTTCAATTTCTATTGCAACTTCTATTTCGCAAATAAGTATAATCATGATTCTTTTTTGGTACAAAAAGAGAAATCCCTCAATCACAGGGTCCCCACTAGACTGCCCGACTTAATTTAAATCATGGTGACTCAGCGGCTCTGCAGACAGGAGACCAAGCACTGGTGCGCACAAGGAACCAGCCCCTTATTAGAGAGGTTAAAATCCCCACACTGCCACTGCCAGGATTTGAACCTTGGTACTTAGTACCAACTCTGTAGCCCCAAAACCAACTGAGCTATGCCCATGCAGGCTACAATCATGATTCTTTTTTAAATCGACAAAATTTACCTTTGATCTCATTTTTAATTACATAATATTTGCTTTCTTTGTTTACTTGGATTTGAACTGAAAAAGAAAACATAATTACTTTTTCAGTTTCTTTGGCATATACGTATGACTTTCGTAAAAGAAAAAATATGGCTAAGAATTTTAAAAAAGTGTGATACTCCATACCCTTCTGCTAGGTCAACTATGGCTGGGTAAGGAACCTGCGTGCCTCTCGGTACTAGACTTACAAAAATAAAATGCTAAGATACATCCGGAAGGAACTAGAACGCGTCCCTCTAAACTAAACAGCAAAAGGAGGAAGTAAAAAAATATAATCATAACTTTATAAGAAGTATCTGTCATAGACTCGTACATAAGTTTGAGGTCGTGAGAGCCAACATCCTTCTAAAACAAAATCACTCTTCTAAAAAGAAGTTTCTCCAAGTTAAAAGAGTCTGGCGGCACACATGGCCTGACTAGCCAGATCTAGTTACCTCGAATCTGAAAAAGGTGAAAACATTTGAAAGACATTAGCAAAAGGCACTCAGTGAGTTCACGTGTACGTGTGTTTTCGGGAGTATTCAATATGGGTAAAACAATCTTTATAACATGTTTTGTCATGCCAGAAGTGAAATGTTTTCACAAAATCTCTCATATGCAAGTTATAAACTTTCTGAAGGGTTCGTGTGCAACCGAAAAGTTTGAGCAAATCGAGACACATCGGTGCTATCGCGACACTTGAACTTTCAAAACTATGCATGTACCATGATAGGCTCAACGGACAGAGTCTGGAACCTTAAATGGGATCCTTGGATATAAGTTCTGACATCCCGTAGTCAATACCAACCAAAAACCCAAAGCACACTGGACGAACATTCGATTTCATAAACCACTGCATACACCATTGATACACAAAATAGGTAACAAGCCCTGGGGTACCTACTAGGCCGCCCTGCACTACCCTAGCCGAGGAGCTCCTCCTGACTCAGCCTGCTAGAAAGCAGTCCCACCGCAGAACATGATACAGAGTCAAATGTAATACCGCGTTAGGCCTAACCCCCTACAGTACTACGCCCCCTGTCAATTGGATCCATATCGAGAGTACAACTACTAAGCATGTCATTCATAAGAGACCCTCGTACGGGAGACTAGCTATGCACAGTGCAATCCTCTCGACATGTTGATCAAAGATATATATACAAAGCCCTTTCAGCCGGACTAAGGTTTTACTTGATTTTTATAAAATCATAGGCCAACTCTCGGCTACACAAATCTTTTTTATGTATCGAAAACCCCTATCCGCGGGGCAAAAGTGCAAAACCCGTGGACATGAAGTATGCAATGCGCGTGCGATTCGAACATGTCTTTAGAAAATCTCATCGAAACATTTGTGTTTCCCAAATATTCTCAAAATCATGTACACAATAAAAGTATCTGTATATGACCTTTAAACAGAACATATTACCGGTTATAAAATAAGTTATGCCAATTTGTTTGTCAAAAATCATGATAATTATTTTTCAAAAGGAACTACTAAAATACTTCCAAAAATTTAGTAGTATATGTATAAAACCATTGGAGAAATATTTCTTATTTTCAAATGGTAAATATTCTTGGAATCATAATATATGAATATTTTAGTCATGGTAGAAATATTTCTTAGAAATCTGTTAACTTATGCTGGAGTAAACTGAAAGTAATATAACAATACTTTTAAGAATAATCTCAAAGTATTATAGAGATATGTTAATAATTCAAACATATCTCAAAACCTTATAGGAGTATTTGAAATAAAAGTATTATAAAATAATTTAATAATTCGAACTTATCTCAAAGCCTTATAAGAATATTTAGAATAAAAGTATTATAAAAATATTTTAATAATTCAAACTTATCTCAAAGCCTTATAAGAATATTTAAAAAGTATTATAAAAATATTTTAATAATTCAAATTTATCTCAAAACCTAATAAGAATATATGAAATAAAAGTATTATAAAAATATTTTAATAATTCAAACTTATCTCAAAGCCTCATAAGAATATTTAAAATAAAAGTATTATAAAAATATTTTAATAATTCAAACATATCTCAAAGCCTTACAAGAATATTAAAATATTTTAAATATTATTTTAAAAAGAAATAATAAATACTTTTAATATAATTCCTCAAAATAACTTTAATGATAATATATTAACCAAATTATAGTGAAAATATTTCTTAAGAAAAGTAAGAATTAAAATCATGATCCTATACAAATAATTTAAACAAAGTGTGTATATTCTAAAAACATTTTAAATGTAGGATATACTTGACATAACCCATAATATACCACCGGAAAATATTTTGTAAATTTTGTCAAGATCCAACATTGGAGAAATATGCTTTCAAGAAAATAATTAAATTTCTTATAAAAGAAAAATATTGGTGAACTCACCATGAGCTACGAAACAAGTCAAACCTATAAATAATAGCATTTCAAACTTAATCAAATATCACCATAAAAAAAATATAAACGTGACCCCATGATGATTCTAGAGTTTACCTAAACTTATTCTAATCCCAAAGGAATTCTAAAACAACTCCAAAATAATTTCATAACAACTCCTTAAAATTCATGGGTTCCCAAAATAAATCCATAACTATTAACTTTACTGTTATTTATTTTAGAAAAATATAGCCTAATAAAAATAAAAGGAATAAAATAAAAACTCCCCTTACATATAACTTAAAAAAAAAGAAACAAAAAATAAAAAAAAATAATATTACCTTGAGAGAGAGAGAGAGAGAGAGAGAGAGAGAGAGAGAGCCGAGAAAGAGAAGAGAAAAAGAAGAAGAAAAGAGAGAAAGTGGGGAGAGAGAGGAGACAGGCTACCAAGAAAATGAAGAGAAAATGGGAGAAGAGAGAGAAGAGAGGAAAAAAGAAATGAGAAAGGGATGAGATTTTACCTCCACTTCACCTCCTATATATAGCCATGTATGCATGGCTTTGTCACCTATGATCAAGACACATAATACTTACTTGCCATGTGTCCACAAATCACCACCCCACCTGACACCATTATTTCCCATAATTGCATTAAAGTCCTCCAAATTTCTAGACTTTTTACACTGGCCTCAAATCTTAAAAATGACTTAAAACTCATATTAAACTTAAAAATCTCAATCTCCAACTTAAAGCGTTAAACACTAATAATCCTAAAATATGCACAAAGAAGTTTTCAACGAAAAATTCTTCCTTAGATTTTCTAAGAATTGTCAAATGACCCTAAAACTTTCTATTTTTCATAAAACAACTCTAAAACTTTTGTTTGAACTATTTACGTTAAATTTTTTTTCAGGTACTTAGACGGGATGTTACATTATACCCTCTTTAGAAAAATTTCATCCTCGAAACTTTTTGGTTCACGTACCTAGAATCTTCGGATATTTCCTACGTAGAAATTCTTCGGTTTCCCATGTTGCCTCTTCAATGCCGTGGTGTCTCCATAACACCTTGCACATCGGAATTCTCTTTCCGCCTAACTCCTTTATGCTTCATTTCATAGTCCCACTAGGTTTCTCCTTACATGACAAGTCAGTTTGCAATTCTAACAGGTCGTCATTCAGTACATACTCGGGCGCTGGTCAATATTTCTTTAACTGGGAGACGTGGAACACATCATGAATGTCCGTTAATTCCTCCAGTAACATTAGTCAGTAGGCTACCTTACCAATCATGTTTCTTACTTCAAATAGTCCAATGTATCGGAGGCTTAATTTTTCCCTTTTTTTTAGGTGTTTGGGGTTCCCATGGTGTGGTGTGAATTTTAGAGAAACTCAATCTCCTACTTGAAATTCCAAGTCCCGTCGTCGGTTATCTGCGTAGCTCTTTTGTCGACTTTTAGCTACTCGGAGTCATTTTTGAATTACTTTTACTCGTTTTTGTGCCTCTTCTCACTCTAGTATCCAACTCTTCTGCTTCCAAAGGGAAAGAATTCCAATATCGTCCTAATAGAAAGGTGTTCTACACTTTTTCCCATATAGGGATTCAAATGGCACCATTCCGATTGAGGAATAGTAATTTTTGTTAAAAGCAAACTCTGGCCAGACCAGGTTATCAATCCTTTTGTCTCCAAACTCTAAAGCGCACGCTCGCAACATATCTTCCAAAGTTTGAATTGTTCTTTTTGATTGTTCATCAGTTTAGGGGTGTGCGGTGGTGCTATAGCTTAGATTAGTCCCCAATGCTGCCTGGAACTTAGGCTAAAATCTTGAAGTAAATCTCAATCTTGGTCTGACACAATGTCCACAAGTACTCTGTAAAATCTTACAATCTCCTCCACATAAAGCTGGCTTTCCTTTTATAAGGAGTAAGTTATGTTGATAGCAATAAAGTGAGCTACTTTTGTCAAACGATCAACTATAATCCAAATGGCATCCTTGTAACCTTTTGTCCCTGGCAACCCAGTGACAGTCCATCGTAACATAATCCCATTTCCATTTGGGGATAGGTAAATACTATAAAAGTCCTGCAGACTTCTTGTGTTCTGCTTTCACCCTTTGACAAGTAAAACAAGCGGCCACATACTCTGTTGCATATCTCTTCATTCTGTTCCACCAAAACTTCCTCTTGAGACTCTGATACATCTTGTTCTCACCAGGGTGTATGGAATACTTACTTTTATGTGCTTCCTCCAATACCTTTCGTTTAATATCCGCCTCATTCAGTACACATCGTAGGTTCTAAAAGTGCAAGCTTCCATCAGTATCCAAGACTGAAAGTCATCTAATTTCTTTGCCTCTACTTGAGCTTTAAACCTTTGGAATTCCTCATTACTCTTTTGAGCTTCCTTGATCTCTTGTTGCAAGGTTGAAGTTAAGGTGAGGCTTGCTAAATTGGCACTTCTACTCAAAGCATCAGCTACCATGTTTGCTTTCCGGAGGTAATAGTTAATTGGGCATCGGTACTCTTCAAACATTTCCATCCATCTTTGTTGCCTCATGTTTAGGTTCTTTTGGGAGAACAGATACTTTAGACTCTTGTGATTGGTAAAGATCTCGTATTTAGCCCCATAAAGGTAATGTCGCCACTTCTTGAGTGCAAATATTATGGCTGCTAGCTCTAAGTCATGAATTGGGTAGTTTTTCTCGTGGTTCTTCAACTTCTGGGAGATATATGCAACTACCTTCCTGTCTTGCATCAGTACCGCTCCTAATCCTTCTCCAAATACATCGGTGTATAAGGTAAACTCTTTATGTGGATCAATGAAAGTTAGCACTGGTGCCGATGTCAATCGATGTTTCAACTTCTAAAAACTTTTCTCACACTTCTATGACCATTTGAATGTAATAGCTTTTCGGGTTAACTGTGTTATAGGTCTAGCAATCTTAATGAAATCTTTAATAAATCGCTGATAATATCCGATTAGCCCCAAAAAGTTACGTACTTCTGTAGGGGTTTTAGGTGGCGTCCAACGAGTTACATCTTCCACCTTAGCTGGCTCAATGGTTATGCCTTCACATGTGATCACATGTCCCAGAAAATTCACCTTCGAAGGTGTTGTTCATGCATCACAGTATCTGGTGAGTAAACCAAGATATCATTGATGAAAATCACCGTAAATTGGTCTAAGTATGGGCGAAAAATTCTTTGCATCAAATCCATGAATGTCGCTAGTGCATTGGTCAAACCAAAAGGCATCACTACAAACTCATAGTGTCCATACCGGGTGTTAAAAGCGGTTATTGGGATATCTTTTTCTTTTATCCGCACATGATAATACCCCTGTCTTAAATCCAACTTGGAATAACAACCTGCTCCTCGAAGCTGATCAAACAATTCATCGATCAGGGGAAGAGTATATTTGTTTTTTATAGTGGCACTATTCAACCCTCGATAGTCGATGCACATTCTAAGGGTTCCATCTTTCTTTTTGACAAATATTACTGGTGCACCCCATGGTGATGTGCTCGGACGAATGTAGCCTTGCTGTAACAATTCTTGTAGTTGATCCTTTAACTCCTCCAGCTCCTCTAAAGCAATTCGATATGGCGTTTGGGATATTCCATGCGGCACCAGGTACTAGTTCTAAGCCAAAGTTTACTTCCTGTTCACGTGGTAGAGTTGTCAACTTTGTAGGAAAAACATCCAAGAATTCCATTTGTACTTGCTCTCCTGTTTTGTTGAGCAAGTATCTAAATACCCTTGGCATCCCTTCTTGATCAATGTCCTTGCTTTAATTTCGGAGATCAAATGGTTTTCTTTCTTGGTTTTATCTACTTGAAATTCTAGGGTAGGAATATCCGATCGGGTAAACTTAACCATTTTCTTTCGACAGTCTACCTGGGCGTAATGCTTAGATAATCAATCTACTCCTAATATTGCATCATATCCCTCAAAGGATAAGGTGATCAAATCTCCAAGTAATACCTCTCCCCCTATGTAAATCTCACAATCAGGGTACTTTTCCTCAGTGACCCTACTCACTCCCATAGGTGTCCAAACAACCAATTGGTTGGGCATGCTAACCTTGAGTTTGCAGATATAGCTTACACGTAACATCCTATAATCAAAAAAGGTATCCAAAATTTAAAATAAAATATATCATATAGAAAACACACTTTATTAAGCATACCCACTCAGAAGATACTAATTAGTGCAGAGAAGATCTAATACAAACAGAACTACAAAGTCACACTACACTCAGAAAATATCCAGCTTATTTAGTATCTATTATCCAAACATCGAGATCATAAAATGTCCTGTAAAGATTTTAACCCTGTCAGGGTAAACGACTACTAAAGCCCCTTCGGCGAGCCTCGGCCTCCGCCTGGGTCTCATACCGACCTACTCGCCGATCCTACCTAATGTCGTCAAGTCCTAACCTGCTGCTAGGCCTCAAGGGTTCCTCTAATCTACCTTAGTTGTCAACCTACCTGCAGTCTCTAACTGTCTAACCTGACGGGACGAGTAAAACTGCCAAATCTCCAAGACATAGAGTCAAAGTAGTCAGCTATTAAAGCTCACTAAGATCTAGAGAACCTAAGGTCGAATCTAGAGCTTTGATGCCACCTGTGATACCTCGTACCCCTCTACTAGGTTAACTGTGGCTAGGTAAAGTACCTACATGTTTCTCGATATTGCACTTACATAAACAAAAAGCTAAGATACATCTGGGAGGAACTAGAACGCGTCCCTCAAGGCTAAACATCGGAAGGAGGAAGTAAAAGGATATAATCATAACTTTATAAGAAGTATCCATCATAGACTTGTACATAAGTTTGAGGTTATGAGAGCCAACATCCATCTAAAAAAAAATTTCACTTCTAAAAGGAGTATCTCTAAGTTAAAAGAGTCTCGCAGCCCACATGGCTTGACTAGCTAGATCTGGTTACCTCGAATCTGAAAAAGGGGGAAACATTTAAAAGACATGAGCGAAAGGTGCTCAGTAAGTTCATGTGTAAGTGTGTTTTCGTGAGTATTCCATATGGGTAAACAATCTTTATAACATGGTTTGTCATGTCAGAAACGAAATGTTTTCACAAAATCTCTCGTATGCAACCGAAAAGTTTGAGCAAATCCAGACACATCAGCGCTACCGCGACACCCGAACCTTCAAAACCATATATGTACCATGATAGGCTCAACGGAAAGAGTCCGGAACCTTAAATGGGGTCCTCGAATACAAGTTCTTGCATCCTATAGTCAATACTAGCCAGAAACTCAAAGCACACTGGACGAACGTTCGACTTCATAAACTATTACACACACCATTTATACACAAAACAGGTAACGAACCATGGGATACCTACTAGGCCGCCCTGTACTACCCTAACTGGTGAGCTCCTCTTAACTCAACCTGCTAAAAATTAGTCCCACCACAGAGCATGATATGGAGTCAAACGTATTACTGTCTTGGGCCTAACCCTCCCACGACACTACGCCCCCTGTCAACTGGATCCATATCGAGAGTACAACTACCAAGCATGTCGTTCGGAAGAGGCCCTCGTATAGGAGACTAGCCACGTACAGTGCAATCCTCTCGACATGTCGATCAAAGGTATATATACAAAGCCCCTTCGACTGAACTAGGATTTTTACTTAATTTTTATAAAATCATAGGCCATCTCTTGGCCACACAAATCGTTTTGTATCAGAAATCCCTATCCGCCGAGCAAAACTGCAAAACCCGTAGACATGACAGATGGAAAATGCGTGCGATTAAAACATGTCTTTAGAAAATCTTATTGAAACATTTGTGTTTTCCAGATATTCTCAAAATCATGTACAAAATAAAAGTATGCATATATGACCTTTAAACAGAACATATTACCGGTTATAAAATAAGTTATGCTAATTTATTTTTCAAAATCATGATAAATATTTCTCAAAAGGAACTATTAAAATACTTCCAAAAATTCTAGTAATATATGTATAAAACCATTGGAGAAATATTCCTTAAGAAGAAATGGTAAATATTCTTGGAATCATAATATATGAATATTTTAGTCATGGTAGAAATATTTCTTAGAAATCTCTTAACTTATGCTAAGATAAACTCAATAATATAAAAATACTTTTAAGGATAATCTCAAAGTATTATAGAGATATGTTAATAATTCAAACATATCTCAAAACCTTATAGGAGTATTTGAAATAAAAGTATTATAAAATAATTTAATAATTCAAACTTATCTCAAAGCCTTATAAGAATATTTAGAATAAAAGTATTATAAAAATAATTTAATAATTCAAACTTATCTCAAAGCCTTATAAGAATATTTAAAAATATTATAAAAATATCTTAATAATTCAAACTTATCTCAAAACCTTATAAGAATATATAAAATAAAAGTATTATAAAAATATTTTAATAATTCAAACTTATCTCACAGCCTTATAAGAATATTTAAAATATTTTAAATATTAATTCAAAAAGAAATAATAAATACTTTTAATATAATTCCTCCAAATAATTTTAATGATAATATATAAACCAAATTTTAGTGAAAATATTTCTTAAGAAAAGTAAGAATTAAAATCATGATGTTATACAAATAATTTAAACAAAGTGTGTATATTTTAAAGACATTTTAAATGTAAAATATACTTGGCATAACCCATAATATACCCTCGATAAATATTTTGTAAATTTTGTCAAGATCCAGTATGGGAGAAATATGTTTTCAAGAAAATAATTAAATTTCTTTTAAAAGAAAAAAGTTGGTGAACTCACCGTGAGCTACGAAACAAGTCAAACCTATAAATAATAGCATTTCAAACTTAATCAAATATCACCATAAAAAATATATAAATGACCTCATAATGATCGTAGGATTTACCTAAACTTATTCTAAACCCAAAAGAATTCTAAAACAATTGCAAAATAATTTCATAACACTACTTAAAAATCATGAGTTCCCAAAATAAATCCATAACTATTAACTTTACTATTATTTATTTTAAAAAAATATAACTTAATAAAAATAAAAAGAATAAAATAAAAACTCCCCTTACATATAACTTAAAAAAAAAGAAGCGAAACAAAATAAAATTAATAATATTACCTTAAGTGTGTGTGTGTGAGAGAGAGAGAGAGAGAGAGAGAGAAAAAAGAGAGAAAATAGGGAGAGAGAGGCTGCCAAGAATATGAAGAGAAAATGAGAGAAGACAGGAGGAGAGAAATGACAGAGGGATGAGTTTTTATCTTCACTTCACCTCTTATATATAGCCATGTGTGCATGGCTTTGTCACCTATGATCAAGACACATGACACTTACTTGTCATGTGTCCACAAATCACTATCCTACTTGGCACCATTATTTTCCATAATTGCATTAAAATTATTCAAATTTCTAGACTTTCTACGTTGTCTCCAAATATTAAAAATGACTTAAAACTCATATTAAACTTAAAATCTCAATCTCCAACTTAAAGCGTTAAACACTAATAATCTTAAAATATACCCAAAAAAGTTTTCAATGAAAAATACTTCCTTAGATTTTTTAAAAGTTACCAATTGGCCCCAAAACTTTCTATTCTTTCAAAAATAACCTTAAAACTTTTATTTGAACTCACCGTGACTTGCGTTAATTTTGAGATAATTAAACGAGATGTTACAAAAAGAATAAGAAAAAATTTAGATTAATACCAACTGCAATAAAAGTAAAGGAATATATAGTTGAATCAAGGAATAAAAGAATTGGTCCTCGTCATGAAAACTAAACCTTTGCATATTTCAATACAAATTTAGTACAAAAAAGGTCAAGAATAATGAAAGAGAAATAATAATTTCATATCCCACAATATGCCTAATTCCGCTACCGACAAAAAGGATTCCGCTTCCACCATACAATTCTGCCGATAATATTTCAACAGGAAATAAACATTTCTCAGTTGATGGATCATCTGGCACTATCTTACCAAATCCATCAAAATCACATCCCTCTTCATCAACTTTTTGACTTTTTGATTGAAAAAACATATTAAAAGCATATGAAATATTATGAGGAAATTCCAAATTACTGCATGAACCTCCAGGTTCCATACTAGTGCAATCTGATTCATTACATGCTTTCTCATATAACACCTTCAATTTTTTCTCGACGTCAACCGTTTCAATATTGTTGAAAACACACCATCGCTTCGGCATATGAGTGATCCCTTTTCCGGTGACTGGTTTTATATCCCTATTTCTACCAGAAAAGTCGATGTCATATTTTGGTTTTCCGTCAAATTTATAAATGCCCCAATGCCGAATAAAACCACCTCGTATAATATTTAATTTACTCTCATCGGACAAACTGTGAATATACGCATCAATAGGACTAGGATGTAAAGGTGTTCCTTTACCATTCATAATATGTTGAATGAAACCTTTGTGAAACCTTTGCGCATTTGTTATATTTGCACCATCTAATCCATCAGTTGGCCAACCCACTTGTCCAATAATGATTGTTAGATTATATATTCTGCCTTTTCTTAATGCATGAACAAATGTATCATGCATTACCTCGAATATATTATTGTAGCGATAATTTCCATCCATAAAAGTCGATGTAGAATTATTATTAAAAAATGCAAATTCGAGATCATTATTGAACAATCTCTTAACATTGTAGATTGGAAAGATGTCTAACCATACAGGTGCATTGTCTTCGTAAAGAAGTTGACATGAACGGATCATGTAGTCCTTTATTTCGAGACGAAAATCTCCTTCTGATGGGTTTTTCACTTCCTTTAAAATGTCTGTAAAATGACTCATCGTTGCTTTAATATTTCTACTTGAAAAATATTCATCTTCTTTCAAAACAGTTTGGAAATATTTAAGTACATCAACTGCTTCATAATATGTTTTGTTGAAGTAAGTGGACGAAAATGGTTGAGAACCTACGGTGATATACCTATAAAAATACTTAAAATTAGTGATCAAGACATAAATTAATATAAATAAATAATTTTGAGAAGAAATTCAAGAATAAAAAAAAGAAATTAAAAATGACTATATAATTCATAAAAAATTACTTTTTTTGCATTTTATATATAATCTTTAATTTTATTTTTATATACATTATATGTTTTTTATCTGTCAAACTTATCTTGGAACCATAGCTCACGGTGGTTTCATGCCGTGAGCTATGGTATCAGGTACTTTTAGCAATCGAAAATTTTATAATGTATGTAAAAAGAAAATAAATAAAAAGCTTATGTACGAAATGTAAATTTTTATGTATAATAATAGCCAATTGCCAAAGAAAAGCCATAAAAATGAAGTATTACATTTTCTATACCTTATTTTGACACCTGCATTAATGCGCGGGATGACTCTTCCTCTTAACCATTCTCTTACGTCTTTAACACCTATAATCAAAAATAAAAACAAAAATTTAATGTTGATTGAGTGAGAGTCTATATAGAAAAAGTATCAAAATGTTGAGAAAAATCTGGAAAAAAAAATACGGGAAAAAGCATTTTTTTTAAAAAAAGAGTTCTTATAAAGAATTATCTCCTGGACACTTAATTTCATACTTACCTGTAATAGTTCCTAAATCATCATTTGGCATTGTTATGGTGACACCGATATTTGTTCCAGCAAATGCTTCTAAAACATTCCTACTTGTTGTATAAAGTTTCACCTCAGGAACCCCATTTTGTAAAAGCATATCAACCACCATTGATGGTATCATTCTTTGCCTAGCCATTCTTCCCCAACTTATACCTATATAACTCTCCACCAATGTAGTTGTAAATATAAGAAACAAATGCAAACATAACAAGAGCTTGGAATATATCATTACCATTGGAATAAGTTTTGTGGAAATATAACCACTTTAGGAATTAGTAGGATTTCGTAATTTGTCTTGAGAGTCAAATAACATATCATTGAGAAAATGAGAAAAGTTGATAAATCAAAACGAATGGTTTCTAAGAGGTTTTAATTTACACCAAAATAATGAAGTGAAGAGTCAATTTTATCCATTCATTTTTAACAAACCTCAACGATCTCGAAAGATAGTTTTTTTTTCTTTTTTTAAATATTGGTCTTTGTAATGCCTTTTATGGCGGAATCTAGAAATTTCCCATACATGTCAGTTGCAGGATTATGAACACTAATAGCTAAAGGGTTTATGGCAAAATACCCTCTCAAGTTAAGGGTAAGGCACTTTTGTATCAAAAGTTAAAAAAGGCGGTTTACACCTAATCTTTAGTGTAGATTTCTTAAATCTTAGGTAAATCTAATATATTTACACAAAAGTTCAACCCAGGATACAAGTCTTCCTGCGGCAAGCTTGTACGATATCCTACCCATATGTAAAAATATTTCTAAGAGATTTGTTATTCCTTATACTTTTAGTAAGATACGATTTTGGTTTTGATAGTGACAGACATGTTCACTTTGACTATCTTTATGCAAAATAAGTATGGTAAAAAATCCCAAACGGTGAAAAATAGTGCACCTTTCATGCTCAATATTTGAAAGATTAGTTACACTATATTATTTCCATTGAGGATACTCATGATATTACGTTATCTTGATGTTACTACTTGGTTCCTTTGGTTCTCTAGGAATCAATTAAAGTTTGAGGACTCCTTTACATCTGCTCTCTCATTAGTCTTGAAAGCATTATAAAGTTCTATATCGAGTTCATAAATCTTGGCCCACAAATTTCCTCCATCATTCGACCTTCACAAATCACAAACAACTCTTGGAAATATCATGAGTGCTATTACACTAAAATAAACACGGATGCCTTTTTTTGGAGAAAATTCTATGGATATTGAAATCGTTGCTCGGAATTACCTTAGTATTCCCTTGTTGATAAAATCTTTACCAAAAAAGGGACGCTTCAATATATGGAATACTGAGAACTATTGGTTATTATGGAAGGCTACTCTATTGCAAGGTCTATAGGATTACGTCACATAATTCGAGAATGTGACTCTCAAAGTAAATGAGTTAGACCTATAAGAGCTTGGATATTTGCTCATTTCTTCTTTTTTACATAGTTTAGACTTTTCCATTCTTTCTTTTTCACATATTGATAGATTAGCCAATACACTTGTCCACATTCTAGCTAAGATAGGTATTGATCTAGTTACTCCTTTGGAATGGACTCGTGAAATCCTTCTACTGCAACGCACGTTTGAAAGTTGATTTCCCTTAATATATTTTTCCTCTTATCCTAAAAAGGGTGAATCATTTATACATATGTGAAGTTACTATGTTGCCCTTGAATATTTGAATTTCTTAATGAATTGGATATCTAAATATTCTAAATTTTAACAAATTAATAAGATATTTTTCAAAAAAGTTAATGTTTCTAATCTTTAGCCTGTAAAATGAAATTTTTTTGGGTAAAAAATAGAGAATTTTATTATAAGATAAAAAGATTATAGGGTACAAGTAGAAGGAGCACAGTGTGAAACTCCTGCAATTCCAAAACTAGTTTTTGATACATCATTTTCCTCACAAAATACTGCCCTAGAGTAACTTGTACCAAGCATGTTAGCTTGCAAAAGATCTCCGAGATCCTCTGATGGAATGTGAAGCAAGCGCAACTGCTCAGGTATGCTTGTCTCTGCCCTGGCTAAGCGATCTGCTACCTTGTTGCTCTCACGATAAGCTTGCATTAAGGTCCAATTCGGAATATGATTCAGGAGCAGCCTGCAATCGTTAGTCAAATGAGAATAAAGTAGAGAATCATCATGATGAATTAATTGGACAGCTACTAAAGAGTCTGAGTTAATCTCTAAGTTAAGAATACTAAGGTGCTTTGCAATGTAGAGACCTACCATGAATGCTAATAATGCAACCTACAGATTTGAAGTGTGAGGAAGGCGTACCTAGTACCCACAAATCCATTTAAAATAGGAAGGCGTACCCACCAAGTAAAAGGTATCGGGTACGCCTTCCTATTTTAAATGCTAGAAATCCTATTTTAAAAAATTCTAGCATTTCTTTGTAACCAAAGACCCCAGCAAGAGAATGAGAAGAAATTATTCCAAGGTAGACCATGCAAGAATTGTGTTATGTCATAACAGTTAAAGTAAAGCCAATTTATCAATCAGAAATTTGAAAAAAGTAAATGAGAGAGATGATTCTTGAGGATACTAGCAATATTTTGCCAATAATTATGAGCCAAGGGACATTCTTTTAAATATATGGAGTAGTCTCATCTTTATCTAGACAATAAGAACAAAAAGGGGAGGGGCATGAAGATGTATTTCTATGATGAAGGAGATAATTATGAGGAGTCTATCTTGAAAGTGTAAGTTAGTACTTAGGCAATCCGTGCAGTGTGACTGATTTGTTGTGTGCAGCATAGTGTGATAGACAATGTGAAAAGAAATAACAACACAAACACACAAGACACATTAGTTGGTAACACAGTTCGGCCAAGCCTACGTTTGCGGGGCCATGCCCAGAAAGTAATCCACTAAAAATTATCAACACACTACAAGAAAACTCTTAGCTCTTTTACACATCTAGAATTTCCCTAGTAGAATCAGTGCAAACTCCCTTTGCACACTGTAGAGTTGAATCCCTTCAAATCTTCAAGGCTCCCCCGTAGTGTATGGCTGCATGGACTTGAACTCCCTTCAGTCCTTAACATTGTTAAACTGCAGTGCAGTTGAATCCCTTCAACGCTTCAAGGCTCACCCTTAGAACAAGCTGCTTGACCTTGAATCCGCTTAAGTCTTCAACTTCTTGAACAGCAGCACAACTTCTATCCCTAGAAACTATAATCTTCAAAACAAGAACTTAATTGAATTATTAATTAGGAACGAAGAACATCAACGGATAATCACAATGTTTGAAGTTTGTGACTGTAAAAACTCAACCATCGTAAATTACCATTTTCTCTTTTGCAGAATATCTTCGAAGAATTGCAAAACGGCTAAAACATCAACTTTCCATTACAATACTTTATTTATGGATGTATGAGGTTTATTGGTCAGTTTGCGTATTTCCTAAAGAGTATGAACCAAATATTTGATTTCCAAAAGATGCTTCCTTTGATTCTTTATAAATCCTAATTTCCTTTAGGATTCTGATCATTTTTTATACTTTCAACCGGACTTCCATCTTCAGCTCATAATGCAAATCCTTCAGAGTTTACTCATCTAAAACTTTGCCAACAAAAAGTGTCGTTGTAACACTGTAGTTCTTGTGTCACCACATGATCAACCTATGTGGCCACACTCAAGCGGAGTGACGGGTTTCTACAAACTTCCCTTTTGGCATTGTTTTAGATCAAACTCCAATGAGCTGCATAGTTGGTTATGTTAAAAAAAAAAACCCCCCAAATCACAGGATAAACATGAATAATAAATGCTAAGTAACAAGTTCAAGTCCTAGAGTCCGGTGGAACACAAGCCAAAACAGATAGCTCAGAGGCTACCACATAAAAAAACATAATCAACAAAAGCATAAAGGCAAATATCCCAAGGCCATGCAGGCAAAAAAATGCTCAGTTCAAGGTCACACTCGACCATCCATAAACCATATTAGGTCAAGTAAAAGAAGATAATTGCATAAAAAAGTAGCACACCACCCCCCCTCCCCCTTGGCATTGTTTTAAATCAAACTCCAATGAGCTACACAGTTAGTTATGTTATAAAAAAAAAACCCAAATCATAGGATAAACATGAATAATAAACGCTAAGTAACAAGTTCAAGTCCTAGAGTCCGGTGGCACACAGGCCAAAACAGATAGCTCAGAGGCTACCACAAAAACCATAATCAACAAAAGCATAAAGGCAAATATGCCAAGGCCATGCAGGCAAAAAAATGCTCACTTCAAGGTCACACTCGGCCATCCATAAACCACATTGGGTCAAGTAAAAGAAGATAATTTCCTAAAAAAATAGCACACCAGCCCAATCCCCCCCTCCCTCCCCCCCTTTTTTGATCCGAAAGAATGCCTAAGGGAGCTTATCCTTAAGGGTTTTCAGGTCATGCTGCATTTGAAATACTTAGGCCATCACATTGGAGAGCTGCTGATTTAGGAGATCTAAGCTAGTAGTGACTTCGGAGGAGTCTGCATTGGGAGGAGAAGGAGATGGTGATGACACATTGGTGCTGGACTGCTTCTTCTTGACTCACTGCTACCTTATAGACCAGCCTGGACTAGGGTGTCCTTGTATGGATAGAGTAGGAGATAATGGCACCACACTAGGAGCTGTGGACTTTGGCATTACCAAGGGGTCTAGTGCCTTGACCCAAGAATCAGAAGCTATAGAAATATCCATGCAACCAAGTAGATATTTAGTAATTAAATAGGGGCAAGGACGAGCAATCTTACTGGCCTTCTTCTGGTCATTCTACCTGAAGATGTTCTTGAAGATCACAGTGCAGATATTAATTTTTTTCTTGGTGGCAAAGGCATAGAGCAGATGAGCTCTCTCTTTGAGGACACCAGTGACATTGGTTGTGGACAGCCAGTTGCCACAGAAGACTCTAAACAGGGCTCTATAAGGCATCTTGATGAGATTTGAATTGGGCTTGTTTGTCTTTGGCCAGACAGCCCCAGCATTACCAGTGAGCACCTTGGCTACTTCATTAGAATTAACTTCCTTATCCAGGCCAGTTTCCTCAATATCACTGTAGTGAGGGCAGCTTATATAGTGGGCAATATTTGCAGGTGAGAAATCAATAACATACCCCCTCACATACACCTGGCCATATGCTGGACTCTCAGAATTACCAAAGTCTTCAGTGAGATTTGCATAAAAATCCTTAACCAGGTCTTCGTTGTACTGTTCAGAAAACATGGCCAATTCCACACAGCCCATATCTAGCAGTAACTCCATTACCTTGTGTTGCTCCAAGCTTTCTTGTGTGATCTTCTTCTCAGCCAAAATTTATTTATCAAATAACTCTACCATCTTTAGTTCAGCAGTCTTAGAGTAAAAGTGCTTGTTGTAGCATTTTTTGCTTTGAGATGAGTAGGGAGAGGAGGAGTGACAACTCAGGCCTTCTTTGCACTAACTTTAAAAGTTGAGGCACCCTTCAGAGCTAGGTTGTCCTTTTCCTTCCCTGGCTGAGTCCAGTGCCAGGGGTAGCTCCTACTACTTCCAGTTCAGGCCCTGAACTCCTATTTCGTTCAACATTACGCCCCCAGAGGCTTCCTCATTACCTTCATCTATATCTACCATTAACTGATCTATGGAACTCCTAGCAATCAAGGCTGGGAGAACAACAATGGGCATCAACTCATCAATGTAATGGTGCACAGAGTGTGCATCAGTAGGTAAATTTTTAGCCCCCAAATTAATAATCACAGGTAGAGACAAAGTATTATCAAAGAAATATCTAGGTACATGGGCATGAATCATCAGGCGAAAATTAGAAACAGACAGAACCTGTAGTAATAGATTCAGCATGAAGAAATCTGTCTACCAGTCAGTCTCAATCTACGCATGAGAAGGAACTCATCTGGGGTTCCCAGATAATGCCCAAAGGTAAGAGAGATTACAAGCCTGATGCTCAGAGACCCCGGTGTAGCAGACTAAGTTGCGGTGCTTGTCAACCCTGGAGAAGAATATCTGGTCCTTGCCAGGGGTGAGAGAGTATGATCATCAAGTCCTAAAGACAAGGACCTTTTAGGTCTGATAGGTTGTTCTCCTTTCATACTTAGTCGTCAGATTATACGGAGAGAGTGAAAAAGAATCACAAAAAATACAATCTTTGCAGAGAAAAACCCTTAAAGAAAGAAATGCAAAGCTTGGCGATAGACTCGGTCTGTATTTCGAAAGCTTGAAACTGACTGTTGAGTTAATTTGGAGAGAAAGAGAAAATCCCTCCTCTTTGTGTCAAACTCACTTATGGACTCTTCTTCCAAGGCCCTCTATGTGTGAATGGAACTGTGTGTTGCAACCAATGCGATTGGCATAATATGAGATGATTTGAATGTGAGATGCAAGTGACCTCATAGGCTCACACTGTACAACCTGTCTAACATTTGAGAGTGTGATATAAAAACATTGTTAGACAGGTATCTCCTGCACTAATTGATCACACAGATCCCTAATACCTATCTGAGTTCTTCGAACTTCAAGGCATCCAGGGACTTTTGAGAATATCAACCAATTGTTTTTGAGTAAATACTCCAAGTTCACTGTCTTTTGCTCGAACAATTCACGAATAAAGTGGTGTCTTATATCAATGTGCTTGGTCTTGCTGTGTTGCACAGGATTTTTTGTGATATTTATGGCACTGGTGTTGTCACAATACATGATTAGTTCTTTCTGGCTAATCCCATAGTCACTTAGCATCTGTTTCATCCAAAGGAGTTGTGTGCAATAGCTACCTGGATCGATGTACTCAGCTTCTGCGGTGGATAGTGAGATACAGTTTTGCTTCTTGCTATACCAAGATACCAGATTGTTTCCAACTTAGAAGTATCCTCCTTATGTGCTTTTTCTATCGTCACAATTATCAGCCCAACCTGTATCACTATAGCCAACCAGATGAGTGGTGGTATCTTTACTGTAGAATAACCCATATTCAACAGTGCTAAGTACATATCTTAATATGCGTTACATTGCTTTCTTGTATGACTCCTTGGGATCTGCTTGATATCTTGCATGCACTCCAACACTATATGATATATTAGGTCTACTAGCTGTTAAGTAGAGTAATCCACCAATCATGCTTCTGTACTCATGCTGATCCACACTGCTTCCCTTCTCATCCTTGCTGATCCTAAGTGTGGTACTCATAGGCGTCCTCACTGTCTTTCCATTCTCCAAACCAAACTTCTTTACTAAGTTTTTTGCATATCTTGCTTGAGAAAGGAATGTACCTTCCTTCATTTGTTTAACTTGCAAGCCAAGAAAGAATGTTAACTCTCACACCATACTCATCTCAAATTCAATTCTCATGGATGTGATGAACCCTTCTGTGAGCTCCTTTTATGTGAATCCGAATACTATATTATCAACATATATATGTGCTATAATCACGTGCTGAGCTGATCGTTTGATGAACTTGGTTTTGTCCACACTCCCTCTAATGTATCCTTTATTGAGAAAGTAGTTAGTGAGCCTTTCATACCATGCTCTTGGAGCCTGCTTTAGTCATAAAGAGCCTTTTTCAGCACGTAGACATGATCTGGATGCTTTGCATTCACAAATCCTTTTGGTTGTTCAACATAAGCTTCTTCTTGTAATATTCCATTCAGAAATGCATTTTTAACATCCACTTTACTGGAGTGTGAAGTTCTTGGTACATGCAATGGAGACCAATAGTCCTACCAACTCAAGAAATATGACTGGGGCGAATGTCTCATCAAAGTCCTGTCCCTCTACTTGTGTATATCCTTGTGCAACCAATCTTGCCTTTTTACGTGTGATGTTAACTTCCTCATCGGTTTTATTCCAGAATATCCACTTGGTTCCTATCACATTTACACCTTCTAGTCTTGTGACCAATTCTCACACATCGTTTCTCTCAAACTGTTGCAATTCTTATTGCATTGCTTCAATCCAGTATTCATTAGTGAGATCTTCTTTGACATTCTTGGGTTCAAGTGTGGAAGTGTAACATACCATGCTGATCATCACCACCATTTTATTGTAATATACACATTTCTCACTTCTGGTTCTTAGACCTTTAGTAATGTCTAAGATGATACCATCTATAGGTTGATTCTTCAGAAGTCTTATGTCTTTTCTTCTTGCTATCTCATTGCCCTGAGTGTGAGTCACACTCCCTCGACTAGTAAGTTAGAGAAGTCTTCAATATTCCTTTGATCTTTTTAGATTACTGTCTTTCCAGGTGTGTTATCTTCCTCATCAATAGCCTGATTATCCACACTTACTCTCCTGGTGTCAATATCCTCTACAGTCACATATACTGATTCTTGACCACTCCTGTGTGTTTGCTAAACACATGATATGCATAACTATTTATGGAGTATCCCAGAAATATTCCCTCATCACTTCTAGCATCGAATTTTCCTAAGTGTTCTCGATCACTTATGATGTAGAATTCACTTCCAAACACATTTAGGTAACTCAACTTAGGTTTTCTGGCCTTCCATATTTCATAAGTAGTCTTGTTCATCAATGATCTCATAAACACCCTATTGATGATGTGAACTACTGGTTTGTTGTTTTTGCCCACCAGCTGTGTGATAGTCCCTTGGAATTCAGCATCACACAAATCATATCTTGAATCATTCTATTCTTTCTCTCAACTACACCATTCTGTTGTGGTGTCTTTGGTGCTGAAAACTCGTGTCTAATGCCATGTGACTCACAGAATTTTGAAAACTGGTTGTTGTCAAATTCCTTACAGTGATCACTTCTTAGTCTTTTCAAAGTTGTGTTCTTCTCTATATGAATGCTTAGACATATCTCTCTAAATGCATGAAATGAATCTTCCTTATTTCTGAGAAAATCTATCCATGTGTACCTTAAGTAGTCATCAACACACACCAATGCATACCTTTTTCCACCAGTACTCTCTACCTGTGTGAGACCATACAGATCAATATGATTTAGATCTAAGGTATGTGTTATGGTGATATTTGCAACTAGAATGTGCTTTGCTCTAACTAGTTTACCGATCTAGCAATCTTCAAATAGTAACTTATATCCTTAAATTGAGGAATTCCTCTGACTATTTGTTTACTTCCAAGTTTGTGTAAGTGCTTATAGTTCACATGGCCCAGTCGTTTATACCATAGTTCTGCTTCTCCACTACATCCAGTCAAACGCAAAGGTTCCTTCATAGCATTCATCTGGTAGTAGTTGTCGGTTGTTCTTGATCCTACAATGATAAACTTGTCATTGTTTGTCAGCACATAGCATTGTCTCTTGTTAAAATACATAAAAGATCATTATCATCACACAACTGACTTATACGTATCAGATTGGCTTTCATCCCTTTGAAGTGAAGAACATTAGATAATTTTGGCATTCCAGCAACATTCAGTGTGCCTACACCGATGACTCTTTTCTTCACACCATTACCAAATGTCACACTGTCTTTATGACATACTATGTAATCTACAAGACATTCTTTGTTTCCAATCATATTGCATGAGCATCCACTATCAAGACACCATACACCTCCAAAATTAGCTGACAGAGATAGATGAGCCACATTGCATCTTAACTCCTCTTTTCTGATCTAAATCTAGCGTATCTTGGCTTCTCCTTTGGTCAAGGCATGAGTGTGTAGCTTTCTCCCTTGCTTTAAGTCTCCAATTCTCCTGTAGCATTGATGCCACACATGCTCGATCATTTTGCAGTAGCGGAGGCCTTCTAGGTTTGTATTTCTTGACAAAATTTCTCTTCTCAGCTCAACTAAAGCAACCTTTTACAAACACTCCTTCCAACCTTCCAAATATAATATAACAGTTGTCACGTTGTGTGTCACACGTACTTGTTTTGTGATTGGGATTTGTTTAAATGGTGCTTTATTTGATATTCTACATGATAAGTGTTTAGGAAAGTTTGTTGAGAACAAACGTTTGTTGATATTCTATGCATTATTTGTCAATGGACAACAAAAGTTCAACAAGAGGTATACAAGATGGATAGAATTCATAGAGGCATTTCTAAATGTCATTTGGTGAAAAAAGAGGTATAGAAAATGTTGTAGCCAAAGCTTTGTCAAAAAGGTACATTCTAATCTTTACTTTACAAGCTCAATTATTTGGTTTTGATATGCTTAAGGAAGTACATGCTAGTGATAATGAATGCAAGAATATATTTGATGCTTGTTTGGTTGTGGATAATGATGAGTACCTTATGCATGATGGTGTTCTTTACCATGTTGGTAAGTTGTGCATTCCTTCTTATGTGGTGGTTTGACAGATTGTTTGATATTTTCAATACTTATGACATTTTACATGAGCACTTTTTTTGGTTTGGCATGAAAAGAGATGTAAAAAGTTTTATTGACAATTGCTTAGAATGCAAAAGAGCTAACTGTACATCTTTGCCATATGGACATTATATCTCTTTGAATGTGCCTAGAGAACCTTGTATAGACATATCTATGGAGTTTCTATTCGAACTACTTAGATTTCTTAAAGGCATGGCTTTTCTATTTGTTGTGGCTTATGTTGATGAGATCTTGGTTTATAGCAAAACTTATGCATATCATTTGCGTCATTTTAATCGAGTTTTGTCTATTTTGAGGAATGCAAAACTATATGCTAACCTTGGGAATTATGAGTTGTGTAGAGAATGGTACTTCCCTAGGTTATGTAGTGAGTTTTCAAAGTTTCCAAGTGGGTACAAATATGCTGCAAGCAATCAAAGATTGGATTATTTCCAAGAGTGCCTTGGAGAGAAGCTTCTATGGTTTCACAAGCTTTCATAAGAAGTTCATCAAAGACCTTAGCACCATTACTAGTATTGATAGATATACCTGAGAAGAAGACCGGATTCACTTGGCAAGTTTGTTTATTCCCTATTAAGTTTGCTTCCAATCAAGCTTATCATTCTACTATTAATTATTTTTCTGTTGAAGTTGATTAAAGTTTTAAACTTCTAACGTTGTTTGGTTTGATTTTTTTCTCTATAGGTCATGTTTTGTGCTTGGATGAAAAGATGAATATGAAGTTAATTAAGTATATCCATTCCAAGAATCATGGCGTTGTCATGCTAACAACAAGAAGTTTGGAATGAAACGATTCATCTTTGATCCCGAAGGTTGAGTTGGCATCCTTCGTATTCGAATGATGTTCTTCCCAACACAAACCTACCCTTGATGCCCATGCCGGAGTACCGTTGCACATTCTTGCATGCTTTAGTGCTTCTACAATTGATTTTTCGATCGACTTTCATTTCGTGCTACCTGCTATATTTTGATATGTCATTGTTTGAGGTAGGTTAAGATTCGAGGACGAATCTTTTCAAAGGAGAAATGGATGATGTAGATTAGGAAAGACAAGAAGCTAAAGATTTATTGATTAAACCATTCACTAGTGCAAGACCGAAGAAGGACAAGCTTGAAGGGTTTATAAATCAAGGAAAAGCTTCCCAAGTTGTTCTCAATTTGTTCAATTAGCAAGGATCAATCAAGGTAACAAATTGGAGGTAAAAATTGACTAAGTGTTGGACAAAAAGTGACCTACAGCCGAAGATAGCCCTACCCCTACCGTCATTGGTAGGCTTCTGCCGGTGAAGCTCTTGGAAGATGGCACCCTACCGCGTCCTTTAGGTCTCACCCTACCGTTTTCGGTAGGATTCGACTGGGGGAATAGTATTGCGATCTATTTGAAGGGCTTTTGTTATTTGGCTTGTCTTTTCAGTTTTTAATCAAGGGTTTAATGGGTATTTTAAGTTATTAAGCTATAGATTAGCTAGTGTTAGACTTCAATCTATGAATATTCCATTATAGTTCATTATAAACAACAATGATGAATTTGCTAAAATTTGAGAGAGAATTCTCCAATTGCTTCTAGGTTTCTTCACCTTCTTAGACTAGCTTGCTAAGGGTTAATGTCCTTAGTATTGTGACCAATTGTTGCCTTAGATTGTAGAATCTATGGAACCAATTGATCATCTAAATTCTTTTCATTAGTTGATTCATAGAGTTTCCTTTGAATCAATTGTTGTTGGATCTTCTAATTGTGCAGTTGGGGTTTTGAGGTCTTTGTTCCCTCAAGGTTCTAATTATCAATCTAGAAAAGAATTTAGCCTCTCAATATTAGGTTTATGAGACTTAGTTTCTCCTAGATTTCTTATTGGAGTGTTTGAATTTAAAAATCCTCAATAGAGGTTCTTTAAGAGAAGGATGTGATCCTTGGGAAGGAGTAGAATACAAATTACATTCAAAGTGTATCTATATCAGATAGGAAGGTTTTGGATCCCCTAAAATCTTCTCCTCGCTACTTTAGCATATGCCAAGTGAAGTTCTTGCTTCTCGAATATTGCCGTCATCCCTTTGTGTTCTTCTTCCATCATCTTGGCCTTGCCCTTGTGACCTATCCTCGGAAAAAATCCACCGTCTCCTGTGCATCCCAGGTCATACCACCTAACAACATACTTCTTAAGAATTACAATGAAATTCCCAAGTATAAGAGAGAGATGCTCGATATTTTTTAGAATTAACTATAAATATAAATAAACACTCATATTTTTTCTTCGTTTTCTGCATTTTTTTCTTTTTTTTTCAAGCATCAAGTTTTTTTCTCTTTTCAACAGCCATAAGCATCGAACAATTTAAATACCCAAAATATCTTTTTTCATAAACAAAATTTCTTTCTTCACTCTTTTACCCCCACACTTATCTATTTTCCTCACTCAAAATGGCTAAATATATACTAACCATTAGCTCCATGAATTGAGATTTCTATGCAGTGTGAGTTTTAAAGAACAAAAGGAAAAGAAGAGATTGAAACCCTTGGCATGAAGGAACAAAAAAGGAACTAGTGGTTGATTTCATATAAGGATTTGGAAAGAAGAGTACAAACGGTACAACGAAGGCCTAAGAACTTCATTTCCTGGACCGCCCTAAACTAGAACTCTTTGCTTCCAAGGACAGAAAAACATAAAAATGTAGGCAAAGACCCAAAATTGATTCTCATTATGCTAATTCCTTAAGATTCCTAGGCTTCTATTACTAATCGACACTTACAAGTGCATGAAGACCATTGATCGTGTAAGAAAAGTAGTAATTGTGGTTTTCAAAGTGATCAAGTAATATGCCTTTTCGAAAAACCGAAAGGACTTTGTAGTTTTTTACTCTACTAAAAGTGGCAAAACAAAAATCTTTTTGGGTTTTTCTAAGTATAAGAAAAAGGAAAGAAATCTTTTTGGATTTGTTTCTAAGTAAGAGAAAAAAGAAAAGAAATAAAAGTTTTTGAATTTTCAAATTTTTCTGATTTTTTTGAGATTTTTCAAATAAAAGAATGAAAGTTAAAAAAATCACAAAAAAGAAAAAAAAAAGGAATAAAAAGACACAAATACCCCCTCCTCCCCCCTCCCCCTTCACACACACACACACACACACACACACTTAAAATTACATTGTCCTCAATGTGAGAGTTAGAGCAATCGAAAAACGCACAAACATGTAAATGAAGCAACCCTGTATGTATAAAAGGATTAAACATATCAAGAAGCCATCACTACAAGAAAAGAGGAAAAAGAAATAAATAGAGGCAAGAAAAATAAAAAGAATAAAAATAACTAAACAACAGAAAAGACAAAACATGAAAGAAAACAAGAAAACATAAAAAAGAAAGAAATGACAGAATGAAAAGAAAAGAAAAGATAAGAAAAACTCCCTGCTGTGGACCAAAGTCCGCGCCCGCCACTTCCGCTACTACCCTGATCGGGCAAGGATCTGCTACACAGACGGGCCAGCATCACCTCCTGGCAATCAATGGATGCCCTGATGTGCCAACTCGTCCGCATACCAGTGAGTCGACTCCACTATCTCTGCCAGTTGGGCCCCTTGGATATCTTGAGTGAGTGGAGCTACTCGAAAGTAGTCCACTTCTCAATCTAGAATGCATCCATGGGGACTATGGAAGGTGTACCCTCGGCTGAGAGGTCATAGGACTTGTCGTCCTTGCTCTTATCATCGGTGAGCTGTGAGAAAGATGTGCGCCGATACTGGTTTGTGTGGTTTTCTTTATTGATTGAAAACCAGTATAGTTGTTTTCCCGTAGCCGATCCTCCTCGGCCGGAGAGATCCATACTTTGTTCGCCACGTCCCAGGAATAGCCGCAGTTATTGAAGATTGTGAACTTTATTATCTGAGCAATCCTGTTGATGATCGTCGTTCCCTTGCAAAATTGACATTAAAAGAAGAAAATACTCTAGTTTTTGTGTTATCACAGCCAGTGATAAGCATCATGTATATCATCAAAGAAGCGTTAGAAAAAGGGATTGATTATGAAGTTTATCAAGCATATAGAGGTCAAGAATGTTGGATATCACTTTGCCCGCCCCCTTTTTGAACTAGTTTGTGTTCGAAGAAATAAGGGCACGAGGAAGGAGTGTAAAGAAATCACCCCCGTGGAGGATATGGTGACAATACATCAGACGTGGTCGGATATCAAAGCAATTACAGGTCGCCTCGTAACTCCAGTTTGGGTCCTCGTATATGGTTTTTCTGTTCGAGTGTACGATGACTGAGTTCCCTCATCCCGAATCCCAAGAATGGATGCCAGACATCCCCTAGTTAAAATGACCCTAAACCTTTTAACAGTGGAAATAAAGTTTGAAAATCCTTGTCTGTTTTATGGAGCATGTTTGCGTTGAATTCATGGATAAGGTTAGGGTGAAAATCTCCAGAAATACGAAGAAGAGGGACCCAACACGACCACCAAAAAGACGTTCGAGTTCAAAATGTTCGATGACGAACTCATCGAATGACTTTCAATAACGATCCTGAGTGTCTCCTTGTCAGCTACCCATTTCTACGTTGCTGGAGAAAGCTGCTAAGAGAATGGAGGAATATGGAGAGTGGTGGGGTCGAGCAAGGACCCCTCAATTCCAGGCCTTTTTGAGGAAGAGACAGTGGATTTCTTTGGAGCCATGAAGGGAGTCTAATGAAAAGAAGAAAAAGGAAAACACAACAACAACACAAAAACACAACACAGAAATAAGAGTAGAACACAAAAGCGCACAACAAGAAATAAATCAACTAAATGTAGCCCGTGTGTGCTAAGTGTTCTAATATCACCCGTGTTTGATGAAGTGTTACAAGAATAAAAGGGAGAAAAACTAGAGAATCGTAAAACCACAACTGAAAATAAAAGCTCCAAGAAAACAAATATCATAAAAATGCCCACAATGAAAGCAAAAGACAAATAAGAAAAAAAAAACTAAACCAAAAAAAGGGAAAAACTGTAAGAGGTAGCATGTGTTTGTTTGAAGAAACAAACTATCTCCACAGGTTCAGGAACGCACGTTTACTGACTCGAACGGTTCCCTGCCAGAGTCGCTGGAAAATTTCTTTGAAATTTCTGTGAAATTTTTTTTAGAGAACAAAGAAAACCACAACACAAACTTAGTAAAACAAAAATTAACAAAGAGAAGCAGGGAAAAGTAAAATAAAATAGAGGAAAAAGAAATAAATGGGAGAGGGGTAGGGGGTGGAAAAATGGTAGAGGGGGAAGAAATATGAATAGTGTTTTATGAAGAAAAATGAGGAAGGAAAGGAGGATGGTGGTGTGTGTTGGAAGAGAATAGAAGAAAAAAATGATGGAAGAAGTAGAAGAAGAATAGAGAGAGAGAGAGAGAGAGAGAGAGAGAGAGAGAGAGAGAGAGAGAGGGGGAAAGAAACGAATCGTAAGTGGTGCCGGAGATGGAAGAGTGCCGCCAGAAAGTCACCGGTATGGAGGAGAAGAGAGGGAAGCAAAACGGAGAGAGGGTGGAGAAAATGGCAAAAAGAAAAGAGAGGAAAGAAAGGAATGATAATTAGAGATTTGAGGGAGAGATGTGGGTGAGAAAATTGCAGAAATTTTGGGATTAAGGCTAAAATTAAGTTTAATTGGGACGACTCGACCCGTTTACCCTTGAAATTAACCGAACTGCTATCAAAGCTTGACCCTACCACGTCTAGTAGGTCGAGGCCTACCATCTGCAGTAGGCTTCTGTCCTGCCTAGACAAAGAACAGAGATGAACCTACTGCTGGCGGTAGGTTGAACCTACTGTCTGCAGTAGGTTTCTGCCGTGGAGAATTTTGTGTGCCTTTTCCCTACCGCATGCGGTAGGTACCCTACCATTCACTGTAGGCTTCTTCCTGGACGTCAAGTTTTTCTTCTTCTCATGATTTTGCACCCTGTTTCATGCCCTCTAACCTTGTTTACTCATTTTACACTTAAAGTGGGTCTTAAGCAAGTAATCATCTCTCCAAAAACATCTTGCAACAACAACAATAGAAAAACCATTTAAAATGAATGAGGACATAATAGGATGCAATGATACAATTACATAGGATGCAATATCCCCGACAACAGCTCCAAAAACTTGATGTAGGTTTTAAAATGAATGGGATGAACTACTGAACTAAAGTAAAAGGCAAGTGGACCTATCACTATAGTAAACGAGCTACACCTGAGTGTCAAATCTCTAGGAACGATAAAGGTTCAAGTACTAATCGCTCTTTCTAATGTTTAGTCCAAAAATGATTGAAGAAGAATTAACTAAAATTACTAAAAATGATTTAATCAACTAAAGAAAGCAAAACTTGAAAATTAAGGTTTTAAAAAAAAAACTATTGAAGCAAGAGTTTGGATGGTGGAATCCCCTAATCCTTGTTACTAATTCAATTGGAAAAAGTTTATAGAAAACGATGTTGAATTAATCAAGTTGGCTTATCACAACTAATTGGGCATTTCCTATCTCTAGGTGAAAGCCACCCTACTCACTAACCCTTAAAGGAGAATCTCTTCTCTCCCTTACTAATTATGAGTGCGGTAATTATAGGTGATTTAAAGGAACTAAAAGTGCAATATCATATCTCCCTATTAACCACAATTGGTTGCCCTAGAATGCTCTTCCTTTTTAAATTCCAAGCACTCTTATGATAAATCTAATCTCGCGACAATTAAATTGCAACAAAACACAATTGGAAGACAATTCAATTGAAAACAAACATCGAATTCAATAAATTAAACCAAGAACATCGTAATTAAGAACTAGGGTTCAACCCTCATCCAAACATAAAAATCTTCTCAGTAATCATTGCATAAAAACTAAAACTAAACATTGAATTCAGTAAAAAGAAAGGAAAAGAAGCTCAGGAGAAATTTGGAGCTGAAACCGCAATTTCGAACGTCGCCCGAGCTCATCTCTCGAGTCGCCCAATTGAAGCCCGAACTTATGATGTTTAATCTCCAAGTCTTCATTTACAGAATTTCTACTGATTTCCTACCTAATTGAGGATGAATTTGGGGGGAAAATTTAACCTAAGTTCGCCCCTAATTACCTTCTTCTGTCCTAATGGCGGATCTCTTAATTAATAGAGAAAAATTACATTAAAAAGAGCTAATATCGAATTAAAACTGCTATAGTTGGGACCTACCGCGCACTCTAGGTCAAGCTATACTGTCTATTGTAGGGTTCTATCTAAATTCTCTTCATTTTCATCGGGACCTACCTTTGATGATAGGGGTAGCCTACCATCACTGTTAGGTTTCTGCCCAACTTTGGCTTGTGGCTCCAGGACCTACTACTGACGGTAGGTTGGCCTACCTCAAGCAGGAGATCTTCTTCAACTATGATGTCGGCTTCGTTTCCATCGTTTTCACTCCATTTTCGACCATTTTTGTTTCTTTTCACCATTTTCTCCTTTAGAAATCGCCTAAGACAAGAATAAAGGGTATTAGTCTAAAATATTTATTATATATTAAAGACATCGTAAAATGATGAAAATAACATAAAGAAATATAGACAAAATAGCACATATCAACCACATGCTTGAAGCACAGGCATATATTTATAAATTATAAATGCATCAATATTGAAATGTTATCCATAAATAATCATAATATTGCAAAATATATATAACACATGCCATTAACTTATTAAAAAAACCAAACTATCATAGCACTTGTGATTCAAATATGAGAAATGTTTAATAAATATGCACATCATCATGTAGAAATATACATAAATCCATTCTTTTGATCTGTTTCGTCTGAAGATTCTCCTATGTTATAATATTTGCTCTTTCAAAACAAATGATGGATCTCCCCTGTTAAAGAAATATATATATATATAAGAATAATAAATTTTTATGTAATGTATTTGAAATTAATATTTAAATTTTATATTTATAACTTCTAACACAAAATTTCTTTATATATAACTCGATAGTGTGACGTCACTTTCCTAATTGTCCTTCCCTATTAAAGAAAATTTTCAAAATTTAAATTTATATCTTTTGACACAAAATATTCTTACTAGGTAACTTGAACATTTCATCTTTCTGTTGATTTAATGGTTTTTCTTCATCAACATCTATAACGTGAGAGACAGGCTCAGGGAATTTTGTTGGATTTGTTGTTTTACTCCATAAATCAATATGCTTTTTTATTATTGCAAATGAAATTATCAATACATAAGATTTTGACTTTTCCTTGAATATATCTTCATTAATTTGATGTGTTCTAAGAGTATATGTAAAATAAAAATATTTAGAGAATATAAAAATTATCATATCTCAATATATAATTAAATGAAAGTTAGTCAAAAGAATATACAGATTACTTCTATTTCTCATATTTCAATTCAATTTCTCTATTGTAGCTTTTATTTCATGTGCAAGTATCTCACAAATAGGGTATACATTTTACAGTAATACATTCCAATAACATCTTATAATTTTAATTGATTTTTTATTATTAATTTTAAATAGTTTATTTTTAATAATAGAAAATATTAAAAATTATATAAAAAATAAAAATTTAAGAAAATATGAAAAAAGAAAAAATTATTATATAATATATAACGAATATATATGTATATATATACTTGGCTTCTTTAAAGTTCAAAAAGTTTCAACCAATATTTCGGTATAATTTCTACTAACATACTCCTGACTTCTCAATGAGGTTTGATAACCATGTATACAAAACATCAATATTGCTAGCATCTCTTTGATATTTTTGAACCATTTAATTAAGCATGTTGTCTTAAGGATGGGTACCCAGTAATCAAGTCACTTGAAGCTTCAATCGTTCCAAATGTATCTTTTCTTAAAGTAAAAATGTCCTAAAGATTGCATAAAAGGTCATTCACATCTCTTCTCTTTTCAATAATAAATTCGATAATTAATAAGCATATTAACGATGTGCAAAAGAGGAAAATTTAAAACTTTGATAAAATAGTTTATTTCTTTAAATTTATAATGCATGTTTCTTAAAAAAATGAGTGTTAATTCATTAATGGATTTTACCTCAAACAAATAATATACCCTAGAATACAAATAAAATATATTTGTAATTCACAGTACAAAAAATAACTCCAAGGGATATAAAGCCATAAAAACAAAATATGCAAAGCTTGCTCAAGATTTCAAACAATATCTATTTTTGGCCTTTGTTATGACATTATTTGATAAAATTTGTTTAATATATCCTTTGTTTATTATCACACCTTTCGCTATTCTTGGCAAAACAAAAAGGTATATTATCAAATATTACTCATGATGAAATGGATAAACGATCTATGGATCCGCCCAACAAAAAAAACAATCATCTAAAATTATAAATATTTAAACAAATTAATCTAAGGACCATTATTACAACCAAAAAAAAAATTTAGAAAGGCATTCAATTGTCAAAAGGCAATTGTATATACTTAGAGATTAGTCTAAACTTATAAATGAAATAAAATGATCATTAACATTCCAAAATAAAATTTTTGCAATCTTTGACTTCGATTAAATGCGGGTATTAAATCCCACCGCTAAGATGTCTAGCGGATTTCTGGGCCTTGTTAAATGGCCGACCACCTTTTACATTAGAAGACCAAAAGGCCTAGGGCATAACAGGATGAACCAATGTGAATAAGTGTAAACTTTGTTGTTCGAACAATATTAGTGCTGACCACATTAGGTGCTACCATGGTAGCGAGAGGGCAGGCGGTGACAATTGAGAGGTTGTCACTGAGCATTCCAAGTCACACGGGAAGAGAGGTCAAATGGCAAGGCAAGGCCATACTACAGTTTGGTTGCTCGCGGAATTCCCTATATTGCAATCATGTTATATATCCTTTTATAAAGATTGTTGAAAGTCTACATAGCTAGTTTTTTACAAAAATTACTCCTTATAAGATTTAAGCAATCCACTCTAGAGGCATGTTTTATGTGGAGTTAGGCTAAGCTTAAATTTTAACAAAAATAAGAATCATAGAGGGAGTATTAAAGGATGTTACCATCCAAGCATAAGGCAACTATGTTGCATTGGATTTCGTAAAATGTGAATGGTTTGTAAGAGGAGATGTGGATTCTAAAAATGAGAATATCACCCTTGTTTGTTGAAACTCAAGTATTGGGGTATTGGATTTGTGGTCCTTTTTCGAAGTAGCTATATATGATTGTTGGTTGAATATAAATTTTGTTATAAATGTTTGAGAAGATAGTTTTGTTTACGTTATGAGTTTATTTAGTAGGATTAATTGACACAAATTAATACTTGCTAAATCATCTCCTCTAACATGACATTAAATTTATCTAATTAAAAAAAAAAAGGACCGCAAGAACTATCAAATTTTGAGCAATTCCAATTAATAGGCATATGTATACTTGTCTAGTTAACATATGTGTTATTACTTTTTTATGAAAAACATGTGTGTCATAAAGACATCTCATATTTTTTTCCTACATACTTTACACGTATCCTTACTTGAGCTTCACTTTCGATATCTGTAAAAGAGTCCAGTTTTCAGCCATTCCTTGCTAGTTGCTATTCCATATTGCTTTCACCCATTTTTTTTCTAGCTAGATTACATTAATTGTCATTGCCAATTTTGTTGAGAAAGCTTTGTCAATGTCTCGCACAATTTCCAAACTTCAGTATAAGACCCCATACATAGGAAGGTATCATTTTATTGGCATGAAGAGATAGGAAATTATGAGAATAGTAAAAATAAGATTGGATGAAATTAGAATTTAATTCCAAATCTAATTCTACAAAATTCACCAATTTCAAGACTGTTCGGTTAATTTTCAAATCCACATTGACGAAGAGGATTCCTAAGTTTAGAAAACCTGTATCGAGGAGCCTGACGAAAGCCATATAATGACATATTGAGATGACAAACCTGATGTTGTTCTGAAGCACAAAATCCAGGAGGAATTTTCATATACACTTCTTTAGGCAAGTCACCATGTAAAAAGGCATTGGGCACGTCCATTTGATGGACTTCCCAATTCTTAGCAGCTACTACAGATAATAAAGTTCGCGCAATCACCATTTTTGCAACGGGAGCAAACGTCTCAGTGTAATCAATCCCCTCCTGTTGAGTATTACCGAACACCACCAATCTTGCTTTGTATCGTTTAATAGTTCCATCAGATTTATACTTGATTCTATACACCCACTTGCTTCCCAGGTGGTAGTTTCATCATAGTCCACACATTATTTTTCTCAAGTGCATTTATCTCTTGTTTCACAGCAAGGCGCCATTCTGGTACAACAGCAGCTTCAGAATATTTAGTGGGTTCCACACCTGCATTAACAGCTGCTACGAAACCTCGATGTGAAAGCGAAAATTTGTCATAAGAAAATGTAATGAGTTAATGGGTACGGGGATGTACCTATAGAAGCCGAAGAAGAAGGCAAAGTAGAAGAGAGAGATATACTAGGATTAGACCAAATCGTGTGACAAACATAATCCTTAAACTTCCTAGGAGGTCTATATGATATGTTACTTCGAGGAAGTTGCATCGGTGCAATATTATCTTCTACTTGTTGTTCACTACCGGATGAGTTAGTTAAGGAACCTAAGGTTGAGTCACTGGAATTTCCCATCGAAGCTTCTTCATGAGCTGCTCAAAAATTGTCTGACCCACTATCTTGGGTTTGGTGCACAGAAGAGACAAGCTGCGGCCTAAAATTTTGTTGATGCACAAGTGGCCCGCCAAGCGGCCCACTTAATACTTGAGATGGCTGAATGTGCAGGGCTGCCCCAATTTCAAGAGGCTGCAGTTGGACTACTGCTGGACGGTGGACTACACGCTGGGCTTCAAAACAATCCAGCTCCGTGGGCCATGAGATAGCTGGGTGTGCTCTATGGGCCGTGATGTATAGTGGTGATGCAGCCCACTTGCAGAAATAAAATCGGACCCATAGATCCCTTGCTAGACCATCCCAAATAGTGACTCCTGGGCTTCTGTTAACTGCTGAAAAGGCCCAATAGTTTCTATTTCTGATGGACTGCTCCCCCTTCTTCCTAGCCAGGTCTCGAGAATTTCACCAAAATTGCAGTTTACTTGATTTTCATGAGGAAAAGCAACTTGAGATTCAGATAGAAAGGGAAATTTATCTTCAACAAATACAACATCACGGGAAGTTATAAACTCATGTATGTCCAAATCAAAGAATTTCCACCCCTTTTTCCTATACGGATAACCTAAATATACACACTTTCTCCCCCTTGGTTTAAACTTGTCTTTGGGCACCCCATGATCGTGTACATATGCTAAATAACCAAAACACTTTATATGAGAATATGAAGGAGCCTTATTAAATAACAATTCGAACGGGGTTTTTCCTTTTAATATAGATAATGGAGTATGATTAATTAAATAACTAGTAGTGAGTATACTTTCTCCCCAAAATTGAGTTGGAAGATTTGCCTGAAAAAGCAAAGTGCGGGCCACATTTAGTATGTAACGATGCTGACGCTCGACTCGGCCATTCTGTTGGGGTGTATTTACCACAAAAGTTTGATGCAACATACTTTTTTCCAAAAAAATATGGTTTCAAACAAACGAACTCTGTCCCATTATCAATTCGTACAATTTTAACATGTTTATAAAACTGCGTGTGAACCATGACAAAAAAATGTTTCAGAGTCTGTGCTACTTCTCTTTTTTCTTTAAGCAGGAAAATCCAAACACACCTTGAATAATCATCAACCACAGTGAAAAAATAACTCACACCACAAGATGAAGGAATTTTATAAAGCCCCCAAAGATCACAATAAATCAAATCAAACGGTGCAACAACATTATTCATACTAACAGGAATGGGTTCTTGTGTTTGTTTCGCACGCAAGCAAATCGAGCAATTATCCAAAAAATCAAAATTAAAAGACTGTCCTAGGAATTTATTTATAATAAATTTAGATGGGTGTCCCAATCGCTTATGCCACAAAATTCCCAAATCTAAATGTCCAACCAAATAAGCAAATTTCAACGGTTTAGGTAAATGTCTAAAATAGTATATCCCAGCTCTCTCTTCGCTCGCTCCAATCGGCATCCCCGAGGTACGATGCTGCAACATTAGCACACCATCATTAATTATGATCACACATTTATTCGCTTTGGAAAGTTGTGAGAGAGAAGATTGCACCAAAGTTTAAGTATAAAGAGCACATTATCAACATTAAATTTACAGTGTAAATGAATTGAACCCAAAGTTTCTCCAGTAGTTTTAGATCCATTTGGTAGAGTAATAGTATAAGAAGGAGAAGGTCTTAATTTTGACCAAAAAATCTCTTGTTCTTGTCATGTGATGAGAACATCCACTATCTAAAATCCAGTCTTTTTCAACCTTACTAGAGAGTGTGTCCTCAGATGAAGTAGAACTCTTTTGATTATTCAACAAATTTATGAATGCAGTCCACTTGACTGGTGTGAGACCTGGAAACCCAACTGAATTTGAGTTCGCTGCAACTACTCCAGCAACGGTTTTCTGTTCATCTGCGCCAAGCAGTTCCACGGTGGCGCTGTGCTCTGTCCTTCCTCCTGTGGAGCTCGGGTCTTCTACTCTTCAAACGGCGACGGCCTATCCAGAGTGAGCCGGAGAAGACGCACCAGAGGTTGCTGGAGATACTCCTAGCCACTGCTGCGCCAATGAAGATCTGGTCATCTCGCGGCTGTAACCCATTCTATCGTGACTTTGACCTCTACTCATCCTTCCTCTACCTCTTCTATCTCTGACGTCAGCGTCGGCATTCTATCCAGCCATCGTTCTATCACCAGAAATCCTACCAGGTAATAGCAGTTTCTGGCCTCATGGCCTTATTTGAAACAATAAGTACGTTGAATTGAATTGGATTTTAGTACTGAAAATACTACTGCTTCGGTTCCAATTTCTGTATTTCTAATCATTTTTCTGTGAGCTTCTTCCTTAACAATCATGGCATATACTTTTTTAATATTTGGAATCGGTTCCATTTGCAATATGTTCGATCGTACAGTACCAAAAATCGTATCGTCTAATCCAATAAGAAATTGATGAATTTTATCTTCTTCTTTTTGCTTAGTAATCTCATTAATCATACCACATGTACAGTCAGGCAATTTCTGGTAATTAATTAGTTCATCCCATATTTTCTTTAACTTGGCAAAATAAGCTCAAACAGACATATGTAGGTATCATTTTATTGGAATGAAGAGATAGGAAATGATGAGAATAGTAAAAATAAGATTAGATGAAATTAGAATTTAATTCCAAATCCAATTCTATAAAATTCACCAATTTCAATATCAAATCAAAAACCTAAGAATTATAATTGCAATTCTACCAGAGATTTTCATATTCATCACTCCACGACACTTTCTCGCTACTTTCTTTCTATAAAATTTGCGCTCACTAACACTCATTTTTCTCTCACTCTTATACATATAAACATTTTGAGTAAATATATCTATTTAGATTTTGATTTCTAATTCTATATTTGTTTTAAACTTACAAACAAAGAAATTAGAAATTCCAAACAATTCTATAGTTTTACCGAACAAAGAATTGAAATTACAATTCTTAGAATTATAATAATTCTATACATTTTCAATTCTAATTCCAATCCAATTCTAGAAACCAAACACAACCTAAAGAGAGATTAAAAAAATAAAAAATAAAAAATAAAAAGTGGGTAACAAATGTTTGAAGTTGAGAATGTAATATTTTATGTAATAGGATTCATTTAAAGAGTAAAAGGACTCTATTAGCTATTTAAGTACATCCTTATAATTTTAGATACAACTAAGATTCAAATTTTTAAGCTAAGAGAGATATGAATAAATTAGGTAATATATCCTTTCGAAATAGTCCAGTTAAGATACAAATTAAGATATTAAGGTTTAGATATCCGGATGTTCTATAAATTGTAGGTACTCTTGAAATAAATATAAAATTGTGTGTTTCATTTTTTGAAAAATTTCTTATAACTTTAACCATTTGATTCAGAGTACCAATAAAAATCTAAAAACAAAAAAACAAAAAAAAAACCGTTTGATTCATAGTTTTCTATACTTTTTATTAGCTTTGTTGTCTCTTCTTGATGAAGGACTTGAAAACTCCTTCATAAAATTAAAAGTCTTTCCCATAAAACAATAGGCCAGCCAAGGCCACATGGAGTTCTCTTCATTTTTTAGCAGCACTAGCTAGCATTAATATGCCCAACCCCATTGACTCTGATGATGAAAAATTGTACAGGAGGTTTGAGTAAGAAAACCTTAATTAAGAATTCCTTGCAAAATGAAATAAAATATTAGATTCCACATAAAAATATAAAAACTGAAAAAAAAAAAATACCGCTAGCACAGTAGCAATAGTCTAATTAGGTTGATTAATGAATATTTATAAGAAAAACCTATATTGGAAAGATAGAGATACATAAGGATAGTTAAATATTCATCTTTCTAAGAGATAGAGATAAAAAGATGTATTGGCTTATTAGTTTTTTTTTTTTTCAAATTTCCTTATAAAAAACTTATTCATCTTTTCTCATACTTTTTAAAATCTTATTTATTTATCAAAAACAATATTCGTTTCCTAATAAAAAAATGTGTAAGAAGACCGTAAAAAGTTAATTAGTTTTATTTATTAATTATCTATTTTTCTTATTAACTATCTCTTATATATTGCGTGGGAGAAAAAATGAGAGATTGTCCATTTGGCACTAACTGGGTGCCAAGTGGCATGTGATTATGGTTTTGTTTATATATATATATATATATATATGTATATGTGTATATATATACATATGTTTCCACATTAAGGGGAGAAAAATATAATTAAAAAATATCATATTCATTATTGAAGCATCTTGATACAAGCATCCATGAACTAGAATTCTATTGATTATTTATTTTCAAAAGAGTGCAAATTTGCTTGATTTGTTTAACTCTAGAAGAATTTTCAAGTAAATTATTATATTTATAGAAGCTTTTATTCCATAGATGTCCTAGTTGGACAAAAATATTAGTTTGTTAGATTATGATTCTGAAGCACGCATAAAGCTTAATTAACTACATGGTATCGAAATGAAAGTTTTTGAAAAGAGAGAATTAAGTATTTGAAATTTCCTCCTGAATAGTTTATAATAGTAAATACTAGAAGTAATTATTAAAATAAAATATTTCAAATTTTTTTTTTTATTTACAAATGGATTATCTCGAAGATGGAATTTGTTCATAAAAAGTTTTACATGGACATAGTCCATTGCACATATTATTCAATTGTCATTTAATGTGCTTAAATACCCCTTTCAAAAAACAAAAAAAAAAAAAAGTGGTTAAATACCACATCTCTATATATGAGAAGGTAATAAATATTTTTTTCCTGAGGTACCATAACTCTACATAATTAGTACACTAATTCTTTTCAGAGATGACCTTTTGCTTTCTCGTACTATAATATTTTCAAGGATAATTAATCTCAGATTATGGGAAAAAATCCAACTCTGTTTAGATAGGTAAGCATCAAGTTTATTACTTGTATGATCCATAAAAGACATAATCTCAAAAATAAGTTATGCATATGTGATAATGATATTATAATTTATATAACACATTCGACTATATTGAAGAAATAACTTTTATGTGGATTGTTGCAAATATCTGTGATCATTATTGATAATTAATTATGAGATAATTATATAGTATCCTTTAAGGACGAAATTACAACCCTATGTCGGGTTGTGAAATTTGAGGACATGTTCAGAGAGATATGGCTAATGGATCTCAGGAGAATGCTCTTCACCAATGGACCTGTACTCAGACGAGAAAAGATGACCAGAGAGGGGCTTTACCTCCATTTTACCTTCGATGCTTAAGTCGGACCAAACCTCACACAGGCCACTATTAAAGAACAAGGAATAAGGAAAGTAGTAAGAGAATCTAACCTTCCTTTAAGATCCATCTCCTTGCAACTTTCGGAAAGGTCTCCTGGTGTAACAATGGTCTAAGGGCAATTCTGGAATTACTCCTAGACAAGTTGAGCGAATACATATTTAAGCATTTGGGCCAAAACACATCTTCAGCATAAAAAGGTACTGGGGCAGATGAGTTAAGCCCAAAATGAAGTGGCATGACGGGCTGCCCCCACCAGTGACAAAATAAATTTCACCAGATTTATTTTTAAGAAATTCAAAATTAATGTGTAATAATTTCAATCAAATGTGATTAATAATCCTTAAGATTTATTCACTAAGACATACCAATATGTTGGTTTAATGATGTTTTAAACATGGTGAGTTTCAAACATAAATGAATAGTGTACTCTTTTTCCTTCACTAGACATTTTTCTTTCACTAGATTTTTCTCTAGTAAGGTTTTAATGATGCATATTGTTTAGGTTATGAACATTGAAATGGGAGTATTATAAAATCAATTAATGTATATATATATATATGTATATATGTATGTATGTATATATACATAAATACATACACATATATATATACATACACACATACATATATATACATACATATATATTTATATAAATATATAAATATATGGATGTCCATCTAGGTTCCATGAAGAGAACTGAACTCCCACAATACTAATGTGGTTTGGATTCAAATCTACCTCTCAATATTATTTAGTCCTTTTAGAATTCTGCAAACTCTTGTATCTTGAGCCTATAAATAGGTCATATGAGAAGAAATTAATAAGATGGAATTGGTCTTGATTTCTAAATTATACTTTCGCTCATGCGTTCTTTCTTGTATCTATTATTTCACTCTGTACAAATCGGTGGTCATATTTATCAAATTCATAATATTTTACAATATCTAAGGTTTCTTCATCAAAAATGGAACTTTCTCTTACTTTTCCCAAACGTCTTGCTTATAGTTCTTACCATCTACATAACAGGTGGAAGGGATTAGCTTCTAACTCAATAAGTAATACTCACCCCCCAAGAGTTAAAAGGAAAATCGTTTTTGAAATGTGAGGTTGGAAGTTTTAGAAAAAGTATTTAACTACTTATATACTTATAGAAGAATCTTTTAAAGACATCTTTAATTTGTGAAAAATAATATGTTTTAGGACTGTTAGAAAATTCCAGAAAACTTCTGCGTCAATCTAGAATTTCTTGAAAAGGTTTTCATCCTAAATTGAAATGCATCAAAAGTTTGAGGCCAAACTGCAATTTTCAAAACTTTTCAACACTATTTTTCAGCAAACAATGTGTGAAATTTTCCTTTTCCCCTTTTAAATCAAGCCCAAACTTTGATGCGACCCCAAATTTTTAGTTAAAAACATCTAATAACAACATTAATCATCATATAATCATTATGAAAATTTAAGCAAACGTTAACTTAGCTCAATTATGATATGATGACAAAATTTTGGTTCTAAGAATCCATAACTTTGTCTAAACATTTAAGTTACACAACTAAGTTCAGTTGAAAATACATCACATATAATTATGCTTCGGTCATTAAGCCATGAAAACATCTTAAAATCATTCACATTTCATAAAATTCAACAATATTAAAAATTAATCAAAGCATATATTTTTACAAAATAGAGTATCAAAGACTGTAAAACGTGTCCCTAATGTCGAGAATCAGTCATTACTTGCTTTAATATGTCAAAACGTAAACTTTGATTGCAAACTCTAGTTGTTCTTCTCTTCTACTTCTAGTGTCTATGTATGAATGATATAGAACAAGCATGACCTAGTGTATTTATCTACCATTTAAGCTACCATTCCATTCACTCCTTACTAAGATACTCCAACCTTTAAAATTAATGTAACTTAAGGTTTAATGTTGTTCCTCCACAAAGATATAATTAAAACTAATCTCAAAATAAATCCTAGGGATCACAATTTTTTTTAAGAGTTTGTAAAAAGTAAATATTTGTGAGAGTAGTTAGAGGTTTCAAAGTGGAAAAAAAATGAGAAAAGAATTTCTTAATTTTCAAAGGGTTAATTTCAATTATGTTTTAGAAATTTAATGTATTTTTCAATCAAGAACCTCAAAATACAAACGCGTTAATTCGATCATTATAAATGGTAAAAATGTGTCTATCACCTAAATGTCTATTTTTAATAGTGAAATATAAAAAAAAATCAATATAATAGGAGTTATCCAAAAGCTTAAACATGTAAGTTTAATGTAATATTTTTAACTCCTATTTTGAAATAACAATACTCTTTATAAAATGGAAATAGTCACTGCAAATAATAATGTTAATCACTTTACCATTCACGATTGTGACCAATATTTGAATGAGAAAAACGATATGAGGTTAAAAATTAAATTTCATTCTAAACTTATTTTTTTAATTTTTTGTACATAAACCCTAATGATTGTGTGTACCTCACATGTTATCAGAGTTTTAACAATCATTTTTTTTTTCCAAAACTACTTGATAAACACGTTTTTGCTAATTATAAGAATCAACTTGACATATTTGTATTCTAAAGTCATTGATTGAAATACATATCTAACTTGAGCGATCAAATTGAAATTAAACATCTAAAAGGAAAATTTTATAATGAATCTGATTCATATCCGACTTATGAAGCATATAACTAGTATTTAAAACTATATCATTCTTCTTATGATGTGGCTTAATACAAGTCACACAAGCTTATGATTCTATGAATGGAACGATCGAATTCGTAACATAATTTTCCATTTTAAAAGCAATCCAAGAAGATGTCCTTTTCAGTTTGGGAGTCAATAAATTACACGTCAAAGTATAAAATTTACGTGCAAAAACATTCAAATATTTTTTCCCCCAAAACACATTCTCTCGACACAAGTTTTCTCCACTTCTCTCCAAAAAAACGTGGTGATTTTTTTTAAGATTTGAACATTTTGAAGTTAAAAATGGATAGTTTTGAACAATATCTATACGATACAACCAATTTTGAAATAAAAATTACAAAAAAAGCAAAAAAAATTCAAAAATACACCATCTGCACACTTGAGCTACGCTCGGGCGTGAGTAGGGGTATTCCTGCCCCAAGTCTTGACGCAAACAATGAGAGAGTCACCAAGGCGCGAACACGGGGTATCCTATACCAAGCCTTAGTGCGAGATCTACTTGGTCCGCACCAAGCCTTAGCACGAGGTAGCCCAGGTCCGCACTAATGTCTAATTTTTCAATTTTTGTGCTTTTTTTAATTTTTAAATCGATAAATGTAAATAAATGAATATAGAATGACATATTAAACTTTTTCTTATTTTTAACGGTTAGATTTGAATAGCTCGACATTTAAAGTTTTGAAATATAGAGGGTAGAAAGAGAAAATGATCTGGTGAAAATGAAAATTTTTTTTAAATAAATTTTAGATTTTGCTCCGTAATTTATGTGTACCCTTTCATCTTTTATATTTGTTTTCTGAAAATCATTAGAAAAAGAAAAAGAAAAAAAATATCTGATTTCTGAAGAGACAAAGCCCTAAAACCTCTCGTTAAACCCAGCGCCTGCAGCACCACCACCATCACCCGCCACCACCTTTTCATCTCTCTCTGCCTCCGCCACGATATCAGGTGAATGTTAATCTCGTCTGCTATAACTGAATTTTTCTTATTCATCTTCAATATTTTCTTTTCACATTCATTTAACGGATTACGCTGCTCACTTTTGTCTCCGTTTTAATCTTCTGGGATTGTTTTCTTCTTAATGTACTGTCTATCCATTCTGTGCTTTTTTCGATTTTTTTCATTACTGGGAGACGAATCATTTGTACTGTTGGGTTTAGTATATATATCTTTGTTTAAAATATATATACTTTTTAATGATTATGGATTAATTTGGTTTATAGCATGTGCTGAAAGTTTTATTGTGTTTAATGTTTTCTGTTCCATTGCAGATTGAGGTCATGGCGGCCTCTGCTTGGGAGATTACGGCATCTGAATTCTTGCAAGTATGATTGGGTGGTGGTGGGCGGGGGGGGGGTTATATAATTGTTTATATGACCTTCTTAGTGAATTATAGTTATGTGAAGGTGGAGATTTCATATGGGTTTACTTTCATTTCAGGGTTATAATAGGCAAAAGCTATTCTTGTCTAGTAGTCCACCAAGATGGTCGAATCAGTTGCTTTGGGGTGGCGCACTTCGACAAAGAAAAAGATTAGTTAAATTTTCTAATAAAGATCTTGGATTAAGATCCAGTTTCCCAGCAAAGGTTAAAGCTGTAGTCTCAGGAAAGGTTGATGAAGTATCGAATGAGCTTCAAGGCCTTGTTTCAGAAAAGGTTGTGCATCTTTACCGGGTTCCTCTGATGCAAGGGAGTGCCACCTCTGAGCTTCTCAAGTCCATCCAGACAAAAATCTCAAACCAAATAATTGGTTTACAGACAGAGCAATGTTTCAATATTGGATTGGATTCCAATCTTTCAGGTGATAAAGTTTCAGTGCTTAAATGGCTTTTAGGAGAAACCTTTGAGCCTGAAAATTTAGGAACCGAGAGTTTCCTTGAAAAGATGAAAAAGGAAAGTTCAAATGCTGTAATTGTTGAAGTTGGACCCAGGCTATCTTTCACCACAGCATGGTCTGCTAATGCTGTATCCATTTGCCGATCTTGTGGCTTGTCAGAGATAAATAGATTGGAACGCTCAAGGAGGTACTTGTTGTATCTAGAGCCTGGTAGTGGTCCATTACTAGAAAGCCAGATTAATGAGTTTGCTGCTATGGTACATGATCGAATGACTGAATGTGTTTATATCCAGAAGCTGACATCCTTTGAGACGAATGTGGTTCCAGAAGAGGTCCGTTTTATACCAGTCATGGAGAAAGGAAGGAAGGCATTGGAAGAAATCAATGATGTGATGGGTTTGGCCTTTGATGAACAGGATTTACAGTATTACACTAAGCTTTTCAGAGATGACATTAAGCGGAACCCAACTAATGTTGAATTATTTGACATTGCACAGTCTAACAGTGAACACAGCAGGCATTGGTTTTTTACAGGGAAGATTGTCATCGATGGCAAGCCTATGAATAGGACTCTCATGCAGATTGTCAAGAGCACATTGCAGGCCAATCCAAATAATTCTGTCATTGGCTTCAAGGATAACTCGAGTGCAATAAAAGGATTTCCGGTGAAACACTTGAGACCAATGCAGCCTGGTTCTACATGCCCTTTAAATACAAGTGATCATGACCTTGACATCCTGTTTACTGCTGAAACACATAATTTCCCATGTGCCGTGGCACCATATCCTGGTGCTGAAACTGGTGCAGGAGGCCGCATCCGGGATACCCATGCAACAGGAAGGGGCTCATTTGTTATTGCATCTACTGCTGGATATTGTGTTGGGAATCTCAATATCGAGGGTTCCTATGCTCCATGGGAAGATCCATCTTTCACATACCCAGCAAACCTGGCTTCTCCATTGCAGATCCTTATTGATTCCAGCAATGGTGCATCAGACTATGGCAACAAATTTGGTGAGCCCTTGATTCAGGGCTACACAAGGACTTTTGGAATGAGACTTCCTTGTGGGGAAAGGCGTGAATGGTTGAAGCCAATTATGTTTAGTGGAGGTATTGGACAAATTGATCACACGCACATATCAAAGGGTGAGGCTGATCTTGGGATGCTAGTAGTAAAGATTGGAGGCCCAGCTTATCGCATAGGCATGGGAGGGGGTGCTGCATCCAGCATGGTTAGTGGTCAGAATGATGCCGAGCTTGATTTCAATGCCGTACAGCGTGGCGATGCAGAGATGGCACAGAAGTTATATCGAGTTGTTCGTGCTTGCATTGAAATGGGAGATAATAACCCTATCATAAGTATTCATGATCAGGGTGCTGGTGGAAATTGTAATGTTGTGAAGGAAATAATATATCCTAAAGGTGCTAAGATTGACATAAGGGCAATTGTAATTGGAGACAACACAATGTCTGTTTTGGAGATTTGGGGCGCAGAATATCAGGAGCAAGATGCCATATTAGTTAAGCCTGAAAGTCGAGCCATGTTGGAAGTAATCTGTAAAAGGGAAAGAGTCTCCATGGCTGTAATTGGAACAATTAGTGGTGAGGGACGTGTTGTGTTAGTTGACAGTTTGGCTATTGAAAAATGCATTTCAAGTGGATTGCCACCTCCACCACCAGCTGAGGATCTTGAGCTTGAGAAAGTGCTTGGAGATATGCCCCAGAAAACTTTTGAATTCCAACGCATAGCTAATGTTCTTGAGCCACTAGATATTGCTCCAGGAATCACAGTTATGGATTCTCTGAAGAGAGTGTTGAGGCTTCCTTCAGTATGTTCCAAGCGATTCTTGACTACAAAAGTTGATAGGTGTGTCACAGGCCTTGTGGCACAGCAGCAAACTGTAGGTCCATTACAGATTACACTTGCTGATGTTGCTGTTATTGCTCAATCCTACACAGACCTAACTGGAGGTGCATGTGCGATTGGGGAGCAACCAATAAAGGGGCTTTTGGATCCCAAGGCAATGGCAAGACTAGCAGTGGGAGAAGCACTGACAAATCTTGTTTGGGCAAGGGTAACTTCCCTTTCTGATGTTAAAGCGAGTGGAAACTGGATGTACGCTGCAAAATTGGATGGTGAAGGAGCAGCCATGTATGATGCTGCCCTGGCTCTTTCAGAAGCCATGATAGAACTTGGCATAGCAATTGATGGAGGGAAAGATAGCCTTTCCATGGCAGCTCATGCATCAGGGGAGGTTGTCAAGGCTCCTGGAAATCTTGTAATCAGTGCTTATGTAACTTGTCCTGATATAACCAAAACAGTAACCCCAGATTTGAAGCTTGGGGATGATGGTATTCTGCTTCATATTGACTTGGCAAAAGGAAGGAGACGGCTTGGTGGATCTGCTCTTGCTCAAGTTTTTGGTCAAATTGGGGATGACTGCCCTGACCTTGATGATGTCTCATACCTTAAAACAGTTTTTAATGGGGTTCAGGGCCTTCTTGCTGATGAGTTGATCTCTGCTGGTCATGATATCAGTGATGGAGGGTTAGTTGTCAGTGCCCTGGAGATGGCATTTGCTGGGAACTGCGGGATATGCTTGGAATTGAGTTCAGCAGAGAATAACAACACTTTCCAAACACTTTTTGCAGAAGAACTTGGACTTATTCTGGAAATCAGCAATAAAAACTTGGATATTGTAAAGGCAAAGCTTTCAGATATTGGCATTTCCGCTGAGATAATTGGACATGTGACTAGGTCGCCAGTGGTTGAATTGAAAGTTGATGGAGTCACTCATTTGAATGAGAGAACTTCTTTACTAAGGGATACATGGGAAGAGAGCAGCTTTCAACTTGAAAAATTCCAAAGGTTAGCTTCTTGTGTGGAATTAGAGAAAGAAGGGTTAAAAAGTCGCCATGAACCTTCTTGGAGTTTGTCCTTTATTCCTAAACCAACGGATAAGAAATATATGACTGCCATTTTAAAACCAAAGGTAGCAGTAATTCGAGAGGAGGGCAGTAACGGGGATAGAGAAATGTCTGCTGCATTTTTTGCTGCCGGCTTTGAACCATGGGATGTAGCAATGTCTGACCTACTTAGTGGGTCCATCTCTTTGGATAGTTTCAGAGGGATTGTGTTTGTTGGAGGTTTTAGCTATGCTGATGTACTTGATTCAGCAAAAGGTTGGGCGGCCTCTATACGATTTAATCAGCCCCTTCTGGATCAATTTCAGAAGTTTTATAAGCGACCAGACACTTTCAGTCTGGGGGTTTGCAATGGTTGCCAGCTTATGGCATTGCTGGGGTGGATTCCTGGCCCCAAGGTTGGAGGCGTTATGGGCGTGGGCGGAGATCCATCGCAACCAAGGTTCATTCATAATGAGTCTGGACGCTTTGAATGCCGCTTCACAAGTGTGAAGATAGAAGAGTCACCAGCTATTATGTTCAGAGGAATGGAGGGTAGTACATTAGGTGTATGGGCTGCTCATGGTGAAGGAAGAGCTTATTTCCCCGATAGTGATGTTCAGAATTCTATTCTCAACTCAGACTTGGCACCAGTGAGATATTGTGATGACGATGGGAAACCAACAGAGGTCTATCCTTTCAACCTAAACGGCTCTCCAATGGGTGTTGCAGCAATTTGTTCTCCAGACGGTAGGCATCTAGCTATGATGCCTCATCCAGAACGCTGCTTCTTAATGTGGCAGTTCCCATGGTATCCAAAGCAGTGGAATGTGGATAAGAAGGGGCCAAGCCCATGGTTGCGAATGTTCCAAAATGCCAGAGAATGGTGTTCTTGAGGTAATCATTTCAACTTTCATTCTTTTATCCAAGAAGTAGTTAATGAAAACGAAAATTTCATGGTTCATGTATTAGGAAATCTCCAGTTAGTTACTGATCTGAATTTTATTTTATTTTATTTTTTTTCCAAAGTTAGTACTCTTTTCAAGGTTTTGTGTTACTTGGCTCCTATCTTACACACTATGCATTTGATTTACAGGTGGCTTGAGACAATTTTCTTTAGTGTTTGATTGTTCATAATGATGACTTTTCCTGGTGATGATCATGATTAGAAGAGATGATCTGTCTGAGGGAAACAGAAGACAGAATGTGTAGTAGTAGTAGTGCTATTGTTTCCGGTTCTTCAACTACTGCTCTAATTTATGAGGGGGGAAAAATGTAATAGCTGACATACTGGGGTTCAAATTTTTGGCTTTTTAGTTAATTTTTTTAAAGGAATTATGTGTTAGTTAAATTGTATGAATAATGAGTAAAATTCATCGAAATGCTTGTTTTTCCAGAAGTTGTATTGTTAAAAAGAACTACCTATTGTGTTGGCTTCATATTTATGATTGAAGCACTAATTTTATGGCAATGCTTATGGGCTCAAGCTCAGCTACCTCTCTTTCAATATGCTTATGGGCTCCAATTCTGACACAAAAAAAAAAAAGGAAAAAAAAAATGCTGCTCCAATTTATCCAAGGCAAGAGTGACCAACGCAATATTCTTTTATAGCAGACTTTTTAGTCTATGATAGCTATAGCTAAAAGTTAAGATATAAGGAAGTTGAAAATTGAAACCGATGCTACCATGGTGGTAACTGATTTTCTAGACCAACCTATTCACCCTTATTTATTCTTCTTTCTTATTATATTGTGGATGATGACTTTGTTTGCTCAAGTTAGGATCCTCCAGATGCCTTGGCAAAGAACCCTTCCTCTTTCGTACAGTTAGAATCGTCAAATAAATTTTTTATTACGTTTTCTAATACATCTATTTTTTAATAATTTTATTAATATAAATCTCATAGAATAAAAACTAAATCCTAAAGAAAAAGTTACTATTGAAAAAAGCATATATTAGATAGTATATTAGAAGATGTACTAAATGATTTTGAATGTCTTTCGTAACTTATTTATAGATCAATGATATTCATATATTCTATTTACCTAAAAAGAAAACCCTCTCTTTATTTGGAAAGCATTAAAAAACTAGACAATCAAACAATTTTTTGAAAAATGTTTATGTTTTGCATGGTTCTAATGTTAGCTAAATCTTGTTATTTGAGTTCATTTATATTGGATTTTAGTTTAAAAATATAGAAATTTTTTTTATTAAATTTCTTGAAAAATAGATTATTGGTGAGAAAAAATATATGCCCAAAATAGAAAAATAAATGGATTTTGAATTTTTAATCCAATCTAAATAATTTTCCTGAAACAATTACAAAGAAGATTGTCAAAGATGTGGGAATCAAAATTCATTTTGAACATAAAGTTATGAATCATATAGTAGCAGGACTTCTCATCAGCGCACCAGTGGTCTAGTGGTAGAATAGTACCCTGCCACGGTACAGACCCGGGTTCGATTCCCGGCTGGTGCATTTGTTTCTATATTTTTTCCTGCTTAATTTAGAGACACAACTTTGAGGTAGAGCCAACCTGGCACTGGGAGTGAATTTTCTCTATTGTCTTCATTTATGCCCATCTATGCAGTGTGCTTTGTACAAGTACTTGAACATGTATCCAATTCCAAATATTTCAACATGTAGTACGCCTGTCAACGAGTAACATCCAATGGAATACTAGTTAGTATATGATATAGATAAATTTAAAATTTTAGAGACGTTCAATGTTGGAGGATGTTAATAATATTTTTTGAAAATATTAGAAAGAAATAATTAGAATGTAATTTGTAATTCTTTTAATCAAATTTTCTCGCTGAAAACCTTCCCTTCTTTGACAATCTGCTCTATACAAACTTGAATTTGTAACCGTGACCCAAAAAAAAAAAAAAACTTTGTATTGATGACTAAACTTTTAAACAGATAATTTCTTGCTGCCGCCTTCTACTCTAATCTTGCTATGCAGACTTGAACCTTCTGGAAGTCCCAATGGTGCATTTTGGCATTTACAATTATCAACAGAAAATAGTTCCCACTCTTTTATACCACATCTATCAAATGCAGAAGATAATCTTTGGTTTTCCTCATTAGGATAGCTGCCATCAGGACTAACAAGTACCGCTCCAGTGTATGATTGTCCAGCAACTCGAGCAGCACCATGGTAATGGAATAGACCCCAACTGAAATCATCAGCAACATCTACAATAGTCCAGAACTCATTTGAAACCACTCCATTATCCAAGACACTGAAGAAAAATGTTCCTGGAGCTTTTCCTCTTTTAACCCGATATTTTCTCCTTCGCCAAACCAAATTGCCATCAAGAGTCTTAACTTGAAAAACTGGCTCGTACCAGAATGATCCTCTAGCCTTTCCTCTATAAAATAACTGGTACTGGCAAGGAAATTGATCGTAGGCCGGGTTCTGGCCAGCTACAACACGCCAACTCCATTCCAGATTCCCTAACCAACCGATGAAAAGGTCTTCAGCAATTTCATGATTCAAATTATCTCCATGGAATCTTACCATTGGCGATACATATGGTTTGTCTGGGATTTTAGCATCCAATCCTAAGCAGTTATTCTTCTGCAACACGCAAAGAGAAAACTCTTCAAGAATCGGACTCTCATATGATGCAATACACCGGTAGTTGCAAACCTGATCTACAGGACTGCACTGATTCAAGCATTGAAGAGCTCTCCTGCAGTTAGGATCTAATAAGCAGTTCAATATTTGAGGAGCACAATTTTTTATCATGCAGTTCAAGGTGGAGAAACCTTTTGCTCTCAAGTTATTCAATACTGACACTGGCCTTATATAAGCGTTGATTATAACCAGCAAAGAGAACCTAATGTCATCTGAATTATGCCTGTCCCATGCCTCTGAAATAGTTCTGACTACTTCCTCTAATTCACTTTTATGCTTTGGCTGAGACATTCTGATTAATTTGTTGAACAAGGTACCCTTCGATTCTGTTGTCATATGTGACCCTCCAAGCTTGTTTACAAAAGCTGGAGAGGACTCAAAGCATATGATGTTTGGCACATTTTTACTGTTTTCTTTAATCCAATCGATGGATTCCTGATTTGTGACTGCAACAATTAACAAAATATCCGCAGAGTTTAGTTCATGACGAAGAGTATTTGATTTGTGTTTCAGTTGGTGAAGTTCATCAGTAAATACAACCATTTCAAATGCTTCATCAACCCACTTCATCCTCTTTGCCTGCTACAAGGAAATGTTTAAACATTGCAAGCAGAAATAGGATTAGGAACCCGAGCCAGCTGAAAATAACAGAATATAAGACACCAAACTCATCTCTATTCCATTAAGAGAAACCAAAGCTAATAAAACATGCATTATTAGGAACAATGCCAAAGAGAAGATGGATGCAGTGAACAACAATCCCGTCATGACAGAGGGTATGGGGAAGACAAGGGAACACAACATATTTATGAACTTCCCTGTCATAACGGAGCAAATCTACTGCTTCTGCCTTGAAACACAAAATAAATTGAACTAAGCAGGTATATAGAATCAAGGATCAGAACATTCAGTGATAAGAAGCATATTTAGCAATGACACAAGAAGCATTAGACTCATATTAAGTCCAGTACACCTTTATTTTCCTTAAGAAGAAAAGCTCGGTGAATGCTAAGATGGTTACTTCTTATCAGAATAATTAGGAAAAAAACAAAAAAGAGATACATTATACACACAAAAACACTACCTCTAAGAACATCAATATATTACTAACAATATGTTCTGATACATTATAGTAAAAAAATTAACATAGGATTCAAGAAAAAAACATAAATTTCACCTAGGCAACCAATTATCAGGCTGCTTAAATGAAATTTGTAAGGAAAACTCAACCATTTTGAAGCTGAATTAACATCTCCAGGCAAAAATGAGGTAAAATTACATAATTTAGCGAAAAAAAAAAAAGTAAAATTACATAAATTGAAAGCCATCCTCCAAATGCCATTTCACTCAAGCTTGAAGATTTACTGAAAAACAAAAGTAGGTTCAATTGCAAAGGACTAATTATTGACCACACAAATGAAACATAATCGAAGATAGAATTCTGAACATTAATGAAAGAAATTTACTGACAGTGTGAATCATGACATCAAACCAAGGCGTGGACTTCATAGGGCTAATGCTACCTTCTCCAACAAGAGCCACAATTCTCACCGGAGCACTACTATTTTCCGTCGATGACGACGCCGTGATAGCTCCACCGTCTACGCCTTCTTCTTTACTGGTATCAGCATTCTTTTTCAGCGTCGCAAATATGGACCGGAGACTTCTTTTCCCGCCGGTAATAAATGGAGGAACAGCCTGACGGACAGTAACCGGTGACTGGATAAATGGAGGAAGAAATTCCGACCGGCTGGACCGGCGTTTTAGTGGGGAAACACCGGGTTTAGAGTTGAGAAGAGCCATTTCAGTATACGGTGTAGACCCAGGTGGTTGGTTGGTTGGCACCTTTTTGCGGTTAGAATGGTGGGAGATATTCTACTATTTTAGTGAATTATTTTATTATTAATTTAAACTAAGCTCATTTTTTGGACGCTATATATACCGTTCTAGAAATGGCTGGAGAATGCTTGTTACTAAGCATTTGTTCTCGACTTCGCTCGAGATATTAGCATATATACACTAAATATCTCAAGGACACCACTAAAGTGAAGAGGGAAAGGTTTTCTCCCAGGTGAAGATAGATGTTCAGAGTAAATCTGGATCATTCCTCTAAAATTGCTAAAATAAGGATCGTTCATATAAAATTAAAAATTAAAATTCAAATTTATTTACTCGATTGCACAATATATTTAGAAAAAAAAAAAAGAAAAGACTCTTTCTTTACAATTTTTCCTCTCATTTTTTTCAACACTTGAATTGGCATACTAAGGAAGGCCATCTCCAGGAGTCACCAAATCACTAAATTCTTTTAGCGACGGAATCGTTGCGCAATGCTAGATAACCAGTATTTTAGTATGAGTGGCGGCGATAGGTTGGATAACTGCATGCTTGTGGAGGGAGTTGCAAATTGAAATTCGAACTGAAATTAGGGTAAGTCGGAGTCGGCGGCATAGGCATTTCTTCGACTAAAAATCACTAAATTATTTCAGCCAAGGACTCGCCGGGCATAGCTAGATAACCAATGGTTTAGTGTGAATGGCGGCAGTAAGGTGGGTAAGTGCATGCTTGTGGAAGGAGTTGCAAATTGAAATTTCGGACTGAAATTAGGATAAATCGGAGTCGACGGTATAGGCGTATCTTCTATTAAAATTAGGGCAATTTAGAGTCGGCAAAGGCTCAAGGTTCAAGACAATTTATAAAGTAATCTCTCATGACCAGTGTTTTCCTCTCTCCCCACCTTGCCTTGTCCTTGCAAGCAATTTAATCTGAGTTATATATTGCAAAAGCATATTCCTTATTCTTGAGATAGAATGATTGTGTCTTTAACTAATTATTGCTTCAAAATTGCCTTATATTTTTCTCTTTTGAGAAGTCCGTGTAGCTTCCTATACTGAGGAAAGTTTGTAGCTCAACAAGACTGGCTCTTTAGATATTCACATATTTTATTTACTGAATGGACGGTTTGGGTTAGATAAGTGAGGTACACATATTTATGCAGTTCTATTCTAATTAAACGTTATTTTGGGTTATTTGCCTTAGATGCTCAAGTACATGGTGTTTAAAAATAGAAAGCATGATTAAATACAGAGGTTTTAAAGTTTTTTTAAGCATACCTTCCGTACTGAAAGATAAGGACTTCTTTTCTCATAATGTTGTATTATTATTTATTGGCTTATTTAAACTTAACAACAATATTCTAATTATTTCAATGGAGAGGTCATCTTTTTTTTTACTTCACCAAAATTTGAAATTCTTTTTGTTGAATCTGAAGGTGCCATGCATTTTGGGTGTGAATTTAAATGATGTGAATCTTTTAGAATTTCTTCAAAGGTAATTAATCAGTTTTTGATTGACACAATGAATGATTTCTAATAAGTACCAAAAGATGAATTTTTTCTGACTTGCTTCAGCCGCATCTATTATTTTATTTTTATTTTTCAAGCAAAATTTCATTTCCTAGTTGAAATTTAGAAACAAAAAATATGTGGCAGTATCCTTCTGAAATCATGCAAAACAATACACATATTATGCAAAACAATAAATCTTGTCTGATCAAAATTGATACAATTTGTTCTGTATTATTGGAGTGGTTGTTATTTTTGAAAAGGGACTGTTTTGGTATAGAAATCGATTTTGTTAGAAGACTTAAAAGAGGGACTAATGTAGTATGTTTGTGTGCCCACTTAGCCACTTGATAGTATGAAAATGAAACTATACTTCTAATTCAAATTGAAAGACAGAGAAGTGGTATCTTGTATGCATGTAATTTGCAATTTTAATTGAGTTTCTATTTTCATAGAAATGCTTGAATTTTGAAAAAGGTATAATATTTAGCATATGGAGGAAACTTATTTTCATAATTATTCATTGCAAACTAAAAATTAACTATTTTTTATTAAATATTCTCAGTGTTAAATATAATAATGAATGGAACTGCAAACAGAAGGGGTAGTAGAGCACATGCATATACTTGGACATCCTATTTTGAAGAAGGCTGTCCTCTAGAAATTTTAAATGAGAAACAATACAAAGAAGGTGAAGCGTCACAAAGGCCTATGAATTCAGGCAAATGTAGTGACAGTGAAGAGTTTAGCATATCTCTCAAGAAGAAAGGAAAGAAAATTGTAACAAAGATGCCATGCTAGATAGGTCGTGTTGAAGGTTACATGGTCAACAACAAACAGTTCGTAGTAAGTTATCAAGTTAGTTGGAAATTGATATTATTTTGATTTTTAGAATATTAAGTATACTATGTTATATTATTTTAGGCAAAATATAAGAGTAGTTGTTCAAGTCATGCCATGACGGATTTGATTTCCCATTTAAATGAGTCAAAAGTAGAGTCTGTGAGAGATATAGGTTTTGGGGATTTATTAAAAATTAAATATTTTAACTTGCCTTATGAATTACTATCGTGGTTAATAGATCATTTTGACCATAACATAAGGTGTTTAAGAGTGCACAATAGAGATGTTGAGATAAGAGAGGAAGATGTTGAAAGAATTTTAGGACTAAAACAAGGAAATATTGACATTTCTAGTCTTTTGGCAAAGGGAGAAATGGACAATAAGTTGAAGATTGATTTGAACTTGGTTGTGTAAAACAGAATGATATTTATTTCTGAATTGAGAACAAATGCGTTGGCTGATAAATCTTCAGGATATGAGTTCAAGGTGAAATTTGTCATGTTTATTGTGGGTCATTTTCTCAGTCCTACAATGCGTTTTGCTTTAAAGAAGAGTTGGTTACCACTACTTAGAGAAGTGGAGAAGGTGAAAGATTTTAATTGGTGTAAATATGTGTTGAAAGATCTAGTTTTGCATATTAAGAGGACACAGAGCTGTGCTAGAGGCAGTATAAGTGGGTGCATATTATTAACGGTACGTTACTTTTAAATAATTATATACTATAGATTATAAAATATACATCAATTAACACTTAATTAATGTTTTTTTTTTTTTTGCAGCTTTATACTTGGAGAAATTTTCACTTGTTGCTGAGAGGGTTAAGCCCCTAGAGAAGCGTTTGCTTCCTCGAATTAGAAACTGGTATGAGGATAAGATAAATACCAGAGTGAGGAGACTTAAAGAATTAGGCTCATTTTATAGAAAGAATGTTGAGATGGTTGATATATTAACTTGTCCAAAGGAATCTACATTTGCTATCATGCATAAGAGACATGAGATAATAGATTATGGTATGACAGAAATCAACGAGGACATGAAAGATTTGAGGATAGAAATAGCTGGGAAATTGAAGAATGTTGAAGATAACAAAAAATGATGATGGAAGAAATGCTTAAAAGGTTAGAAGTTTTTGGGAATAAAGTAGTTGGAAAATCAAAAGTATCTGATGATATATTAATAGTGAATGATGAGGTAGAAGTGGATCTAGAAGTGCATGGTGATGGAGTCAATGAAGATGGCGATGGAGTCAATGAAGTCAGTGATGCGACTAAATTATTAGGGGATATGTCATCCCAATGGACCCCAGTACCGATGAGGCTGGTAATGGTATGGGGTCTGTACAGGATATTCGCATCGCAGTAAATGGTAAATGAGGAGAAATCGGTAGCCTTGGAAAAGAAGAGAAAAGAAACAGTCACGGCAATTGTCGAAAAAAATGATGCAGTTGATGAATCTTGTAAGCGTCGTAATAGTTCAGATTACTAATAGACGCGACTGAAAAGTTGAATAAAGTTGTTCAGAAGTATGAGGTCCTAAAAATTGGGAAAAGGAAAGAAATTTGGAGGAAGAAAATTGGGAAGGAAGACACATCTCAAACTAATGCAAAAAGTTCCATGACAGTTATATGTTTGCCTTTCAATAAATTTCAATTTCAAATATTGATTAGGTTATGTTAATGTGCTAATAATAATTACTATTGATTTCAGACTATTAGCTCCAGTCCTGTCATTATTCAAGATGTTGTAGCACATTGTAGGTGGAGACATGTCATTTTTGAATGCACATTGACATTAGTAGTCATTGCTGGTATTAATTGCTAGAATTAATTAACATGCAAACCTGTGGGCATTTCAGGATACACCAATCAAGAAGATAAACATTTGCCGCTTAAACGGAGCCGATAGATCAAGGAGAGTTCAGAAATGTTGGGCTGCAGATATGTCTACCTCGTAAGTTTGCATGTGACTTGTTACAGTAAATGGTAACTTTTATGATTGCAAAGTCATGCAATAATATAAGGTTTAAATCTTAAGTGAGTTACTAGTGTCAATGAAGGATGCAGATGCTAATCGAAAATCATTCAAAACTTTGTGTGTGAATGATTGGGTTGATTCGAACATTACAAGTTGTTTCAATGCTATGAAAAATTATGTTACTCGGGAATTAGCACAGCCAGTGAGTCTTAAAGTATGGCTTCTACCATAGTTTCAGGTAAATTTTTTCGTTTGTACTACATTTTATGGAGCTATTCACATATCGTCTGGAGATTGAAATGATACTAATTTTGTTGGACTCCGTAGGCAAAAAATAAAATAAAATAAAACTACGGAAATCCACCAACAGGATCTGCACATATTAGAAAAACCGATTGGATAGAAATTACCTCAATGTTTTGATTGTTCGTTGTGGAGGCGCTGCTTTGTACGCGTCGCCCTCTACTGGTATCCACGCGACGAACTCCTCTGCAAGCGATCGGGATGCTAGCCCCTTCTGTGTTCTGAAAACTGTTCAGAACTGATCCTGACTATCTGGTAATCGGTCGTATTTCGGAGAGAGGAGGCTAGATACTATATCGCCGTTCTAGAGTTTAGGGTTTTGTTTTTCTTTAATCAGATAAAGGACGACCACCAAGAAAAGGTTAACATAACCTTTTATAGCTGTCAATATCAAAACTCTAACTGTCATCTAATGACAGTTTAATCTCGTCCGTCTATTCCTATAATCATCCAACGGTTGGATGAGTAATACTAAGTAATTAATTTCATTTATTCGATTAAATAAAATTAATTACTTATTAACTTACCAGAAAATACAATATGGAATCTGATTCCCCTTTTGTATATGTTCAACGAATCTGGACACAATCTAGATTCATTGAACGTGGACATTATGCTCACAAGATCGTCTATGCGTGTGACTCTGTAGGTTCACGTAACGTTGGCAGTGAATGAAAAATGTCCTAGACATTTATTCACAAAACATAAGCGGCCTCTAGCAAGACATTATGCTTACCCAAGTTAAGTAAATGTAATAATAATCTAGCATCAGATTTAATATTTAGTCCTTTTGTCACACGATATCCTAATTAAGTATAAGGCATGGATCAAGTCATCCTTATAAAACTTAATTAACCATTTACTTGATCACCAGACAGACTGTTCCAACAAATAATATTAATAACACCTTATTAATACTTATTTGAGTATGACCATGCATATTTTCCAGTCTTCCTTATCAAGGGGCCCATGGATATCTCTCTCTAAAGAGAGAGGGACAAATCCCTTTCACTATCTCCAATATTCAAGCCATGACGAGAAAATAAGCCAACCAATAGTCATAATGATCACCTAATTAAAAGTGATGTTTGACTATGTCAAAACATATTTTCTCCCCATGCAAGAAACATTAGGTCAAAGGATACCAAATATAAAACTAAGAAGAAATACTTATAACTTAAACCCATGCAATATTTCTTCTTCACTTTGGGTCATGTCCAATACAATATTCTCAATATGTATTTATGAATTGATTTTATATCTCATATTCATGATCAGTAAAACTTGACCATCAATCAACTTCACACTAGTTTACAAGATGTAATAAACAAGGGAAAATAAGAATAGTATTTTATTAGCTATAAGGGTTTTACTATCAAGTCACATACTTGATGACCAAGAGCATAAAATACAATTCAAAAAATACATGCTTTATAAATCATAAATGTGAGTCAATTGGTCTTAGAGCATATACTAACAACTTTTGTGAATAGTATTTTATAATGAGTTAGCATTACCCTCTTGAAGAGCGCTATAAATATTATGTAGCTCCAAATAAATTTGATGGTGATATAATGACTTACAAGAATGTGAGATGACAAATGAAATTATAAGTGAATAGTGTTAACTGATAAATATATACAAATCGGTTAATTATTCATTGTTTCTTAATTTTATTTAGATATGTGTTCTTTCCTACAGGAGACAAATCATTAGTTGTTTTTTGTTGTGGATTTAATTAAGAAGAAAATTTTATTTTTTGATTCCATGAAAATATGACAACTGAAGCCCCCAAAAAAGCATTGATCTGCTATCTGGTAAGTTCTTTTTCTAATTTGTGATCTACTAATAAGTACATTTTTTTGTACAGAAATAAATTAATATGTGTTGAATGTTTGAATATCGATAGAGGTTGGGTTTCCATGAATATTTACGAGCAGGATATTCTAACCAATACAAGCATGATACAAATATATTTCCAATTGAGGTGGTTAATGGTGCCCCCAGCAAACAAATAAGTAAGATTGTTTCAAGTTGTGTATTATAATAGTGTTTTTTGATTTAGAAATTAACTTGATTTAATGTAATAAATGTAGTGATGATTGTGGTGTTTATGTGATAAGTTCATGGACAGTATCGAGAATCTTAATCCGCAGTTTCAATTTAAGGTGAAGGAATAATATGCTTACTTATAGGAATTTTATTCTTTGTTTACAATATGCAGAATATTAACTTGTTTGATTTGTATTTCACTAGGTTGAGCAAAAGGATAGAGAAGACATTACACTAAGACTTTTGTTGGATAAAGAAAACGATATCAGAGATTTAATATTGCAATCTTTTGGTTTTGAACTAGAGCCCGCAGCTTGATGTTGCTGTTATTGTTTTGTTATTTGCTCATTTGGGATTATTTTTGCAAGATGACCGGTAATTGTGAATTGTTTAATGTTGTTGTTAATTTGATTTTGAGTATAGAATTGCTGTTAAATTTATAGTTTTGATTGTGAAATGAAATTATGGAGTATTTTAATCCTTCATGGTTAGAGTTGTTGTGTACAAGTTCTTGTTCCTCTTTGCTCACTTGGAATTATTTTTTTATTATGAACTGGAATTGTGAACTGTTTGATGTTGATATTGATTGAGTCTAGAATTGTTAGATTTTTTGTTATGAACTTTTTTGTTTACAGGTTCTTGTTTCTATTTGCAAACTAATGGCTGGTCAATTTGATATATATTTTTTAAAATTCATGGACAAATAAAAAATTAGATATGTTTAGGAATTGGTTCTAATATGGTCTTCTTGTAATAAGAACCCAATAATGGGCCTTTGAAATTGGCCCTATTAGACAAAATAGAAAAAACATGGCACTCTAATATTTGTTGGGTTAGGTTGGCTTATGAAAAACAAAAATGAAATGTTAACTGATTATTTTATGTTGGGCTTAACAACAATTATTGGATATGTTAAGGAATTGGGTTAAATTTGGTTGATTCATAAATAACAACCTAATAGTAGTCCTTTCAAATCGGGCCTACTAGAAATAACATAAAAAAATAACGGTCTTTTCAATTGGGCCAACAAGAAATAATAAATAACTCAATCTGATAATGTTGAGGTAGACAATTAAATAATAAATGGGTTGAAGACTTATCTTTTATTCGTGAAGCAGTCTTCTTCGTGTTTTTAACCAACACTACAAAAAGAAACGTTGGCTTGCCAACGGTTAAATTTTTTCTTGTGTAGAAGTATAAATTTGGTTGAAGAAATTTGTTTCCCCCTCTTTCAAAGAATTTCAGACAATGTCCTTCTTCCAGAGTTGGGCAACCTATGGATAGCACACAACCTCTTCTTTTTTTTAATTTCTTATTTCTTCTTGTATTATGTTTAGTTTTCAGTTTGGTTTAGTTTGATTTCTTAATTAATAATAATCATCATATATAGTTTTTTTTTGGCATTCAGTATTTCCATAGGCAGAACAAGCAGCCCAATAACCTAGATAGCTAACCATTTAAGGGCAGTTCTTCGATATACTAAGTCTCATTGAAACTCGCTTATAACTCAAACTAGGGGGGAAAAAGGAAAGACACACACACAGTCATAATTTCATGAGCATATGTTTAGCTCTATTATAACAATAATCATTAAGTTTTTTCAATGTAATCATGGTCGACCTAATTGGTTTTGCCGCCAGTTAGAATTCAAACAAAAATATATACAAAAGATTTTATCTAAAAAAATCATTCAAGAAAATGAAACATGTAAACTAGAAAGAACATGTCACCAATAGATTAAGTCAGATTAGCCCATTTCATGACCAAATCTTCAAAATCATTCTAATGTGTCATTCAACTTCATAACAAACAAAAAGACCCTCAAGGATGCATGTATGAGAACTCAACTTCTAAGGGGCTCTGAAGTTGTTCAAACATAGAAGATTAACAATTTTTCAATCAATAGGCTGCACATTCTCAAATGACAAGAACTGCACTTTCTATTTAATAATATTTCAATGTATGTTCAGAAGTTATAGCACTCTTAACTTTCCCTTTAAGCTATTAGATAAGGTGGAATCATTAAAGCAGAAGATCATCTGCTCGATTCCGATCACAATCCATTTATTAAAATGGGGAATAAGTATGAAAATATTGGACTTGTTGGGAAACAAATTTGGTCTAGCTTACATGCGAAGCGAAAGGTAAGGGTGATATGAGCACATGATATTCCACTCCAATAGCTTAAATTTTAGATAAGTATTGCTAGCTCAACAAGGCTCCTCTATTAAGCCTATCATCATATATAATTAATAATAATCATCGTATATAGTTCTTTTTCCTTAATTAATAAGGATTTTGTATGTTTGTTTCAGGCACATTTTGAAGACTTAGTGCGGTTTCGTACTTTCGATAGAGGTAAAACTCTTAAACTCTTAATCTCTATAGTGTGGAATATTTAATCCTTAAAGTTTATTTTTTAAAATGACTATTTTATCTTAATCTAATAATTAGTGAAATTATAATAATGATTATTGATACTTAAACTGACACATTCTTCTAGATATACCGTTTTCAAATTGTTTATATAGGAGCCGTGACTCTTAAACATAGAATTATTTTGTTTTTATTATGAATAATTTATTGTCTTTATGGGGGAGCTCGGACTCTTAAACTTTTGAGTTTTACATATTACTTTACGGGAGAGCCTTGACTCTCTTAGTTTAAACATTGCTTTACAGGGGAGCCCTGACTCTTTTACATTAAATATTGCTTTATGGGGGAGCCCTGACTCTTTTAGTTTAAATATTGCTTTACGGGGGAGCCCTGACTCTTTCATATTGTAAATTTGTTTGTTGCCTATTTGTGTGGCCTGTGTGCTTGGAAAAATATCCATATTACAGGGGAAACTCTGCTGAGATTTTCCTAAACTTATAAAACACTAATACTTTTATTTAGTGTTGTCTAGGTAGAGCAGTCTCTCTAGTTTTTGTTAAGAAATAGGTAGATTCTTCAACAATTATTTGAAATAAGTGTTTGAAATATTTACAAAAGTTTACAAACACAAAAGTTTGAAGGGTATTTTAGGAATTATATGTTTATTATCAAAGTTTTAAAGTTAAGGGAAGTTTAAGGGGTTACTTGTCCAAAAATAAAATTTAAGACCTTAAAATAAACAAAATTTTTTAACTTCTGGGCTTTTCTCAAAACGATAGAAATGTTTGTACTTCTATTACTTGTTCATTTCCAATATATCAAAAGCAACTTCTTCTTTTAGAAGTCAACTTAATACTCAAATGATTACATGAGTGTTTAAAATCTTAAAAGACAAACTCTTACACTCTAAATATTTTATAAATCACATTTAAACACTTTAAATGTAAGGCTTAGTTAGTAATGAATATTAACTTTAAATGAATATGTTTTGTTTTGTGAAGTTATGGAGGACGATCGTAGTTGGATGTATAGAAGAACTGTGCCTGGAGTTATGGGGATTAGTAGTGAGTTTCAACTAGGTATGAAGCGGTTTGTGAATTGATGCCTGAATTATGGTCTTGGTAGAGCTAACGAGTTATGGTGTCCATGTGCAAAGTGCAAGAACTTAAAGTATCTTAAAAAGGATGATGCAAAATTGCATCTTTCTGAATCAAGGTTTTTACCTAATTATAATAACTGGACTGCATATGGAGAATCTTGGGTGGGTTACCGACCGATTGTTAGGGAATGTAATATTACAAGAAATGTTGAAAGCAACACTTACCGTGAGAGTATTTTTTATGCCGCTGGTCTGGATTTGAACCCGATGCAGCGTACTACAATTATGAGGAGGCATCTAATCTCGAAGCTCAATGGTCTTATAACATGCTAAAATCTGTTGATATATCATTATATGAAGAGTGTACAAAGCATTCATAGTTGTCTGCGATGGCGAGGTTGTTGAACATGAAGTCAGAGAACAACATGTCTAAAAAGTGTTTTGATCAAATGTTACAGTTGTTGAAGAATGTATTCCCCGAAGGTAATAAGGTGATGGATGATTGGTACTAGAAGAAGAAGATGGAAAAACTCGTGAATGCAAGCAATAGCGAATGCTTTAAGTGTTTATTATGGGATCCGTCTAAACATGTGAAATCGTGTCATGGATATTTTGTTAACGGGTTTAGGTTTCATACAAAGAAAAAAGGTTCTGGTAGTCTTACATATAATTGTAGTGTAGGGGTTAAAGGTGATTATCATTAGATTTTAAATTAGATAATTGAGGTCCGATATTCGGGAAGACCAAGTCAATCGGTCATTCTTTTTAAGTGTGATCAGTTTGATTCACATTTTTAAATCGAGGTCTCAAAATTCATGATAAATATAAACTTGTGGAGCTACGCATTAAAAAGAAAAATACAGAGGGATACGATCCTTTCATTTTATCCCAACAAGCCGAACAAGTGACCTACGTCCCATACCCTACACCTAAAAGACAAAAAAGTGATTGGTTGGCTGTAATGAAATCAAAACCTCGTATTTTAGATGTACCTCTAGTGGAAGTTCCATTTCAAGAAGACATTGATATTGCCGAGACTTCAAGGATAGATGTTGATGTTCAAGACATTGGAACTCTCGTTCACGAGTCGGATGAGTTAGAATCGGTAGACATTCCGGGGAGAAGTAGTATTGTAGATGAAGATGAAAATAATGAAGATGAAGAAGAGTTCAACTGGGAGTCAGATGAAGAAGAGGAAGAGGAAGAGTTTGAATCGAAGTCCGATTCCGAAATGTAGAATGTCTAATTGGTAATTTGTTTAAGTACTTGTTTGTTTCCTTTTCTCTTAATTTATGTTTAAGTAACTTTATTTCTAAATAACTTGTATGTTTTATGTTCTCTTAATTTATGTTTAAATGACTTTGTTTCTAAATAACTTGTTTGTTTCTTTTTGCCGTTATGTACCTTTAAATAACTTTCTTTTTAAGTAACTTTCTAAAATTGTTTAATTTTTTATATTGTAGATGCTACGTGGGAGTAAAAAGAGGGCTCACCCGGCAGCGGCTTCTACTTCGGTTGAGACGTCTACTATGGGGGTAGCAGCTTCTATTCCGACGACTTCTACTCCAGTTGAGATGTCTACTACTCTGGTTGAGACGTTTACTACTTCGGCTTCTATTCCTCCGGGGACGTCTCTTTCTCCGGCAACTGCTTTTACACCTCCAGAGATGTCTACTCCTCCGGTAGCGGTTTCTACACCTTCGGCAACCTTGACTCTATTTCCACAGCTGCCATACTCGAGTCCAGTACCCACGTTTACTTCTTCTTTGGCTTCATCTAGTGCGGGTATGTCATCGAGCTCTGCCCCTTCATCATGCACGTCCATCGACACTTGCCCCTTCACCTGTCCCTTCATCTTAGGGTGTTGTTGACTCTCGCATCCTTATCTTACCGATCACTGTCAGGTATATGTCGTAGCCTACCTTGAATTATTGTTGTTTTATGGAATTGTTGTTTATTAAACTTGGAACATATGTTTGTTACATATGGAATTGCTATTTGTTAAACTTGGAACATATGTTTGTTACATATAGAGAAGTAGTTATATATTATTTTAATTGATTTTATTGGAATTGTTGTGTACTTGTTGCTTTGTATGCCTAGGAATTGTTAATTTTATAGGGAAACTCTGGTAATTTTTTTTAAAACTTAAACGTCACTATTTGTTTCTTAAACTCTTTATTTTTTATTAATTAATTAAATGTACTTGTATTTTAACATTTGCAAAGCTTCAACAAGCAATCAGACTGTGCAAAGGTGATGATTGAAATCATAAAGGCACATTTTGTTGAGGCACATCTGAGTTTGGGAAGGTCCCAGATAGAATGAAGAACATGTGTTATATAAAGTTTGTGGTAAGTATTTATATAAAAGTAACTACATGAACTTTTAAATATATAAGCTTATATTAATTAACTACTTATGTGTTGTTGCAGAAGAGGTATTGATGGGACCCGATGCATGAGCGTGCCATTTTGGACGCTTGGCATGAACGGGCTTTATTACGATATAAGGACTTGAAGTACGAGGTGCGAACCGGCGGGTATCAGCTAGACTGGATGACTACCGCACAGTACACGAGTCTTTGTGATGAATGGGGTTCGATCGAAGGCATACAATAAGGGGCACAAGAGAACCGGCTGCAAAGGTGTGGTGGCCAGGGGCCTAGCAAGCATATCGGCGGGTCTAGGTCTTTCATTGAGTGGGTAAGTCAATTTAGTTTCCATATTTAATTATTAGCAGTTTTTTAACTTAAAACCATATTTTCTTATAACTTATAGGTTTTTTTTAATTATCTTTATATTTGAAAACTCATTTATGTTTGCAGCGGGAGAAGATGGACGAGGCCTTTACACAGTCAGAAATGTATGTCATACTACAATAGTAGAAGGGACAGTGGATTGATACATGGTCCGACCAATTTTGGGTGAGGTTGTTTAATAGTTTAAAACCAATTCTCATATTATCATTTATTACTCTATGCTTATTGTATATTGCTTAACAGTAACTTATTAATGTCCTTTTTGTATAGGCCAAATATCAAGAGCTGAAGGCGAACTCGGAACGCCTTCATATTAAGATCGACTCACCCATTCTAACTGACGAGCAGTTGATGTTCGAGGCTGTCGGTGCTAGCAACAAGAGCCCTGTCTATGGTTTCAACTCACAGTCTACAGCTGGTATTACAGAGCACCATGGAAGTAGCAGCAGCTCGTCATCAGTTCCTTCGGTGTCTTCCATTGTAGCCCACGAGGCCTGTATCGAGAGAGAGAGGAGGTTATAGGGATACATGCAGCAGACATAGGAGAAGTTTGTCAGCTTCATGACATCATTCGCATCTCAGTGTGGAGTGCAGTTGGATTCGGTAGCTATTCTCTTCCCTCCTTTCCCACTGCCGGATGATGACCCCACAACTCAGCTACCGACCCGTCCTCCCTCCTCTAGCCCACCTCCACCTCCACCTCCACGTACCTAGACTTTATGATATTTTTATATATTTGACATTTGATATTATATTATATATTTTAGACTTTTTTATATATTTGTATTTGATATATATATATATATGTATGTTTTCTACTAAAATTTAGTTGATTGTATTATAGATGTTTTTATGGATTTTATATTATTTGTGGCTGCTGTTGGTTTTTAATTTCAGGTGGATAGTTAGAATTATGACTAAAATATTTTAAAAAATAAAAAATTACTAACAAATATTCGGTCGGTAAATAATTATATTTTTTTAAAAAATAAATTAAGTTACTGACCGAGATTCGGTTGCTAAATACAATTACCGACTGAAGTTTTTGCTCGGTAACTACGGAAAATCGATCGGTAAGTTAATATTTAATTTATATTTTTTTAATTATGAAAAAAACAGAGTTACCGACTGAAAATTCGGTCAGAAAAAGTTACCGACCAATATTTTATTGTGTCATAGCCAGTTGCCAACCAAAATACTGCGACTGACCTTTTCGATCGATAATATGTCAATATCTCTCTTTTATAGACCGATTACTGACCATTTCGTCAGTCGGTAAAAGGTCAAATTCTTGTAGTGAACAACAATTCAGCATAAAAAAAAAATTTAAATGTGAGTAAGAACGAACATCTGAAATCCACAACCAAATATCAAATTGTCATTTTACAAACACATTTTCATCACACATTTCTTGAACATCCCCCATTCGAGTATTTACTATGCTTGAACTTGATTCAATTTGGGAAAATAGATTGAACTCATAAATTAATAGAAACTAAAAAAATTTAAACAAAAAAAGGACTAAGAACAGTACTTCCTTCCCATTCAGAGATTGGACATGGTCAAGCCTTCGCCTTAGATTCCTAACCTCCAACAACAGATCATTGTATATCAATGTAGTGCACTTCCATATGTTATGAAGTGCAACTTAATTTATACAGAAAGGGAGACAAAGGAGGTTTAAGATAGTTTAATAGAGATTAAGAAACCTAAACAATTTTACCATTTCAGAATTTCAAAACAGAATCTCCGCTGCAACAGACGATAAAGGTGTGTCTGATATACTCTCACCCTTTTGTTCTTCGTACGACGAACACATTGAGCAAAGTGTAAACCGCCCATTAGTCTACTCCTAACGAATTCAGAGTGCCTGGAGAATTCCTGCTCTGAGGCCAAAATATTTTGCAGTCTAGTCCACAAAGCCGATCTTCAGTTAATTTAGGCAGTATCTTTTCTGTACACAACATCCATTCCAGTGGTGGACCAGGTACAATGGCACGACATTCTGGGAAAACTTGCCGGCTAACCCTGTCACCAAGGTGGAAAAACCTTCCCACTGGACCTTCAAGTAACAACCTTTTCTGATTCAATTTTATGATTGACTCACTATCGGTCGGGAACTTTACATTTTCCCAAGGCTTCCATAAAATCTTAAATCACAGGATTTGATCTTCATTACAGAATCTAACTAAAAGAAATGATCCATTATAACCCAAGGAAACACACAAGTAGCAACTTACCTCTTTTTCTTCTAGTCCATCAAGAGCGTCCCTGAACTTCTAAAAACTTGACGAAATAACACGATTTAACCAATTTTCAGAACTCCACCTCCACATTTGTGGAAAATGCTTCACCTCTGCCTTACGAAACCAATATGGAAGGAGCCTCAAACATTCATATATCCATACCTTAAGAGTAGAACATTAATTCTTAACTGGCTGTATGTGAAAATTTACTATCAATTAAAAAGATTAAATGTCTACCTCCCAAACAAAACTTAGGTTGCTGATACTCTTTGTTTTCTTACAGGATATTGCACACATAAACCTAAACAAAAAAGACATGATAGCACCTTCCCAATTGTATTCACTTAACTTATCTACATCTTCTATTACTAGGAGACACCACAAGTAAATTGTATCTCCGGTGTTGTTGAAAATTGTTCGTCCTATAACAAATAGGAAAAAAAATCCTTGTAATTTGGGCAATAGCTTCCTCAAATTTCTCATCAATTATTACTGAGTCTAAAAAATTACAAATCTCTAAAATCTTAACAGAACTGTCGGTATGGGATAGAGGTAAGAACCCCAAAAGATTCTCGATGTATTCAGGTCGGGATGTAATTTGCAAATCCAATTGGATTTGTTTGCCTCCTACTGATAATCCTGTAATAGCATAAAAATTAAGTGGGGTGAGAGTCATCTCACCGAACGGTAGATGGAATGTATTCGTGGTGTCCCACCATCTCTTGGCAAGTAAGAATGGCAATTTCTGATCTCTCTCGGCATTAGGAACAAAATCCAAAAATATTCCAAATCTTGCTTTACATCGTTTCTCCCTCACCACATCTGGTAATTTCTGCCATCTTTCGTGTGTATCTAAATTGGATCCCCTAGAGTAAATCGGGTATCCTTCCTGTTAAAACAATAGTTAAATTAAATTATCAAAATGAACTTAATTTGTAATTCACATCCTCAAATATAAATTTACAACAATCTTAATACCTTCCTCTCTATGTTAAAAAGGCTTAACAGATGAGAATCGAGATCTCGAATTAAATCACTGGAATAGTAAACTTTATTTTTTTAATTCAAAAGCTGCTCCAATGGCAGTGAAGTGTTTATCGGCTTTATTTTTTTTAATTGAAAATTGTGCCTTCATGGAGCCCTTGATGGAGTCCCAGTGAAACTGTCCATAATTTTAGTTACAATCTATTGGGTGATAATGTAATGTTGGGAATTTCATTTACAGGCCACTTGGCCCATTCTGATATTGAAGGAAACAAGAACAATATTGGGCTCTCATGTTCCTTTACCACCAGGTCCCAATCTCGGCCCATACAAGTCATTGAGTTGGAGTGTTTTTCTTATTTATCAAATCTCAGCCCATGCAAGTTATTTCAGTATGAATTTTTTTAATTAACGTTAATCTAAATAGCATTTAAATTAAATTACATACACAAATGTCTCAATAATAATTTTTGTTTGGCATCTAATTCAAATCAAACGCAAATGCAACTCCCGATTTATTCCCATCAACATCAAATTTATTCCCATCAGCATCAAATGGATCTTCAATTCCTTGCTTTTGAAACAAATTTGCTCATGTCTTTTATTTTGATCAACATGCCTATAAGTAATCAATATAATTGTTACACAATTAATATTACAATTTCATAAATAAGTTCCATAGTTTTCAGGAAAATTGTTTAAGTACCTACATATGCTGTATTTCAAAAGCTTGTCTTTTTAGTGAATGATTGACCTCCTCTTTTGTTGCCCTTGGTCTGGCATATCATTGGATCCCACAACTGTAGCCTCAGAATATTGTACATTTGACTTACTTATTCCTCTTCATTACCCCCATTCTTTTGTAACCACAATGACTTCAAATGCGCGGTCTCATGTTCTATTAGCTGTTTTCCAATCTCCCCTACGAACTAAAAACCCCAGACACATACTATATAACCTATAAAATGCATTTGCATCTTCAACAGAATCAAATGACATCGCAAATAACTCTTCAACACTAATATCATCAAATATTGGATCTTCTCCTTCACCATTTTCACCCACTCCTATTCCATTCTCTTCACTTTCAACATCTTCACCATATCTTCATCTTTATCACCTTCATCATCTTCACTTAATCTTCATCATGTTCATCTTCATAATCTTCACCTTCATAATATTCCATTTCACGATTATACGAATTGCTCAAATCCTTTAATGCCACCCTTTTACCCTTCCTGTTGCTTCCTTCCGTATCTAAATTCACACTGTTCAGCCTTCCATATCTAAATTTAGGTAGTATTTGGAAAATACCTATGCCATAATCAATAAAATATAGGAAGTAAGAAACAAACGTTTATATGCTCATAACACTACCTTTCTCTATAAAACATGTACTTTTCGTTCTAATATGTCGGTTGTTTGATGAAATTCCTTTTTTCCAAATATTTTATTTATTTTAAACTCTGTAACTCATGTTTTGCATCAAAATTATTCTCTAAAATTTTATACCTATTTAATAAAACTTTGTACTCCATATTCTTAACCATGTATAACATAACTCTTCCATTACCGGTAACGTGTGTGTTTTACTTTCCATAACACGCTATTGATGTAAAGCTTGTTTTCTTTATAAAAAATCGAGCATTCTCATTTTAACATGCTCTTTATGCTATTTAATAAGTTTCATTTTAAACTTATTAAAATTATGCTATTCTCATTTTCCAAATATTGTATTTATTTTAAACTCTGTAACTCATGTTTTGCATCAAAATTATTCTCTAAAATTTTATACCTGTTTAATAAAACTTTGTACTCCATATTCTTAACCATGTATAACATAACTCTTCCATTACCGGTAACGTGTGTGTTTTACTTTCCAAAACACGCTATTGATGTAAAGCTTGTTTTCTTTATAAAAAAATCGAGCATTCTCATTTTAACATGCTCTTTATGCTATTTAATAAGTTTCTTCACTTTTAAATCCTTTATTTTCAACACAAAGAAAAAATACTTCATTGAAACTCTAGTATTCTTTTCTGACTTTGGGCTATTAAACAAATCCGAGTTTCTTTATGTTTCTTTAAACACAATACACACATTTTAAACTACCTCATGTAGTCTAGCTATTTCTGACATTCTTTTCTAAAATATAATTTCTAATTCTACACCTTTTATTTTCACACCATTACAAAAATTAATCCAAGAAGTTTTGTTTCTAAATGATAAAAGAAAAAAAATCATTTTCAATAAACACAACAATAATTTATTTTTACCTTAATTAATATTTCTTCAAATTGCCTCCACCAAGCTTTCTTCTTTTCTCTTCTTCTTCTTCAATTTTTTTTCCCATATTTGTTGTCTTCCTCTTCTAGTTTTTTTTTATTATTTATCTTGCTTCAACTACATCAAATGTGTCCCAAAAGTGGGTTTATATTTTAACTTCATGGAGTAAATTTGTGATAAGATGTTTAACTACTTTTATTTATTATAAATTTCAGCTTTTTAACAAAAACATTCAATAACGTCCCAGTTGAGGCAATTCGTTTCTTCGTTTCAACATAGTACTATCCCCAACTTGTTTGACCGGCAACTACCCATTGCTTCTTTTGCTCCGAGATCTGTGCCCGCTAGCTGTTGGCCATCGGACACCCCTTCATCGTGGAGAAATACCCACTTTCTACGCTTTAGAATTCTTCCTCAAATACAAATAATAATTGTTAAAATTCCCAAAGCTAATTTTAATTTTATGATTCACACAAGTGCATGTCAAAAGTTATACATTTTTATAAAGTATTCGTAAATTACATTTGACATCATAAGCTTTCCAAAATCGAAAAATCTGAAATGTACTCCATCACCAAAATTTAGATTCCTCTTGAAAAACGAATCAAGAAAACTTGTAAAGATCTTGTGAAGCACCATCTTATAATACTGAATAGTTTGATTTTATGAATCACAAGGAGATTTCATAAGTCATACATTTTTGTAGAGTATTCAGAAATTGCATTGGATATGAATATGATCATAAGCTTTTCAAATTGAAAAATTCTAAAATGCACTCCTTTTTCCTACCATAAAAAAAATTTATATTTCTTTTGAAAAACGAACCATGAAAACTTATGAAGATCTTGTGAAGCACCATCTGCAAATTGCCCATGACTTCATATGCACATCAAAATAAAACTGCAAAAACCCTAGAAGCATAAAACAAAAAAGTATAAAAAACATGCAAACCAAGAAGAGCTCCTTTTCTGGCTGTAATTTCACAAAAGAATAACATGTTTTTTTTCCAGAATAGTTATATGGACGGTAGGTAATCTTATATGGGAGAGGAATTTGATCCTAAAATTTATTTTTAAAACCTTTAATATTATCCCATTACATATTCCAACACATTAGAGATAAATATGATTAAAAAATTTTAGTGCAAAAACTCCTTGTTTTTTGGAGTAAAAACTAGGCAAAGGTCCAAATGAAACGTATTAAAAAAATTAATAGCAAAACTCTTTTCAAAATCCATATTATATATTAGAAACCTTTCAAATTCCTTGAACTATTCACTTTCACTAATAAAAAAAAATTCTTAATTTCAGAAAAAAAAAAAGACTTTTCGTATTCTAAAAAATGCCTTACAGATTCCAACTTGTTAAGACTATTCATATCCTCCATTTCATCCTTATTTGTTACACATATCATACCATTTTCAGATCATTCTTTTTCTTTAAGGGACATTTTCAGATCATTCTAAAACACTAAAAATAATATATAACTATAAATATAGTTTTAGACTATAATTTTAAACTATAATTCTATGTTTCAATTATAAGCTGTAGTTATAATGTGACGCCCACTCGGTAAGCACCTCGGTTGATCTTGAGAGGGCGAGTGACGTTAACGTAGTAGTCGGGGTCTACCGTAGTAAAACTTAATAATTTATGGTACGTACTATTTAGCGGTTTGGAATACTCGATAGTCTTATGTATGGTTAAAGTGGTATATTTTCTTTTTATGGAGAAATACTAATTTTTTTATTAATTTTAATAATATTATTATTTATTTATTTATTATTATTATATATTAGGGTGTGTTTTTAAAAATTAAAAAAAAAAATTGTTGGCCACTTGTCAAGCATGAAGTGCCACTTGGCATCTTGCATGCATTTTGGTATGTCTATATATATATATATATATATATATATGGGTTATGAGGGAAGAGAAAACTACAGAAATTTTTTTCTTTTCCCTCCCCCTCCCCATTATCTCGGTTTCCCAGCAGCAACAGATAACTATTTCTTTTTTTTGGTTTTATTTATTTATTTTTTCCTTTTCCTTTCTTGTCCTTGCTTTCTTTTCCTCCTTATAGCCTTCTGCCGTTTTTTTCCCCTCTTCCTTTTTTGCTGTTTTGATTCTTTTGTGTGTCTTGCTCCATCTTTTTCTTTTTTTTTTAGTCATTTAGTAATCGTATGATTTTGTTAAGATTTATTTTATTTTTAATTTTTGTGTTAATTTCTCTTATTTAATCTTATATAAATTTATTTGTTTAATTTTTCTTGGTATAATTCTTTTACCTAAAATGATTTATATATATACCTAAATTTTTGGTAAATGATCTTAAAGTATTTTATTTTATGTATATATTTTTAGTACACATAATGATTTATATTTTCAAATATATATGTAGTATATATTTTCGAATGTCTAGTTTCAGTATTTATATATCTTAAATATATGTTTATATGTACAATTTTAATATATAACCTTTGTGTATATATATATTTATATGCATGGTCTTAGCATGCATATTTATAGATACATATTTCAAATATTGATCTATATGTATATTTTTTCCCCTCACGTGAAGCTTGTATATATATAAATATATTTGAGGTGTTGTATATCATATGGAGTTAAGTATGGTGTTAGTATAAATATCGATATATTTGCATGCATGGAGATTTATACCTAATTGTAGGATATGAAGTCTTAATATATATATATATATATGTATATATATGTATAATTGTTGTAAATGAATTTTAATATATAACTTTATACATATACATGTTTGTGGTATGTATAATCGTTGCAAATGATTTTAATATATATAGTTGGTAAATATGTGTATATATATATATATATTTTTTTTAGTATATATGGGATTTTCTTTTTATATAAATAATTTTAGTGAATAAAGTCTTGTTTATCTATATCTTTTAGTACATAACTTTATATATACTTTTATATATAGCTTTTGTAACTAGTTTTGGCATTCATAAATTTGATACGCATTTTTATAAATGACCCTAGAAAATGATGTTAGCACTTATGGTTTGTATGTATAATTTTGGTACACTTGACTTGCATGACTAAGCTTGATATATATATACACCTACTTTTTGTGTATGGCGTTAGTATATATATATTTTTGGTATCACTGGTAGGTTCATATGATTTTAGTATGGATGGGATAAGAAGTGTAGGCTCGTTAGATTAGTATATATGCAATTATATCCTAGATTCGTAAGAAGTTATCATCTTTTATTTTTTGTAGACAAATAGAAATGTGTGGATTTATACTTAAGTGTTTGTTGGTGTCATGTTTGTAGGATTATAGTACCAGAGCCGCATCCAGGTGAGTCCACAAAACCCTATTTTCTAATATTTGTAAATATTACGGGCCTTGTAAGGCGTGTTTCCTGAATCTGTTAGAAAATATTTACTACGTTCATCATGTACAATTTTTGGAGATGTTCTCCATAATGTGTTACCTGTTTTCTTAGGAAATGCATAGAAGCCGTGCTCCATATAGGTGTCGTGTTTTTTATAAAATGGTTTATAATTGCTATGAAGCAGGATTTGACTGTATACAGGTTTTCTAGGAAAATTTATATATGATGGAAAAATATTCTAGTTAGAAAAGCTACACTAATTTGACATGTATGAGTATACATCTGGCATATTTATGTGAATTTCGCATAAACATGGGGTGAACTAGCGGATGGGGATTTTTATTAAGTATTAATGACCTGATTCTGTCATGACGGTCGGTCAAGCGGCCTTTCTTTTTGTAAACATATGAGAAAACCCCATTCCGACCAGAGTTACAGTTCTGGATTATGTTTAGGTGTTCGGAAGCGTTAGAGGGTTGCACTGTACGTAGCTAGTCCCAAGTATGAGGGCCTCTTACGATGGTGTGGATGATTCAGACGTGAGAGAGTGGATCCACTTGAAGGGAGCGTAGAACGCAGAGGGTGTGGCCCAATCGGTCTATGTGGACACCGCATCATGCTTTACGGAGGGGCTCGATACCGAGGTTGGTACCAGGACAGGCTGGTAAGTGCTTCAGGAATCTGTAGCCTGATGTTTTGACCAGCTTTGGGAGAGCGGCTGTTTGGTAATCGAGCGCTCGTATGGTGTTCGACTGGTATTAACTACGAGATGCTAGACTTGTTTCCAATGGCCTCGTTTTGGGATCCGGACCTTGTCCGTTGAGCCCGATTGTAGCATTGCATGTTTCTTTGCATTCGGGTATAGAAGCTGCGCTAATGTGTCTTGATTCGCTCAGACATCCCAGCTGCGCTTAAAACCCTTATTCCGGTTCAAGTATCAGTATTGTTAAAATAAAGTGTTTTCTTAGAATATTGCAAAAAATAGTTTCGTGAAATTGCATCATCATTATTTCAAAGAAATCACTGAGACGCACACACACACACGTAGACTCACTGAGCGTTCGCGCTCACATTTTTCATTTTTTGTTTTCTCCTCAGATCAACTCAGGATAGACAGAGGGACGATAAGTCGTTGAAGTTTTAGGCATGGAATCTTGGACCATATCTCTCTAGAAGGACATGTTTATGCTTTGGTTGTCACGTATTATGTTTTGTTTTTCTTAGACTTGGGCCAGGTGTAAAGTTCTTCTGTTTATATTATCATAAGGTTTTGCTGGTATAAGACCTTTATTTTGTATTGCAACAGTTTTAAGAAGTTTTTTTTTTTTTAAATCTTGTGTTTGGAACGAACTAGTGGTAACAAGTTTATTTAAGTTTTTCCGCTACATATTTTGTGTATATACATTTAGTGTTGTCCTGGGGTTGCACTCTCGTTTTTGGGACTTATAGTCTAGTGCCGAGAGGCACGCAGATACCCTACTCAGCGTAGTTGACCTAGTGGCAGGGTTGGAGGTGTCACAGGTGGTATCAGAGCATCTAGATTCATTCCTAGGTTTGAACTGTTGGATTTTACACGAGCTATAGGAGTTAACTGTTCAACCTTGATGTCAATCATTCGATTTCTTGGTTAGTGCTGACCTTAAGATTTTATTTTTTAGGTAATAGATGGCGCATCATACCCGTAGATGGATATATCAGGAGGGTGTACTTGTGAGCGGGTCCAGTGGAACGACCCCCTCATCATCATACTCCGTTAGGGAGTTGTACTAGAGAGAGAGCCAATCCCCATTATTGACCTATCAGATAGCGAGACTATAGAGGGACCGGCGGTACAGAGAGTGGAGCCTGGGGTGTCAATCGAGGAAGACCCCAGCGAGGCTAAGTCTAATGTAGGAATGCTACTTGAGGAGGAGGGAGCGACACCAGCACCGGTGGATGCTGAGGGTATGGACACCCTCGCAGTGAGTGGATCCCTAGTACCGTTATCACCCATTAATGGCTATTGTTTATGGAGCGGGTAGCAGGTGGAGGCCGCCGGACAGCGGATTGCCAAGCTGAGAGAGGAGATTTCTAGGATGAATGCCTTGTTTTATACGGCTCGCCAAGCACACCGACAGGAGGCAGCGAGGACCGCTATGCTGGAGGCTTAGCTCGTCCAGGTGCGGGAGGCGCACGCGTCCAGAGAGAGGGAGATTTAGGAGCTGGTTGGCAAGCGGGACTGGCTTAGACGGTTTATCGCCCAGTTTCTTGGTACTATTAGGGATTCAGTGGACAATGCCCGCACCGAGCTGGAGTCCTGGCCAGGAGGTTCTGGTAGCCAACACTCTTAGGCGGATTAGGCTTGGGATAGGGTGTAAGGATTTTTGCGTATATAGTTATTTGGACATATATAAGTGGTGATTGATTGAGGCTTGATGTAGTAGCCTTAGAATAGTGGATGGGAGGTTCCCGGGTTTTTTGGATATGTATAGTAACCCGGTCACATATTTTTGGAATGATTGGACCAGGATGATTTGTTTGTGACACCACTTATGCTAGAAATCCTGATTTTGAGATATATATATATATATATATATGTTTATGTTTATATGAACGTGTTAATGTTGGTGCATGTGATGAGTTTGTACATCTACTTGTTATAGAGTTGCTGCAAACTTATAAGTGATGAAACTTCCGGTGTTTAGAAATTGTCAGATTCAGGACCTTCCAACTATGCGGACGAGGCTGTGTCCAAGAATCCTCAAAGCAGACAGCCTAAACCTACTGGGGAAACCATACCTTGTCTAGAGCGAGCTATGCATACGGTAATGGAAAATTTCATGATTAGAAGGACGGAGTTGTTAGAAATTTCAATCACTACAAGGAGAAATGAGCGAGTACTTGCCATTGGAACAGATGAAGCATTAGAATGATTTTTGAAGTTTCGACCACTAGAGTTCTATGGAGAAGTTGAGCAAGAAACCAAAGCAGAACTATTTCTTGAAAAACCTAAATGATATTTATGACACCCTTAGGTATGAGGATGCCCTGAGAGTAACATTCGCAGCTTTTTGACTCCGTGAAATGGCAAAGGATTGGTGGCTTAGAGCTTCCGAAGCTCGGGCACTCAAGAACCAACCATAAACCTGGATTGATTTTCAAGAAGAGCTCAAAAGAGAATACGTACCTCGATGGGTTCGTGAGCAGTGAGAGGATGAGTTTCAGCAATTGAGACAGGGTAACCTGACAGTTGCCCAATATACGACAAAGTTTAATAGGTTGGCTAAATACTGCTTAAGATTGATAGATACGGATGAGAATAAGACGTGGCAATTTGTGAAAGGATTAAGGGCGGAACTATAGTGGGCATTGGCACCCTTACCACCAATGGGATTCGCAGTAGCAGTTGAAGCTGCCATAAAGACGAAAATGGCAGATCAAGCGGTTACACAGAGGAAAGCAGCTATAAGCTCAGCTGCAACCCCCTATAAATGTCCTGTACAAGGACCCTGGAAATCTAGAGATTTTAAGAGACCCTGTGGTGAACAAAGGATCGGGAATGGAGGCCGGCAAACCCTAATCCCTGGAGGAGTCCATAGAGTATGTACATACTGTAGACGAAGTGGACATATGGCAAACACGTGTTATCGGAAGTTAAGATTATGTTTCCAGTATGAGAAACTAAGACATACCAAGGACCAGTGCCCTGGGATACAATAAGTACCTTCGGAGACGTCCAGAAGACCAGGCTGACCCCCGGTTATAAGAGGAGCCACAAAAGGAAGAAGTAATAAGCCACAAGTGAAAGCGAAAGTTTATATGTTGGATGGATTGCCCATGAATACTGAAGCGGACGTAGTTGAAGGTATGATTCCAATCTTTTCTCAACCAGCAAGAACACTCATTGATCCTGGAGCTACACATTCTTTTGTGAGTTTGCATTTCATAAGCACATTTCTATTCCCTCTATTGACATGCATTATCAGTTGTTAGTTAGCACTCCTATGGGTGTAAGTAGGATGGCTGAGGTAAAGTACCCAGGTTGTGACATCTGGGTCGAAAGTATGGTTTTAGTCGGTGATTTAATTGCCTTATCCTTTGAGGGTTATGACTTGATACTTGGGATGGACTGGTTAGCTAGGCATTACGCTCAAGCAGACTGTCGACGGAAGTTGGTTATGTTTAGTAGACCGGGTATGCCAATCCTGGTGTTTCAAGAGAAATGGACGAAACGAGAGAATCCCTTTTTGTCAGGCATGAAAGCCAGGAGGTTACTATGGAAAGAATGTCAAGGGTAAGGAAGAGGTAAGATTAGAAATAATACCTATAGTAAGGGAGTTTGGGGATGTATTTCTTGAAGAGTTAATAACGCTACCCCCAGAACAAGAAGTGGAGTTCAGCATAGAATTGGTACCTAATGCTAAACCAATATCTCGAACTCCATAGTGGATGGCGCAAGAAGAGTTGAAGGAATTGAAAAAGCAATTACAAGAACGGTTACAGCAAGGATACATCCGTCTAAGTACATCTCCATGGGGTGCGCCAGTTTTGTTTGTAAAGAAGAAGGATGGAACCCTTAGGATGTGTATTGATTACAGAGGATTGAATAGTGTGACCGTCAAGAACAAATATTCACTACCCCTCATTGATGAGTTATTTGATCAACTCCAAGGAGCGGGATGCTTTTCTAAATTGGCCCTAAGACAGGGTTATTACCAAGTCAGGATAAGCGAGAAGGATATCCCGATAATGGCTTTCAATACAGCATATGGGCATTATGAGTTTGTGGTTATGCTGTTTGGATTGACTAATGCACCGGCGACTTTAATGGATCGATGCGTAAAGTCATTAGTCCTTACTTGGATAAGTTTGTGGTGATTTTCATAGACTACATCCTTGTTTATTCACCCAACCCTGAAGCTCATGAACAACATCTTCGAAAAGTGTTGCAAACCCTACGAGAGCATAAGCTTTATGCCAAGTTCAGTAAATGCGAATTTTGGATGAGTCAAGTAACTTTCTTTGGATATGTTATCACCCAGGAAGGGATTTCGGTGGATCCGGCAAAAATAGAAGCGGTAACTTATTGGGCGCAGCCCAAAACACCAACCGAAGTATGTAGTTTCTTGAGCATGGCAGGATACTACTGGAGAATCATAAAGGACTTTTCTAGGATTGCTGGACCTTTAACACAATTAACCAGAAAAGCAATCAAGTTTGAATGGATGGAGAAGTGTGAGAAGAGTTTTCAAGGATTGAAGAATCTACTGACTTCGGCAGCAGTGTTAACCTTCCCGATCCGAACAAGGAATTTTCATTGTACACCGATGCTTCAGGAGAAGATCTAGGAGCTGTGTTGATGCAAGACAGGAAGGTTGTCGCTTATATTTCGAGAAAATTGAAGGATCATGAACAGAATTATCCCACACATGATTTAGAATTAGCGGCCATCATGTTTGCGCTAAAGAAGTGGCAACACTACCTATATAGAGCCAAGTATGAGATCTTCACTGATCATAAAAGCTTAAAATACTTGTTTTCTCAGAAAAACTTGAACATGGGACAACGTCAATAGATGAAATTGCTGGAGGAGTATCGACGGCCGATTAACTATCATCCAGGAAAGGCGAATGTGGTGGTGGATGCATTGAGTAGAAAAGTGAAGATATCAAGTTTTAGCTTAACCTCTATCCTACAACAAGATATTAGAAGCGCCAAAGAGAATAATATGGAGTTCCAGGAGTTTAAAGGCCTTGAGAAAGCTAAGAAGCTAGAAGATTTTCGAACATTAGAAGCTGATGGGAGCTTACTTTCGGAATCGGTAGTGTGTACCCAATGACACTGAACTTAAGCATCAGATTCTAGAGGAAGCCCATAGAAATAAGTATTCAATGCATCCTAGAGAGAATAAGATGTACAAAAGACTTAAAGCAAAAGTTTTGGTGGAATGGAATGAAGAGAGAGATTGAGGTGCATGTAGCAGCCTGTCTTACAAGTCAAAGAGTTAAGGTGGAGCATCAAAAGTCAACAAGACTACTACAACCGCTACCTATTCCCGAATGGAAATGGGATTATGTAACATGGATTTTGTCACAGGCTTGCCCCAGAACAGGGGATATAAGGATGCTATCTGGGTAACCATTGATCGTTTAACGAAAGTGGCTCATTTTATCGCCATTAGTATGACCTACCCTTTGGACAAGTTGGTGCAGATTTATGTAGACGAGATTGTGCGACTTCATGGAGTACCTGTCGATATTGTGTCAGATAGAGACCCAAGGTTTACCTCAAGGTTTTGGCCCAAATTCCTTGCAGCGATGGGGACCAACCTTAGTTTCAGTACTATAGCAAACCCCCAAACCGATGGACAAACCGAGAGAATAATTCAAGCCCTAAAGGATATGTTGAGAGTTTGTGCCTTAGATTTTAGGAACATATGGATTGAAAATCTCGCTTGTGCTGAGTTTGCTTATAATAATGGCTACCACTCTTCAATAGGAATAGCACCGTTTGAAGCATTGTATGGTAAGAAATGCAAAACACCCTTATACTGGGATGAAGTTGGAGTTCGATCTCATTGGAAACAAAAGAACCTGATGCCAGAGTTGGAGGAAATGCATAAACATGTTAGGATAATATGAGATCGACTTCGGGCAGCCGAAAGTAGACATAAGAGCTATGCCGATAATCGAAGAAGGGACCTGGAGTTTAGTTGGGGAGATCGAGTTTTCTTGAAACTCACGTCACATCGCGGAAAGCCTAGATGTCCAAGGGGAGGAAAGTTAAGCCCCCGATATGTCGGACCATTTGAGATTATTAACAGGATTGATAAAGTGACATATCTGTTAGCCTTACCGAGTGAATTGATAGGTATAACATGACATGTTTCATGTATCACAATTGAAGAAATATCATCCTGCACCGGATCATGTGCTCAATGATGACCAACTGGAGTTACGTGCCGATCTGTCCTACGAAAAAAAATCAATAGAGATTATAGAATGAAGCGTAAAAGAGTTACGTGGGAGACAGATTCCAATATGTAAAGTTGTATGGAGGCATCATGGAATTGAGAAGGCAACCTGGGAGACTGAGGAATATCTGAAGAAAAAATATCCAGAACTTCTAGGTGTATGGCTATTAAATTTCGAGGACGAAATTTTTCTTAGGGGGGGAGAATGTAACACCCCACTCGGTAAGCACCTCGGTCGACCTTAAGAGGGCGAGTGACGTTAACGTAGTAGCCGGAGTCTAGCATAGTAAAACCTAAGAATTTATGGTACGTATTTTTTAGCGGTTTGGAATACTCGGTAATCTTATATAGAGTTAAAGTGGTATATTTTCTTTTTATGGAGAAATACTAATTTTTTTTTATTAATTTTAATATTATTATTAGATTTTAGGGTGGGCTTTTAAAAAAAAAATTGTTGGCCACTTGTCAAGCATAAAGTGCCACTTGGCATCTTGCATGCATTTTGGTATGCCTATATATATATATATATATATATATATATATATGGGTTATGAGGGAAGAGAAAGTTGTTGAATTGTTTTTCTTCTCCCTCCTCTCCCCCCCTCCCCCCGCTCCTCTCCATCTCGGTTTCCAAGCAGCAACAGGTAACTATTTCTTTTATTTATTTATTTATTTATTTTCTTTTCCTTTCTTCTCGTTGCTTTCTTTTCCTCCTTATAGCCTTCTGCTATTTTTTCCCCTCTTTCTTTTTTGCTGTTTTGATTCTTTTGTGACTTGCTCCATCTTTTTTCTTTTTTTTTAGTTATTTAGTAATCGTATGATTTTGTTAAGATTTATTTTATTTTTAATTTTTGTGTTGATTTCTCTTATTTAATCTTGTATAAATTTATTTTTTTTAATTTTTCTTGGTATAATTCTTTTACCTAAAATGATTTAATATATACCTAAATTTTTGATAAATGATCTTAAAGTATTTTCTTATATATATCTATATTTAGTGCACGTAATTATTTATATTTTCAAATATATATGTAGAATATATTTTTGCATGTCTAGTTTTAGTATTTATATATCTTAAATATATGTTTATATGTACAGTTTTAACATATAACCTTTGTATATATATATATATATATTTACATGCATGGTCGTAGCATGCATATTTATAGATACATATTTCAAATATTGATATATATATATATATATGTATATTTTTTTCCCTCACGTGAAGCTTGTATATATATATATATAAATATATTTGAAGTATTGTATATCTATATATGGAGTTAAATATGGTGTTAGTATAAATATCTATATATTTGCATGCATGGGGATTTATACCTAATTGTAGGATATGAAGTCTTAATATATATATATATATGTATAATTGTTGTAAATAAATTTTAATATATAACTTTATATATATACATGTTTGTGGTATGTATAATCGTTGCAAATAATTTTAATATACATAGTTGGTAAATATGTGTATATATATTTTTTTTATTATATATGGGATTTTTTTTATATAAATAATTTTAGTGAATAAAGTCTTGTTTATCTATATATTTTAGTACATAACTTTATATATATTTTTATATATAACTTTTGTAACTAGTTTTGACATTCATAAATTTGATACGTATTTTTATAAATGACCCTAGAAAATGATGTTAACACTTATGGTTTGTATGTCTGATTTTGGTACACTTGACTTGTGTGACTAATCTTGATATATATATATATATATACAACTAATTTTTGTACGTGGCGTTAGTATATATATTTGGTATCACTAGTAGGTTTATATAATTTTAGTATGAAAGGGATAAGAAGTGTAGGCTCGTTAGATTAGTATACGTGCAGTTATATCCTAGATTCATAAGAAGTTATCATCTTTTATTTTTTGGAGACGAATAGAAACGTGTGGATTTATGCTTAAGTGTTTGTTGGAGTTATGTTTGTAGGATTATAGCACCAGAGCCGCATCTAGGTGAGTCCACAAAACCCTATTTTCTAATATTTGTAAACATTACAAGCCTTGTAAGGCGTGTTTCCTAAATCTGTTAGAAAATATTTACTACGTTCATCATGTACAATTTAGCATGTTTTCGGAGATGTTCTCTACAATGTGTTACCTATTTTCTTAAGCAATGTATAGGAACCGTGCTCCATGTAGGTGTGGTTTTTTTAAAAATGGTTTATAATTGTTGTGAAGCAGGATTTGACTATATACAGGTTTTCTAGGAAAATTTATATATGTTGAAAAAATGTTCTAGTTAGAAAAGCTACACTGTTTTGACATGCATGAGTATATATCTAGCATATTTATGTGAATTTTGCATAAACATAGGGTGAACTGGCGGATGGGGGATTTTTATTAAGTATTAATGACCTGATTCTGTCCTGACGGCCGGTCAAGCGGCCTTTCTTTTTGTAAATACATGAGAAAATCCCATTCCGACCAGAGTTACACTTCTGGATTATGTTGAGGTGGTCGGAAGCGTTAGAGGATTGCACCATACGTGGCTAGTCCCCCGTATGAGGGCCTCTTTCGATGGCGTGGATGATTCAGACTCGGGATAGTGGATCCACTTGAAGGGGGCATAGACCGTGGAGGGTGTGGCCCAATCGGTCTACGTAGACACCGTATCATGCTCTGGGGTCGATCGCCTAGTGAAAAGTCAAAAGGGGCTCGATACCGAGGTTGATCCCAAGGCAGACCTGGTAGGTGCCCCAAGAATCTGTAGCCTGATGTTTTGACCAGTTTAAGGAGAGCGGTTGTTTGGTAATCGAGAGCTCGTATGGTGTTGGGCTGGTATTAACTACGAGATGCCAAGCTTGTTTCCGATGACCTTGTTTTCGGATCCGGACATTGTCCGTTGAGCCCGATTGTAGCATTGCATGTTTCTTTGCATTTGGGTGTAGCTAATGTGTCTTGATTCGCTCAGACTTTCCAACTGTGCTCAAAACCCTTATTCCGGTTCAAGTATCAGTATTATTAAAATAAAATATTTTCTTAGAATATTGCATAAAATGGTTTCGTGAAATTGCATCATCATTATTTCAAAGAAATCATTGAGACGCACACACACGTGGACTCACTGAGTGTTCGTGCTCGCGTTTTTCCATTTCCTATTTTCTCCTCAGATCAACTCAAGATAGACAGAGGCACAATAAGTCGCTGAAGTTTTAGGCATGGAATCTTAGACCATATCTCTCTAGAATGACATGTTTATGCTTTGGTTGTCACGCATTATGTTTTGTTTTTCTTAGACTCGGGCCAAGTGTAAAGTTCTTCTGTTTATATTATCATAAGGTTTTGTTGGTATAAGACTTTTATTTTGTATTGTAACAGTTTTACGAAGTTTTTTTTTTTTTTTTTTTTTTAAATCTTGTGTTTGGAACGAACTAGTGGTAATAAGTTTATTTAAGTTTTTCCGCTGCATATTTTGTGTATATACTTTTAGTGTTGCCCCGGGTTTGAGCTCTCGTTTTTGGGACTTATAGTCTAATGCCGAGAGATATGCACATACCCTACTCAACCGCAATTGACCTAGTGGAAGGGTTGGAGATATCACATATAAAATATATTTTAACTATACTTAATTATAACTATAGTTATAGATTATAGTTATAAAATATATTTATAAACTTTATTCTTTATATATAATATATTATACTTCATGATAATTTATTATCTATGTTTATTTTATGAGCTAATGGGAGCTCGTTAATGAGAGCTCATTCATCTAATTACATTATGACTCGTGGTAAAATAAGGATCACTTTCTCTTAATTGTGTATAGGTGGCATTATCTAGTATTTCCTCCCCAACTTTTATATATTATAATATAGATTTGGGTTAGTACCAAAAAGGTACTTTGAACTTTGCTCATTATGTTAGTTAAATACTCAATCTTTGAAAATGACAATTAAGGGATAATTTTGCATTTATAAAATAAAATGAACGAAACTTATCGAAAATAAGTAATATCTGTTATGCTCTAATAAAATTCGAAAAACTAATTTTACCCTTCCATGGTCATCAAAATAAAGGGAAGAAATATAATTAAAAAACCTCTCTCTTTCCAAAATCATCAAAATACCCAACTACCACCAAATTCTATCATGAAAAAAAAAATTTTGCGTGAGCCTTTTCCTCTTCCTTCCAAAACCCTAAAAAACCATATACAAAGGCTTCATCAAACTATTATTGTGGCTTAAAAAAACTCTTATTATACTTTCAATCAATTAAAAGGTAACGTGTATTATAGGGACTAAAAAGTTCCAACCTCCAAAATTTGTGAAATTGTCAAAATATTAACCCCTTGCCAGAGTATCTTTTGACAATTTCATTATTTTTTTATATTGTATTTCTTCCCTCCATTTTGATGACCAGCTTCCCTTCTATAGAAGGGTCAAATTGATTTTCAAATTTTATTAGGGCATAATGGACATTACTCATTTCTGATCAGTTTCCATTCAATTTATTTTATTGGAAAAGCAAAATCGTCCCTTGTCATTTTTAAAGATTGAATACTTAGTTGACATAATGAACAAAGTTCAAGGTACTTTTTTTGTATTAACCCTATAGATTTTGTAACTTTTATGGATGATTGTTTAAAAAAACTTTAGTATTTTTATTTTGTGGAAATTTAGTATTTTTTCTAAAAAATTTAAAATTTTGACATATAAATTTTATGTTGTTTCTTAAGTCTATGGTGTAGAAGAGGCAATGTTGTTTTCTGGTTCAAACAGAAAACCATTGCAGCACTGAACGGTCAAACCCCATCAAAACTAGCCGGTTTAACCAGGAACTAAAAAAACCGGGTTCTTGTGTTTCATTTTTTGACCCGAAATCTAATTAGTTTATTATCCTTTTACCTTTAGAATTTCTCTCTTTCCTCTCGGTTCTCACTCAACTCGTTCTTGTAAAATTCTCAAATTCAACCCTAACTCTCTCTCTCTCTCTCTCTCTCTCTCTCTCTCTTCGTCGATGTCTCCTTCCAGCCTGCGGTGCCGAGAAACTAGTTAGTTCTACTCTTTTCTTCTCTTTACTTTCTTCTGCTTCTGCCTCTCGTTGTGACGACATTCTTAAGCAAATAACTAGCAAAGGAATAATAAATAATGAAATTGATGTTACAAGGCTTGGAAATCAGGATAAACAGTAGTTAATGGACAATATTCTAAATCTTGTTGAGAATGATAATGAGAAACTCCTTAAAAGAATCAGAAATCAAGTCGACATATGATTTTTCTTCTTCTTCTTTCTTTTACTTTCTTCTATTTTTTGAAATGGACTTTCTTCTATTGATTACTGGAAGTCTAAAATTGTGAAGCCTTTTCCTTTTCCTACTTGAATTTTCTAATAAATAATTATACTATATTTTTATGCAATTTAGTGCATTGAGTGCTTGATATTTTGACCAAAACATGGCAGGAATTGATATTTTTGGGTCTTTTCCTTTCCTTGTTTGAATTTTCTAATAGATAATGTATTAATTGCTTGATATTGTGGGGAAAAATGTGGTAGGAATTGAGATTCTGACCATTTAAGTGATATTTGAGAATCTATCTATTGAGGGAGATGCATATCTGTAATTATTATATATTTATGACATCATACCGATTCAACCACTGGTTCAACCAATAAACTAGTAACTTGATCGGTTCGATCTTTGTTCCAGTTTTCTCAACATTGAGAAGAGGAAGATCTGTTGGTTCAACAGGAATTGCAATTCGCATGGTAGTAGAGGAGTTGAAATTTTTTCAACATGTAATCAGACAGCATGAACACCATTTTAGACTGAAACTTCAGATTAGATCGTCTGTATCACTTCCGTGTATTTCCATATGTTCCATTCCTAATTTGGTATATTTTATTAATAAATTTTACAAAATAAAAGTTTCTCGTAAGGAGTTTCTTATAATGTTCTTTTATGATTCTTTTAAGAAGTTTCTCATTATCATTCTCAACAAACTTGAGAATAGTGTTCGTTAACTACTACTTATCTTGATTTCCAAGCCTTGTAACATCAATTTCATTATATATTCTTCCTTTGCTAGTCATCTGCTTAAGAATGTCGTCACAGCGAGTGGCCAGACGTAGAAGAAAGTAGAGAGAAGAAAAGAGTATAGCTAACTGGTTTCTCGGTGCCAGAGACGGTAAGGAGATGCCAACGATGGGCTGAGGGAGGCACTAACAATGGGTTGAGCAGAGAGAGAGAGAGAGAGAGAGGGTTGAATTTGGGAATTTTACAGGAACCGCTTGAGTGAGAACCCAGAGAAAGAGAGAGATTCTAAAGGTAAGTGGGTAATAAACAAATCAGATTTTTGGTTAAAAAAAGAAAGACAAGAACCTGAATTTTCCAATTCTCGATCGAATTGGCCGTTTTGACTAGGTTTGACCGGTTCAGTGCTGCAACGATTTTTTGTTTGAACCAGACCGGACAAGACATCAATTCCTTGTTCAACCCGTCGAATTGGCTAGTCCGGTTCGATTTTTTCAACATTAGTTTCTAGCAACAATAGTTGTTAAATTTTCCCTGGATCCAGTTAGTTATAGTTGATAGAGTAAAGTTAGTATGGCCAAGTTTGGTTTCACTATCCGGAACTTGTAGGTTTGAATGTAAGGATACCTATCATTTTGCACTTAATTATATCACAAGACTTAAAATTAATGAAATGATGGTTTGTTTTTAGAAAAAGCATAAAAAAAATATGGAGGCCCATACCTTGCCAACCAATTTGAGGAAAATGTTCCAAATTTGCCTACCAATTTGAGGAAAATGTTCCAAATTTTCACCTATTCAGAGAGCATAAAAAAGAGAGCAAGAGAGAAGAGAGAAATGCAGAGAAATAAAAAATAAGAGAGTAATTAAGGTGAGGTAGTGTGAAAGACAAGTGTTATTTTTCTCTAGTTTATGTTAGCCACTTTAATTTGTCATCCTCTTTAAATGATTTCTTAGTTTGATTCCACATTTCGTAAGGATATTTGTACTATTTTCTAGCATCGCAATGATACCAAGATTTATGTAAAAACATACAAAACCAGTAAAAACCATGGTTTAGGTATTGATCAAAACTTTCAATATGAAAATGGGGTAACAAAATCCTCTTTTAGTAATGGTAGAAGGCAGTGCAAATATCCTCACCACAAAAGATGGGAATCAAACTTAGAGATTGCTCAAAATAATGAAATATTAGAGAGACTAATACGAACCGGAGAAAATAACACTCTTATTTGACTTAAAAAAAATACTTATTTTTCCTCACTTAATTACTCTCTTTTTTTTTTTTTTTTGCCTTTCTCTCTTCTCTCTTGCTCTATTTTTTTCTGCTTTCTAAATAGTGCATTTGAATCTTTAGAAGAGCATGTATTTATAAGGGAAACTTCGAAACATTTTCCTCAAAACTGGTAGGTGAGGTGACTAGATTACAGAAAGGAGCAGATTAAATTACCAGCAAATAACCAGAGCATTAATAGGGAGGAGAAATGGAAGCCTTTGGCGAGAGGGACTTACTCTATTACTACCGATGGGGCTTACAAATGAGATGTTGCCGGGTCCGGAGTGGTGATAACGTTATTGTCTCTATTGCGGCACCGGAGGTCGGAATTTACAGCTAAGAGCATATCAAAATGATGCCAATTTTGAGAGGATTTTAGCTTGCAAAGGATTTACACTTGCCTCGAATCATCATCAAATTGGATCGCCTTATTGCGGTGAAAAGAGAACTCTAGCAGGGAGGATCGTTCACCACAGGACACTTTGTTGGATTTATAGGATCTTTGTATCATTTTCCTGTACCATCATTTATAATGTTTTCTTTTATAATATATTTTTTTTTTAAAATTTATTTTGTAAAATTTATTAATAAAATATATCAAATTAATAATGAAACATATGATAATACATGGGAGTGATATAGACGACCTAATGCGAAATTGTACAAAAAGAGTTTGAAAGTAATCATAAAATAGACTTGAAATATGTATTAGTAGAAGGATTAATGTTCCAATTCATTTATTAGCTCACTATGCATGTGAGTTTACCTGAATATCTAAGTCTGGTTAGAGGAAGTTACTGCCTTTGGACTCAGCCATCATGGCTAATATTTCTACTAAATAATTGAAGCTTCACATTTCCCTTCAAGGAAAAAAAAAACTAGTAGACGAGGTATGGGCCTCCATACTATCTAATTACTCGTTGAAAATTTTTTATCTCTTCTACTATAGTTTTTTTTTTTGGGTGTAAAAGACGGATCATTTCATTCATTATAAATGGCCAAACGAATCACAGTGCTCTGTACACACCATAAAGCAAAAGAAGAAAAAGAGACTGAAACTAAGTATTCTAGAATTGAATATCTCCATCAAGTGTTGGTTGCAACTGATGCAGCAACTTCTTCTGCCATGCAATTCGCCATTCTCTTACTCTCTTGTCAATAGCCCATGCTAGGTGCTCACTGCTCGGTAGCTCCTCCTCTGTCCCAAAAGCTACTGCATTCCTCCAATATCATATCGAATGCAATATATATTTCCACTCCAAATTTCTCTCAGGATCCCCAAGCTCATGTTCCATATTGTAATCAACCCACTGCTCAACCGAATGAGCTTGGTTAAACCTAAACCAAGCTTGATCATGTACCAAGTTCTACAAAACTTGTGAGGACCATTCCCGAGCTCTCATTGAATGTAGAGTGAACTCCACTGCTTTATCACAAGTTGAACACATCGGACTTGGAAAAGCCTGTTGGGAGTACAAGAGTGTTGCCACTTGAAGTTTATCCCACGCACCTGCCATAAATGCATATTGAGACGACGAGGCCCTTTCATTCTCCAAATACGTCACACCAACCATCGTTCGCTGTCCCAGCTGCAGTCCCAATTGCCATTTGATATGCTATTTTTACAGTAAACTTGTTCTGTACGCCGATTTGCTGCTGGGCTGCGCATCACTAGCACCGCGTAACAGCTGCTCTCCAAAATCCATTTTCAAAAACTCCCCGTCATACTGTATACTTCGCCAGATATAAGATATATATTTTCCTTTCCTACCCTCCTCCATTGGACTCCCGTACTTAGACCACAAAACTCTCGCCCATCATGAATTCGGCCGTTGTATCATGTGCAAAGAAGGGCCATATTCATTTGTCTAAGCAGCTTAAAGCCCAGCCCTCCCTCAGCACTAGGTCGACACAGAGAGTCCCAATTCACCATATGCATTTTTTTTTACCTCCGATGTAGATCCCTAGAAAAAAGCTCTATTCTGTTTGTCAACCTTCTCAATTGTCCCTGTTGGTAGCTTGGATGTTTGCATGCTATACACGAGATACTCTTCTACTATAGTTTTACTATAGGTCTTAATTGCATTCACAATACCATTTTAACTTCTTGCCATTCGTGAATTGAACCAATGTAAAATAAATTATTGTGAGCAATGTTTGACTGTTTACAATTGAATATTTCTCTTTTTGAACAAAATAAAATAACTGAATATACAATTTAAAGAAATTAATATTTTTTGAAATTCAGAGTCCATTTTCAATAGTAAATTATTTCATCTTTGATTCATTTTCATAATTTACCCACAATAAGTAATAAAATTAATGAATAACTATCTGAATATAAAATATGGAACTATTCCAAAGAATAATAAAATGTTTGAATTTAGCACAAATCCATAAATAAAACGTTCATCGGCTATTCATTAACTTTGTTAAAATCTTGAATCTGTGCTTTGTCCAAAATTAACAAATAATTTGAAATTGAAAAATTATTACCTATTTATATTAATAAGTATTAGTAATAGAGAAAAATACCATAGTTCGATCTACCTTAATTCTCTCTGTGAGATAAATCATCACATTTCAATGGCAACATAAAATAGGATTCTTTATCCTTAGTACCAACTCCTTGATTACCCCAACTTGGTCTGAGTATGGGAATGGCTCCAAAACATCAAAGTTTCTAACTTTTATGTACAACATTATCCTAAGAACAAGCAAGCATTCCATTGAGAAAATAGTGGCAAAATTTGAATTCTGCTACGAGAATTCAGCTTTGAACTCCTTCTCAAGCTGTTGCCTTGATTCAGTCTTGGCAGCAAGGACAACATCATCAAGGAATTGTCTTTGTGGAAATTCTTCAGGCACTAGACTTTGATATATCTCAAACTGTTCTTTAGCTTCATCCTTCCTGTCAAGTAGACTATAAACTATCCCCTGCCAAGTCATTACCGAAATAGTCAGTCACTTTAAACTATAACGGATACTCATGACTCGTGAACCCCCAAACTCAATAAAAAAGCAGCAAACGAAGTGAAAGTCAAATGAGTAAAACGTATTCCCCCTTCCCCGGAAAAAAAAAAAAAGAGGAAAAGAATAGGGGTCATATTCTGCCTTCAACTGCTAAGCATCGCATGCATCTTGGTATAATTCATCTACTTGGCCTATTTAACAAATGATGGACAATCTGGTAATCATTGTAGACTTGAGTTGGTGAAGCACGCCATCTAAACTGTTAAATAATGTGAACCTTGAATGACTTGAAGCCATGTCCTCCATTATTATTAAAAGAGAAATAATTAGTCACTAAGTTCCCAGAAAGAAGAAATGAGGCCGAAGGAAGTGAACCCCATAGAAAGATATGAGCAGAAAATGAAAAAAGCAGTGTCATAGAACAGTGTACAGCTAAATTACCTGGCAAAGATAAGGGCGGAAATCCCTTGGATTCTCATTAATCAGAGCTTGGAAACTTGCCAAAGCTTCCTCCAGTTCTCCCTACGAAAGAAAAATATATCATACTTCTTTCCTTTAGGGCATTCCGTGGATAACTATTGTAAAAATACAAAATAGAAACGAAAGATCTGTTCTCTATTCTCTTAACTTTTCTTTATTTCTTTATTTTAGGGGAGGGGAAGGATCTAAAGCTAATCTCTAATATGACTTACCCAATTCGAAAATAGAAGCCTTTTCAACATTATCACTGATTTAGTATGGTGAATGACCTGGGTTTCCGTGTTTCCTAAAATACCTCCATTGGTTTATCATATGGTAAATATCTAGCATTCTAAGGCCTGTCACGGTACCTAGAGTAATTTCACAATTAGCAATTGAAATGTATATAATTGAACTTCCTGAAATATTACCTTTACCAAGTACATTTGTCCAATTAATATTCTTATGTTTCTCTCCTCATTGACTTTCTTTTCACGACGAGCAACTTCAAGAGCCTTATCTAGCATTTCAAAAACAGCTGGTCCTTCAAAATTCTTATGCATAACCATTGCCAGACCCTGAAAAAAGAGCAAATAACTAGATAAATTTCATAATTCTTATTAGAGTAGCACCATTCAGAGAAAAACCAGAGCATAGCAAAATTTTTAGGTTATATGGACCAAGGAAAACTGGGTCCCTCAACAACAATTTTTACCTGTAACTTATTATCTTGAAGATTGTGAGGTTGAGTTCATGTAAAAATCCATGATGACCTCTAATAAATTGAATATTACTAGGCATTAACTAAAAGTGAAACAGAAGCTCAAACAGAATGACAGATGAAACGAAATTGCAATAGCAGATTCTACCATCAAATGAACTTCTAACATAGCAGGGAAGAAATTCAGGTTATCTGGCAGTTAATGCTGGCCAAAATTATTCATATTACCATTTATGTGCAGTTAAGTTCCTAAAGCATAAGTGTATAGGTGGCACGTAATCTGCATAATAATTTTCGGCTGAAACCAGAAAGATAAACAATATGATTTATGAATGCAGTATAGATGGGAATAACCACTTTCTGTGTTTCTTCTTCATCACAGATGTACATCATATGGAAGGCCTATTATGGCATACAAATAAGAACTTCCAAATTTTATAAGGTTAAATAAACATGGTGGTCTTTCGTGATTGCAAAGTCACGAAAAAGAAGCCAAGATAAATATCATCCAGAAAAAGACTGTTTGGGGATAACCAGGATAAGAATCAGACATACAGGTAGAATACTATTCCTATAAGCTCATTATCAAAGAAACAATTTCCTACCGGCAGATCTTTGTGATTCAAGCACCTTGGAAACTTCTATCAGGCTTCAACTCATAGAATCAAATTAGTAAGGCCCAGGAAGTGTTTAAAATGGAACTATCCATCTCCTATTAATTGCATCTTCACAAGATTGCAGTTCTAAGACTTCTATTATTAGCCTAACTTCAATCCCTTTGTTGATAAATAATCTTCACACTTGAACAACAAATTAATTGATAGGTATTCTGGTATTTCAACATACCAACAACAGAGTCCTACCTAAAGCAAATAAAGAAAAGCATAGATAGCTGGATTTTGTATTATAGAAACAAAGATCAACAGTATAAAATTCTAGTGAGGCTTGCAATTCCAAGTTTTCCTTAAGATGAGTTTGCATTGGAATAATACACTAATAACTAGAAAAATAAAAAATAAAAAAGAGCAAAGAAAGACAAAAAATGGATACGGAAATGATATCCTAACAATCATGAACACTCATGAAAAAGAGATAGAAGGACAAATTAATTCTCGAAAGCTATTATAGGAACTGGAGTAAAAAAACCTGACTCATTGAAGCATGCAATAAAAGTGCAAAATATGTCACATTAAGAAAATCCTATTTATAGATAACAAAGTGATTTCAGAGTTAGTCATGCACAATAGAACAAAGAAAAGCATAACAAAAAGAATGATAAGCAGCATCTTGGAGCAAAATAACTGAACAATAGATTAAAGATTACTTGTACGAAATATCCTAAAGAATGCAATGGCTAAGCACTGAATAGCTTATGGATAAAATTCCACAATTATTATCTAGTGATATGTGCATCCGGAGAGAGAGAGAGAGAGAGAGAGAGAGGGGGGGGGGTGTTAGGGTAGTGATGAAATGCGGGAAAATGTTTTTGCAAGACAACACTTTGAAAACCACAACAGAAATAAATCACAGGTACTAGAAAGCACTACCACAGGAAACAGCAATTTGGATCCCAGCTGAAATAATTTAACTAAGCAATTTATAGATTTGATGATATAGTAAATAGGAGACTGATGTTTTTCTTTCAATTTAACTTTCCTCTCTTCCCTGAAAATGCCCATTTGAGTATATAGCAGCAGCAGTTACTCAGTTTTAACTCTAAAAAACCATGAAGAGAGTAAACATATGACACAATATAAGCAGAAATTTGTGTGTACATCATTGAAAAGAATAATGACCAAAGGCCTAAGTGCCAATAGTGATAAAACAGTTGGCCTCATTGATTTTGGATTGGAATATATTCTACCAATTATGCTTTCATGAATGGTAAGACCATAATATAATGTGTAGAGTATATAACAAGATAGGAAGCGCCACTGACTTTCATATGTGAGAATCCCTGGAGGCTGGTAATGTTTTATCAAGAAGATTCACTAATTGAGGCAACATAAAAGAATACTATTTATTAGGTTAGAAGAAAACTACTGCTGAACAAAATTCAATACTTATTACAGGCTCTGATAATGAAAATTCAAAATCAAGAAAAATGTATGTCTGCAAATATCTCAGTATGTACAAGACTTAACAGCAACCAATGCAGTGATGCACAAATAATATACAACATTCACAGCTAAAGTGCACGATAAATGGTGTAACAGAACAGACATAAGGAATGGTTAAGATTCATACATGTAAAGCTCTGAGTAGAAGAGGTTTCTGCTTTAATATAACCTTGAACAACTTCTTAGCCTTACTTAACTGCCCCATCATCTCGAAACAAAGTGCTTGCAAAAGTCTCCACTCCATTTCATTAGGCTGAATCTCAATCAATTTTTCCACATACCCCACAGCCTCCTCAGTTTTTCCCTTCTTCATCTTCAAATTCACAATCATCTTTAAAGCCTCAACATCTCTTGGATTCTGCTTCAACAAATTCACGCACATCTGTTCGTCCTCACTTTCTCCACTCTGGGCTTCTCTCTTTTCCTCCATATTTTCTTGAGTAGCTGGCAATGCCACAGCAGGCCTAGCTCTTAAATACCCCAAGGAAACAAATGCTCCCCCAACGAAAATAACTGATCCAAGAAGTAAAGTCACAGCGTTTTCAGTCAGAACTTTCAAAACCTTCTTTTGGGGAGGTAAAGATGAAGTAATTAGTAAAAATTTTGAAAAGGGATTTCGATGAATTTGACGTTTGGACTCGTAACGGAGTGCATTACAAAACTGGGTAGAGGAGACTGGTTTGAGTGAAATTTTGGAGGGGTGTGAAATTTTGGAATCGTGGGTGAAGTTGGGGAAAGTGGAGAGTAAAAGATTGGTGGAAGACGAAGCAGCCATGGCAGAAAATGCAAAGTGGAAAAGAATCACAGTTTATGAAAGGGCTGCCATGAAAGTTGCCACAGGAAAAACCCCAAGCTTTCTCAACCGAGGGAGAAAGGGGTTTAAACAGCTTTTCCTTTTGTAGAATTTTCAATTCTAGCCCCAATAATTTGGGAAGTGAATAATTAATCCCTAATTGATTGATAATTAAGGTCAAAATGAAAGTATTTTTTTTAAAGCAAGAAAAAATTTAAGAAAAGTTGTTGGCTTTCCTTTATCATTGGAGATGCAAGTACAAGAGAGAAAATGGGGATGGACGTTCTTTTTTTTTATAAATTATATTTTACACATTGTGAGAAAAAAAGTTGATTGAAGTCTATTTTAATAGATGTGAAATAATGAAATAATTTTTAAATAATTATATTTAAATAAGAAGTTTTTTTTAAAGAATTTACATGGAACTTATATTGAAAGAATACTACATATATTTTTTTAAATTTTTTATTAAAAAATAGATAAAGTCTTATTTTTTCTCTATGTTATACTAAACAAATTAAATCTTAAAAAGAAATGCATGAAGGTAATTTGTAAGTTTTTAAAAAGTATAATCAAACCAAATATATTTAAAAAAGCTTGATTATAATTAATTAAATAACATTTTATATTTGTATTCTCTTTTAATAAAAATAATAATAATCAATTATTTTTATTTGCCTTAAACTCTGAATGATGTACATTTCTAAACTCATTCTACTGCTTACACCAGAATTGGTATTAGTAATTTTGACTTCTTAAATACGTCAGTTTTACATTCATGTAACTTTACTAGGGAAAAAATTATGGCATTGTGTTTGTGTACTAAAATTAGAAATTTTAGAACTTAGGGGGTTTTAGTATAATTTGTGGAAAGAAGACAATGATATTAAGGTTCGGAACCCGAACCGGGGTTTTACAAAGCCTTTCAAAATAGTCGTTTGCTTTTAATCCTAAAACCCTAACCTCCAATTTCTGTGCTTCTTCTCCACTCAACTCCCCTCTGCAACTCTGCTCAGCTAAACCCTGCTGAATAATTCTGTTTTTAGCCTCAAACATCTGAATTAAACCCTAATTACTGAAGCTCAGAATCTAAAAAGATATCATCTTTATTTTGTTGAAGTTAAACAAAGACAAAATGAGGAAAAAGGTGGACGAACGCATTAGAACCCTCATAGAGAATGGCGTTAAAGCTCGTCACCGGTCTATGTTCGTCATCATTGGCGACAAATCTCGTGACCAGGCACTGCATAACTTTCTTTATGCATTGAATTTTATATATGCATTCATCTTCATGTTTACGCAGATAAAATGAAGTTCTTCTTAATCATTTTTATTTTTTTAATTGAAAACAGATAGTAAATTTGCACTATATGCTCACTAAATCTGTGGTGAAGTCGCGGCCATCCGTGCTGTGGTGTTACAAGGACAAGCTTGAACTCAGCAGGTTCTCTCTCAAGTTCTTTATCTTTTATTAAAAAATTTTTTGGTGCTTTATACTGTAGTTTACTTCTTGTCCTCTTTTTTTAAGCTACATCTCTTTTGAGAATTTAAGATGCTACGTCTTCTTTTCATTTTTGCATGAACTGAATGTTTTGGTTTTGGTTAATTTCACATAACTAAAAGGCTCTGTCTTGTGAGAAAGATTTGCACATCAGTTGGAGGTTCTCGATTTGAAAGTAAATGTATTTTGATCCGAGTATTTAAAACTATGAGCTTAAGCTTCATATCTGTTGGCTAGGTGAACCATTACAAACATGAACATACATGAACCAGCAGGCACATTCATAGAGTAGCGATATGCAGTGAGCAGTGTCACCAGCATGCTTTTGCCTTTGTAATTGAAGAGGTTTTTCATGTCCTCTCCATCCATTTGACATCCTGCTTAAGGGCTCAAAATGAAAAAATAAAAAACAAAACATGCATTTGGTTCTATATTCACATTCACAGAATGTTTTCTTCTGTAAAGCTTTCAAACTCCGTGAAAATTTTTACTCATAATTCTAGAATTAAATATTGACTTCCCCCCAATTCCCAGTCATAAGAAGAAACGGGCCAAGCAAGTTAAGAAGTTGATGCAGAGGGGGCTGCTAGATCCAGAGAAAGTTGATCATTTTTCTCTTTTTCTTGAAACTGGAGGAATAACATATTGCTTGTATAAAGATTCTGAAAGAATTCTTGGAAATACATTTGGGATGTGTATATTACAGGTGAATTTTGAATCTATTTACATTTACATCAACTAATGCATTCTAACTCCTATGTGATTTCTCACTAGTCTTTTTCATTTGGAATGTAAAAATTGCTTTTAGGACTTTGAGGCTTTGACACCGAATCTTCTTGCAAGAACAATAGAAACAGTTGAAGGTGGTGGATTGATTGTTTTACTGCTACGTTCTCTGTCCTCGCTCACCAGCCTGTGTACCATGGTTATGGTAGGATTGCACATTGCAAAAGTTTTATGAGTTCATTGTGAACTGTGTTTTCTTTCTTCATCTCTTATATTTTCCTTTTTTCTTTTCCGATCATGTGAGTTAGAGTTCATCTTAAGATCTTACAAAGAATCTTTTCTTGCTGGTAGTTCTACCGCATGTGAAAACAGAGAAGTTAAGTTGTTGATCAGTCTTATTTAAAATAAAATAATAACAATTTCATATCAATGCATTCTTTATGTAAAGTATAGTTATTCATTCAAATACAATTATGAGGAACTATTGACTAGTCCTACTGAAGTTTTTAGCATGTCATGCTTCATAAAAAGAAGAAATATATAATTGCTATTTAAATAAAATTACGAACTGATGGTCTTCTTAGCAGGTCATACCCCAAAGTTGTCCTATTAAAAAGAGGAAGAGATGTTTTGTTTGGGGGGGGGAGGAGGCAAGAAAGCGAGTTGATATTGTTCTGCCTACGTATATCTTTTTGGTTATATTTTCTCTATTCAAAAGAAGTTGCATTCATCAAAGTGTTATCCCTGACATACCAAGTGCACCGTTCTACTGTATTTTAGAGCTCCTCCAGTGCTGAAGTACTGAGGGTCTATTAGGATTAGTTTGCTGTTTGGAAGAAGTTTGTTTTTCTTTTCTTAGTTTCCATGAAAGGTGGATTGTTTGTGACAAAAAATGTGAGGCCCAAAGTGAGATTGCTTGGCATGGTTCGGGGAATGAAATCTAAACAATACACCCATAATCTTCTATTTATTCTGGTTTATGACTTTCCACTGAAATGTATCTCTGTGTGTGCGTGTGTAGTTATTGTTTCACTTTGTTCTAACAATGGTTGTTCACAGGAGTAAATTAGAAGAATCTTAAGGCAATGTTCGTCTTTTTAAAATATTTGGGTGGTCTGTTGTATTTCTTAAAAGAAGGGAGAAAAAAAGCATATTAGAAAATCAATATGCCTATTGAATTATTTGAGGACAGAGTGACTTCCTTTTCCACCTTTCCGAGAGATAGTACATGGTATTTTTTAGGTATATGATTTCTGATCCTCTTTGCTCTCCATAGTAAGTTTTTTCTTTTGTCTGAGTAAAGAGAAGGGATAGCTTTTCTTTTCCTTAACTGGTAGTTAAGGAGGATTTGGCCTATATTGTCCCATACCCCCAAACTCTAGTTAAAATCCATCTTCTATCTTAGCTGATTGGTTATATGCTGAGCCCACTACTCTAATCTGTAGTCGAAATTGAAATTTCTCTGCTTCTACTTCTAGACTTGCTGCTTTTCCTCTGTCATCCAATGTTATAAGTGCTTGGAAAATGAAAATCGGGTGAAGGAAAATAAGTTACCTTCTCTTTTCAGTTGATGTAAATTGATTCATTCACTTTGTGAATAGTGTAAAATGATAATACCTTCATTGAATTATTTTTGAATTGTGTTGAACTTTTTCATTCTTGCATTAGCAGCTCCATTTTTTTAGTTCTATAATATTATCGTCTTAACATATTTGGATAGTTTATTGCTGTATTTCTATGACTGAGAGAATCAGAAGATGTGTACTGGCAAGTCATTTTCTGCAGTTTGTTTTTATTGCTGTATTTCTATGACTTAAAGAATCAGAAGATTTATACTCACAAGCCGTTTCCTGCACTTTCTCGTCTAAGTACTTACTAAGGGCTCACTTATCGCAGGATGTCCATGAAAGATTTCGCACCGAGTCTCATGCTCAGGCAACTGGACGCTTTAATGAACGTTTCTTACTTTCTCTTGCGTCATGCAAAGCATGTATTGTCATGGATGACGAATTAAATATTTTACCAATTTCTTCACATATGAAGTCAATTACCCCTGCTCTGACCCGAGAGGTGAGGTCTATGCTTTCATGTACTTTTGAGTAGTTTTTGGATTAGTTACCTCTGAAAATTGCTTTGTGTTTCTCACTGTACTGGCTGGAAGACCCTGTAGCATCTTTTGCAACTCTTGTAGATATATGTATATGGTTATTAAATATGCCTCTATTGCCAGCACCTGAAAATTTCCGTCAAGATATATATTGTTCTTTAGTGTGAGCATTGGCTTAAGAAGTCTTGAGTTTCACATGAAAGTAAAAGAGAATTGTTGTTATATAACGAAGATAATCAATCATCTTAGAGCAAATTATATCAAACTTATTTTTGTTTTTTTCACTGATAAAAGGACTCTGAAGGGCTATCTGAAGCAGAGCAGGACCTGAAGAATTTGAAAGAACAATTAAATGATGATTTCCCTGTTGGTCCTCTAATTAAGAAGTGCTTTACGTTGGACCAGGTGGGGTTTTTTCTACTTCTCTTTTTCTCGTTAAATTAGTATTTAGCATTAATCTCCTTCTGATTAATTTAGGGAAAAGCTGTTATTACATTTCTTGATGCGGTTTTGGACAAGACGCTTCGTAGCACAGTTGCTTTGCTGGCAGCTCGTGGTCGTGGAAAGTCAGCTGCTCTTGGACTAGCTATTGCTGGAGCAATTGCTGCAGGGTAATCTGGTTTGTCTGGAAGAAATGTGTTTCTTGATGTTTTCATTTTGACTCGGGCTTCTCCTCTTATTTTCTATTTTGAAGCATTGACTCTAATGGTATCTTTCACATAGGTATTCCAATATTTTTGTAACTGCACCTAGCCCAGAGAATCTCAAAACATTATTCGAATTTGTTTGCAAGGGATTTGATATGTTTGAGTATAAGGTAAAGATATATATGCATTGTGTAGTTTACTACAGAAGACTAATGTATTGTCTTTAAGAATGCTATCCTTTTAGTTCAGACTACGTGTGCATACCTTCCATCTCAGGGGAGAGTTAGACTACGTATATATATATATATATATATATATCTTCCATCGCAGGGGAGAGTGATATTCTTGATGCTTGACACTATGAATATGTTGCAGGAGCATTTGGATTATGATGTGGTCAAAAGCTCAAATCCAGAATTCAAGAAAGCAACCATACGTATTAATATCTACAAACAACATCGGCAGACAATCCAGGTTACTTTTAAGATTCCAGGAGCTCTAGTTTGTGTTTATCAAGTCTACATGCTTCCTGATGAGTTAAGAAGTGGTTTTTATTACTATGTCATGTAAACGACTCACTAATCTCCAATAGTTATAAGTGTAGCTTTGCGTCTCTCTCCCTCTTTGCTTGGAATTAAGTAGTGGTTTGTTTTGGTGTTTTTGAAGTTTATGCCCATCGCAGCTTAAGGATCTTCCATGGATATATCTTCTCGCCAAAATCAGCAAAGAGTCTCCAGACTTGTGTGTTCCCTGTAATTTCCTGAATTGAGTTAGAGATAATTTTTTTGTATTTTTATAGTACATGCCTAGTTTGGCTTAAGGATCTTCCCCTGTTATATTTCCATGTCAAACCACTAGTGTGTCTTCAAGCTTTTATGTTCCTTTACCTCCCGAATAAGTCCCCGAGCATTATAGCAGGGTATCTCAAGAAAGCCTTCCCCCCGCCCTGAAAAGAGAAGTTATTTGTATGAGCAAAAGGATGTTGGTTGATATCTGGTACAGGTTTTAAGTTTTTCAGACTGCCATGGTTCTGAGTCTCATTTGACATGCTAGACAATATAGTAGTGTATGGGTTTAAATTTTGGACTCTATTTGATCTCCTACAGTGAGACTAAGATGGACATTGAGAGTTATGGCAGTTGGGTTTGGCAAAAAATTGATGGTGATGTCTGGATCAGTGAGTAGGTTCTATTAAAAAAAAAAAAAAAAGAAAGTTCAGAAAATCTGTCTGTCGGCAACTTTGCTTGCTTAGAAAATATGAAGTCTGAATTAGCAACTAGACAGACTTTGAAAAATTTTAGTCCAGAATTACCAACCATGCTCATACGTCCTCTTTCAGGGTATGACACTGTACGGAGATTTTACTTATGATGGTTGCTTGATGTATGTCCAATTCCATCCCCTTAAAGTCTGAAAATACAATTTATAAATGAGTTTCACTCTGTGGTATTCTCATTTTGATCTCCTAAATCTTTTTTTTTTCCTTGAATATCCATTTATTATATTATAATTCTATCTGAGAATATTTTTTTGTGATATGACCGGCTACATGATTAATTAATTGCCAGGGCAAGATTTATTTGCATGAGTCTAGTCTAGTGAATGATTTTACTGCTAATTTATTTTTGCATGGTACTTCACGTGCATATTTTTTCCTCTTCTTTTGTGCTTGCATAGATCTTTATAAGCTTTCTGCATCTTTGTGGATTTTATTTGATCAGTCCCTGAGTGGACATGGAATGCACAAACATTACGGCATCTGCTGGGAATTTCCTTCTTCCATCTAGCCCAGTTGTTTCAGTTAAGTGAGGACAAGAGGTTTTTACTATGTAGTCTCAAAGGTTCCGTGGGAGGAAACTTCTGGATAGGGAAACCCACTTGGTCCTTGCTTGATTGGTGAAATCTCATGAAATATTCTTTCTTTAAAATGGTAGCGAATTTTCATTTATGCTGTTTTGGTTCTTTCTAATGAATGTGGTGTTCAGAACTATTTTGAATTTGAAATAATGTAAGTTCTAATTAAGCATATTGAGTCTAACTACTACATTCTAACAATAGAAGGTACAAGCACTGTGACCAAGCTAGGGGTCTTGAGTTTAATCCCGGCTTATCCCCTCTTGATGTATAAAAAAATTCATACTTTGGTTTCTACATCTGTTATTCTTGACTTTTGAATTTTTTCTATCTCCATGCAGTATATACAACCACATGAACATGAAAAGCTGTCTCAGGTTGAGTTACTGGTGATTGATGAAGCAGCTGCTATTCCATTGCCTGTTGTAAAGTCCTTGCTTGGTCCTTACCTTGTCTTCCTTTCATCAACTGTGAATGGGTATGATAAGTTGTATCTTATTTTCTTATTCTTGTTGATTTACTTAATATACTTTCGTTGGTCAAGATGGGATGAAGAAGGGGGGTTTGGAAGAGGGACAATTAGACTTTCTAAGCATCTAGGAAAAATGATATTCCTGATATTTTATGCTATTGGTAGTCCAATGCTTAACTTGGACATGAATACTCCTCGCTAACTCTTTGCAGATTCTGAGCTTCTGCTGCAATTTTAATACATTTGATTTTTCTCTTTAAAAAGTTCGGAAAGTTGAAAAGCATCTCCCCTCAAACCCTCCCCCCCAAACCCCAAAATACTCTCGTTTTCCCTGAAACAATTGGAGCCAAAGGTAGCTTCCGGATTATAACATTTATTAGGTTGTTGTATTTACTTGTTCTCTACTGTTGATGTCATTTCCAGAGTTATTAATAAGGCTTTGAATAGTAATATGCGTCTTCCCTATTTCCTATTTTGTCTTTATTTGTAGCTATGAAGGTACTGGGAGATCTCTGTCACTAAAGCTGCTCCAGCAGCTGGAGGAGCAAAGTCCGAAGTCAGCTAAAAGTGCAGAGAGTGCTCTTTCAGGTATTCTACTTTTTTAGTGCTGAGCTTAATTATGAATGAACTGACTGCTAGCTTCAATGCAGTAGTTCCAGTGAGAATTTATTTGACTTGTTAGATTTAGTTTAATACAGTGAAATACATATGCATGCTGGGTGTAACTGTTCAATATTAGGGTCATAAAAGAGAGAAATTTGATGACTCTGTCTAAGAAATTTGGGGTTGCTGATCAAACCTGGGTTTGTCAAAAATGGCTTTTTGTTTGTCAGAAATTTTGCAGTGTACACCATTGTGTTTGCTTTGAGTTTCCTGGACAGATGATTTTGTCCTAACGTGATCTGAACTATGTAGTTGGCCTTTTTTTTAATGTTTCTCTTGAAAACATGATCAGTAAGCTCTTGTAAATTGAACCAAATTAGCTTCCAAATTTCAGTGTACAAATAAATACATGCTGGTGTTTGCATTTGTTCATAGCATTGTGTGGTTAATTCTTTGACACACTTGCATAACAGCTTTTGAGTATATAATTTTTTCTTTCTCAGTAAGATATTCACATGAAATGCACCTAAACTGCAGGTCGGCTGTTCAAAAAGATAGAACTTAGTGAGTCTATTAGATACGCTACTGGTGATCCAATTGAATCATGGCTCAATTCTTTGCTTTGTCTGGATGTCACAAATTCTATCCCAAGTATCAGCAGGTCAGAATTCTAGTAATTCAAAAGTTTTGGCGAATCAGTGTCCCTTTTACTTTATATTGAAGGTTTATCTCCTTGTTGAATTAGGTTACCTCCACCAAGCGAGTGTGATCTCTATTATGTTAATCGTGATACACTTTTCTCCTATCACAAAGACAGTGAATTATTTTTGCAGGTAACTGATTCTTGTGGATTATAATGCTTGTTTTGATTATATTTCCTTCCCTTGTCTAATCCATTTGTAATTGTGACGACCTGTTTAGCGAATGATGGCCTTATATGTTGCTTCTCACTATAAAAATTCTCCGAATGACTTACAACTAATGGCTGATGCTCCAGCACACCACTTGTTTGTTCTTCTTGGTATATCTGATATCTGTACATCTTTTTTTTTTATTATTATTATTTATTTATTTTAATTCTTTTTTAGTGGTTGTGTTGCTGATTTGATTATTTTCCAGGTCCGGTTGACGAGTCAAAGAATAACCTTCCCGATATTCTGTGTGTTGTCCAGGTTTGCCTTATCTTTTCTGTTGTACCTTTCTCTGCAGTCACCAGCTCCAGAAAAAAATATATCTTAAAGAAAAATTCCCTCGGGCAGCCTGGTGGTGAGAGGGGCTCTAGTGCTAGTGGTCTCCTCCACCAGATATCAAACCACCTTTGGGGTGAAATCAAACTTAATAACTGTTTGTATGCAGCTTGCTTGTTTTTGAGCTATCATGTGTGACCAGGGTTACACCTAGTGTACATGGCAGGTAGCTGGGTTTTCCATCTTTTTTAGTAGCCAATGAACAGGAGAAATGCTATTTAGGTTTTCTGTTATGGATTAAAATTACCACATCTAGCCTAATCATTAAAGATCACATTTTTGTTGTAGTTTAGCATGCCTTGTCAAATAAGATACTCCAATCTAAGCAGGACACACTTTTGGGAAATAGTTGGCCTTTTGAACTCTTGTGCATATGATCTTATTAAATATATGCACTTCTTTGAAGGGAAAACATGTTTCATCAGTAAAATGCGCCATTTATGAGGCAAGATAAAAAATGCGCTTTTCTTTTAGACTCGTATGGTAAGGATATTTCACAGAACCGAAAGTCAAAATGCTATATAACAACCCTGACATGGATCTGCTAGAAATTTAAGCAGAAAGTCATCTGAAAATAATAAGCTAATTTGCAGGAAAATAAACCTAAATAAGAAATAGGGAGAATCATTTGGCATACTACTTAAAGAGTGTGGATAATTGTAGGATTCATGTGCAAGACCAATAAGAGATTGCATCTAACTGATCACCAGAATTCCTAAGACTCTGAAGACATCTTTTAAACCTTGAAAACTTAATCGGTACTTAATACCTGAAACTTTCTAGATCCTCAAGCCCTTTCTTGCTGAATTGATAGGGTAACACAGATTAGAACTGCATAAGAACACATAAGGAGTGCTTATTTTGAAAGATTGCAGTACTCTGTGGAATGTTGTAAGTGATATGCATGCCTGAGAATTAGCTATTTGAGTTATTCTCATGTAGAAATTGGTAATGTGTCTCCTGTTTAGTGGTACTTCCCGAGGAAGCTTGGACACAGATGACAGAAAAATAAGTTCAATAGACTTCAGAATTTACAAACATTTGATAGCCAGTGTTCATTATAGAGAAATGTAGGCCCTTTCTACTGATAAAAAAAAGTTTAGGCCCTTTCGATGTTACAAATTGTTATTGTGTAATATGATTTAGGCAGCAGACAGACCAATGCCTTTTCCTTGATTGTTCAACTCACAGATCAAGATCAGGCTCAAAATCTGGCATTTTTGCTGCTGCCATGCCTCTCTTTTCTTCTGGATTCACAAGTCTTCCTTTCACCTCAGTTCAATGGCCTGCAACCAATGCTCATGGCCTGTAGCCTGTTGTAGTTGGAACCTTAGAGAAGGCAGACTCGTCCTTCACTGAGCGCCTTTCAAGATCTGAATGACCAGGAAAATGATAATGTCCTCTATTCCTTTAGAGATCCTGTTTTTATTGGCCAACAATACATTAGCAAAGAAATAAATTATAGGATCTAAATCAATTAAGAGAGTCTTACTTAATGCACACCTATGCACTTAGGAAACAAAAATAAATTCTAATTGGTTAATTAGGCTGCTGTATCTGCTTCTTTCTCTGAGATTGCCACCCAACAAATGCATCCACATCAAGAAATTTTTTAACTGCAAATCCATTCAGATGATTGGATGTATTGAATGACTAATCAAGATAATTCAAGAAAATCGATGAGTTTAATGTTTCGTTGTGGTATAAAAATGTTTGTATTAATAGTTTTCTGTTATCTGGTGTTTAGGTTTGTCTTGAAGGGAAAATTTCCCGTAAATCGGCCATTAGAAGCTTAAGTGATGGATATCAGCCATTTGGGGACCAAATACCTTGGAAATTTTGCCAACAGTTCCAAGACACAGTTTTCCCAAGTCTTTCAGGTGCTCGTATTGTGCGTATAGCCACCCATCCAAGTGCAATGAAGGTATTTCTTGTGCCTATCTACTGAACTTCTATTATAACTGCTACCCCTGACTCTGTTTTCTCCTCGTCGTTATCTAATTCATGTTGTTCTTGCAGCTTGGTTATGGTTCTGCCGCAGTAGAACTATTAATAAGGTACAATAATTTTCTTGAAATTCTGTCTCTGCCCTTGGTTGAGGACTTTCACATTTCTTATAGATTTTCAAATTAGTCGACAAAGCCTTTGCTAATATATCCTGTTTTATAGTGGTATGGACTAATAAGCTTCAAGTCGAAACTGAAGCTCAAAGGAATCACTCTTAAAATCTCATAATTCCTCTTGACACAGCACGTTATCTTTATCAAATTTAATTTCGTTAAACTGGTTATCAAGGTAGTACATTGTCACATGGGTGTGCATCTTGTTAGCTGGAGTTTTAATTGGATGGTTAGACATTTAAATTTCCCTTTCACAGCATTGTGGAGTCTTCCAAATGAACAAAAAATTACTGCTGTCTACTGGTGCAATCTTGACATAATGGTATAAACTATTTTCGTGTTAACTTCTTAATAATCAGCACATAGAAAGGGAAATTCCCTCTAAATACCATAAAACTATTCACGAGTGTCTCATTCTACCCATATTCTTTATATTTCTATTCTTATGCTCATGAACTATAATTCTGTATCAATTTATAAAACACCTCCTGGCTCTCACTAACATTGTGGTTTCTGGTGAATTTTTGGGTAAACTGATACTCATGTAAATAGTTTATCAGTATAATGAGATTCTCATAAATAGTTGGTGGGTAATTAAAAACACAACTTTCATTGCTGTAAACCAAGTTGGTTGTGGTGATCCAAGAAAAGCAATACAAAAATAGCGTAATGGTAGAAAAATTAAAACTAAAGTTCTTGGTTATAATGAGATTCTCATGAGTAATTATAGGGATTTTCCTTGTTATTATCATGTTCATTATCGAGGATTGTTGCTAATGAGAATAGTATCAGTTTTTGTTCCAATGTTAATTCCATATTTCTCATATAGATGGTTGCGACCGATGAGTTATTAGGCCCGAACATTTCTCATTCTTGCTTAAGTATAATTTTGCTTTTTGCAGATATATTAGATATGTATTCACATGAAATTGAGGATATGGATGAGTGTGTATGGACCGCATCAAATCTTATTGTGCACATTTTCTCTTGCTTTCATAAATAGATGGCTTAAGTTTCATGTTTCTGCAATCTCTGTTTTCTAGATACTTTGAAGGGCAATTGACTCCAATCTCTGAACTTGATGCTGATAATGCTCAGGAAACTCCTCAAGTCAGAGTCACTGAAGCTGCAGAGAAGGTTCACTGGTTTCCATCACCCTATTTTCTTCTTGCTTCAGATGAGAATAATGGGAGTTTATAGTCTACGTGTGATACTTATTTCCCCCTTTCTGCAACCGAACACACACGTACACATACACACAAAAGGGAACAGCGGGATTGGTTCTTGAATTGACCTTTTGAAATATCTGGCTCCTACTCAATGCTTTCTAATAGTCTGATTCATAGCACACTGGCTTCGTAGGTCTCTTTGCTGGAAGAAAATGTTAGACCTAGAACTGACCTGCCACCTCTGCTGCTACACCTTCGTGAGCGGAGGCCAGAGAAACTCCACTACATTGGTGTCTCTTTTGGGCTTACCCTTGATCTTTTCAGATTTTGGAGGAAACATAAATTTGCTCCATTCTACATTGGCCACATTCCAGTTGAGTGCCATTGACTCTTACAGTTAATTTTGTTGCAGATGTCTGTTTGTTTATTTCCTTTTACGTATTAGAGAGACAGTTCCCAGGCTAAGATAAATGTTTCTGATTTCAGAGTAATGTGACTGGTGAGCACACATGTATGATCCTGAAGCCATTAAATACCGACGATATTGAGGGTAGCAAATCTGATGAGTTGGGTTTTTTCCGCCCATTCTATGAAGGTGAGTCTTGCTGTGCTTCAGGAAGTTTCTGCTAAACTTTTACCTATTAGTTAATAACGTAGTCTCCCTTGAAGCTCTCAGATTACAGGCGGAGATTTGTCGAGTTATTAGGTTTTAGCTTTCATTCAATGGAATACAAGCTTGCTATGAGGTCTGAACAGAAACTTACTGCTTCTGCCATTAGTATATTTAGTTCGAACTATATTTATTCTTGCCATGTGATTGCAGTGTCTTGGATCCAAAAATTAACTTCACTGAGCTAGACCCCACTTTTTCCTCTTCGAATGGATTTTTAAAGTCAGTGGACAATATTTTGTCTCCACATGATATGAAACGGCTGGAAGCTTATACCAATAATCTTGCTGATTTTCACATGGTAAGCTCCTCAATTGACTATTGACATGTATATTACACATGAAGCATCACAAAACAGTGTTCTAGAAGGGCTCATGGTCTTTGCATTATTAAGGAGATGCCTCCTCCAGTCTGTCAAGCTTCTACCTAGGATGTATTTTGGTTTGCTGTTTAATTTGGAAAAATGAGTTTTTTCTTCTTGGGTTTCATGAAATTTAATTTGTTTGTGAGAGGAGATATGGGACCCAAATTGAAAGGAGGAAAAATTTAGAAGTCCAAATACACCCCTAATCTTCGCATCTTAATGTAAAAATAAGCTTTTAAGATCTCAAAATTATTTATATGAAGGAAGCTTGCATCAGGTTTATTCATCTCTGTTAGATGTCTATCTTAATATTACAAAGGATTTGCACATTAGTTAATTTATACATCAGATTTCAGTTTTCACTTGCTATAGAAAATATGAAGGTAAAAACAGATAATTTTAACTTGTTAATTTTGATGTGAGTAGTTACTGTATAGGACCCCAATTATGGGCTTCATATGTCCTTTAGCTTCAAGAGAAAACTTTAAACAGGGTATGGAAAACATTAGTATCTTATTCTCAACCCAGAGGGTATGAAATTTCCAGATTACTTGGTCGAACTGAAGATGGGATAGCTGATATGATCTTGGTTTCTCTGATTTATTAAGCTGCATATAGTCCATTCTTTGTTTTGCTTGTCTGAAATGTTATTCCTCCTCCCACTTCTCATACAGATTTTGGATATAGTTCCAAAACTTGCACGTCTATATTTCTTGGAAAAGCTTCCTGTCGCGCTATCCTATACTCAAGCTTCTGTTTTACTGTCCATGGGCTTGCAGAGAAAAGATGTCTCTGATATTGAGGTTTGCTCATTGACCATTGTAATGTTAACAATTCTGTATGAATACATCAGAGTAAGTTACTGCAAGTTTTTTGAGTCTTTTGACAAAGAAAAAGAGAAACTATGTTGTTTTGAAGTTTCATGGAATTGGAAATGGAAAGGAGATCTCATTGGTGATTTGACGAATAATTCATGCTTGGTTATTTTTATCAACATTATTTTCCTTAGAACCACGTTAATTTTATTTGATTCATCTAATATGGTTTTATTATTTCCCTGGTGCAACACTAGTGTTGCCATGCTTGTTGAACTTATAAACATGTACTTTTGTACTTGCATGAATGTTTCAGAAATTTTGGCTAGAACTCATTTTTCTGAATTTTCTGGTTCAATCACCAGTCCTACCTCGTCTCTTAATGGATCTCTTCAGCTCATTTTATTCCAACTTCCCACTTATAGTGCACTCTAAGTTATTATGTAATAGAAGATGCCAAGTAGGCTGGTATTGGATGACATCGCAGTAGTGGATGCATTATGGAGTAAGTACTATAAGTGATGCGGATTCCATGTGTATACACTAATAAAAGACCAAAAGTGGTTATCTAATTGCAGTGAAAAAGCTTTTGTAGAATAAAAATTAAGTGGCAGTAATTACACTCTTAGCCACGGGCAACTACGTCAGTAATGACTCTCAACCACAGGAGATGAATTACCCGATGTAATTAAGTGGCCAGCTTTGCAGGAAGGTCAGGAACATATGTTATTCGGAATAAAAATTAATATGTAAGAGTGATTGAGGAAACCCACCCACCACTACCCCACCCCCCAAAATAAAAAAGAACAAAATGTAATGAGTAAATTTGAGAACAAGTTAGATCTTTCTTATTCAAGTGTGTTAACCCTCTAGTAGTGAGGTCTTATGTACAGTTTAGCACCTAACTGTTCTCCACCTGGTTCTCTTTTACAGGGTGAAATGAAGTTGGAAAGGCAGCAGATATTATCTTTATTTATTAAAGCCATGAAGAAGTTATATAAACATCTATATGGTGTTGCATCCAAGGAGATTGATTCAACTGTACCTCGACTGAAAGAGGTTAGTTGAGAAGTATTTGTTTCCTTTGGTTTTTAGTCTTCTGTCCATCGTTTCTTTGAATATGAATACTCTCCCACAATATTTTATGAAATTGGTACAAACTTTAGATTGTAGCAAACTGCTAGGCATTTAGATGTTTTACAGGAGAATCTGGGGGACGAGCTCACCGAAGGAATAATTGCTCTGAAGATTCATAGGTTCTAGGTTTACACCCATGATAATGCTTGATCTTCCTGTAGTCTAAGTAATGGTAGTGCTTTAAATTGCTTGGGTATCTCTCTTAGTTATACTTGTTCCCTTGCTTCCGGTTAGCATAATAGTCACGTTGAATTGTACCTAAAGGAATGTCTATCTTAAACATACATATAGTTTCATTTAAATATCCATAACTAACCTCCTTAAAGGATATATGAATTCTATTAACACATGGATTCCACCACGGACCTCCTTCATAAGTAAAGGTTAAGGCAGTAACTTGTATATGGCTAAATGCTCTCGTAAAGTTTTCTGCTTAATGAAAGAAGCAAAATGAAATACAATGTACTCATTTGAGATCATTGCCTACTGTCGCTCCCTTCTTATAAACCTCAATCATAGTCATATTCCCGAGATGAAAATTCTTATTCAAAGTGCTCTCACTGTCACTACTTCATGTACCCTATCGGATCATAGGAAGAAAGGGACCGATAAGGAACTCAGAAAGGAAGGAAAAAGGAAGACACATCTTCTTCATTATTACTCGGAGACCAGTAGAGAAAGGAAGAAAACTAGAAGCCACATCCTCTTACCTATTCATATCCTGTAATGATTTGGTTGAGCGCACAAAACTGATCCTTGACAAGGAATAAAGAACATAGAGCTAGATAACTGCATTCAGTTTTATGAAGCCTTTTTTGTTTAAAAGAAATTTAGATAAATAAATGCACCTGGAAAAAGTAGAATTATGTATAATTGGAACAAATTCTTGAACATCTCTCTTTCCTGCATTTAAACTCTCATTTTCCACTGAAATTGCATGCAATTGCTTATGCAAGCATGTTATGTGAAGCAGCATCAGCAAGTTGCTGATTGAGAACCAATAACAAACAAAATATATGTTTCAACTATAGGGTATGCACTTTTGCATTGCCATCAGATTTCTGGATCTGTATGTTCTGGCGTGATATTGGCATACTAGGCATATCTTTTAGTAGGGAATGCATCTCATTACATAAAAGATGTAATCTTCGTATGACCATGTATGGCTCCAATCTTGGGGTTAGTGTATGGATTGTGGATTTAGAGGAATGTGATATTGGAATCTTTCGGGATCTGAGACAAGAATCTTAACATAGTTTGTTGCTGTTGCAGATTTCATTGGAACCTCACAGCATATCAGTGGATGAAGACCTTAATGAAGGAGCAAAGCAAATCAAGGTTTGTAGAATATATTTCGTTTCGTTCACTGTTTATTTTCTTCAGAAATCCCTTGTGTATTTATATTTGAGACATTGGTCAGGATGAAATGAGTGCCAAGATGGACAGTATGCTAAACCCAGAACTACTGCAGCAGTATGCTATTGTTGACAGAGAAGCTGATTTTGAGAATGCTTTGCAAAATGGAGGTGGAAAAGTAGTTCCAGGTGGTGTTATTAGCGTGAAATCTGACAAAAAGAAAGCTGAAAAGTACGAAAGGAAAACCGATACCCCAAAAAGTGGTAAGAAAAGAAATAAGAATGATCACGGATCTAAATCAAGCAAGAAGATGAAGTCTTGAGCTCTTAGATTCCCTCAAGTATTTGTTGTTTGTGGGGAAGGTTTTATCCTTTCTTTCCCCTCTATGATTGTAGATACTCTTCATTGTCTTTGTTACTTAATTAAAACAAAATAAGAACAATAAAAATCTAGAAATAGCATCCAAGGGGATGCACAATTTTGGAATCATACATATACTAAGTTATTTCAGCAGTTACGTTTTGTCTCTTTGTTTAGTTGTGCTGAAAGTGGCTGTGTGTAGACATGGTTCGCCTGAAAGGACTGAATTGTAACCATGAGAGAATATCCTGTACTAACTGCCGTGAGCTACTAGTAATTCGCAAACTAGGCATATGCACAAGAATAAGGGTTTTTTTCTATAATTAGATTTTTTTCTTTTTAACAGGCAACTAAAGTGGTCAAATTTTTTTTTTTAATCTCTAATTTGGTCATAACGCATAATGATTGTGTTATTAAGTAGGATAATGAACAATCATTGTGCGTTATTACTTAATTGAAGATTTTTCTCCTTAATTTGCCGATGTGGCGGATAAAACATAACTTTGTGTTATTAATCACATTAGCTTTTTTATTTTTTTATGTTTATTAGAATTTTGGAAAACTTTAAACATGAATAATTTTGCGATCGGATGTTCGTTTCACACGTATGACCATTCGTTTTGATGGTTCTCGTAAAGATAAACGCAATGGTATCGTCGAAAAAGTGATCCGGACGCGTTTCGGAGCAAAAAAATTGGTTTGTATAGTCGAACGCTTTGATGGGGCATAAATTTGCGCTCGGGCGTCCGATTGAGGCGATTTTTGTGGGCATTTTAGATATTTTTTTGAGATCTACGCATTGGAAACAGGTCTAGCGGTTTCCCACAAACTGTTTTCACAAAAACGTGATATTTTTGTTTTAATTTACGTTTTTGTAATTTTCAAATACTTTCTTTCTTGTTAACTAATAAATTACAGCATCAATTTGAAAATTAAAGCAATCTTCTTTTTCTCTAATTAAAAATTCAAATGATTGAAGTTGTTAAATATCGGAATACGTAAGTTATTATTAAATAAAATTTCATGCACTTGTGGAATAAGATTCAATGGTAATTTATTGGTAAGTTTTTTATGTTATTTCCTCTGCCACTTAGGATATGTTTAAGGGAGAAAACTTTAATTAAGTGATAAGGCACAAAACGCACAACCATTGTTGCGTAAAAAAAAGTCATTTTTAAGGAAAACGACCAAGAATAAGGCCCAATTTAGATTGGTTTTTTTATTTTGAAAAAATAAATGTGTTTGTGTTTTTTTTTTTTTTTTTTTTGGGAGGTTTCATAAAACTTGAAGGGTTAAATGTCAATTTAGTTCCAAATTCATGGGACTTTCTCAATCAAGTCCTTACATTTGAAAAAAATCCATAGAGTTTAAATTTAAGGGTTTAGTTTCAATGTCATCCTTTTATAACATTCCCTTCAAAAGGAATCAGGAGATGATATGGAGTTGTCATTTTGGGATCAAAATGACACTATTTAATTTTTTTGAGGCCAAACATGAGTTGGCTTGAAATCTATACAGTTAAATTGGACAGTTATCTTAATTTTTGGTTTCAAAATCCAAACCCCTTTCCTTTATTTCCCTCTTCTTCCTTTCTCTTATTTCATTCAGGGCAGTTGGTTGTGCAGAGGAATTAACTAAATGATGAGAAATACGACATCCCAATCTACGAAGCTGAATTGACGCCCTTTTTAGAGAGTTTTTTGTTTTAACAATCCTTTTCTTTCTTACTTAACAATAGTATAATCTGAAATGCGCTATCGACAGAAACTTCATCTTTTAATGATTATTGAACAATTCAAGTCATTTTAATCGATAAATTGTGCATTGAGTCATGATAATGATATTGAATTCTTCATTTCCATAGAAAGATGAAGTTATTCATAGTTGTCCTTCGATTATTTTGTGGGTTTGAAAACACAAATATTTAAAATCAGCAACAATTTAAAATGGAATTAGATTTAAAAGAAAAATTCGTAGAGATTAGAAATTTTATTGCTGCAAATAAAGTTCCATGCACGATTGGGCTCCTAGTATTTGGATGAATCCGTTTTATCGAAATGCAAGTTTTGTGAATCGGAAAATTGTGCGGAATCAATTATTTCTGATTAGAAAAAATTGATTAAATCCCAGTATTTGGATGAATCCGTTCGATCGAAATGCAAGTTTTGTGATTAGGAAAATTGTGTGAAATCAATTATTTCTGATTAGAAAAAATTGATTAAATCGGTTATTTTTGCTATTGTTGTGCTAACAACTCAAGTATTAATTGTGACCTTTTGATGATGGCTGAAAATTAAAGGAAACAATTGGATGATTTAATTTCAGTAATATTTTAACTAGCTTTTGTATTGGTTTTATGGCCAAATTCGTCTTTTGTAAATTTCTTGCCAACTTTGTGAGTTTAATTTTCTTTTGCTTTGTGTGTTAATTAGTTTTTTTTTTTTTGCTTTTTTTTTTCTTTTTCTAAATTAGAATGTTGTTTTTCTTACCATTTTTTTTATTCCTTTTGCATAGGAACGGAAATAAAGAAAATGAGTTGGATTTTGGGACCGAGAATTAGGATGGTTGTCAAATTTAGCTTGATTAGTTTCAAACCAATTCATGGTAAAAAAAATTAAATAATTACATTACAAAATGACAGCTCCACATTATCTCATGGTTCCTTTCGAATTGAATGTTATAAAAGGATGACATTGAGACTAAACCATAAATTGAAGGACTCTTTATTGGATATTTTCAAATGTAAGGATTTGATTGAGAAAATTCTGTAAATCTTGGAACTAATTTGACATTTATCAAAGTTGAATTGTTTGTAATAGAAGATGTATGATTTAAAATGAAAAAGAAATGTAATTAAGTTTTTTTATACCTTAAACAAATAATGAGATAAGTGACATATAAAAATAAAAAATTAGTAGAGGTAAATAATTTTTTTTCTTAAAATTTAAAAAGTTAGGGAAGGTATAAACTCGTTGAAGATAATGTGTATCTGACATCACATATTCAAGAGGCACAGACCGCTCATATTAGTAGGAAGATTTTTTAACAAATTGTGGAATATAATCACAGAGATACTCTAATTAGTTAAATATATATATATATATATATATATATATGCGCGCGCAACAGAATAGTTATGCAAATGAAGAGCGAGCTTGATAAATTAATATGTTGGAAAACCCCATCCTTCTTCCAAAGTATAACTAACTGTACTTGTTGGGGGCGTAAGAAAACTAATCATGGACCTGATTGGATATCAAAGTTATCATGAAGCAGCAATAAAATCTCCATTGTCATAATGGATCGACCAGCCGTAAAAGCACCGGGATTTTCTCAAACATAATTCCAGACTATTTATTAGCTTTTAGCTCTAAAAGCAAAGATTTGCTACCACCACACGAGTAGAATGAGAAGTTACATGTATGTTCATAGCAAAAGCTTTCAAAATCTGCCAACAAATAATTGGTCACGCACATTATTATAATGCCCATACATATTTATCCATTATAATAAATAAATAATATATTTATATATTATATTTTAATTTATATCATACATTTCTTTATTAAAAAAATAAAAATTAGTTATTTATGATTATAAGCTAATTTTACTCTTTTTTTTTTTATAGTTAAAAATTTTGATTTTATTTTTTTCCTAATCATGAACTATTTTCAACCTCTCAAATATAGCAATTTATTAAATTCATCACAAAATTTGATTTATTTTGACACGTTCATTGTACATGTAACGTTTTCAATTAAAGGGACATTTTTGTCATTTCAAGTTTAGAATTCATCTGAACCAATCCTCGTATTATTTGAACTTAATTTACGTTTACATGAGTTCTAAACTTGAATGGACTATATGTGGAACTGCTTTTTATCATTTTAGTTAAAATATATATATATTTATTTTAAAATAGAGATTTTAAAGTTCATTTGTTAAAGATTTTTAAAATGATGTTATATTTATTGTTTCTCATTTAATGAGATTTAATTTTGTAGATTGTAATGAAAAAATTATTTTAAGGCTATCTTAATAAAAAAAAATTAGAAATGTGATTTTCTATATTTTTTATTTAACAAAAAAATTAGAAATGTAACTCCCCTAAACAAGTATACCTGAACTCTATTTGAGATCTTATAGAGTTTGGTTTGAATCCAAAAAACATTGACCCGCCGCCGCCGGATAAACAAGGATATAAATTTTATAAACCGGGGTGTGTTGGAAATGAAATGTACAAAACCTCTTTAGACACTCACTTACAACCCTAAATGGTGGAATGAAGCTGGAGTGGAGAGGGTAATGATCAGGAAATACTGAGCAAAGGCCCAACAATCTAGACCAACCTACGAAATTGTCTGAAACAAACAAAACCACGTGAAATATAAATGTAAAAAGAAACTTATATTTGAATTATATATCTCCTCCCAAAAAACGTTGAGGTGTGCAGTGGTGTTGTGGTTAAAGCCAAAAACAATTTTTAACGTTTTTTTTTTTTTTTTTTTTAACGTTACATTCATTCTTATAAATAATTTACCTTCTATAGAAACTAAAAGAATAAAAAACATCAACTGATTTCAACCTAAAAACTAATTCAAGTACACCAAAAAAGCATTTTGGTTATTTATCGCGAGAAATGAAGACGTGTTAAGACATTTGCATCTACATGTAGAATAATAAACACAAAAATGATTCGACAATGTGAGGAGACGAAGGCATTGCAATGCTTTTACGGTTATTCGAAAATTGTAATTATGCACACTTGACCCCATTCTTTTTACAGATACCAAAATTGTCAGAACTTGAGAGAGAAGAGAGACATCAAATCTAAAAGAATCCAGAGTATAGAAAAGAAGAAGCAACCTTTCATACCTGTAACTTAGGCGTCAGATTAGGTCATTAAAGTGAAAAGGGAGAATCAGCCAGGTGGAGAACAAGATTAAACATTAACTAAAATTATATTATCTTTTAGCTTCTTGAAATGCATTCTTATTTTGGAGAATTGAATCAAACCTCTTGCTCTGAACCAATAATGGTTCAATCCACACTGTTAACTACAAAATGCAAGTTCCCGCCATCTCGCACAAGGAAATTTAGAGGAAATTCCTAATATCCAGTGACTTCACATCAGGCATGTGCTCGTCCTTGAACTCCTCTCTGGAAAAGTTTAATAAGAAGAAATGAAATAAAATAAAATGAGAATTAGAACAAGAGTAAACCTGCAATGAAATATTTACAGCTCAAAGAGAATGTTTCTTTAGAAAACATTGCAACTCCTTTTAGTGAATTTGGAACAAGTGTCAAACATAAGATTTGTTAAGCTTAACTTGATTACAAGGATCACAAATGCGTTAAACCTGATTATTGATACACTAGTACATATGGTTTAGGCTTGACAAATGTCAACACAGTCTGAAAGTTTGACCATACCAATCACAACTGCATTAAACCTCCTGATTATTGATAAACTATTACCTAGTTTTGGCTTTAAGAATGAAGGCATCTTCAACATGCTGCTTCTTCCATTTCCTCAAAATAACTAACACAACCCAGGTTATAGAATTCCTTAGATATGGGTTTCTTTTCAGTTTGACCATGTTTTGAACAATTGTCTTGCATGTCATCAATACAAGACACCAAAACTTGATAAAAAGCCGAGTACTTTCAGGTGTTTTAGGATTATCAGAAACTAACAAAATTATCTCACAGAAGACCATGACGAGAGACTTGCTTTTTCTGTGATATCATTATTGAATGAAATCTAGAACTTCATTTGTTTCACGTTAGCAATGCAATGTTAAGGGACAATATCGAATGAAAAAGGTCGAACCATCCATCACATACCGTTTCTTTTGGGTTTCCATTGCCTCAACTGCATCTTTTTTCAGCTCCTCCAATTGAGCTTTTGCAATCTTCAATTCTAGTTCTTCTTCATATTTGGGCAATTCCTCTTTCTGGATACCTAGTCTGGATAAAGAAGCATGGACATTAGATCTATATTTGTAATTAAGTGATGCAGAGCAGCTATTACATAAATGATTCTTGTATTTCTTTAGGTAATTACATCTATTCCTTTTCTTGTAATCTTTTAAAGGAAATTTCGGAATAGCTCCTTTAATTTTACAGTTATCACAGCCAATCAAGCAAAAGACACGCTTGAATCATTGCTGTTACCAATTTCAAGGCAGAACAACCGGCTATTTCTAGAAAGAGGGAAGAGGGGGGGAGCCAAAAAGGTAATATGCCTACTCACGCATCTTCAAAAATAAAATTTAAACAAAATAAGAAAAGGATCATTTCCATAAATTCAAACATTACCAAGATAACAAGACCACCAAGAATCAGCTTGACATAACTATCGGGCAGGATGAACAAACAAAAATTCCTCTTCACCCCATCCTGTCAATCCTAGTCATATGTTCCAAAACATGAAAAGTAATTCTATGTTTTTCTAAAATTATATGCAATGTCGACCATGGCCCATAAATGGAACAAGGGAATATGAATTATTGAAAGTAACAGTCAGTGTGCAAGAAGAAAAAAGAGATTCTTGCCGAGGAAGCAAAAGAAGCTAAGAAAGAAACATAGGGAACTCAACGTTATATTTAGTGAAAGTAACAAAACTAGACACGATTAGCAGATACTTTAAGTAACGAAACTAGACAAATTACCAGATACTTAATAAAAATCTGGGAAGCACCAACGTTGAAGAATATGCATTGCGGAAAAAAAAAGGTTTCTGTGAAAGAAATACATACTTCTTATTGATTTTGTCAAATTCTGCCGTCAGAAGAGCCATTCCTTTCTTGTCATTTCGCATAAGAGGTTTTTTTATTTCTTTCTCGACTTTCTCCAATGCATCCATCATCATTGCCTCAGCACCAAGTTCATCGGTGAGCCCTCTCCTAAAAAGAATTTAGAAAGGAACAAATATCTTTTATATCTAGACATAGTTATAAACATGGTCGTAATAAAAATTACTGGCTTGCAGGAAAAGATAAACTACAAAATCCAATTCCTGGGGATATGAACATCTAAAGTAGCGAATCTAGCAGTGCAAGAGCAAAGCACATACTTGATCCTTATCTCCTTCAGGGTAAGTAGATAGGTCCGAGCATCTGGAATATCTTTGGTCTTTGTCTGGATTGTGTACTGTATCTTCTGGGATTCTGAGAAAAGATTTGCCCTGAAAGTAAGATGAATTAGACTCATAAATTAATCAAACCAGTGTCAAACTCCCAATCCACTGCAAAATTATGTTTGAACAAACATGATTTTCCCTCAGAAAGAAACATCGATTACAGTCATGATATAATTACATCAGAGTTCCAAATTCCCTATACTACTGCGAAAATTATGTTTCAACACCAACAAGTATCAGGCTAAACCAATGTAGACCTAGCAGCCCAAATTCGTTCCAGAGAGGGAAAAAGGGGACCAAGTCAATCAGATGATGGATCAGATACAAATTGCAAGGCACAGGGAATGTAAATATCGAAACGAATCAAACTATTTGTCCTCGAAAAGTTAAGATACAGAGAAAATTTCTAAAGCCAAAAACCATTTATTTTTTCCGAGATCTATTAACAGAATCATTTGTCCAGACTACGACATACTATTATGATAGTTGTATTAAGTGAAAAGACCATATTGTTTTGTACAATAGAAGGCAAAAGGCTTTTTAGCACATCCACAGAGAGAAGAATATATGGCTCTATTAGGATAAGTTCCAGCTCCTTTGGTCTATTCTTCTAATCCCATCATGTCCCAGGAACTCCATAAATAGCAGCTATGTATGCCAGAAGGTGATTTGTGTATCTTGGATCAGGGCTCTAAGACCTCAAGCCCCACTGTTTTTGTATAAGTGTGCATATTCAGAAGATGGTAGCTGCTGTTCTTAGTGCTATCAATTCAAAAAGGATTATAACATAACAGTTGCTACAACAGCTATCATAAATTTTTAAACTCTAAACTAGGGTAAACAATTGCACAATCTACTATCGTTTAACTTGACTAACAAGTGGCAGCTGAAAGAATATACTAGTGGCAACAATTTTACAACTTTGTATTGACCAAAGCCTATCACGAGGTCCTTGTGATTTGCAAATGAGGAATTTTCACTACATAAAAAGTTAGATTTTGGATAAACAAAAAAATAATAATAATAATAAAGGAAAAAAAAGCATTTCTTTCTCTTAGAATGATGTAGAGACTCTTTCAGAATAAATCAAAGTTATTGAGATTGCAAATCTGAAGTCCCTCCCTTTCACAACTTTTTGGACACAGGCCAAAATCGGATGCTGGTTGTGTATTTGAGGAATCGGATGATGAAGTTTGATTTAGATTGGTCAAGATACTAACAGGTTGGCCGCTATTAAATGGAGCTCTCAATAGAAAGTACTCTCCACCAATTAACTAAAAGCTGAAGATACTGCATAACCAGACTAGTCTTGTACATTGAATATTACACTAGTTAGTTAAATGTTCCAAGTATATAGGATAAGTGTAAAGTTATACGGCTAATTTTTTTAAAAAGTGTTCTCTAATTTTCTTTATTGCTTCCAACTAGAAAGAGTGTCTGAGAAAGAGAGAGAGGACGGAGGACAGAAAAGTTAGATAGCATGAGATGCTGAAAACTGAGAAAGGTTGGCCCTATTTGGATTGGTTTTCAATTTGAATAAAGTTTGTGTTTGTTTTATTGGGTTTTGTAAAAACTGAATAATTAGTGAGAGAAGATGTGGGACCCAAATTGAAAAAAGAGAAAAGTTTTGAGTTGAAAACTTGTCCATGTAGGCCTGTTAAGTTCCTTTACTCAGAATTCAAACTTAAGATATCCTGTGTGCAGCATATGCACTTTCCTGACAAGGATGTTCATCTAAGATATAATAGAAAATAAACAGATTAATACTGTTTTGCAAGGAGGAAAGTATAATTAAACTTGAGCACACCGAGGGGGGAAAGAAACTTACTTCTCTCTGACGGCCTTCATGACCTTGGCATACTGTTGAACTGCTGCAGGATCTTCAGGAGCAATTGTGATCTTCTCCTTCCTTAGTATGCCCATAGCTGTCTCAAATTTTTTCTTAACCTCCAAGAATATGCCTTTCAACATCTCTATCACCTCAATACATGTCATAAGTCAGAGATAGCTGTTCTTTGACCCATCCATTTAAGAATAAACTTTATAAGATTACAGAAACATACATCAAATGTAGATATGAACACACCATTCGGCAGGTCATATGAAGATAAAAACGAATAATAAAACCTAGAAGCTTGATTTACTAGACAATTCAGCTAGTAAATATTGATAACGAAGCTCTTTTAAATAGGACACAAGGTAAATCATGATGACTGAATACAGTATTGATGCAGTTAACATATAGAATTACTACCAAACATTGGGCAAACTCACATCCACTTGTTGCTACAGCCATTCAAAGAGTTAAAAGGATGTGCTAGCATGACTAGCGTTGCATAGAGCTTCTTAGACCAAAACAATAATAATAAAATATAAAAATAAGAAACCACAAGTCTAAGGAGACATGCAAACTTTTGCATATATAACAACGTTAATACTTGGAATTTATGAAGCCAAGGTACTTTTAAGTCACCATTTGGAGGAAAGTAGGAGAAGAACATGCTTACTTTCAATGAATGAAAAATATCAAGTTAGACAGAAGAGATGGTGCGAAAACTATGCCCTCTAAGACTGGATCAATGCACAGGTAGCTTACCCAAGGCTACACATAATACTGAACCAAAGAGTCAATTCACCTAAAAACAAAGCACAATAAACTATTGGCTAGCTACTGTCCTTTCCTGTAAAAATTGTAACAGGGGGGAGGTACCCACTATGCTTCTTTGATACCAGATGATGAACATTTCCACAGTAACATTGCTGGATGCTTAAGTCTTATATCATGAACTTCTCAGAGTTTATTATAACAAGAAAGGAAATAAATAAAAGTGAAAATATCACAAACCATCTCCCTTGAGAGTAGATGGAGCAGCTTCTTTGGCAAAAGAACGAACTGGAACAGCATTCCCTGATCTCAAAAGGATCTGACCAGCAGGAAGCTGCACATCAATAAAATGAACATTCACAATTATAAAGAGATATAAAACAAGAACACAGCCTATCAGTACCATATTTAAGATTAAAACACAAAGACAGAGTATCCAGTTCAGGTAGTAATGTGCTTAAAACATAACATTTCCTCCATGGAGGGAATGCAGTAATACCAGAGGCAAACTCTCCTTTTCATCAAAATTTTCCATACTGGAATATACATTTTTAGTTTGGAAAAGGAAAAAAATATTTCTTTTCTTTTTTCTTTTAATTATCTTCCTTCCAAGTTATGCACCGCATTTTCAATTGCTGAACAAAATAATATTTCTGAATTTACTAGAAATTAGTTTGTATAGATTTAATTTTCATCACAACGTCACTTTATTTCACAAATCAATCCACATTTCTCCACAAAAAGTATCAATAAGAAACCTTGTAAATCACGAACTGAATAATTTTACACAAATACACATACATTTTGTTCTCCAAAATATCAGAAAAATCTCTTTACAGTGCAAGCCGAAGAAGAACAATAATTTCCCAATAAGAACTCAATGCAGTAAAATTACAGTTTCATTTCATCAAATATAAACCCTTCATCCCTTATAGATTTCACTACGATCAAAATTTACATATAAATCACCTCCAATATTTTTACAGGTCGTACTGCTTGATTACCTTAAAGATTAAAAAAAAATAAAAGATGGAAACGATTATGCAAGAAACCTGTTTGGATTTGGACAAGAGACGAGAGGCAAAAGCCATTGTTGGAGAGCAGAGCTTAGGAAATTTTCGCCGTCGTCGTAGTCGTAGTCGCTGCTGTTGAGCTGATTTTTTAGGGCTTTGATGATTTAGGTATTTGGTAAGGTGTGGTGACCGAGTTTGAGAGCTTCAAGGTGCGTTTGAAGTGCTACGCTATGGGACTGTCTTCAGGTGCTAACCAGCAAAAAAAAAAACTAAATAAAAATTGTTTTTGTCAATTTAGGATCTACTCTTTTTTTTCGCCAATTATGCCGCCTAACTTTTTTTAATTGGCTAGGAATACTATTCAACTTTTTTTGAATGGCCAAAAATACCAAAATAAATTAATTTTTGGTGTTTTCGAATGAGATTATTATATGAATTACACATGGTTTCTTCATAAAAGGGTAACTAGGCATTAAAGTGTCCTTATTTGCTATCAACAATCTCGTCATGCTTTGAAACATACATCTTCCACGTGAATAGTTTTCCCTCATGTTTTGCTTGTATCATTATTTTGTCACTCTATAAGAGCAATATTATACTTATTTTATACTTTTATTAACAAATCATAAGTGTTTACGTAATAATTTACGCACAAAAACAAAAAAACCCTCTGCATTGAACATTTTTTGCCATTCAAAAAAAGTTGAGTGGTATAAGTGGCCAAAAAAAGCCATAGATTGGCAAAACATAAAAAGATAAGGGACATTTTTTGTTATATTCTCAAAAAAAAAAAAAAAAAAAAAAAGAAAAAACTTGAATTGGTTAGATTCAATTTACACCGTTCTTTCATTTTCTACCGTTTTGTACTCGTAAAAGTAGCATTGTAGTCCTCCAAATCAGGTCAATTTCCACATTTGTTCCTATAAATTGTTTTTCTGATCATTATGATCCCTAAAGTCCACATCCGCATTTCTTCCCCCTCCAAATTTGAGGAGTTCGAAGAGAAAAAATAATTTAAAGACTATGCAATAAACATTTCTTACCCCTATTTATCCAATTATTTGAATCAATGCTGATCCTTATATCATCACTATTTTATCATTGATCTTATTCTTTAATTTTAAAAAGTAATTAACAAATAAAAGTATGGATGAAAAAAGTAAATGAACGATTATTCTCTCCTCCTCTTTTTCCTATTACCTCCCTCTTCTTTTTTTTTTTTTTAAAAAGAAAATATTCGTTAATTCAAATATGCTTGCACGTGAGGAGTACTTACATGAGGGTCACTTCTATCCAAATTTTAGAAAACTACTAGTTGAGATAATACATGTTGGGATATTCCCAAAGCGCTTGACATATACGAGTGACAAAAACATAAAGCTTGTGAAGCAGCAGCAAAAAAATATGCCCTAAAATACCAAGTGAGTTAACTTTCAAGATCTACCACACATTTGCAGTCACTTTCTGAAATTGGTGTAGTTAAAACAATAAGCAAGAGGCAAGCATCCAATGTTGCTAGAGTTTAAACATGTTCTAATAAAGGTGACTGAGGGAACCTTTTGTAAAGGCAAGTTTCAGGTCAGTATTGGTAAGATAAGTTTGAGGTCAGTATTGGTAAGATAAGTTTGAGGTCAGGGTCCTAAAGTTGGATTCTGCAAGAGTATTCATAATGAGATGATAGATTTAGTGAATAGAGAATTAACCATTTTTTTTTAAAAAAAAACCCCAAACCTGTTCATCTTTTGGCTAATTGTCACATAAGGAAATCTTAAGGATTTCTTCATCTTCATAAGGATTGAAAGCTTGATTGATCAAAGTTCTTTCCAGCCTCTACCATGACGGTCAATAAGATTGGACCTTGAGCTATTTGTTAAAACAGAGAGATGAAAGGGGATATTAATCTGGAAATTAAGGGTGCAGAGCCACTTATCACCCCTAATCTTTATAGAACGACCATTACCAATTCTCCACCTCACATCTTGAAGAAGATAAGGTCTCGTTGCAACTTTTTCAAATATATGACGAACAAGACCTAGAGAGACATTTATCTCCAAGAGGAAAATATTTAGCTTGTAAGACTCAGGAGACCAAAGAAAAGGTTTTCTTTATAGTGATTCTTCAGCCTTGCTTACAAAGTGCAAGACTGAAAGCAAATGTGTCTCAAACACAACCTCCTTTCTTTTTGGCATACATAAAGCTTGCTAGGACTTCCAACAAATTTATTTTGGCTGGTCATCTCCTTCCCACCAGAATTATCTTATCAAGCAAGTGATAAAGTTGGTAATAATGGATGTTGGTAGGAGAAAGAAAGACATAGTTTAAGTCCTTTAGGATAGTCTGAATTACATATTTAATATGGACTTCCTTTATGGCTTAAGAGAGGATTTTTTTTCCAACTTTTGAACTTTTTTCACACTCGGTTGTGTAAGGAACTCAAGATTTCTTTCCTCTTGAACAAAATAAATGGTTGTGAGGAGATGAAAACACAAAAAGCTTATTTGACGAAATTGAACGACAATATTTTTCAAATTTACACTCTAATTTCCTCCAACAAGCCATTGACAAAAAGTATATCAAGGGGAATCGAAGTTCATTGGAGATAAAGCTATTTACTGTAAAAAGTTCTGCCTCTCAATAGTTTATAATCACCTTTGATCATGACACCATACTAGTGTTACATGCCCCTTTGTTTCTAAATTCTTCACGTAGACTGTATTTGTTCTTTGAGGTTCCTATCTAGCCATCCTTTTGGATCTATTGAATCATCAAGGTAAGACTACATCATTATTGTTCTTGCCAAATTATCTTAAGTTCGACCCAAATAGGTCCCAACTCTTAGGGATTCTTGTTTTAAGTTAGCTGCTGCTATAATGGTGTTGTAGGCTTTTAGGCCTATTATTTCTTCACAATATTTTTCAATTTTCCTGCCACAGAAATATCCCCATGATGTTCCAATGGGCCTTAACAAAAGATAAGATGGTTTGAATTGGTCAAGAGATGCCGGGCCGGGCCAACTCGGGATGTCCGTTGTGACTCTGACCTATTTATGTCTCTCATTCTCTTCTGCTCAGTGAGATCATCACACAACTGTCTCTTTCTTCTCCTCTCTCTCTCTCTCTCTCTCTCTCTCTCTCTCTCTCTCTCTCTTCCTGCTTCACCAATTTTTGTCTCTGTCTCTTCTTCTTCCTTTATTTACCGTGGCTTACCGCGACTGTTGCTCTTCTCCGTCTCTTCGTTTCTATGGCGCTGTCACTATCATTGTGACCGGTGGCTTATTGCGATCCTCGATTGATTGTTGTTTTTGGTAAGAGTGAGAGGGAGCCGAAAGGTTAGAGAGAGACAACCGGTGTTTTCTATGTTTGAGGCCCCGTGACTGAAGGACCCTTTCTTAGACTGATCGTGCAGTTTTTCTTTACCGTCGGCGCCTCGACACGGCTCATGAAATCTCGCCGCTGTTCCGTACCGTCCCGGTCTCGATATTACTTTATCCGCCGTCAGAACGGACTCTGCGGTGGTAGGTAAGATCTCGGTCTTTTTTCTGTTTTATTTCCTTTAACATTTTTGGTTAACGATTTTTTGCAGATTTGTTTGGCGTTACTACTCGGCTTGAAACAGACGGTGGAGGAGGAGAAAGAATACCTTTTTGTAATAGTGTTAGGCTGTTTTTATATTCCGCTGTGTTTTATTCTGATTATTGTAATAGTAATTAGAAGTTATAATAGTAAATAGATCCAACAAGTGGTATCAGAGCCGGCAAATGACTACAACTTTCCTGTGCTCTTCAATAGCGCCAGCGACCTCTTAGAAAAATTCCAGATCTGAGGGAACTATTGAGTTCCTCAGAACTAGCCGGTGAAGTATTGCTCGACTCTTCTTCTGTTTTTTTTTTCGGGTTAATATTTATGTTGCTCAGTTCTGTTTTGGTTGTGTTGGAGTGCTGCATTTTTGGAGGTATTATTATTGTTATTGTTTTGTGATTTCTGAGCTGTGTTACGGTTCGGACTGCTCTTTTTGCTTCTATTACTGTTCTTATTTTTTCTGGTTATTTTTCGATCTGTTACTGCTACCTTTACTGCACCGATTCTTTTTTTTTTTTTTTTTGAAAAATACAAATCCAAGCCTGGCTTGAGTCCAAGAAACTTCAAGTAGCTGTGTCTTGGTGCGTTTTTCTATTTTTCAAGTTTTTGTTGTTATTCAGTTTGCAACATTGCTTTTTGTCTTTTTCTATTTTGTTGCTTGGCTGTCACTGTCGTTTATTTCTCTCTCTGTTACGATTATTGCTGTTGCGCTTTTTCTGTCTGTTGAGATTCGTGCCTCACACGTTTTCTTTTTGCACTGTTTTTAAAAGCAAAACAAATCCGGTTATTTTATTGGTAATGACAAACTTTTCAAATCTTTTATTTTTCTAGCAATTAAATTACTCTTATTTGCCATTAAAACATGTCGGTTCCAAAAGTTGATACCAACAAGTTTGATGGCAAATATGACTTCGTATTGTGGCAGAGAAAAATGAAAACAGTTTTGGTTCAAAATAAAATTGCACCCGCTATTTGTAGCCCCGAAGAGTATCCGGAATCTTGGACAGGCGAAATTCTTGCTGAAAAGCTTGGTGGTGCGCACAGTTGCCTCACCTTGCATTTAACCGACAATGTTTTATGAGAAATTGACGAAAAAGACAACGCTTTCAAAATCTGGACCAAACTAGAAAAATTATATTTGGAAAATCATTATCAAATAAAATTTATTTAAAAGAACAGCTTTTCAGTTTTAAAATGAGCAGGTATAAAACGCTTCCAAAAAATATGGATGATTTAAATAAAGTCGTTTTGGAACTTCAAAACGTTGGAGAGAAAATCTCCGATGAAAATATTGTCGTTATTTTATTAAATGCTTTGCCCGAATCTTACAACGATGTAAAATCTGCTATTAAATATGGTAGAGATGGTTTATCCCTTTCCCATGTTAAAAACGCTTTGAAATTGAAAGATTTGGATTTTAGAAAAGAAAATAAATTAAATGGAGAGAACCTTTAAATGTGAGGGAGAGTTGACCGGAGGAAACCTCTTAGTCATAGACCTAAAAGTAAAGGGAGGTCCAAATCTCGAGAAAAGAACAAAGTGAAATGTTTTTATGTGACAAGGAGGGTCATATGAAAAATAAGTATTTTAAAAGGATCAAAGATGAAAACAACGTAAACACGGTAAAGGGAGTGATAAAATTGACAAAACCCATGATTTTGATTCAAATGGTAATTCTATGTATTTAGAGGTTTTGTGTGTTTCCATTTCCCCTCTTGTTCTAAAGTTGTTGATCATTGGATTCTTGATTCTGGATATACATTTCACATGACACCCATCAAACACTTGGTTTTAGATTTTAAACCCTTAAATCATGGAAAAGTTTACGAGGAAAACAATCAAGTTTGTGATGTTAAAGGCATTGGGAATATTTTCATTAAAATGCATGACGAAATGACTAGGAAACTCACTGAGGTGAGATATGTGCCTGACCTTCGTCGGAATCTAATCTCCCTTGGTTATTTGGATTCACTTGGTCTTTCTTACAAATCTAAAAATAGTATTTTAAGAATTTGCAAAGGAAACCTAGTCATGCTTAAAGGTTTTAAAAGAGAAAGTTTATACATTCTCATTGGAAAAACAATTTGTGATTCAACTACTTTGATTTCAAAAACTGTCCCCGAAAAGACTGTATCATCGTCGGATTGGTCACATGAATGAGAAGGGACTGTATTATCTGCAAAAACAAAATCTTTTATGTGGTGACAAAATTGATCCTTTGGATTTTTGTGACCATTGTGTTTTGGGAAAACAACACAAAATCAGTTTTTCAACCAGCACACATAAGTCTTTTGCAATACTTGACTATGTGCATTGTGACCTGTGGGGACCTGAAAAGGTTCCAACTTATGGTGGTTATTTTTATTTCTTGTCTATTGTTGATGATTTTTCGAGGCATGTTTGGGGTTTTTTTTTTTTTTAAAAAAAAACAAAAGATCAAACTTTTAAAAAGTTTTGTAAGTGAAAACGTCTTGCCGAAAATCAATCTAGAAATAAACTAAAAACTATTAGGACTGATAATGATCTTGAGTTTTGTAACAGGAAGTTTGCTGATTTTTGTGCATTGCATAGCATCTTACATTATAGGACGGTTAGGCATAACCCCCAGTAGAACGGAGTAGCTAAGAAGATGAACCGAACCATAATGGATAAGGTTAGATGTCTTATGGTGTCATCTACTTTCCCAAAACCCTTCTGGGGAGAGGCTGTAAGTACGACTATCTACCTCATTAATAGACTGCCCTCTACAGCCATAAACTTTAGGACTCCTATAGAACTTTGGTGTGGTAAACCTCCTAACCTGTCCAACCTTAGAGTTTTTGGGTGTGCTGCTTTTGCACATCAGAAGGAGGGTAAGCTAGACCCTAGTTCTAGAAAGGGAGTGTTCATAGGATATCCTGGCGGGGTGAAGAGTTATAGAGTGTGGCTTAAGAGTGAACCGGAAGTGAGGGTAGTTATCAGTAGGAATGTCATCTTCAACGAGTCAGATATGCCCTGTCTTAAGGATAAACCTATCTCCAAAAGTCCATCCAGTGTCCCCACAATAGGTAGTATTCTTGTGGAGGTGGAGGTCATCTCTGAACCCTCAAAAGAGCCCACACAGGAGCCTGAAACCAACGAGGAGTACACCATCTAGTAGTATACCCGATCTAACTAGTGTTCCTGAAACCTTGTCCCTGACTTAGAAGGTTCTGATGAGGAGGAAGAACACCATGAGGCTCAAGCTCAAGCCCTTAGAGATTACGAGTTGTCTAGAGATAGAGTTAGACGAGCGTATAAGGAACCCACTAGATATGGTTACTCGTATATAGTATCATATGCATTTGCTGTTGCATCTTATGTAGAGGAGAAGGAACCTTTGTGTTTCTCTGATCTTTTGAAAAGTCCTAATCGCTCTTTATGGTTACGTGCTATGGATGAGGAAATGTCCTCTTTAGATAAAAACAAAACCTGGATTCTTGTTCAAAAACCATCAAAACAAAAATTAGTTGATTGCAAATGGATTTTTAAAATCAAAGAGCCTAAGTCTGCTAATGAACCTCCACAGTTTAAGGCCAGGCTAGCCACGAAAGGTTTTTTACAAGTTAATGGCATTGATTTTAATGAAATATTTTCTCCTGTCGTTAAATACAAAACAATTAGGATAATTCTTGCTCTTGTGGCCTTTTATGATCTTAATCTTGAACAACTTGATGTAAAAACTGCTTTCTTACCTAGTGATCTCGAAGACACCATTTATATGCGCCAACCATCAGGTTTTGAGGTTAAAGGTAAAGAACACATGGCATGTCTTCTGAAAAAAGTCCTTATACGGACTTAAACAGTCACCTAGATAATTGTACAAGAGGTTTGATTCTTTTATGTTAAAAGCTGGTTTTTCTAAAGCAATTATGATAGTTGTCTTTATTTCTGTGGAAATAATGTTGATAATGCTATACATCTGTTGCTTTATGTAGATGATATATTAAATGCTTGCAAACATAAAGCTAAGATTGATGATTTGAAATCCTTGCTAAAATTCAAATTTGACATGAAGGATTTAGGGTCAGCATCTAGGATTCTTGGGATGAACATAACTAGAGATAGGGCTGATCGCTCCCTATTCTTATCTCAGAAACCCTTTCTCCAAAAAATTGTTTCTAAGTTTTTTATGCATTTATGTAAGCCCGTTATTACCCCACTTGCGAATCATTTCAAACTTTATGATAAAACTTGTCCCAAAACTGAAAGTGAGAAAAGAGGCATGGCAAATATTTCCTATAGAATGGCCATAGGCTCTGTTATGTACTCAATGATATCTATCCGACCTGACATTTATTTTTCTATAAGCCTTCTTAGCAGATTCATGTCTAACTCGGGAAGGGATCATTGGGTTGCTCTCAAGTGGTCGTTACGTTACCTTAATGGAACTATAGATAGGGGCTTACACTATCTTGGTCGAATGTTTTTGAACTAATTGGCTATGTTGATTCTGATTTTGCAAGTGACAAGGATGGTAGAAAATCTGCCTTATCCTATTTCTTTGCCCTTGTGGGTAATTGTGTCTCATAGAAGTCTCAATTACAGTCGGTAGTTGCTTTATCAACTACTGAGGCTGAATATATTGCGGCTACGGAAGATATCAAAGAAGCCATTTGGCTTCAAGGGTTATTAAATGAATTACATGTGTTACATTCAAAAGCTATTATTTATACTGTCATAGTTGTTTACATTTATGCAAAAATTCGGTTTATCACGAAAGGACAAAGGATATAGATGTCAAATACCATTTCATTAGTGAAAAAGTCTCTAGTGGTTTAGTTGACGTAGATAAGATTAGTACTAATGATATCCTGCAGACTTTGGTACTAAAATTGTGAGCTCTGACAAGTTTATGTTTTGCAGGGACTTCCTTCACTTGGACACAGGTTGACTCTTATTGAGTCATTGGAGGTTGGAAAATAATGTTCGAGATGGAGATTGTAGGCTTTTGGGCCTATTATTTTCTTCACAATATTTTTCAATTTTCTAGCCCACATAAATATCCCCATGATGTTCCAATGGGCCTCAACAGAAGACAAGATGGTTTAAACTGGTCAAGAGATGCCGGGCCGGGCCGGGTAGGGCCAACCTGGGCTGCCCGTTGTGACTCTAACCTATTTATGTCTCTCATTCTCTTCTCCTCAGTGAGATCATCACACAACCGTCTCTCTCTTCTCCTCTCTCTCTTTTTTTTGCTTCACCAACTTTTGTCTCTGTCTCTTCTTCTTCCTTTCTTCATCGCGGCTTACCTCGACTGTTGCTCTTCTCCGTCTGTTCGTTTCTCTGGCGTTGTCACTGTCATTATGACTGGCGGCTTGTTGCGATCCTCGGTTGATTGCCGTTTCTGGTAAGAGTGAGAGGGAGCCGAAAGGTTAGAGAGAGAGAGAGAGAGAGAGAGAGAGAGAGAGAGAGAGAGAGAGAGAGAGAGAGAGAGAGAGAGAACCGATGTTTTCTATGTTTGAGGCCCCATGACTGAGGGACCCTTTCTTAGACCGATTGTGCCGTTTTTCTTTACCGACAGCACCTCGACACGGCTCGTGAACTCTCGCGACTGTTCGGCACCGTCCCGGTCTCGGTATTGCTTTATCTGCCATCGGAACAGACTCCGTGGCGGTAGGTAAGATCTTAGTCCTTTTTTTTCTGTTTTATTTCCTTTACCATTTTTGATTAATAGTTTTTTACAGATTTGTTTGGCCTTACTGCTCGGCTTGAAACCGATGGTGGAGGAGGAGAAAGAATACCTTTTTGTAATAGTGCTAGGCTGTTTTTATATTTCGCTTTGTTTTATTCTGATTATTGTAATAGTAATTAGAAGTTGTAATAGTAAATAGATCCAACAGGTGTAATAGTGGTTTATAGTTCTCGTTAAACCCTTAAAAGTCCCTCTTTTTTGTGTTGTGATTGTATTGGATAGACCTAATAAAGGTCTGCGCAACAATATTACATAAATTTGGAGGATTATGTAGCATCCCTAAAAATAAAATCAATTGTAGTCTTTGTCACAATCACTGTTTTGTGTGGTTTCTACACAACAAACTACCACTATAGGCAAGCATACCTATCCAAGAATATAACTAGAAAGTCCCCGGATGTCGAACTCTCAGGACGACCAAACACTAGTAATTACTACGCCTTTACTGTTTAATAAATGAAAGGTTGAACTAAGTTATAAAACTATAAACCAACTAATTAACTATAAGACTAGAAAATCGAGTTAAAGACAAGTTTTGGAAGAAAGTGTTCAAATAGTGGAATACCCTTAGAATACTAGCTAATTCCTTGGGAAAATATTGGAAAAATCGTTAAATAGTTGATTGGGTCTCACTTGATTGTTAGGATTAACCCTATCTTTAGGCCAAAAAACCCACTATCCCCTAATTGATTTGAGAAGAATCTCTTCTCTCCCTAACTCAATTATGAACGATTAATGGCACCATATTGAATTAGATTGCTTTAATATACCTAGAAACTGTAGTTATTATATCTCTAATAACTACCAATTTCTAATGTTCAATTAATGCCCTAAATTGTTTTTCCTTTGTCAATTATAAACAATCTATGAATGTATCAATTACCGGTAAAATTGATAACTCAAACAAATATATCAAATAACAATCAATATATAATCCAATAATATGTTCCATAAAATCCATAGAATTAAACTTATAAGATCATCTAGGGTTCAACCCCATTCAAACACAATAAAAACCTAGCCATGAAACATACTCATAATCATGAAATCCATAAAAGAATTTATATTAATAGAGAGTTTAGAAAGCTTAGGAATGAAAATTACAGAATCCATGGCTCCGAGATGTCACCCGAGCTCTTATCTGAATCATCCAAAGAACTCCGAAATTGCTTCGAAGAACGTCTTCAATCTAGTTCTGAGAACTCAAATTAACTATTTAATCTATGATCTAAGAGAGTTAGAGAAGATTTGTAGAGGAGTTTTTCTCTCGAAATTCGCCTCCTTTCTACCTTCTCTAAGCCTTAATCGAAGATGTGATAAACATAATGAAAGCCTAATAAAAAGTAAACCAGAAAATTGCAATTTTGTCCCTCCCTCCTGCACGATTGGCCGGATCCGGCTACCTTCTGTACGTTTGTGAAAACCCATCCCAAAAGGCTTAATAATTAGTGTAATCTATTATTGGGCCTATGGTTAAAGGTTTATAAGATCCTTTAGTTGGGCCTTTGAGAGAACCCAAAGGGAATTTTAAGGTTAGTTTAGAAGATTTGTGAACTGTGGGAGTTAGTAGCGATAGTAAAAGAATAGAGGGATCTAAAGGTAGAATAAGAAGTTAGGTTTCATCTTATTATATAGACTGAACAATTGTTCGTCCTTTTAGATTGATATACGGAAGGGAAAAGTGATAGTCATGTTTGGGGTTTTAGAGCTCAATATTTGGGGCACGAATTGCAATTTAAAGTGAGTTTTATGATTCCATATCGATCTAGGAAGTCCTTTTTACTTTTGATTAAGGATTTTTTTTTTTGTGTGTGTGTTTAAAGAGAGTGTTAGCTAGTACATAGGGTTTTTTAGGGATGAATTTTTTTATGAAATTTCTACGTCTAAATGTTAATTTTGATTGATAGGTGTGCTGACGATTCAAGGTTTTGATGAGGATTATGTTTCGTTATCGGTGTCTTAAGGTAAGATTTGTACTTTCCTATATATTTTGGAATAGAAGTCTTTGTTTGTTGAAAATCTATAAATGGTATGTATATTAAATGTTTAATTTTTAAAGTTGGAGTGAGCAACATAAATTATGATTTTCTTACAGAAATTTAATATCTTTTGAGTATAAAGTATGAATTGGTTTCACTTATTTGATTTTCGTAGTGTTTCTTTTACGTGATTTTACAAAAGGAATTCGAAAGAGTGAATTGTAATCAAGATTATAAGACTTTGGCTGTTGGTTGGTCGATTGATCGTTTTCGTTTTTTTAATGTAGTTTGGGAAATTCATTTTATCAAGTTACTGTTTTGAGACGAATGGACTTTTGCATTGGATTTTTCTAGCCAAATTTTCATCTTTTAGATATTTGTTTCAATGCATGTTCTATGGTTATACAACAAAAAACTTGTTCTTTTTCTTCCTTTATTTTTGTTTGGCCAGACTAGTATGGTATTCAACCTTAATGAATGATTTTATGTCCAATGATTTTTGCCAAATTTGAACAAATCAAATCAGGGTTTTGGGAAAATTTCTAGAAAATTTTATTCCAAAGTTTTTTCTGGCTTTTTACCCACGACATTACCATTAATATATTATAGTTCTTGGCCTACAATCCTTGGCCAACTAGACTATATTATACAAGGTTAGAAAACTAATGTATCAACAATTAGGAAACAGATTTCATGCACAATTAGGAAACTTCCAACAATTTCATACACAATTAGGAAATTTTCAACACTCCCCCTCAAGTTGGAGCATGAAGATTGCGAATACCCAACTTGCGAAGTAAATCATATAACAAGTGAGAGCCAAGTGATTTGATGAAGATATCAACAAGTTGTGCCTGAGAGAGGACATAAGTGAGAGAAATACTACCGACCTAAAATTTATCTCGGACAAAATGACAGTCGATATTAATGTATTTGGTTTGTTCATAAAAAATCGGGTTAGCTGCAATGTGCATAGCAACTTGACTATCATAATGCAACTGCACAAGAGAATGATGAGAAATGCCAAGATCTCGAAGCAAACGGCAAAGCCATTTTAATTCACAACAGGTGACTATCATAGAATGATATTCTGCCTCAGCAGAGGAATGAGAAACAATGGCTTGTTTCTTGGTTTTCTAGGAAATAGGAGAATTGCCCAAGAAAATAAAATAACCAGCGACAGAATGGCGGGTTAAAGGGCAACCTGCCCAGTCAGCGTCACAAAAAGCAGTGAGGCACAGAGAAGAAGTAGAGCTCAAAAAAGTACCTTGACCAGGACTGGATTTCAGATACCTAACAACACACAAGGCAGCATCCCAATGTTTGGTCCTGGGTTGGTGCATAATTAAGCAAAAATATGCACAGAGTAGGCGATCTTCAGTCTGGTAATCGTAAGGTAGATCAAATGGCCAACAAGTCTGCGATACCGATCTGGAGAAGCATAAAAGGCCCAACAATTGTAGCCAATTAGTGGTTTTGTTCAATTGGAGTAATAGCAGGCTTAGACCCAGAAAGTTCGGTTTCTGAAATAATATCCAAGGCATATTTTCTTTGACTAAGATATAAGCTCGACGCATTGCAAGTTACTTCAATGCCAAAAAATATTTGAGAGGGCCAAGATCTTTCATGTGAAAGCAAGAGTTCAAATGTGCTTTAAAACCAGATATAGCATGTATATCGGATCTAGTCATAATGAGATCATCCACATAAATGAGGACATAGATAAAAACAACATGGGAAGAGTAAGTGAATAATGAATAATAAACATAAGACTGTACGAAGCCATATTTCTTCAAAGCAGATGATAATTTAGAAAACCAATAACGTAGAGCCTGTCGCGAACCATGCAGAGATTTGGAAAGGAAAAAAAACCTGATTGAGAGTAGTAGAGTAAAAAAATGGGGTAGCTTCATGTATTCCTCCTCATCAAGATCACCATGTAAGAATACATTATGAACATCCATTTGGTGAATTTCTCAACCTTTAATAACAACAGCTAACAAAAGAGTATGGATAGTAACCAATTTTGCCACAGGAGCAAATATTTCAGTGGTCTTCCCTCTCCACTTGAGTATTTCCCAAGATAAATAAATGAGCTTTGTACCTTTCAATGGATCCGTCAGATTTGAGCTTAATTTTGTACACCCATTTACACCCTAGAGCCTTCTTGAATGGTGGCAAGGAGTTTTATTTTTGTTCAAAGTAGCAAGCTCCTCATTCATAGCCAAGTGCCAATGAGGAAATTTGACCACATCAGAAAACCGAGAAGGTTTAGTAACAGTCTGAACTACAGCAAAAAGACTTTGTTGTTTGGAAGAAAAACAAGCACAATTGTCATATGTAGCTACTAGATAAGGACGTATACCTGAGACCACCAATGAAGTAGGAGGAGTACTAGGAGAAAGAGAAGGTGATTTTACATTGTAGCACTCATAATCAGAGATGTGTATGGGGAGATGAGTGGTACGGGTACTTCGTCGAAGTGGTTCAAGAGGAGGAGCAAGTGGAGATGCACTCCCCCTGTCTAAGAGAGGCGAGGACAAAGCTGGGAGTATGAGAAGAGGAATGAAGGGTTTGGAGAATGGGCAGGAAAGGGCGGTCTAGATGGCATAGGAGAAAGGGGGCTGGATTATTTGGCTGCAATTGAGGGATGGCCCACGGAGAAAAGAGAGTGGACTGGGCTGAGGTGTGTGGCCCATCATTAGAAGGTGTCTAATTAGATTGGTGTAGAGGTGGAGAGGAGTTTAAAGGATTTTGGGGTGGGTTAGGTGGAGGCGCTGAAACTGGAGGATTGGAAACTGGACATGCATTTTGAGGATTTTGGGCTGGAGTATAAAAAACGGAGCTCGATGTTTTTTGGGAAGGATGCAAAAAATGGATGTTGATAGGGAAAAATATGTTAAAAGAAAATGACATCACGAAATTGATAAAATTGTTTAGTCTTAAGATCATAAACACGCTACCCTTACTTACCAAAAGAATACCCTACAAACATGCATTTTTTACTCCTAGGTTTGAATTTATCTGATGGAGGGGAATTGTCATGCACGTAACAAAGACAATCAAATGTTCGAAGAAAATTATAGTTGGGTGGAGTGCCATGTAAAAGCTCAAACAAAGATTTTCCTTGGAGTAAGAGAGACGGGGTACAATTTATGAGATAAGACGCTATGAGAATGCATTCTCCTCGAAAAGAAATGGGAAAGTTGTCTTGGAATCGAAGAGCTTGAGCCACATTGAGAATGTGGTGATGTTTCCTTTCAACTCGTCCATTTTATTGGGGAGTGTACGACATGGTAGTTTGATGTTCTATGCCATGATCAAGAAAGTAATTTTTCAAATAAATAAATTCACCCCCATTATTAGTCTAGACATTTTTACTTTTCTTATTAAATTGGGTTTGAATATTTTGGCAAAAACAAGATAAAACGGATTTCACCTCACTTTTTTTATGCAAGAAGAAAACCCAAATAGCATGAGAAAAATAATTCAAAACAGTTAAAAAATATCCATCTGCACTGTGGGTTGCAATTTTATAAGGCCCCAAACATCACAATGAATAAGAGATAAAATTCCAGACACTTTATGGTAGCTAGTAGAAAAAGGCAAATGAGTTTGTTTTGCAAGAAAACAAATATCACGAAGCTCAAGAGTTTTTGTGGAAGACACATGAGATAAAAGGCTAAGGACAGATTCTGAGGGATGTCCCAACCTTTGATGCTAAAGTGCCCTAGTATTATCACCACCAATCTTATTAATTTTGATAAGTTCTACTTTTTTGAAATAGAATAACTCATCTCTTTCATTCTATTGCTCACCCAATTCAATTAAGGTCCTCGATGTTCGGTCTTGTATAGCACAAAAAAGAAGATCAAATGACAAAGTGCAATTTGAATGTTTCAACAATTGTGGTACATAAATCAAATGACATGTAAGTTTAGGGATGTAAAGGACATTTTCCAATTTCAATTTGGATCCCAATTTCACACTACACACTTTGTTTCCATTGTCTGTTTTCCATCCGATAAGGTCACCGGCCTCGGAGCTATGGATTTAACAGAATTCAACAATTTCAAGTCACCAGTCATGTGGTGAGTGGCACTACTATCTATAATCCACATAGGTGCAAGAATTTTACTAGATAATCGTTGATTTGCAGAAGACTTGCTCATCAAACCCACCAAAGCATCCCACTGCTCCTTAGTCAACATAGCAGAAGGACTGGCTGGTGGTCTAGTGCTGGCGACGTGCATAGCTGCCCCTCTAATCTCTCCTTTTTCTTCCAACGGCAACGTGAGAGGTTGATCAGTGGTAACAACAACGTTTACCTAGCTCTGTGAACTGCTGCTTCGAGGATTGGTATTTCCTCCTCGTCCGCAGCTGCTGTACGAACATCCTCCTTTTCCACCTCTGCCCGCCGGAGCTGCACCCTTTGCCAGAATCAGGCTACTATTCAGGGTATCCTATAATGGTGCAGTATTTGTACGCTTCATGTCCAAGCTTTTTGCATACAGAGCAATTGATTTTTGCTCTCTCAGAAGATGGTGAATCGTGGTTCAGTTGAACTGCAAAAACTGTCTCATCGTCTTGCACCTCTTCTTTGGTCATTCATTGTACTTTCTCTTCTTAACAATTTTGGAATAGGCCTTGTTGACAATAGTCCAAGGATTTTTATTCAAAATACTTGATTGAATCGTTCCAAACTTGTTGTCCAAACCAATGAGAAACTGTAGAAGTGTCTCATCCTCATGTCTTTTTCTCAATATATTAATGACATTTCCGTCCTCAGTGACTTGTAGTTGCTCATAATTCACCAAATCATTCCAAAGCTTCTTGAGACGTGTATAATAATTGGATACACTCTGACCTTGTTGTTTGCAATTAAAATGGGTCATCTTCAATTCATAAATTTGTGGCCATTAGCAACCCAAAATCGCTCCTTTAATTCCTCCCACAATGTTCTGGCCTTCCGTACTTTAGATATTTGAGATCACAGAGTAGGCTCGATTGTATTCAAGAGCCAATATCCAATCATGGTGTTCAAACTCCACCATTTTTTCTACTTTGGATCATCTTCATCAGGCATAACGATGGTTCCATCAATGAAACCAAGTTTCTGTTTTGCTTCAAGTGCCAATTCAATGGCATTTGACCATTCATCATAATTGTTAACATCCTTATTTTCCTTTAACTGTACGTGACTAATCAATGTACCTGGACCATCACTAGACATCAACAAGCAAGCATCATCGTTGACTGTTACCGCCTTTTGTAGGTTTTAGCATTATTATCGGTAATAGTCATGATAGCCTCTGATACCATGAATAAATCAAAATAGGGTTTGGGAAAATTTATGGGAAATTTTATTGCAAAGTTTTTTCTGCCTTTTTACTCATGGCATTGCCATTAATATATTAATGTTCTTGGCTTACAGTCCTTGGCCAACTAGACTACATTATACAAGGTTAGGAAACTAATATATCAACAATTAGGAAATAGATTTCATATACAATTAAGAAACTTCCAACAATTTCATACACAATTAGGACAATTAGGGAACTTCCAACAAAATTTATTGCAATTCTTTATGAATTTATTTACACAAAACTATTGTTGTTATACTGATTTTGCAAGTTAATTAAATATGAGGTTTTACTTCTGAGTAAATATGAAATGGTTTACTTTTTGAAATTTGGGAATTTTTGAGCTCATGGGTATAGTGAGGGTCTCTGGTAGGGACGTGTCCCCAACCTTCTATCTGGCCCTATTAGGGGATACAACACTCAATATCTGTCTGTCGAATATTCTAGAGGGTACAATAGTTTGGAGCTGATATTAGTTTGCCAGTGTCTCTTATTATTCCATAAGTTGTGATTGATTTTAATGTTTATTTATATAAGAATCGAGTTTGTTTACGATTTAAAATTTAATTTATCATATTTCACAAGTAACTTTTGTTAGACTATTTTTTGTTTCCATCATGGCAATTTATCTATGTATCCAAGTGAATTTTTCTAATTTGTTTGAATAAAATTTTTACCGAACTTGATTATTTTTGTGCATTTTTAAAGACATGGCCTCAAGCCACTCTCAATGCATAACTGAATTTCACATGAAAATGGTTTGTCAATTTGATGTAAATCATTCCTTATGAAAATCTTTGACATTTTCTTTTAAATATTTAGTACTATAATACTTGAAAGAAATAAAATGCTTTGGGTAATTTTCGTATGTAGTTTCTCTTCGAAAATATAGGATTTTATTTCCGTTTCCATTGCATACTTAGATTTTTAACAAGAAAATTGTTTATAACTATGTTTAAATGAAAGAAAAGAATAGTTTCAAAGGTCTTATGATGCTCATTCCCAGGTTGGTACATATTCTTTACTAGTATAGCTCACCCATCACTATTTTACAAATAGCTTAGAGATACATTTTGCTGAAGCTTTTGGGGCGATATGTTTTCAAAGGGCGTTGGAGTGAGTAATTGTTGTGTACTGTTTGATAAATGTTATTGTAGAGGTTCCTAAAATGTTATATTTATTAGGTGATGTAGTTTTGGAGACTCTTTTTATATGGTGAATATGATATTTATTCCGTTTTTAGATTACCATAAAATTTATTAATTTTGTCTATTAGTTTTCTTCATTTTGAGGTTCGGTGTCCTTAAGGTTTCTTAGGGATGCTACTGTGTCACGTGCTTAGATCTGGAGCGTGACACCGGTGCTTCTTGAATTTGGCTTCTGGCCGGATCCAGCTGGTTGTTGAATTTTGGGTGTTTCTTCTCTTTTTTCGTTCTTTCTTGCTCCGTAGGCTCCATTTCATTTCATTCTTCCTTCTAACTCATCCGAGACATATCTATAAATATAAGAGAAGAAACAGTGGGTAAATAATCAATGTTATACATAAAACACTTTGAAAATAGGGGATTAATCAATATAAAAACATATATAAAATGGACATATCACTCTATAAAATTGGTCCACTTTTGACATGTAAAGTGTCTTGATAATCCTTAAAACGACATTGAAAAAAGGTTGCACGGTTAGCTTCACATTTTAAAGCTACAACTTGGTTGGTTTTTGGGGCAACAATATTTTCAAATGTGAATTCTTTTGCAATGAAACCATTACCTAATACTCCATCCAAAATAGTTTAATATACGTTAGAATGTTTACAAATACCGAAAAGTATACTCATCAATGAAACTTCAATATAAAATATACTCATAAGTATGAAAACTATTAGCGATACTCCTATTGTAGGATATTATGGTTTTATACATCCCTTCTCCAACTAGAACTAAGTTTACATTATCTGCTCCAATAATATGTTCTATTAATTTATAGCTTCCCTCAGTAATCTTTTTCATGTTTGTGTGGGTTCTAAGCTAGAAACTATCAATCTAGGCAAGTGTACCTATCGTTCTAGTAAGACTAGAAAAGTACTCGGATGTTGATCTCTCAAGACGGAAAGAAATCTCAAGACGGAAAGAAACTAGTAACTAATCTTCTACTATTCAATCAAATAAATAAGTTTTGAAAAGAGTTTATAACAAAATAATAAAAGCTGTAAAATTAAATGAATAACCTAAACTAATGATCCAATCAAATACAAACGTCGATTTAGATAAGTTCTTGAAGGCGTGCTAAAGTGGAAGAATTCCCCTGCTTTCTTTAACTAATTCCCTGGAAAACATTAGAAGAACGTTGAATTGTTGATTAAGTCTCACTCAATTATTAGGATTAACCATTTTTCTAGGTGAAAATCCACTATTCCTCTAAGTCATTAGAGAAGAATCTCTTCTCTCTCTAACTCAATTATGAATGATTAAATGTGCCAGAGTGAATTAGATTTCTCTAACGAGTCTAGAAACCATAATTATAATTTTCTCTATTTGATTACCAATTTCTAATGTTCAATTAATGCCCTAGAATATTCTTCCTTTTTGAATTCTAAACAATCTATGCGAAAGTACCAATTATGCGTAAAATTGATAATACAATCAAAGCAATTAAACAACAATCAACTTGTAATTCAACAATTTAATCCATAGAATCCATAGAAGTTATCCAGGGTTTAACCTCAATCAAACAAAAAATGAACCTAGCTACTCATAATCCCAATTGAAATCCATAAGTACAAGAGAGTAAGAAAGCTTAGGAGTTGATTGAATAGTTTTCACGATTTTCAAACTAGCCTAAACAATCCTCTCGAATTTCCATTCTTCGTATTCAAAACTGATTGAACTCATTGAATCTCCTTCAAAACCATTAATCTAATCTTCAAATCGTAAAATGAAAGGAAATTGTAGTGTTTCTTAGGGCGATTCTACAGAAGTGATTGCCCTAAAGTTACCCTACAAGAACCCAAGATTGGGATATCAAATAATACCAAGAAAAAGTTTATTTAAAGAGTCAAAATCAGAAAATAGGTTTCTGCGCGACTATCGGGACTAGGAAGGTAGAGATTTTCGGATACAGATAGCTTCTGCCCAGAAACTCCTTATTTTATCCTACTTTCCAAATTAGGTAAGCATATTTTGCTTCTTGAGTACTTTTGAGCACTTTAGTAGATGATTCAGGTTTGGAGTCTTCATATAATTTGTAGATAAAGCTCTTAGATTTCCAAAACATCTTGAATCAAATCTATTGGAGTTGTATATCTCAAGTTATGGTCATTTCATCGAAATGTGTCAACCTGGAACATCATGTGAGAAAGCTCATTTTTGCACTACCCTTTTGATGACCAAATGAACTTTAATTGAGACAAACGTTGGCTTTTTAGAAACCTCATGAAGTCCTATACGATCTTTAAGAAGGACTCCTCTTTAATTAAAGTTATTATAGAGATAAAAAATCCACCGGAAGCAACTTTGTTCTGCCATGAGAAGACTATTTTGGGCAGCTAGGCATTTCTTCTTCTTTTTCGTTTGTTCTTGCTCCGTATATTCCTGTTTCGATTTGTTTCTAATCTTAACTCCCATGAGATATACCTATAACAATAAGGGAATAATTTGAGGGTAATTAGTCAATTTTATTCATAAAATACTTCGAAAACATAAAGATAAGCATGTAAAAACACATATAAAATGGACTTATTAATATGTTTAGTACAATGGACATAAGTGGAGTGACTTTTCCAACTGACTTTTTCATTTTATTGTTGGTATAGAAAATCAAAGTAGGAAGGGTCCTTGCACAAGAATTCCTATTCCATGATGAAGTTATAGAAAGGCTTTTCTAGGAGAAGTAAGAAATATAAAAATAAATTCTATAGACTATTACAGCATCATGCACATTTTCTTAACATTAATGACCATGAGAAGGTTGAATGGGTGAAATAATAATTTCAGAATTGTTTAATTTGTTTCCATAGTACTTCATTTTTTTAATCCAAAACAAGACTTATTTTTATGACTATATTTGCTCTTAATAATATATGGATATTTATATTTAAAAAACTTTGATGTTATTTTGTAGCTCTACTGTTGATTATTCAAATAAGAACTTGTAAAATACATTTATTTAATTGTTCTTTATTATCATCTTATACTAGAAGGGCATTTGGGTCACATTATATAAAATTTTATTCAATTTCGATCTTAAATAACATTTTTAAAAAAAAACAAAAAAGAATCATCATTCAATTCCAACTTTTCCTTTCAAAAAATGAAATTGAAAGAGGATTTTGAACCCATTCCGAGTGGAAAGGTATTTTGAGTGGAAATACTTTCCATTTCATATCATTCCAATATATCAGACATGTTTTAATGTGAAACTTTCAAAGATTGTTGCTAGAGCTGGCCATGATAGTCTTAGAAATGGTTGTGAAGTTCTCACAACCATTCTTGGCCATAATAACCTCAAATGTAGCGTGATTTTTGTAGTTAAGGATGAATATCAGATTAATGCATACTTGATATGAACTTATTGTGCAAAGATCAAAATCCTTCAATTAAACTTCCCAAGGACCTTTTTGCATTCTTTAGGACTTGAATACTCTCCATCCTCAAGCAACCCTAGCTGACATGAATCAGGAAAGCCAAGAAGCTAAAGATTTGATGACTGGACTATCCACTAGTGCGAGGTTGATGAAACTCAAAACTCTTGAAGATAACAACATGAATGTTTACATGATGGAAGCCTTGAAGAGCAAAGTTGATGAGTTCGAAGATCAAGGAAAGCATCCCAAGTTGTTTACAATGTGTTCAATTATCAAGGGACAATCAAGGAAACAAATTGGGAAAGAAATTGGCTAAGTATTAAGAAGAACATATCCTACCACTGATGGCAGGGTTGCCCCTACCGTTGCCGGTAGGCTTCTGCCGAGGGGAGCTTGGAGATCGCCTACCTACCGCACACGGTAGGTCTGACCCTACCGTCACTGGTAGGTTTGGGGAGGAACTTGGCTTAACCGCCCTTTTGGATGGGATTTTGTAATTCAAGTTGTTTTTACAACTTTTAATTAAAGGGTTTATAGGTAATTTAAGCCATTAATCACTTATTTAGCTAGGATTTAAGCTTAGCCTATAAATATCTCATTAGACATTGATTGTAAATAACTTTGGAAGTTGATCGATTTTTTGCTAAAATTCTTAAGGGAGGAACTCTCTTAGTCTCTAGGGTTCTTCCCCTTGCTTAGCTAGTTCTTTAAGGATTCATGTCTTTGGTAGTGAGAAACTGAATTGCCTTAGATTGATGAACCCATGGAATCCAATTGATCATCTTAAATTCCGTCTATTGATTGAGTCTAGAGTTCTTGTTCTTGATTCAATTGATTTTAAGGTCTTCTAGATTGTGTGCTAGGGGTTTCTAGGTCATAGTTCTCTCAAGGTTTTTTCCATCAATTTAGGAAAGAGTTAAGCCTCTCAATGTTATTTATGAGGCTTGTTCCTCATAGGTTTTCCATTGGAGTGTGGAACTGCAAAATCCTCAATAGAGGTACTTCAAGAGGAGGTGATCTTGGGAAGGATTTGGGATTCATCAAGCAAAAGAGGATTCATACCAAAGTGGTATCAGAGAAACCTCCAATTGAAGGTCAAATTGAATTGTAAGTTGATTAAATTCGTGAAAAATCAAAAAGAAAAAGTGAAAGTACTTGATGATCAAACAAAATTCTATGAAAATCATGAAAAATTGAGTACAGAAAAATCAATATGAAAATCTATTAAAATTTGAATGTTTATTTTGCGAATTTGTTGATGAAAATTTATGGAGATGTTCTCCTTTGAGTTGTGATTCATTTGAAATAAGTTGTGCTAAATTTGGAGGTTATTTGATTGCTCAATTGAATTGAATTGTGAAGTGTGTTTCGGATTCGCGATTGCAGAGAAAGTGTTTATTGATTCAAACATAACTTGTGTTATACTTATCCAAATTGATTGAAATTTGTGCTTAATTTCATAATCTTTTTGCATTGGTCTCTTCTGATTTTTGTTTTGTCATTTTTGAGTTATCGTTGTTTTAGTGACAGGGTATCATTATCTCTTGTTTCCTAGAAATTTTGTTTTAGTACTCTTGTGTTCTTTGTTCAGCTTAATTATTTTGATTTGCTTTTTTTCTTTTGACTTCTAATTATTTCCTTGTGCGCTTTTAATTCTTTGTTGATGATCAATTAAGTTTATTGGCTCTTTCCCGTAGATTATATTCTTTGAAACTCTTAGACATCAAGTGTTTGATACTTTGCCTCTTTGAACACTTCCAACTAATAGCATTAATTGTTTGCTTGGTTGGGATTGATGCTCTTGGTTTGAGTTGGCTAAGAAGTTGGAAGGATCATAAAGAGACTTGAGTGTTGAGTGATTGGAAAAGGCCAGAGGGTGAGACTATTTTGATAAAAGCCAATAAGAGTGTATACACAAGTGATATTGAGTGATCATTAGGGAGTGATTGGGAGGTCCTTGTTTTTTTTTCTCTAACATTTTTTGCAGGTTTAAAACAATAAATAATGGAGTATAATTAGTCTAATCCATCATGGAAAAGGATAGAAGTAAAGAGCAAACAAGAGGGTTATCGATCTAAGCTTATAAGAGATATGCATAGTTTCCATTATGATGGTGGCTATAGATTCAATGCTTATGGTGGGAACAACCATGGAAATGGAGATTTCACTTCTAGAAGACATGTTTGAGTTGGTAACTTCTCTTCTTATGATAAATCTTTTGAGCATACTTCTTATGATGATTATTGGGGGGTTTTGGAAGAGTTAATGCTAAATATGATTATTATGAGCATAGTCCTTATGATTGTTATGAAGGATGTCATCATAGTTATGGTGGAGAATTTTACTTTGAGAGTTTAATAAAAATGTCTATGGAAGGGAAAATGAAAGTAAGCATGTAGTCCATCTCAAATTCCATGTGGAAGACAAAGTTGTTTTTTTTTTTTTAATTTAAATGTAAAAATGTATTAAGATAAAAAAGAGACATAGTACACATACATGCGGGCATACCCACGGTAGTCCCCAAGGTTACATGTTGCAATTCCTACATTCTCCCAAACTCCCTAGTCCCACAAAAACATGAAAAGTCCAAGCATTAGGTCAAAATATGGGGATACAAGGCATAAATAACCCTATATACCTGTATTTTGATCTTGTTAATAATATGATTCCTATCTAGGCAATATTGTTCAAAAACAACTTTGTTCCTACATTCCCAGATGTAATACAAAGTCGTAGCAAAGGAAAGCTTCCTGAAGTTACAAATCCAAGAGGTCCTTCGGCAGTCCCATTTCAGGTAGTAGTTATACTGTTGTGGTTAGTACTTACCTTGTGGAAAAGTTGAATTTGCCTCTTCTTGAATATCCTAGGCCTTATAAACTCCATTGGTCAAATGATAGTGATGAAATCAAAATCACTAAGCAAGTGTAGGCGTCTATCTCTAAAGGAATATATAAAGATGATGTGTTATGTGGTGTAGCCCATACAAGCGGGACATTTATTATTTTGAAGTATCTTGGATATACGATAGGAAAGCTATATACAAAGGGGACAAGAATTCTTACAACTTCACCAAAGATGGTAAGAGATTCATTCTAAATTCTTTGGCACCTTATGAAATTTATGGAGAGCAAAAGAAGTTGAAAGAAAGGGTAAGAATATTTGATCAAGAGAAAAGGCAAAGAGCATTATAAAGGCTATAAGGTGTGAAGAAAAACAACTTTCCATACCATTTCAAAGAGTTGCAAAGGGAAAAATCATGGAGTCTTCAATAGGTGAAAGTCTACAAAAGCAAATGAGCTTTCACACGCTCAAAATGTAATTGGTAGAAAAGCCATTCACCATGAGAAGAATAACACTTGTACCTTTGTAAAAGAAGACAAATCAAGAGAGGAAAAGGTGAAGAGTGTTGTGAGCACAAAAGAAAGTGAGGGCAAAAAAAAGAGAGTGAGTGCTTGATTGAAAATCATGAGAGTTTTAAAGAAGCACAAGTGAAAGGAAAGCAAGATGAGATTGAAAAGAGTGAGGAAACAAAGGAAGAGATGAGCTTAATGATCTTTGAGGGAGATAAAAAAGAGGAAATGAAAGAGAGTTGTTGTAACATTAGTTCACCATTAAATTCATTTTCTGGTGAGGAGGTGAACTTGTTTACTAATTCCAATAACCATTTCCTTGCTTGTTTTCACAAAGTGTGCAGAAATTTGAAGCTCAAACCATGGAAAATGAAGGAATTCTTGGTTACAAGCTCCACCAAACCATAAGCTTCCTTCCTTCTACATCTTTCTTGTCTTTTGGTTTCAATATCAACAAATCTAATAGTTGCTCTTTCTCTTTCTTTTGTGATAGACTTCTTTCTCAGTTCTTGAATTTCCTAGCTACAACTTGTGGAACAAAGTCAAATCATGGGATGAAAGCTAAAGAAGAAGGCATGGGAAAGGAGCTTAGCATTGGCTTTGAAGATACATCACACTAAGCCTTTCTTTATACCCTTTTTTTATAGCATGAGTTCTCTTTTAAAGAGTTAAAAAGTTGTTCTTAGAGTTGTATGCCTCTTATGTGACTTTGGTTAGAAATGTGATGGTTAATCCTTTCACTTGTGATCTAGTTTTTGATATTGATCATATCCTTAAGTGCTCTTCTCTATGTGCTTATCTTGAGAAACAACATTTTGTTAGTATTGCTAGAATTAAACCATCTTAGCATGACCTTGAGTTGTTACATAATAGTTTTTTCTTGGTTCTTCTTGTTGCGAATTTCTCATTGTCTTGTGCATCTATATGGAGTGAGATTCATATCTTCTTTGGATTTTTTTTGTTGAAAATGGTTATGATGAGAGAGTTAGTCGGTTCCCTTGGTCTTTATGTAGTGATTTTCATGCTAAGTTTAAAGGAGAGATTGTTGAGAATTGTGATTATGAATAATCTTTGTTTTATGCTTTTCTGCAAAATTTTGATAGGTTTGTTCCTTCTAATCAACTCTTGAGCTTTATGAGTCATAAATTTGAATTTTCTCATGATGACCAAAAGGTTTTAATTGTTGATGGATTTTTGAAAGCTTTGTTGTTAGAAAGCCTCCATGGGCTTCAATTCTATCATTTTCATTTCAAGGAATTCAACTGGTTGCTATTTTGTGAAAAGAAAATGAATGGTAGTTTTATAGTGCTAAAAGTTCATCCTTATGATCCTGTAAATACTATCTTTGAAAATTGTATTTTTGAACTAACTTTGAAAGATCTTGATGAGAAACTTGTCTACCCTATTTCCTTTATTGATTATTTTTTGAAATGTGATATTTTAAAAGAATTCTTCAAAACACAACTTCTTGTGTCAAGCTTTTGAATCGATCCTTTGTTGGTATCTTGCTTTATTATCTAACCTTCAAGGAGTTTTTGGACGAGTTGATTTCACTCTTTATTGCAAAGAGGAACTCGGTGGACTCTCTCCATTGAAGGAAATGGAACATCAAATTGAATGGGTGACCAGAATGATATTGAGTTATGTTATTCATGAAAAGGAGCTCTATGCATTATTTCTCAATGGACAACGAAAGCTCAACAAATGGTGTGCAAGAGGAATGACATTCTCAAAGACATTTCTAGATGTCATTTGGTACAATAGAGGTAAAGATAATATTGTAACAATTGATTTGTCAAACAAAGTACATTCTAATATTTACTTTACAAGCTCAATTATTTGGTTTTGGTATGCTTAAGGAATTACATATTAGTGGCAATGAATTCAAGGACATATTTGATGCTTGTTTTGTTGTGCATAATGATGAGTACCATATACATGATGGTGTTCTTTACCATGTTGGTAAACTGTGCATTACTTCTTGTTGCTTAAACTTGTTGTTAGATAAAGAAACTCATTGTGGTAGTTCGATAGATCGTTTTGGTATTTCCAAATCTTATTTTACATAAGCACTTCTTTTGGTTTGGCATGAAAAGCGGTATAGAAAGGTTTATTGATAATTGCTTGGAGTATAAAAGAGCTAATTCTATATCTTTGTCTCATGGATATTATATTCTTTTGAATGTGCCTATAAAACCTTGAATTACTTAAGGTTCTTAAGACATGGATTTTTTATTTGTTGTGGCCTAAGTTGATGAGATCTTGATTAATAGCAAAGTTTATGCAACTCATTGGCATCATTTTAATCAAGTTTTGTCTATTTTGAGGAATGCGATTTTATATGCTAACCTTGGGAATTATGAGTTTTGTGTAAAAATGGTACTTTCCAAGGTTATGTATTGAGTTATCAAGGTTTCCAAGTGGGTCCAAATATAGTGCACGCAATTAAAGATTGGCTTATTTCCAGGAGTGCCGTTGAGTAGGAAAGCTTCCGTGGTTTCACAAGCTTTTATAAGAAGTTCAACAAGGAACTTAGGATTCTAGATAGTCTCCTGGTAGATGTAACCAAGGAGAAGACCAGTTTTCCATGGCAACTTTGTTTACTCCTTGTTGGGAGTGCTTCCAATCAAGCTTCTTATTCTACTACTCTTCTTCTTTCTTTTGAAATTGATTATGGTGACAGTTTACTAATGTCTTTTTCTTTGGTTTAGCTGTCCATAGATCATGCTTTGAGCTTGGATGAAGTGAAGAAGATGGAGTTTGTCAAGTATCATGATGTTATTGCAACCATCCACACGACGTTTGAAAAGACACAATTAGTCGTTGATCCCTGAGAATGGGTTGGGATCCTTTGGATTTGAATGATGTTCCTTCCAATACAACCCTTTGCTTAATGTTCAACTCGAAGCGCCTTGTACATTCTTGCATGCTTTAGTAATTCTATTCTTACTTTTCCAGTTAATTTTCGTTTCGTGCTACCTCCCATGTTTTGATATGTATTTTTTTATGTAGGTCAAGATTCGAGGATAAATCTCTTCAAAGGCAGGATGGATAATATGAATCGAGAAAGCCAAGAAGCAAAAGATTTGATGAATAGACTATTCACTAGTGTGAGGTTGAAGAAACTCAAAGCTCTTGAAGATAACGACATGATTGTTTGCATGATGGAAGCTTTAAAGAGCAAAGTTAATGAGTTTAAAGATCAAGGAAAGCATCCCAATTTTTTTAGCATGTGTTCAATTATCAAGGGGCAATCAAGGAAACAAATTGTGAAAGAAATTGGCTAAGTATTGAGAAGAACATACCCTACCGCCGACAGTAGAGTTGTCCCTACCGTCGCCGGTAGGCTTCTGCCAAGGAGAGCTTAGAGATTGCCTACCTACCGCGCATGGTAGGTCTGACCCTACTGTTGCCGATAGGTTTCGAGAGGAACTTGGCTTAATCGTTCTTTTGGGAGGAATTTTGAAATTCAAGTTGATTTTACAGCTTTTAATCAAGGGGTTTTTAGGTAATTTAAGCCATTAATCACTTGTTTAGCTAGGAGTTAATGCTTAGTCTATAAGTACCTCATTATACATTGATTGTAAATAACTTTAGAAGTTGAACGGATTTTTGCTGAAATTCTTAAGAGAGGAACTCTCTTAGTCTCTAGGGTTCTTCCCTTTGATTAGCTAGTGCACTAAGGGTTCATGTCATTGATAGTGAGCAACTGAATTGCCTTAGATTCATGAACCTATGGAATCCAATTGATCATCTTAAATTCCTTCTATTGGTTGAGTCTAGAGTTCTTGTTCTTGATTCAATTGATTTTAAGGTCTTCAAGATTGTGTGGTAGGAATTTTAAGGTCATAGTTCACTCAAGGTTTTTGCTATCAATTTAAGAAAGAGTTAAGCCTCTCAATGTTAAGTTTATGAGGCTTGTTCCTCATAGGTTTTCAATTGGACTGTGGAGCTGCAAAATCCTCAATAGAGGTACTTCATGATGAGGTGATCTTGGGAAGTATTTGGATCCAATTCATCAAGCAATAGAGGATTCATATCACTTGCCAGTCTAAGGACCTCTTGAATCCATTTTTAATATTCTTTCCTTCATAAGCCAATATTTCAACAATGGGATTGTTTACCCATTACCTAATTAGTCTCTTATGAAGAAAGCCTTGCTCTAGGACAATTACAAGGATGGAATATCAGAGACTAGGAATTATGATCAAATTGAGAACCCTTGGATCTTTCCAATCCAAGTATTCAAGTAAAATCAATTTAAGGAATGATCAAACTCTAGATGAAGTTTAAGAAAAGGCTTCAAAACCTAAGAACCCTAAGAACAAACTCACAATTTCATATATCATTCAACTACTTACAAATAAGGCATAATAGGATATTTATAGAGAAAATCCTAACTATTCTCCTAAATCTAATGAGTAATTAAAAGACCTAATTTTCCTTTTAATAAAGTTAATTACAAAGCTTGGACAAAAAAAACCAAAATTAATAGCTAAATTGTCCATTTGGTGATGTTAGTCAGAGACCTACCGGGAACGTTAGGGTCGGAGCCTATCATCGTCGGTAGGCTATGTTCTTCCCTCTTCCTTGCTTCTTCTATTATCTATGAGGACCGGGAACTTCTGGTTTAATTCCGTTGAGCTTCTAAGACTTTAATATGTCTTGGATATTTTGTAAGTTCTTCCAAGCCTTCAATTTGAATCCGGAATTCCTCATTTGAAGCTTTCAGCCTTGATGTCTTCAATCTTCTAATGCAACTCGTTCTCCTTCAAAAACTATTGAATGGTCCTTTGTTGATTTCATATTAATCCTCTCAATTGTCCATTCTTCTTGATCTCCAAGACTATGTTTGAGACCTATTATATTTATCTAGCTACCTAGATGAACTCACTTTAAAGCCTTTTAACCTCATATTTTTTTTATCTTTGAGAATAGCTTGGGTTGAACCATCTGCCTATTTATGTGGCCTTGAAACCTTTCGTAATAGGTAACATGCACTCGATAATGCATCGATCTAATCTGGGGATCTCGTTATAGCCCCAAGCGAAGCAATCTTGAAAGCTACTATTCTTGTTGCTCGCTAGTTGGTAGGGCACTTACTCTGGTGTTCCTAACCTCTCATGGATCACCGACCATTTACCTTGATCAAAGTGTCTTGTAGCATGAAAGCCAGCATCCGCTTAGGAACCTAGTCACAACCTTTCTCACCCATCTTCTCATCCAGCTCCTCTTGATAATCTTGCTGGTCAAAGATAGTTTAAGGAATAGATACAGTAGCTACCATGAATTTTACCCTAAAGTTAGTGACCTTGCATGTTGTAAAATCCTGCTCACTAGTGTTAGCTTAATTAGAGTAAAAGCTGCGAACAGAAAAAGGCTTCTGTAGCTCGAATATTAACCTGGAAGGCTTTCTCCTCTATTTGTACTCTCTCCCATCAACAAATGCTCAACCTATTGACCTACTATTCAACTCAACTATGGCATATAATTAGGCTTAAGGTGGTTAGCCTTCTCTTGAGAGCTTTGGGAATTGATTAATTGTAGGAGGCTTTGGCTGGGTGATCAAAGTGGCCTTGGGCTTCTCGATCAAAGGCAACCCATGTTTTTTCTTTTGCTAGTCTAGTTGGTTATGGGTTGCCTTCAGACCCTGTACCCGCTTTTTCTAGGTGTGAGTTGGTGGCTTGTTTTCAGGTCTCTCATGAAGACTTACAGCAATAAACCATAAAGTGATAACACTATCTTTGACACTTAAACTGATTTGTGGGTCGATATGAGCTTTTAGCATAGTTGACGATATATTTAAGAACGATGATCTCTCGACTACTTTGACTTTGCCTAGTGGTGACCTGCCTAACTTCTTTGCATTTTGCTTATGGCTTAACACCTTCCTGAGGTCTCAGACATTTCTAGCTGTGTCCAGGCATTCTCTTAAGTCAGTCTTCCTTCTAGGTCTATTAAGGTTCTTTGAGATCGACCTGTTCCTTAGGTCAGTTGAGGCCTAAGGTGTTCTTTGAGATCGGTCAACTCCTTAGGTTGACTGAGATGTTCTCTAAGGTCCACGTCCTTCGGTTGGTTCTCGTGGCCATTTAGATTTGAGTTAGTTGTTTGCTTGACTCTCTATTATCACCTTGGCCCATTATCCTAAATAGATACCATATTAACATCCATATTAGGAATCTCAGAGAATTTGAATCTTCTTTCCTGGGTAGTTTTCTGAATAGCATTTCTAAAAACTACACATTTATTGGTATGATGACTAAAAGAATCGTGCCACATACAATATTTCTTGTTCTTTATCTCGTCTACAGAAGATAGTTCTGGCCATTTATCAACTTGATCTGCTTATCCTTAAGGAGGTCATCAAATATTTTGTAGGCTTTTTTGATATTAAAGGATTTCCTTCCTTGCTTTTCGGATGGTCTAATAGTTGGAAAATATAAGTTTTTTCCACAACAATCTCTCCAGCCATGAGTTTTTTAGCTGGCTCATCTTCTTATCCCCTAGAGATATCCTCTATACCAAATATCATGGTTTGTCATTTAGAAAATCCTTAGCTCTACGTATTTTCTCATTTTCCTTGATGAAATCTTCTAACTTGGTGGCCCTTGGGACGATGCGGAACAGGCTGGGCAGCAAATTGGTATACTATTTAAAGGCAGCTCTTATGAGCGATAAGGGAAACAACTGGACTTTATGAAACTCGCTGCTCCCTAGCTCACTCTATTGTGTAATAAATCTCCCTATTCACTCCATGGTTGACTTTAGATCATCTCCGAAAAAGGTGATAAAGTTTAGAACCTTGTACACTTCTGGAAGAGTGGTGATGTTGTTAATTCACCCAGGGTACAACTTTCTATTGGAGGATCGATCAAAGTCGGTACCCTTAAACTCAAACTGATTTTGCAATGCATCGACAATAGCTCTGAAATGCACATGTGTAATACTCGGACCCAAAATAGAATAAAAAAAATTAGTGGGATAGAAAGTAATATTGATCAAACATTGAGGACTTGAGAGAAATTATTAAAGTCTACCTATATATACGTATATATATACATATACATATATATATATATATGTATATGTATATATATATATATTTGTATGTATACATATACTGTAGGCTTTTGGGCCTTATTTTCACACATTTTTCATTTTATTTTTCAGCTATATTGCTCCCAATAATGATTATGGACTGGGCTCACTAAAAGGGAATGGGTTTAAACTTCATGCGCCAAGATGCTTTGCAAGGATACTCTGCCGCCGACGTCGTGAGTCAGCTCTTTCACTTGACTGCATGTCTGGCGCAGCTGCATTGAAGAGAGAGAGAGAGAGAGAGAGAGAGAGAGAGAGAGAGAGCTGAAGGAGAGAGAGTGTGAGAGAGAGTGAGATAGAGAGAGAAACCATTCTCTCCCGTTGTGAGCTCCTGTTCGACTGAGGGACCGCCGGATCGGACCATTACTGTTCCCATTGCTGGTTGTTCTGAGCTCGCCGCAGCTCACCCACTGCACGCCGTTATCGTCGCAGCTTGCTTTCGCTGCTAGAAGCTAACCACTGTTCGTTGCTGCAGCTTGTGGCTGCCCTCTCTGTCGCTCGAGGTTGTTTTCTACTCACTGCTAGTCGTGGTTGTTGCTCGCTCGCTGCTGCTCGTGAGCTTTAGCTGGATCTGCTCTTCTTGCGGCTCAGGTAAGCTCATCTGAGCTCCATTTCTTTTCTTTTCTAGCTAACTGCTTCTATTGTAGCTTCCGGTGAAGCTCCCAGTGAGTTGCTGTCGAAGAAGAAGAAGAAAGAAGCCATTTTGGTCGAGGAAGAAGAAGAATGACCTAATTGTTATTTTGTAATAGTTTAGGGGCCTTTTGTTATTTTCTTTTTCTTCAAGGGCTGTAATAGTAAATAGGAAAGTTGTGTAATGGTAAATAGGTCGTGGATCTTCAGATCCGCACAACACTGGTATCAGAGCCAAGAAAAGACCAACTTTCCAGTGCTCTTATGGACCGGCGTGGAGCTCTCGGGTAACTCCCAATTTTAGCATTCCAGATTCACGGAGTCCGTAGATCTGGCTCAAAGAAGTATCCTCTAAACCTTCTCTATTTATTTCGGTATTTTTTTTGGTAGATCTAATTTATTATTTCTACCTATTTAGTTAGATTCACTTATTTTTGCTAGATCTATTTATTTGTGTTAAATCTGTTGTTTTTGTTGGATTTCTTTGTTATACTCGCTCTTCCGATTATTACTATCACCGATTTGCTATTTTTGTGAATCTAGTTTGTTTTTAAAAAAATATAAAAACCCAAGCTTGGCTCGAGTCCACAGAGACTACAAGTAGCTGTGTCTTGGTGATTTTTCTGTAACTGATTACAAATTGCTATTCGATTGTTGGTTTTTCTGTTATCTGTGTTGGAAGGCTTTCTCTGCCCTTACCTGTTTATTTCTGTCTCGGTTATTTTTATGCTACTGCGCTGTCTCTGTTGTGAGATTCTTGCGTTTCACTTATTTTTTTACTGTGCTGTTTTTCAAAGAAAAATCCGGGCATTTTAGTTATGTGACAAACTTCTTTTTCAAATCTTTTATTTTTCTAGCCATTGATTACTCTTATTTGCCATTTTAATCATGTCCGTTCCAAAAATTGAAACCGACAAGTTTGATGTTAAATCTGATTACGTAATGTAGCGGAGAAAAATGAAAGCAGTTTTACTCCAAAATAAAATCGCACCCGCAATTTGTAGCCATGAAAAGTATCCGGAATCTTGGAAGGGTGAAGAGCTTTCAGAACAACTTGGTGATACTCACAGTTGCCTCACCTTGCATTTAACCGATAATGTTTTACGAGAAATAGACGAAAAGGACAACGCTTTTGAAATTTGGACAAAACTCGAAAAACTGTATTTGGGAAAAATCCTTATCAAATAAGATTTATTTAAAAGAACAGCTTTTCGATTTTAAAATGAGCGGGTCAAAATCACTTTCAGAAAACATCGATGATTTAAACAAAATTGTTTTGGAACTTCAAAACGTTGGAGAGAAAATCTCCGATGAAAATGTTGCTGTTATTTTATTAAATTCCTTGCTTGAGTCTTTTAATGATGTTAAATCTGCTATCAAGTATCGCAGAGATGATTTGACTCTTTTTGATGTTAAAAACACTTTAAAATCAAAAGACCTTGATTTGAGAAAAGAAAACAAATCTAATGGAGAGAACCTTTACTTGAGAGGGAGGGTTGACCGGAGAGAATCTTTTAGTCATCGTTCTAAAAGTAAAGGGAGGTTGAAATAACGAGATAAGAAAGTGAAATGTTTTTACTGTGGCAAGGAAGGTCATATAAAAAGCAAGTGTTTTAAGAGGATCAAAGATGAAAAACAACATAAACTGGGTAAAGGGAGTGATAAAAATGATAAAGCCCACAATTTTGAATCAGATGGTAATTCCATGTATTCTGAGGTTTTGTGTGTATCACCTTCCTCTTCTTCTATTTCTGATCATTGGATTCTTGATTCTGGTTGCACTTTTCAAATGACACCAAACAAGCACTGGTTTTCAGATTTTAAAACCTTTGATCATGGAAAGGTTTTCATGGAAATAATCAAGTTTGTAACATCAAGGGCATTGGAAATGTTTTCATTAAAATGCATGATGGCGTGATCATAAAACTGACTGGGGTGAGATATGTGCCCGACCTTCGTCGGAATCTAATCTCCCTCTGTGTTTTTGATTCAAACGGCTACTCTTATAAATCTAAAAATGGTATTATGAGAGTTTACAAGGAAGCACTGGTCATGCTCAAAGGTTTTAAAAGAGATGGTTTATACCATTTGATTGGAAAAACTCTTTGCGAAGTATCTGCATTGGTTTTAAAATCTGTCCCTGAAAAGACTTTGTTGTGGCACTGTCGGATTGGCCACATCAGTAAAAAGGAACTACATTGTCTACATAAGCAAAATCTTTTGTGTGGTGACAAAATCGATTCATTGGATTTTTGTGACCATTGTGTAATGGGAAAACATCATAAAATCAGTTTTTCAGTTGGCACACACAAGTCCACTTCTATCCTTGATTATGTATATTGTGATTTGTGGGGACCTGAAAAGGTTCCAACCTATGGTGGCAATGTTTATTTCTTATCTGTTGTTGATGATTTTTCTAAGCATGTGTGGGTATTTCTTTTAAAAACAAAAGATCAAACTTTTGAAAAGTTTTCTGAGTAGAAACGCCTTGCCGAAAATCAAACCGGAAATAAACTAAAGACAATTAGGATAGATAACGGTCTTAAGTTTTGAAACAAAAAGTTTGCTGATTTGTGTGCATCGCATGACATTTTGCATCATCGGACTGTTGGGCACAACCCTCAGCAAAATGGTGTTGCTGAAAGGATGAACCGTACGATTATGGATAAGGTTAGGTGTCTTATGGTGTCCTCAGGTACCCCAAAATCCTTTTGGGAAGAAGCTGTAAGTACGGCTGTCTACCTCATCAATAAATCCTCTTCAATAACCATAAACTTCAAAACTCCTTTAGAGTTGTGGTCCGGAGAACCACCAAACCTCTCCAACCTAGTGTTTGGATGTGCTGCATTTGCACATCAGAAGGAGGGTAAGTTAGACCCTAGGTCTATAATGGGAGTGTTTATAGGCTACCCTAGTGGGGTGAAGGGATACAAAGTTTGGCTCAAAGGTGAGCCGGGAGTGAGGATTATTGTGAGTAGGGATGTTGTCTTCAACGAGCTTGATATGCCTTGTCTAAAGGCTAAAACCGATCCTGATAGTTCTACCGATGTTCCCACAAATGGGAATGTTCCCACGAATGGAAATGTTCCTATGGAGGTGGATGACATCTCCGAACCTTCACAAGTTCATGCACTTGAACTCGAAACTAGTGGAGAGTCGGATATACCAGCTAGTCAACCCGAAACCGACATGCCTGAATCTGAAAATTCAGATGATGATGAGGATCATCCAGAGGCACAAGCACAAGCCCTTAGAGACTACCAACTGTCTAGAGATAGGGTTAGAAGAGTGTCGAGAGAACCCGTTCGATACGGTTATTCATACATTGTCTTGTATGCCTTTGCTGCTGCATCCTAGGTGGAAGAGAAAGAACCGTTGTGTTTTTCTGATGTGTTGAAGAGCCCTAACGCTCTCTATGGTTGCATGATATGGATGAGGAAATATCCCCTTTGCACAAAAACAAAACCTGGATTCTTGTTCCAAAACCTCAAAACAAAAATTGATTGATTGCAAATGGATTTTCAAAATTAAAGAGCCTGAGTCAGCCAATGAACCCCCAAGGTTCAAGGCTAGGCTGGTTGCAATAGGTTTTTCACAAGTTGAGGGCATCGATTTTAACAAAATATTTTCTCCCGTCGTTAAATATAAAACGATTAGGATAATGCTTGCCATCATTGCTTTTTATGATCTTGATATTGAACAACTTGATGTAAAAACTACATTCTTGCATGGGAAACTTGAAGAAACTATCTATATGCGACAACAACTAGGTTTTGAGGTAAAGGGTAAGGAACACATGGCGTGTCTCTTGAAAAAGTCCTTGTACGGACTTAAACAGTCACCGAGGCAATGGTATAAGCGTTTTGATTCTTTCATGCTTAAAACTGGTTTCATTAAAAGCAATTATGATAGCTGTTTATATTTTCATGGTGATGATGTTGAAACTGTTGTTTATCTTTTGCTTTATGTGGATGATATGTTGATTGCTTGTAAGCATAGAGATAAGATTGTTAGTTTAAAATCCCTGTTAAAGTCTGTGTTTGATATGAAGGATTTAGGTTCTGCTTCTAGAATCCTTGGGATGAACATCAGTAGAGATAGGGCTGACCTCTCCTTATTCATATCCCAGAAATCCTTTTTGTATAAAATTGTTTCCAAATTTTCGATGCATTTATGCAAGCCAGTTTGTACCCCACTTGCGAGCCATTTTCAGCTTTTCAAAAAATCCTATCCCAAAACTGAAAAAGAAAAGAAAGAATGGCAAACATACCCTATAGGATGGCTATAGGATCCGCCATGTATTCAATGATATCCACCCGACACGATATTGCCTATTCCATAAGCCTTCTTAGCCGATTCATGTCTAACTCGGGTAGGGATCATTGGGCAGCTCTTAAGTAGTTATTACGGTACATTATGGGACAGTAGATAGGGCTTGCTTTATCATAACTGGTCTGATAATTTTGAACTGGTTGGATATGTTGATTTTGACTTTGCAGGTGACAAAGATGGTAGGAAATCTACCACATCTTATTTCTTTACCTTAGCGGGTAATTGCATTTCTTGGAAGTTACAACTGCAGCCTATAGTCGCTTTATCGACTATGGAAGCTGAATACATCGCTGCCATGGAGGCAATTAAGGAAGCAATTTGGCTTCAAGGGCTTCTATCTGAATTGCATGTTTTAAATTCCAAGGCTATTATTTATACTAAAAGCCAAAGTTGTCTCCACTTGTGTAAAAATCCTGTTTATCATGAAAGGATTAAACATATAGACGTTAAGTATCATTTCATAAGGGAAAAGGTTTCAAGTGGCTTCATAAACATTGAGAAAATTAGTACTAAAGCTAATCCTGTAGATTTTGGTACTCAAATTGTGACAATTGATAAATTTTCTGTGTGCAGGGATCTCCTTCACATAGATAAAGGTTGACTCTTTTAAGACTGTGGTGGCTGGAAAGTTATGAAAATGTGTTCAAGGTGGAGTTTGTAGGCTTTTAGGCCTTATTTTCACAACATTTTTTATTTTATTTTTCAGCCCATATTGCTCTTAATGATGATTATGAATTGAGCTCACTAAAAGGAATGGGTTTAAACTTCATGGGCCAAGATACCGGGCCGGGCCAGGCCCAAGGTGACTTGTGCTATATATATTCTTTCTATTTTGAGGCTGCCCTAATTTAGAAGGACAGCCTCCCCTTTTTATTTTTTCTCTTCTCCTCACTTTGCCTTCTTTTCCTTCTGGACTGCTTCGCCGCCGCTACTCCCTCTCAAGGATACTTCGCCGCCGACGTCGTGAGTTGGCTCATTTGCCTGACTGCACGTCTGGCGTAGTTGCATTGAAGAGAGAGAGAGAGAGAGAGAGAGAGAGAGAGAGCTGAAGGAGAGAAAGTGTGTGAGAGAGAGAGAGAGAAACCATTCTCTCCCGTTGTGAGCTCCTGTCCGATTGTGGGACCACCGAATTGGACTATTACCATTCTCGTTGCTGCTGGCTGCTCGTTGTTCCGAGCTCACTGTAGCTCACCTTCTACACGCAGTCATCATCGCAGCTTGCTTTCGCTGCTCGAAGCTAGCCACTGTTCGTTACCACAGCTTGTTGCTGCCTCCGCTGCCGCTCGAGGTTGTTTTCTGCTCACTGCCAGTCGTGGCTATTGCTCGCTCGCTGCTGCTCGTAAGCTGTAGCTGGATCTACTCTTCCCTCGGCTTAGGTAAGCTCATCCGAGCTCCATTTCTTTTCTTTTCTTTTCTAGCTAACTGCTTCTATTGTAGCTTCCGGTGAAGCTCCCAGTGAGTTGCTGTCGGAGAAGAAGAAGAAAGAAGCCATTTTGGCCGAGGAAGAAGAAGAAGGACCTGATTGCTATTTTGTAATAGTTTAGGGGTGTTTTTATTATTTTCTTTTTCTGTAAGGTTTGTAATAGTAAATAGGAAAGTTGTGTAATAGTAAATAGGTCATGGATCTTTAGATCCGTACAACATATATATGTATATATATGTATATATATGGCTTTATATATGTATACATACATACATATATGTGTGTATACATATATATGGCTTTATATATGTATACACACATATATATATATACATATATAAAGCCATATATATATGGTTTTATATATGTATATATGTATGTATGTATACATATATGTATGGTTTTGTGAAAGATTGTTTGAAAGTGTTTGTAAGTCTTATATGGCTTTTTATTGTTAAGGTCTTTTAAGGGAAAAAAGGGTACCGATACAATATAACTTTTGTCTTCTTTCCTATCTAACAAAGTAATGGATTTCATTTCTTTTCCTTTGCAATAATTTAGTGCATTCTGTGACTGGTGATTCCTAGATAAAATAAGAAAAATATCATTGAACTAAGTGCTTTTGCTGAAGCAATTAAGTTCTCTTTTGATCAACATTTTATTGTCATAAACCATGTTGCAAGGTTTTGGTTTAAAGAAAAGAACAGAACACCTTTCTTATTCCTTTTCAGTTGATGAGTTATTCAACCTTCCTTTGTTTTTAGTTAGACCCCATATTTCTCACGCCTCGGATCTGGGCTTGCCCGAATTTGAGACTGATATGCCGTATCCATAAGGATACAAGGCTTCAAAACTTAACAGTGTATAGAAAAAACTGAAATTGAGATTTCATAACTCAAATTCAAGGGAAATTCACAAGGTGAACAAAACATAGAGGAATTCAAGCTCTATTAGCAACATAGCAGAAAATCCAAAACAGCCTTCTATACCCTGTTTTCCCAAGCTCACTCCTAAACGTTTTTTAACCCGCTCTCACACTAGGAGAAAGCCTAGACTTAAAAATAGAGAGGAGTGAGTACGACTACTCACTACGCAGAGGATAGATTTTAATTTATGGGATTAAACAGGCATTTTTAGAATTATTATCAAACAGTTTACTATAAATATAAGACAAAGTTTCTTTTATAATATAACTACTTTTGATACAAAACACTCCAATTCTCATATGTTCCAGAATTCCTCAGAACAATTATCATACACTTAGTCTTCTCAATCATACGTTAATACTAAGGTCAAGACAGCATAGAGGTATAACAATGGGTCAAATACGTGATATCATACATGGCTGTCTCTCCCACCAAGTAGGCCAGAATAGATAGTGGGGCTTTTTATCCTTGCCTAAGGATTCAGAACAAAAAGGCGGAACATGTTCCTCCAACGATTAATCTAGAGACAATCAGAAGCTCAATGCCCAGAACCATTATAAAACCAATACTCAAAAGTTCATATGCCAATATATTCCAAAGTCAAGCTCAAAAGACTTCTTTGAAATGTAAAACAATTATTCTTCATGCAAAATAAAACTCACTTGTTCATTCCAATTAAACAAATACTTAAAATAAATTCTTCCATATTATCATAAAATAAAAATACTTTTAGATTCCACTTACCTCAAGACGAAGAGAAACAAGGAATCAATTCAAATTATGGATTTCGGAACCTTCCTGGGGATTCCCTAACATTAACCAAATAAAAATCATAAACTAATTACAACTCCAAGAAATTTTACCTCAATAACCAAAATTCAAAACCTAAACCAAATTTAAATGACAAATGCTAAAATATGGGAGGATTTAAAACTTGAAAGAAGCAAAGGTTAGATGGACTAATCTAATCAATTAGGATGAGTAAAGAGAATTAAATACTCTAAGTAGCTTTAGAAAATTGCGTAAGGAAAAAGGAAGAAAACTTACCTATTCTTGCTATGAAGTTGAGAGAAGAAGAAAAAAAACAAAGAGGAAATTTGTTTGAGGAAATCTCATATTTATAAGGGATTCCAGAAGTAGATAAGTGATAGTAGTGGGGAGGGGAAGTATACGTGTCAAAAATGGGAAGGGGATTAAAGTCTAAGAAAAAGGTTGAGGTGGTGAGATTCTTGGATGCTAAGCGTCTATCACTATTTTTTTTTTTTTTTTTTTTGCAGTTATTACAATATATTTTTATGAGAAGTTTCTTTTTCTTTTTTTTTTATCCACCACAGTGTTAAGCCTTGTGTCCATATGGGCATGGCATGTCTATCAATGAGATATATCATTGCTTGTGGTGGAAGTTGATTGCTTGACAAGCCAACTTTGGCTTGGTTTCCTAATATAGGTACCGACTTTGAAAGCTAGTTGATAGAGCTACTACCGGAACTTGATTGGGGATCCCAGATGTCCAGAAAGATATCAGCATAGCCTGGAAGCTACCAGATAGTGTAAGAGTATGCGACATTGTAACTCCAGGTAGGACAGCTGGCTGCGCGCTCTCGCTAAACTGTGATGTAGCTTGCTTCCTAATAATTGTGCAGATTGTTGGTAGAATAGACACATGAAGAGGCATTACAAAAGGTTGTGTCTGGGTAAAACCTCTATAAGGGTTTTAATATTACCAAGATAGATAGGTTGACTATGGGTTGACTTAGATAGTAGAGCTGTTTAGCTCCCCATGTTTTATCCTCATTGATTCCTACGGGCAATTGTGACATTTATGTAGGAAAGATTAGGAGGAGAAACCTGTGCCCGAGATAGTCAGAGTTGATGGATCCATTGGAAAAACAACTAAGAGATCTAAGCTCTATAGACGTCTATTAAAAAAGATTGCGCATTATTTCTCCCATGCTCTCGTCAACCTATTGTTTGATGGCGATCAAAGAAGTAGGAATCGTTAGGAAGTAGACCCATATGATTAGTCTTTTGATCATTAGAAATTCCTAAATTCCTTTGCTAGAACTTAATCGCATTCATTGAAAAAGGCGATCACGCCCCACCAGGTGTGCTAACTAAAGGAATTTTGAATTTTTTAGAGAAGTATAATTTATTTCAAATCGAGTTGATTTGTTCATCAAAACAGTTGTCCAAAGTCAGTGTTTCTAGATTTTGTTCCAACTTTGACATCCTTTGGTAATTTGAGTATAACTCAAGTTGCAGGCATCCAAATGAGTTAATTCAAAATGCTATAGAAAGCCATGAGAGAGTTATACAACTTTTCTGAGTACAAAAGACCCAGTTCAGAATAGTTATGCCTCAAATTGCACCGTTAATCAAGAAATTATGTCCAAACTTTTTTCAGGGTCATTTTGACTCATTTTTAACCTGTTTTGGATTATTTTTATTTCCAGAAATTTTAATCTTCTCCTAAACTTGTAAGTAAGTGGGCTTGACCCATTAAGATATATTTTAGTTTCTAGGGTTTCATTAGAGAGTTAGTTCCTTATAAATACTCTCATTATCTTGTTTGACAACTTATAAAAAAAATGAATGAAAATTGTAGCTTTGTGTTAGAGTTTTTCCTAGGGATTTTCTTAAGGTTTCTTTGTCTTCTCTTTTCCTACTAGAGTGATCATGTAGTTACTGTAAGTAGAAATCCTTGCATATATTTTCAAGGGTTTCATTGATCACATCTTCAATTCCTAGAAATCAAGAGGTGGCTACTCTTTATAGTAGTTATTGTTTGAGCTAGGTCTTCTTTATTGTAAAGAGTAGGTGAAGGTTTTCTAACCATTGTTGATTCTTCCATAATCAAAAGGTTATGATTTTTCTTCAAAAGGTGTTAGTTTCTACAAAATCACTTTGTTTGAAGGGAGTCTTCTACAAAATCCTCAAGACAAGAAGAAATTGAGCTCAACCACAACTCCAAATAAGCTCATGTCTGCTATCAAAGCCACTCTCTTGAGGTGATTTTTATGTTTTTGTTTTCTAAAGATCGGATTAGAAAAGAAAATTTATGTTCTAACAAATTTGGAAAATTTACTTTGGACAGAAATTTTATTGTTGAAGGATTGATTTAAAAACCATATCAGATGAAGATCGATTAGCATGAAATTTGTTTCGTTTGAAAGCTTGATGAGTTGGATATTTTGTCAACAAATTTAAAGTGATTTGGATAAGTATTCTGAGAGATATTTCGAAAATTGTGCAATGTGTCATGGCTACTATGTTTTCTGGAATTTTATTGTACTCATGATGTAATACCCCTAACCCTTCTGTTGGGTCAACTACCGCTAGTAAGGTACCCACGTGCCTCTCGATACTAAACTACAAACATCCGACCTAATATATAACCTAAAGAAACACTTATAAACATACACAAGTACTACGCAGCGGAAAACCCTATACAGATAGCATGGCTATTACATAAGTTCGAGGAAGTCTTTTTATAATAAAGTTAGCATAAGGAATATTTTACAAAACCATAATCGTTTCAAACTGTTCGTGAAAAAGAAATATAGAACAATTTTCCCCAAAACACTAAACATAGCATATCCTAATCCCAAAAATTCCATACAAAATACTATTGTAGCTTACTCCGCCACCTCTTAAATATGACATTTAAAAATGTGAGCAAAAACTCTCAGTGAGTCCACGTGAGTGTATGCTTTCGTGCTTTTCTAAAAAATTAATGATACAACTTTTATAAAACAGTTCATGCAATGTCAAGAGAAAATATTTTCTTGATTACTTTAAAAGTGCAGATGCATAAACCTATATGAGGGGTTCGAGCGCAACTGGAAAGTATGAGGGAATCAAGACACATCAGTGCAGCTTCTACACCCAAGTTTCAAAGTCATATCATACAAAAGTTGAGCTCCAAGGACAAGGTCTAGAACCCATAATGAGGTCATCAGAAACAAGTTATGGCATCCCGTAGTTAGTACTACCCAAACACCATACGAGCACTCAGTTTCCATAACAACTGCACTCTCCAAGTACATATAACCAGGCTATGGATCTTGGGGCACCTACCAGGTCCACAGTGAGACCAAGAATAGTATCGGTATGGTTACTGACCGATTAACTAATACCAATACCGATTGTTAGAGCTCTTACCGATTTTGAACTGATTACTGATCGGTAACTTTCCTTGTTACCAATACCGAAACTATTTTGGTAATGGGTAACTGATTACCGAACGATTACCGATTAAAAATTAAATTTTTTATTTTTATTTTTAAAAAAATAGAATTAAGCTTGAAAAATGTACAGAAAATCTAAAAGTCGCAAATTAAATTTGATTGTTTAAACAAAAATAAACAACCAAAATCTAAATGAGAATACACAAACAACTACCAACAAATAATAAAAATCCGAATGAAAGTAAATGAATCAAAAACATATTAAACATAATTGATTACAATATAAAGAGATATTGAAATAAGATATTCTAGTGCTAACTCATCTAGGATATCTCTATAAATATCATCTGAATGAATGTAAAAAGACAAGAATATTATTAATTTTATTAACTCTTCATAAAAAAACTATAAAGTAAACTCAAAAACAAAGTATCACTTTTTAATTACCTCAATTCACATCATCTTCAACATAAGTATACTTTTTAATTTTTTTAATATGAAATAAGTTATATACATGTTTGTGTGTGTGTATATATATAAGTATATATGCATATATATATATATGTGTATGTGTGTATATATATATATATATGTATATATACATATATATAATTGGTATCGAACTTTTTGTAAGTAAAACTCTTTTACCAAAACTTATCAGTTTCGATATCAGTCGACCTTAGGGCATACCAAATATATTCGAAATTATCGTCGGTCACATAATCAGTCATATAATCGGTTGGCTACCCATCAGAATTGGTGAAAGACCATACCACTGCCATCCATACCTGAGACTAATCTTAGTTTCGCGCTCCTCCTAACTCTCAACTAGGAGGCTGTCCTACCATAAAACATGATACGATTTCTGATGCAATACCGGTTGGGCCAAACCCTTAATGGTACTATCCTCCCTCTCAAGTGAGTCCACCCTCTAGAGTTTGTAACCGTCCACATCATCTAAAGAGGCCCTAGTATGGAGGATTAGCCACGTATAGTGCAATCATCTAACACTTCCGGACATATAATTTATCCAGAACTTTATCCCTAGTTGGAATGGAGTTTTCATATATTTACAAATCAAAAGGCCATTTACTCGGCCGTCCAAATATATTCAAGTCATAAACATTTTAGAATAACAAAATTTCCATCCGCCAGTCAAGTCATGCGTATGCAGGTTTGCAAATATGCCAAGTTTACATTCATGTATGTCAAACCATGCAACTAGACAACGGTAAAACATTTCCAACTCATAATATTCCAAGAAAATTTGTGTACGATAATAATTCCTTTCAAAACAATAATAACTCTTTTTAAAAAAAATAATAATTCTTTTCAAAATATAAACCCCTATATGAAGCACCGCTCCTATGTATTTCTCAAGTAAAAATAAAACATGTTGTGGAGAACATCTCCAATTTAAAAGAATAAAATATTATATCGCTCCAAAAACATTAAAGATATTATATAAATCTTAACTAGACAACATATAAAAAAATATAGCCACTTAAGAAAATACGGGTAACACTATTAATATATTTAGGTTAGGCTTGTGGACTCACCTGTGTGTAGACCTAGTCCTAAGATCCCACAAATTTAGGGTAATAAAAAATACTTAATTAAGAATCACAATATTCTATTTGCTAATGAATATAATTATCTCCTTAAATTATCTCAGGATATATATATATATATATACACACATATATACAAGCTCCTAAAGAAGACAAAAAATCTTTAATTTGGGCACTTATTTGAAGTGCCTAAATTGCTTAAATAAAATTAGAACTAATCTAAAATTAAACCATACATTAAAAATTCATTTAGTTCATTTAAATTTTTTAGAGGAAAAAGAATTAGCATTTTTAGAGTAGTACAAACTTTAAAGATGAATAAAGAGGAAGAACAAAAAAAAAAAAAAAGATTTTTTTTTTTGTAACCCTACCCTAATCTCGGTTGAAGAAGAAAAAGGCAGAGACCAACCTAAATTCATCCGACAATCCAATTACTAAAAGACTAGAATTTAATAAGGAAAGAAGAATGAAGAAAAAGAAGAGAAGTAATTAACTATGGAATCCTTAATCTTTACGCAAGGAATGAGGAGCAAAATTGAGTAAAAAAAAAATTAGAATGAAAGAGGTAAGCTCTCATATCTATAGGCAAGAAGGCTATTGGGGTGGTGAGAGTGACACATGGAGTGGGAGAAGAAAAAAATAAGGTGAGTGGCTTTTAAGGGCTTGACAAGTGTTGGGGCTAAGGGTGACAGGAGTCAATCTCATGCAAATGCCACCAACCCACTTCTTATTAATATTAATAGATATAAGAATACTCATTATTCATCTTATCCTAAACTTTAGTCCAGTAAAAAATGTCTAGAATATTTACTGTCCCACTGCAAATACATGTGTTAATAAAATTTTACTCTCTTTCCTAATCATCTATAAAATTATCATTTATGTCTCAAACACTTTATTCCACTAAGACAGAACCCAGACTCTACGTTTGTGACTTCTGCACTTAGGGTCATGTGTGAGGTGTTTACAAGGTAGGGCGCTACACATGAGAAGTTTTTTGTATTGTGCTTTCAGTTGTCTTTGAATTTGTTTTGAATTATTTCTTTGTTGAATTGGTGTGTTTCTTTGTTGTTTTCCTTTGTGAAGATGATCTTTTCATTGATTCTTACCCTTGAAATTTGTTTTTTGAAATCTATGCACTCCAAGTGTTTGTAAAAATACCTCTTACCTTTTGACTTCATATATTTTGAGGATTCTTGTTTATACTTCTTGGTGCCTTTCTTTTGTGAACTGGAAGACTTAGAAACTCCACAAGAAATCCTTAGAAGGTGAGAAATAGAAAGAGGCAAGAGGGTGAGACTATCATTGAAAAAGCCTGAGGAGTGTTTGTGATATACGAGGGTCGAGTGCTAATAGCTTGAGAGAAACACTAGGGGATTGGTGAGATCCTTGTTTTCTTTTACTTGTTTCTTATTTTTTTAGGTTTTAAATGATTTAAAATGTATGGATGGAAAAGAAATTATGGGAGTTATAAAGGATACAAATCTAGTTCTAATTATGGTGGTAACTATGGTAGAAACTTATAGAGATAGTAAGTATTATGAGAAACAGGATGTGAGGCCCCATAGCTATAGCTAATTGAAGTTTCCCCTTTTACTTGGAGTTTTTGGAGTGGAAGATTACTTAGAATTGGAAGATTAAGTTGAGGCCTTGTTCTATTCTTATGGCATAATTGAAGAAGACAAGGTTCCGTTGTTCGTAGGATCTTCACTTCTTCGCTTCTTGATTGGCGGAAGTATATTTGTGAATATAGGCAAAGAATTTTTTGGACACCAATCACTTCATGGGAATCATTGAATGAAGTGCTAAGAGATAAATATGGGATTCTTGACTATGGAGTAGAAGGAACAATCAATGGTGATCATTGCACATTCTTGAAGCATGAAGACACTAAAGTAGAGGAAGGTTCTAAATTTGTTTATATGGAGGATGAATATGAAAAAAGAACCTATGGAAGAAGGTACCATGAAATTTTAAATAGGGAGGAAACCGAGAAGTCATCGATTGTTGAAGAATCTCCAAGAGTAAAAGAGTTTCCACAAGTTGAAGTGAAAGAAACTGTTGAAACATATGTTTAGGATGAGACATCTAAAGAGTGTCCTCAAGCTTTCATGAGTGAGAAGAACATTGAAAAAGAGAAAGAAAGTGAGATTAAAGGAAAAGAGAGTGGGAAAAAAAAGAGAGCTTAGTTGACAAATCATGTTTCTATCATTCTTTATTTGAGGAGATTGAAAAAGATGAGTGTTTAAAGGAGAAAAAAAATGAAATTGCGGAAAGTGAAAGAGCAAAAGAAAATGAAAGATTCATGGAAAAATAAGGAAGTACAAAAATAGAGCACAAATAGCAAAAGCTAGTTGTTGTATAAAACGAGACTACTCTAAAATTAACACATAGTAGGCAAGCGAACCTATCAATGTAGTACTAGAGAACCTCCTAGGTTGTCGAACTCAGGGAATAGAAAAGTTAAATTAATGACCGTCTCTCTAAATTTTAATCTAACTAAATTGAGTTGAAAATATTTTTAAATTTAAGGGAACAATAAAACACTTTTAAAGCAATCTAAGAGTAGTTGAAGTAAGTTTTAGAAAGAAGTGTTTAAATGGTAGAATCCTTAGCTAATTACTTGGAAACTTTGGGAAAATAGTTGAATCATTATCGGGTCTCACTCGTTTATTAGGATTAACTCTATCTCTAGGAAAAAACTTACTATTTCCCTAATTGATTAGAGAAAATCTCTTCTTTCCTAACTCAATTATGAATGAATAACGTATCAGACTGAATTAGATTTCTCTATTAGACCTAGAAACTGTAGCTATTATCTCTAATTAACTACCAATTCCTATTGTTTAATTAAGGCCTAGATTTTTTTCTTTTTCAATTCCAAACAATCTAATGCAATGGTATCAATCACTGGTGAAAAATTGATAACACAAACACAACAATTGAACAACAATACACTTTAATTTAACAAATTAATCCATAGAATCCAATAAAAATAAAGCTAAGATCATCTAGGGTTCAACCCCATTTAATAACAAAAATAAACCCTAGCCAATAAACATCATAAAATCATAAATTTCAACAATGAATTCATAGTAAACAAGAGTGTAGAAGGCTTAGGAGTTTTTATTGGAGAATCTATGATCTAGAATGTTACCCGAGCTCATCTCGCAATTCGCCTGAAGAATCTCAAATTTGCTCCGAAGAAACTCTTAATCTAACTATTGGAACTTGAAATCCTAAACTAACTATTGATCTAAGTAGATTAATGGAAGTTTTAGGGAAGGATTTTCTCTAAAAAATCACCTATCTTAGCCCCCAAGAAACTCTAGACGAAAATATATTAAAATTGCATTGAAAGACTATTTAAAAAGAAGTAAAAGAATTACAGTTTGGCCCTTACTGCACGACCGGGCGGGTCTGGATCCTTTTTAAAAACTAGTTTTGGGTGCTTGTCTCAGTCGGGTCCGGCTGGTGATGTGGCCGAGTCCGGCCACGTGGTGCTTATCTTATCTTTTTTCGTCCGTTCTTGCTCTGTATGCTCCCGTTTCATTTCATTCTTTCTTCTAACTCATTTGAGACATACCTATAACAAAAAAAGAAGAAAAAGAGAATAAATATACCATTTTACCAATAAAAATACATTGAAAATCGAAGATTAAACATAGTAAAAAATTTATAAAATGGACATATCACTAGTTGCACTTGAAAATAGTGAGGAAATGAATTTCTTGCTGACCAAACTAACTCTTCTCTTGTGTTAATTTCATTGTGTGCAAAAACTTGAAGCTCAAAATATGGAAAATGAAGGAAAACATTGCTACAAGCTCTACAAAAGAATTCATTTCCTTCCTCTCTCATCTTTTTTATGTTTTGATCTTTTATTCAATGAAACTAATAGTGGTTCTTTTCCTCTCTTTTGTGATAGGAATAAAACCCATTTCTTTAAGTCCTTAACAATAATGTGTTGAATGAATCAAAATCATGGAATGGGAGCCAAAGGAGAAAGCATGGGAAAGGACCTTAGCAATCTCCATGAAGACATATGAATGAGTTTTTCTCTTAAACCTTCTCCTTTGTTTCTCGACATTTCTTTTGAGTAGTTAAATTATTGTTAGATTCTTATACTTCTCATGTGAGCATACTTGGAGAATTTTGTGTTATATCTCTTAATGGACATCTATTTCTTCTTACGCCTTACATGTATGAGTGCCTAACTCCTCATGCTTGATCTCTTGAGAATCAACTTTTGATTAGTGTTGTTAATAGTGATCCAACTTATTTTGATTTTAAGTTGGTCTTTGATGATCCCTTTGTTGATTCTAAAGTTGTTGGTTTTAGGATATCTTGTTCTTTATTTGATTATCTTCATGTTAAGTATAAAGGAAAGATTGTTGAGGATTGTAGTTATGTCTTGCCTTCCTATGATACTTTGATGAAGTATTCTGATGACTTTGTTACCTTTAGTCCATGCTTGATGTTTGGAAGTAATCAATTTGACTTTCCTTGCAATGGTTGTGAGCTTCAAGTGCTGAAGAGTTTTTGAAAATTTTGTTGTTTGAAAATATGCATGGTTTTCAATTTTACCCTTTACATTTCAAGGACTTCATGCTGTTGATGAGTTGTGAAATCAAAGTGGAGTGGTGTTTTGAGAGTTTTAAATCTTTTGTTTGCCAGTTTATGAAATTTGTAGTGGAAAAGAACTCTTGTGCTCAAATTTTGAAACTTGATTTTGGAGAATTTTGTTTTGTCATCTTCCTTTCAAAGAGTTCTTGAAGAAAAGGCATTTAGAAAAGAGATTTGGCCTGTCTTGGAATTTTGGGAACCTTTTTTTTGTAAGTCCTTATCTTGATTGTGATCAATTTGAGTTTGAAGAGTTTGATGTACATTCTTTCTTTCCTTATCCTTTGAACTCTTCTTGGAATACGCATTTTGAACATCAATGTCCCTTTACGTAACAACCTTTTCAAATCATCTATTTTCATGAATTGTTCTTAGAATTTGATGAGGAAAAGAGTTTTTGCTATCACTTACCCTTTAAGTAGTTTGGTATTGAATATTTCTTTGAGGCATTAACAAGAATATTGCTCATAAGGGACTTCATTTTAAACTTCTTTTCTCAAATTGTTAAAGGAGCACTTCTTGTAAGTAGTCTTGAAAATTTCTCAAAACTTTCAAATCTCTTTTGCTTGACCTCAAAAGCTTTTTAAAATTTTAGATTCTTGTCTCATCTTCCTTTCAAAGAGTTTTTAGGATTTGAAATTGAAGAGCTTTTGAAAGGGAACGGTTCTTATATTCTTCTTTCCAATCTTTTGAAAGAAAACCATTTCTCTCTTTTGAGAATTGTCTTGGCATCACATTTCTCTAATCCTCGTTTGAACCTTGTTGTGTATCATTATAATCCTTTGTCTTTTACAGATGTTGATCTTGCAAATTTCCTTGGAAATTTATCAAGAGGATTGATTTTAAGCAATGGTCATTTAAATTCCAATTCACAATTTCTTGAGAAAACTTTTCTAGTTTGGAATTTGAAAACTTTCTCTAACTTCTTGTTCGTAACTCTTCAATCTTTTCAAGACTTAAATTTCTACTATCATATTCCGTTTAAAGAAGTTTTGAGCATTGAATTTATTGATTGGATACATCTCCTTATTCGTCTTTGTGCCTATCTTGAAAGTAATTATATAAAAATCTTGTGGTTTGTTTCTACATCTTCCTTGAACATACATGTTTTGAACTTCATTATGCATACTTGTTATGAGTGTCATAGATCGTTTAAGAAAGATTTGAATATTTGGTCTTATTTGTTTTCATCTCTCAATTTTTTTCAAAACTTAAGCTTTGATTTCATCATTCTTTTAAAGAAGTTTTGGAAACATTTGATGAAGGGACTAAACTACAAGACTTTGTCTTTAATCATGTTCTTTTTCAAAAGAAGTCGTCTTTAATCATGTTCTTTTTCAAAAGAAGTCGTTTTAAGCTTTGATGGTATTTCCATGTTTATTTTGTGGATGATTCGTTCTTAAACTTAAACTTCTTAGTCTAAACTATCTTTTCATTTCATGAACATTTTAAGAAAGATTGGAAAGCTTGTTTTCCTTGTATTCTAGATGGTCATTTGCATTTACTTGTCAAGTTCTTCTTGGAATTGTTTATAGTATTACTCATTTGGTTAATATCATTTCTAATGTTGCCCGCCTCTTTTGGTTGTTTAAAGGTCTATATTCGAGGATAAATCCTTTGAGAGGGAGAGTATGATATGACTCGGCTTGCTAAGAAGAAAACTAAGATGATGATTAATCGAAGATTCAAGAACTCAAGTTGGAGTTAAGGAAAAATGTTGGACACTCTATGTTTTCCCTTTGCTTAACCTTAAGTCGACCGCTCTAACTATAACAGTAGTAAGCCTTTGGTAGAGATTATCAAATCTTTAATCTGTCCCCAAATGCAATAGATTCTTTCAGATGAAGAATTCGAGAAAAAGGGGGGTAAATTGGGAAATCTATTTCCTTTTGCTTGAGTGCCCCGGAGAGATGCTTCCTATCGGGCAGGATCGTCATTCCAGCGCCCTAATTGGTCATGGTCGGAACATGGATAAAAAACTAACCTGAAAGCTGCTTGAACTCTCGACAGAATAGAAAAGAGGACCACAGGCCCGTGTGGACACCTCAACGAACTCATGTGGACACTCCTCAACCCGTGCACTCAATACCAATCAGTGTCCTACAAGTGAGAAAGAAGGCCCCTCACTTCAAAAAAATAGGTTGAGCAGCTTAGTTCCGTAGATTGTTGTACACCCGGGGATACGGGATCCTCGTAGTAGGCTAGACCAACATCCAACCGAGAGGCGGCACCTCTAGTAGGACAGAGGACGTATCCCAATGCCCTGATCGTACGGAACGTAATGTGAGATAGTTGTTCTAGTCGCTGGTAAAAAGGCACCAAATTCCTAAACTGGTACAAGTATAGCCAAATCAAGATGAGAGGGGACGGACAGAGCGTATCATCGGGGCAGGGCGAAAATGTGAAGAATGAATGATTCTCCAAATAAACAAAAAGAATGATTGACCGATATTGGGTTATTTACACTGAGAGATGGAGAAAATTAAGAACTGGATCAATGCATGTATTCATCCTAAAAAAATCGATTGGCTAGCATGATGCGATCCCTCGCGGAGGAAGAGGGAATCGAGCATTGTTTTCCCCCGTAATCTCCCTCGGGGGGTATCAATACCACTTGTTCCAGAGTTCGTTTAAAGAACAAGCAGGGCAGGAGAGATTACCTGTTTCGTATTTCTGTCAGATTCTCCCTATCTCCTGATCGAGCTTGTGTGATCGGGATACTATTCCCTAGGTTCCTAAACTTGAAATGGGCCGCGGGTTCTTGCTTTCCTTGTAGGAGGTGCCATCACAAGTTTCCCTTTCAAAGTCTTTAATGTGCATTTAAACTTTTTATGTCTTCTTTTTCATAGCTGAATTTCTATAGTTAACCTGAGTGCTCAAGCCAAAAACCTCTTAGCTGACCTCTTCTCAGTTTAATGATCGACAGATGGTTCAGGCCTTAACCTCACAACTGTAACATAGAATGAAGATCTTCTTCTTTTTTTAGGACTGGAACTCATTCCCCTGCTGTAGCCCTTTCTGGTGATCTCTTTCCTACCGAGGCACGGGCCTACTTCACAGCAGCTGCCATGATCATAGCTGTCCCCACTGGAATCAAAATCTTTAGTTAGATCGCTACCACAGACTTGTTTCATAGTTTTCAATTGAGCGGTGGACAACCAGTCTTTCTTTGAGGCATACGATCAGGTTGAATTTGCCAGCGGTGTGAAAGGAATAGCCTTGAAGGGTATGCGAGAACTTCCACAAGTTCGAGCACACGAGTAGAGCCAACTTAGTTGCAACTAGTTGGTACCATTGCTTCGGATAGAATCCTGGCAATGGGCTTCGCTAAAGCCTAGATTACCGAAATACTGCATAAAAGGAGTGAAATTAGGTGGCAGCGGATGAAAGAGAAAAAACAAGAGTACTTTTTGAAAGCTGCAGTCTCGCTTCCAACCGCATCTCATTTAAGGCCATTGTCACTGATAAAAATTTGACTATCTTAAGACTTCCAAATGAATACACATCCTTCATAACATTTTAAAAGACATCTTGAAGTTTTTAGAGAAGTATAATTTATTTCAGACCGAGTTTATTTGGTCATTCAAAAGTTGTCCCAAAATCAGTGTTTCTGGATTTGGTTCCAGCTTTGACACCCTTTGGTAATTTGAGCATAACTCAAGTTACAAACATGCAAATAAGTTGATTCAAAATCCTATAGAAATCCATGAGAGAGTTATACAACTTTTGTGAAGGACAAAAGGCCCAGTTTGGACTATTTAGGCCTCAAATTGCACCATCAATCAGGAAGTCGTGTCTAAATTTTTACTGGGTCATTTTGACCCATTTGTAACCCGTTTTGGTTTATTTTCATTTCTAGAAACATTAATCATGTCCTAAACTTGTAAGTAGGCTTGACCCCTTAAGGCAAATTTTAGTTGCTAGGGTTTCATTGGAGAGTTAGTTCCTTATAAATACTCTAATTGTCTTCTTATTTGACAACTTATGAAAACAATGAATGAAAATTGAAGCTTTGTTTGAGAGTTCTTCCTAGGACTTTTCTTAAGGTTTCTTTGTCTTCTCCTTTTCCTACTATAGTGATCATCTACTTAGTGTAAGTAAGAATCCTTGAATGGATTTTCAAAAGTTCCATTGATCATCTCTAATTCCTAGAAATCAAGAGGTGGCTACTCTTTATAGTAGTTGTCATTTGAGCTTGATCTTTTTTATTGTGAAGAGTAGGTGAATATTTTATAGCCTTTGTTGATTCTTTCATAAGGGAAAGATTTGGATCTTTCAAAATGTGCTAGCTTCTTAGCTAGTTTTGTTTGAAGGGGAGAGTTTTACTAAATCTTCAAGACAAAAAGAATGGATCTTTGGGAAGAAATTGAGCTCAACCACAACTCCAAATAAGCTCATATCAGGAAACTATAGGAAAGCTATAGGAAAGGTGTAAAAAAAAAAGCTCTTAAATGAAGAAAACATACATGAATTTAAAGAATTCTGAAAATATATATTGATAAAATAATGAACACAACGGCTAAAAAGAATACATTAAACTGGAAAAAGTATAAAGACAGAGATATAAAAACTGTATTTGAATTGATATGTGTTAGTTTATTTTAAGTTTTTCTTGTCTTTTATGGCCATTTTCTTGTTCCTGAATTCCTTCAACACTCCCGAATATTTTCTCCGTGCCTTAAGTGGACTAAAACGTGTTAGAATTTGGATTGAGTCTTCTCCCACTTCAAGCAGAGAAGGCGGTTGGTCGAGCTGTTGACCTCTCAACTCTTGTGGCAATCAACCCACAAAACCGTTATATTCGTTACTAGATTGGCTTGTGCACCCTATTGCATCAGCTGGCTCATGCTTTAGCTCGATTAGTAACATGCCATTAACTCTTCAATCCCTTAACTCTATTGCTTTTTAGTTGTTTTGGGTTGTCTGTACTATTCTCTGCATTAGTTTCTAATTTAATATATTTTATTAGTTAAAAAATTTATTAAATAAAAAATAAATTTTAAGAGAAAAAATAAACCTTAAATAATAAAATATATTATAAAAAAATAGTATAGAAAGTAGTATATAAAATAATACAAACGATCTTGGACCGCTCTTTTGTCCTTGCTCGCCAATTCATAATTTTAAGATATCAACAATATACACTAGAAGCATATAATAACCGATCAATTAGCCGTTACTGTTATTGTTACTATTTATTCGATCAATTACCAGTTTTGTATCATTTATTAATCAGTAACTTCTTTTTACTAATACCGAAATCATTTGGTAATTAATAGCTAACTACCGAATCAGTTACCAATTAAAATTTTGTATTTTTTAATTTTGAAACCAAACTTAAATTCTAAAAATGTCGCAAAAAATCTAAAAAAGTCACAAATTACATATAATTGTTTGAACCACAAAAAAATAACAAAATTTAAATGAAAGTACACAAATAACTACAAAAAAAAAAATGTTAAAAATTCAAATAAAAGTACATGAATTTCAAGCATATTAAATATAAAAATTGATTTCAATATAAATATAATTAAATATATCAATATTTTTTGTTGATAAAACACTTTTATCAAAACCTCTCGATTTTAATATTAGTCAATCTTAAAAAATATCAAATCCTAATGAAATTACTGTCAGCGTTCGGAATTATAAAAACACGGCAGCGCAACCATACCTAAGAAAACGTGAAAAATAAAGAATCAAATTTAAGAAAGAACATTGTGCTCAAAATATCTCATTAAACCTTAAAAAATATAGGCCTCAAAAAATAGAAAATGTATAAAATTTAGTGTCTTGTGTCTCTCGTGCTTCTTTTGGGGGGTGGGGTTGTGTGAGGGAAAAAAATTATTGTGTTCCTTCCCATTTTACAGATACCATTTTCTGCCTTTTTTTCTTCCAATTTCACAGTTCTCTCAACTCAAAGGACACGACGATGGCGTTGTACTCTGCGACTACAGCCCTCAGTTGCGACTCTCTTAGCCATCGTTTCACAAGGAGCAGCCGGATTTCAAGCAGCTCTCTTCCTTCTCAACCGTCAACTTCATCGGTCTCTTTTCCGCAATCACCTTTTTTCTCCAGTCGACGGAAATACTCCTTGTCTATGAAAGCATCAGCTTCGATCGAAGGTAAAAATAATATTAGGCATATGTAGAAGAATTCCTGTTTCTCTGGAGTTCTGTTGATTGTTGCTGATAAAACCAAGAAAAATAGGTGGAATTTACTAAAACTTGTTGCTACGGATATTTCAAAGGTTTTATATTTAGTGTTTTTGTTTTTCTTTCTGAAATTGTGAATTAATTGAAATAAAAATGATATCTTTCTGGACTAAGAGTCTTCAAAGGGCCCCCTGGGGGAGGGGCGTTCGGGGGTGCGGTGTTAGAGTTCCTTAAATGAGCTGAGGTGGGAGTTCTCTTTTGATTTAGATTGAGCTGAATATGTGTGAAGTGAAGATTCTGAAACTTCGATTCATGGTTGATCTTCTCCGAAAATACTTAGGTGTTTGGGACGTAATTTTGAGATGGATCTGGAAGCCTCGTTTCTTTTGTCGCTCTCTTGTTGTGTTATGCTCAAAGCCTTTCAAATTTGAGTTTTGGCTGATAGGCTTTGCGCAAGCATGTCTCCTTGGATTCCAAATATCTTTACTGGACTTAGCTTTAAGAATTGCTTTCTTACTCAAATTTTGCTATTTTTACAGTTATACGTCAAGCTTGGAGATACCTTAATAATCTTTGTACTTCTTATAGGGACTGTCGTTGAGTATTGCTTTACTGATCAAGAACTTGAATTTGGTAACATAACTTTATCATGCTATAATATCTTGCTGTTATAAAACCGAGTAAGGAGTATGGTATGGCTGTCTGATGAGAACTTGGAACTAATAGCTGAATCTTGTGAATGAAAGGGGAACGAAAGGATAAGTGAGCTAACAATGAGATACTTCTGTAGGCGCTCATAATAAGAACACTATTCTAGTCGTCTTTTTCAATTTAGTATTATTGGTGGCTGTTGCTATTTCTGATTACCTCTGTTAATCATGAAACATTCTTATTGTTTCTACATTTAGCTTCATTTCTTAATATCTCTGCTAGTATCTGAATTCAAAAGGTGAAAACTTGAATCTATTGAGTTTAAAATTTACGAGTTGGAAGATAAGTGTCTGAATGTTTTGTCATGTGTTTCTCTTAGGAGTTGGGTGAGGGGTGCAAAGATAGCTATAGATCCTCTTATTGCAGTCCTAATTAGCCTACTAAACTGTCTTTTAAATTTTAAATTTTACATTTAAGTTTAATAAACAATTAAAGCCTGAAATCTCCCTATGCTATGGCAGTTTTTTGCACTTGACTTTTTTATTAATTATTTGTTTAACTAATTGCAGATTATCAGTGCAATGTGCCACTGTTTGGTTGGCATGATTCTAGTCTTCTTACCACAAGTTGTTCCCTAAGTTTAATCTCCAGAGTCCTGGTTCTGAAGTTTATTAGGGGCTTTGCATTCGTTGTTGAGACTGCAACCCATTTATGAAATTAATCATTGGAGCGAAGATAGTATTATTAGATTATAATAATGAACATGGGAGGAAAAGGTGTGTTTTTTTCTTGAGTTTTGTCAAAGTTAAATTATTTGTAAGACGAAATGAGAGCAAATGATTTTGTTTTTGATTTTTCCTTTTGGGGTTTTAAACTCTCCAAGGATAACCGGTTTAAGATCAATCGGTATCCATATCCATTTTATGGTAAAATGACTAATCCGACTGCTCAGCTGTTGGACCCCTTGCAATGGAGATTTTCCTATAGAGTGAACTGTGCATGATCCCCATTCATATGTAATCAACTTGGAGTCATCCACACGAGTCAATAACATATTAGATCCTTAAGTGAGGACATGTTCTATTTTCTAGGGAAAACAATAAGAAAGACAAAATTGGTGATGTTACTGCACATGTAAACAATGGTAAGCAAACTTCTCATGCATATTGAAACTGTGGGAATTTTTACTTTTTGAGCCAGTTGGTGTGGATACAGAGTACCTCAGATAACAGGTTCTATTTTATTTGGATTTCATGAATGCAGCTTATTATTAATAATGCTACCCTTAGAGTTGGAATGAATATGGAACTATTCTATTTAAATATAGTTGAGATTAACTATTTATTTCTGTTGCATTAATCAAATGCTGATAAGTAAACTTGGAATTCGTTTCTACAGCAAATGAGAGCAGTAGATTTAGCCAATTGTCTATAAAGAAGATCTTGGACTTTTATCTTCTACCATTTATTTTTCGTGCTCAGGAGCATTTTGTATTCTAGGTGAATCCATCTTTTTGTTGCTGTATTTAGATTCCTTTGGCAGGACATATATATAAGACCTTGATACATGCATGGAAAGAATTTATTTGGTGTGAAAAATTTCAGCCTGCTTGATGCAGAAATGGCTTGTACTTCTTTAGTTAATACAAAACGTAGCAGCCTATAAAGTTTGTTTATTGACAGGTTTGAGGCTTGGAGCCTTGTAGATGGGTAGCCTCTTGATGTTTTTTCTGATGACATGTTATCCCCCTAGCCGTCCCCAACTGGGAAAAAAAGGAAAAGGGAAACCTACCTGTCATAATTTTAAATATATAGATAATGACAATAATAACTAACGAAAGTGTTGTATCTTGTAATGTGAACTATTCTTTGCTATTTCTATATGTTGCAAAGGCATATATGTATCCTACATAAAGACATTGGTATACGCACAGAAAGAATTCACTTCACTTAAAGCCTTGACATGCATGATTCAAAAACGATTTCTTTTCCCATAATAGTTAAATCTATGAATTATTTGGTTTATTGCAGCACCACCTTCAACAGGGGGCCTGGCTCCTGCAATATCCTTGACTGACAATGCATTGAAGCACTTGAATAAGATGAGATCAGATCGAAATGAAGATCTGTGTCTAAGAATTGGGGTTAAGCAAGGCGGGTGCTCTGGCATGTCTTATACAATGGAATTTGAGAAGAGAGAAAATGCTAGGCCAGATGATTCTGTCATTGAATATAATGGTTTCGTTATTGGTATGTTCTTTCATCCTTATCTTTTTCTGTTGCTTAAAGTCGTACGATTGGTATTAGCTGTTTCGCTTAAACAGAATTACATTCCGGTTGCATGCAAGTCACCTAATGTTTTCCCAAGAAAAAGCTGTATTCCGTCCGTGTTTGGTAGATCTTGCAATATGCTGACGAACTTTGGTTTCCTTTTTTCCTTCCAATTGGTTTCTGAGCATCATTTATTTTTTCTCCCCCATTTGTTAATGCAGTTTGTGATCCAAAAAGCCTTCTGTTCGTCTTCGGGATGCAACTAGATTACAGTGATGCTCTGATAGGTGGGGGATTCTCCTTCAAAAACCCAAATGCTACACAAACATGTGGATGTGGCAAATCATTTGCTGCAGAAATGTGAAAAGACATGCATATATTAGACTCGAGTATAATAAAGTCGATACTTGAAAAGAAGATTTGGTTCGTTTTGAAATCAATAGGTAGAATTAGTTCATAGAGTGTTTATTGCCAATCTCTCTATGTATAACAGGAAAACTCTTACCGTTGTAAACTTGTTAAAATCCAATGGAGAATCAAAGAACGTGAGTAAACTGTTAAGATTTCTGTTAGGTCTCATTTTTTTCCCATAATAAAATTACAAAATTTTCACTACAAATCTTTATTTCTTTCCCAACTCTCTTTCCCTCTAACTCTTTCTCATCATAAAAAAATATTAGTGTATTATTTTATATTCTATGTTCGTTTATTTATATATACTTTTAAAAGTTTCATATTTCTTTCTTCTTGATGCCGATAAGGTTTGTCTTTTGTTAGTCGAAAGTTTTTAGAAGCCGAAACAATAAATGGTTCAGATGGTCTGTACTATTTCTTAATTTAATATATTTTATTAGTAAAATATATTAAATAAAATATAAACTCTAAATATAAAAAGATAAATTGTAAAGAAAGATAAACTATAAAGGGAAATGATTTAATATATTTTATTAGTAAAATATATTAAATAAAATATAAACTCTAAATATAAAAAGATAAATTGTAAAGAAAAATAAACTATAAAGGGAAATGATATAAAAAGTACTATCTCGTACCAACAATAATGTACACTACTATTAATTTATGAAAAAAAAATCTGCAAGATTTTGATATTAAATTTTTAGTCGTATAATATTATAATCACAGGTTTCAAAAAAAAAAAGAGAAATTATGAATCCCTTTCAAAAAGAAAAAAAGAATATTATGAATCCTTTTAACCTCAAAAAAAAGAAATTAAAGATATAATATTGCTTTAAAAATAGATTGATCAGTCCTCTATCTATGTAAATTTAACAAAAATAAACAATCACTATCATCAAATAAAAAGGTATACCCAATCACTTTGATACAGCGTATCTCATATCTGATTGTGCTTTCCTTTGAAAAAGATGTAAAAACATATGGGGATTGTGATTCGAATGGAAGCGGATCACTTTTATTAAGATATATATATATATGTATATATATATATGAAATCCTTTATTAAGATCCAACGGTGAAAAATAATTTTCTCTTTTAAGGGTTTTTTTATATAATTGGTCAATTTTTTTTTTTAAAAAAAATACTAAAGTGGCTACAATATTTTTTTATTCATATTTTGACCATAACATACATACCGTGTACGTTATTACATAATCAAAATTTTAGCGGTTAATAGTCCTATGTGGCAGATAACGCACATATTGTGTGCGTTATCTTTAGTGATAACATATCTACTCTGTGCGTTATTTGCCACATCATTTTTTTATATTTTTTTGCAAAACTCTTTTTTTTTTTTTTGTAAAACTTATAATTATATGTATATTTAAAAAAGATTGTAGTATTTTATTTAACTTATTTGGTGTATATTTTATGATAATAATTATAACCATTTTAAAAGTAAAATTTTATTAAAAAATATGAAGAAGTAATTTAAAGTATTTTAAATTTTTATTACTTGTTGTAAATTTTACTATAATAATTTATAATCGATTTAAGTAAAAGATTTATGAAGTACTTAGAAGAAATTTAAAGAAGAAATATCAGTAATGGAAACCATAAAATATTACAATATTTTGGAAAAAAAAGTATACATTGCTTGAATTGGGGTTATTACAATTTTTTCTGTTATGTCTGGAATTCGACATCTGTTACATCTTAGGAGATAATTCGGATTTCAATAATCTATTTCCCCCGAAACCTTGTCCCTTGTTTTCTACTCCGTTGATTATTCATGTTTGTTGGATAGAATGTTAAATTCTAAGGAGCACCTCTCCAAAAGTCCTCGTGCCCCGGATAAAAATTGGATTAGTATGTTCTTTTGTAAGTTTTCTGCGAATATATATCCGGCATATAAGCATCTGGTCTTGTACCATTTTCTCTACAAACTGCAAGAGCATGAGAACAAGGCAATGTATATTCTCTCCATTTGCCATAACTGCATGATTTTTCATTCATTTTTAAAGTATAAACATTGTTGCCAGTACCATTAAGGCGTATCGAAGATTTGATCATGTAAATACCTTCTCATGGATTGTACGTTATAACTGTGTGGTCTCTTGATCTTAATTCAATCCGGAGAAACTTGTCAAAAACTCTTGTTGGAAACAGATGCACACAGTTTTGGGCCTCTTCACGCTGTTAGTTGAAGTAATTAACAAGTTTATTGAATATTAATTCAACTAGGGCTTTTGAAGGTAAGGCCATAACTTTTTTCAATATACTATTAAGTGCTTCTAAAATGTTAATTATCATCATTCCGTGCCTGTGCCCACCACCATCATGCAAGAGTGTTCATTTCTCTAGGTCTATCTTTGCTAAATAAATGTAAGCATTAACATTTCTTTTTTGGATTTTACACATCACACGGTCAAATTTTCACTGCTTAGCTTCCGTTCCGCCTGCCATATTAAATTTTTTAATTAGCTATTCTCGAAGGTCTTGGTGACATTTGCTCGAACGTGGCGTAGACAAAACCTATGAACCGCGAAGGGAGGTTGCTACAAAGCTTGATTTTGTGTAGCAAATAAAATCCCTTTGTAGCAATCGGATATTAAACAGACATGCCGATCCTTAACAACATGTTCCTGTAGAAGCTTGAGGGACCAATTCCAACTTTCGGACTACTCTATATCAACGATTGCAAATGCAAGTGGGAACAAATGGTTATTCGCATCCCATGTGCTTGCAATTAATAGTACGCCCCTATATGGTTCCCGAAGATGAGTGCCATCCACAGAAATCACCGGCCTAAAATTTTGAAAACCGTTTATACAAGGCGAGAAATACCAAAAAAGAAATTTGAAAACATAGTTTGGGGGACTGCTTGTTCTGTAATGCAAAAACTTGTACACAGTTCTTGGGTTTGAATCTTTCATTGCCTGTAGATATTTTGGTAGAATTGTAAAAGTTCTCTCCTAGCTACCGAAAACTCTCTCTATTGCGAACATCCGAGCATACCATGCTCTCTTGTATGTACAACCTGTTTGAAGTAATACTTGCACTTCTTTGATGACATTCGAGACAGAGATCTCTGGATCATTGACAACAAGGTGCGATATTAGTTTTGAAATAAATTTTGAAGATATATTTCAATGCTTGTTTCGATGAATCTGTACAAGGCATGTGTGTTCCTTGGTGAATCTGGTTATTTCCCAACGACCGTGAGTTGCTTTCTTCTTTATTCATATGTACCATGAACAATAATTAGAGTCGCTGTGATGGTAATATTTCGCTGTCCATTGATCGCTCTTACTTTTAACAACTCTAAATTCTCGTCTCATCCGAATAGACCACTTTTGAACCGCACTAATTGCTTGGATTTTGTCAACAAACCTCATGCCTAACTGAATATCAGTCACTGCATCATTCTAATCCAACAATCTTATAGTGTTTGATTCGATGAGATCATCTATCGGCTCTCCTGAACCCATATCTAGAAATGCTCCTGACTGTGTATAATCATATGGAGTGCTACTGAACCATTGACTACTATGCCATTGATTCATCGTAGTTGAAATAACAGGGTTTACGGGAGTGCTAATGTCATCTTCCTCGTCATTAGGGTTATTGTCATCGTCAGATTCACTTGATAGGACATAATCTTCATCAGCCTCGTCATTGTCATCATCATCATCATCCAAGCTTGGGTACCACATTTACAGTTCATCGGAAACCATCTGTGTTACTGCTGTGACATGTTTAGGAATGTTTGATATATTTATGTCTTGGCGTTCTGAAAATGTTTGTGATTGGATCGATTCGAATTCAACTAGTTGTTAATTATTTCTGACTTGTCAAATCGTCACATGGGCATGTCAGAAATAAGACAAAAAAGTTGTCAATTGTTTCTGACTCGTCAAATCGTCACATGGGCATGTCGAAAATAAGATAAAAAAAATTATCAATTATTTCTGACTTGTCATGTGACGATTTGACAAGTCGGAAATAATTTGAAGAAATAATTTACATCATAATATATTTAAATAATAATTTACATCATAATATAAAGAAAGTATTTACATCATAGTATAAAGAAATGATTTAAAGAAATAATATACAAAATACAACAAAGTGACATAATAAAACCCTAAACTCTAGCGCCAATCAGATCGCGTAAATCTAATAGTCTTTTTACCAATACGATGACCAAACCCAAGTTTCCATGGTGGTGTAACGTTATCCGTCCGCTCATCATCATGCTTATCTGAATCGGATGAAAATGCATAAGATATAGGCATAAGCGGTATAGCTGAACCTGCTGTGCTCGAAGGAGGAGGTGCACCAAATGAACACCCCACTAGAGGATCTAGAGGTGGAGGTACATATGATGTACCTCTTGTAATCGGAGGTGGAATATATGATGTGCCCGATCTACTCGGATGTGACTGAGCAGGTGGCGTCAAACCCAAAACTGAATGTTGGAGCATCTAGGTCTGGGCTGTCGAACGGGTCACCCGGAACGTCAGACCCTGGATCTCCAAGTCCCCGTCCTTTTGATCCTCCATCTCTTTCTCCTCCATGTCCGGGATCTGCATGTCTTTATCCGCCAGGATGTGGAGGGACATGAGCGTGTCCTTTACAGGCCCCGCCACTGGGAAAGTTACGAGCGCCCCTCTTAACTCCACGAGCACCACGCTCCAGTACAGGTTCCCGGGGACGACGACGCGATAGTTACACTGCATATGTCTACTGAATATCATACTGAGAGGGGGTGCAATCCAATGTACCACCAATAGAAACCATGCACCTAGGATGATGGTCTGGACTTTCCTCATGACACTAGCATACTGGTGTCAGAGATGATGGTGGTCCTTCCAACACCCCTGTAGTCATATCATCTACCTCACGCAGCATGGATATCTAAAAAAATAGTTAGAAAAGAATTATGAAGAAATAGCAAGTATAAGGGATAAATAAACATTTTATTACCATCATCTGTCTATCGACCCCAGTAGGCTGGTATCTAATATTCCGAATATCATGACGTGTTGGATTGCCGACGTAGACTCGCGTGATATCTCGATACCATTTAATGTAATAATCTCATGGTAATGATAGATCCTCAATAGGCAAAACAAGGCCATCCCTAATGTGTTTTCTCCACTGATGCTAAACCTCCACATGACTAGCATGCTGCATCGCCCAATATGTGTGATCATTTCCTTTGAGCAATAATCGATGTAGATTTAGCTGAGTATCACAGGCAGCAGGTATAGGCTGATCACGTCCAAACTGTCACATCACATGCCCGGGATGGTGAGACTCCACTCTGGTGACATATGAGCAACACCTTTGCCCGCCACAAGTCAGATGGAACCATATCATGGTCAAGATATGGTAACCATACAAAATGTGTAGCAAATTAAAATATTTAAATAATAATTATATAAAAACTATAAAAAGAAAGTAACAAAATATAATTTAAAGTTTTATCTGATCAGATGGCATGAAATCTAGTTGATCTATAAGTAAGCAGGACATATGTAGGTAGCTGGCTAAGATCAAATGATATGCACCACATAGTACCAAGTGGAGCAAGAGGGTCTCGTTCCACATGTCGATCTAGTTGAGGGCGCAATACAGAAATGTGCAACCAAGCCCAAGTTTGAAGTAGCACAAGGGCTCTCTCTATCTGTCGTGCACTGCCTAAAGCTGTCCCACAGAGGCACCTATATAAAAACCCTAACACATAACTCCCCAGCTATAAGTATCGATAGCATCAAAATCTTTCAGCAAACTAATGTATTGGACGTGAAGCAAGCTGCCTGACATGTTAGGGAGCACACGACCTCCAAGAAGTAAGAAAATAAATCCCCGAGCACGCATGATAAGCTCATCATCACCCTTTGATCCGGTGAACTCTCTCAAGATTCAAGCTTCTAAAGGTTCCTTCTTAACCTTATATCCGGAAAAGTGAGTAAGAGACAATCGTACACCAATAAGTCTCTCAATCATCTCAATCCAATATTGCTTCTGGTGGACACTCCAACTAGGACTTGTAATAGGCAACTCCTCTATCCGTAAACCCCATAAGACGTGCATATCCTGTAGAGTTACAGTCACCTTGCCACAAGTCAAGTGGAATATGTGGGTCTTAGGCCTCCAATGCTCTACTAAAGCAGTAATAAATGTGTGGTCGAGACCTATGTAACCACATCTAAAAGCTCTCCCCAATTCCGCCCTATTAATAATATCAATCAACTTACGGGGAGCCGTACTGTAAGCCTGAAAATAAATTTCTTATAAATGTCTACACTAAAGATCAATAATACACATCTCATGATCCCTACTCTATATCAACCCAGACCTATGCTCATCCTACCTCGTCAATACATTAGGGACTATGGGACCCGGATGCACGTGTACTGAGACTTCTTCCATCTACATTATATCACAAGGTTTTAGGATTTTAGGTATAGTATTATACACTTTATAAATTTACATCTTTACATATTTAGAATTTAAAGTAAAATATTTAAAGTAAAGTATTATTACACACTTTCTAAGGTTTCTGGATTAGGAATTTAGGGTTTAGGTTTTTAGGATTTTAGGGTTTCAATGTTAGGGTTGTACGTGGGTTTTAGGGTTTAGGGTTTATAAATTCAGGGTTTAGGGTTTTAATATTGTGATTTTAGGTTTTAAGGTTTAGGGCTTTAGGGTTTAGGGTTTCAATATTGTGATTTTAGGGTTTAAGGTTTATAAATTTAGGATTTATGGTTTCAATGTTATGATTTTAGGGTTTAGGGTTTCAATGTTATGATTTTGGGGTTTAGTGTTTCAATGTTATGATTTTAGAGTTTAGGGTTTTAGGGTTTCAATGCTACCCAATGTACCACCAATGACAAATTGCTTAATATATTCCTAATGAAAAGTTGATAAATATTCCAAATTAATTTCACTTAAAATGACGAATCATTTGTGGTTTAACTAGCTGCCAACTTGATGTTTTTGGAATCTCCAGTTGGGGTGGGATTCTCCTACACAAACACTTCTAGTGATCTCCTACACCTGGTGACACAATTACAGGTTCTTTTTCTTTTTCTTTTTTTTTTCAATTTATAACTTAATTTATCCAAATTAAAATTAAAAAAAAACTATTTTTTTATTTTTAATCTCATAAGATATTTTTGTCCTTTTTGTTATCACTATCAGCAATGATTCCTACAAATATTTAATCAACTGGTTTGAAAGGTTCCCTCAATTTAAGTGTCATAAATTCTACATCTCCGGGGAAAGCTATGCAGGTAAGAGATTATTTTATTTAAATTCTTATAATTTTTTTATTAAATACTCTAAATTGTAATAGATAAACTAAAACGCTGATAGGAGAAAAATATGAAAATGTTCACATGAGAATATAACATGCATAAAATGTAAAATTCAAGGTGCACAAACACTTACATGAAAAAAAGTTTTCAAATGAAGAAAAAATTAACATACCGTAGTCAAAATACTAATGGTTGGGCCGCCGGAGAACCCCGAAGATCAGGTGGTGCTTGCCGATTAAAGCTCCTGGGTAGTGGGTTTTAGTTGCAGCAGCAGAAGGAGAAGAGGGGAGAAGAAGAAGAGTTGCAGCGTGGAAGGAGAAGAGGAGAGAAGAAGAAGAGTTGCAGCGGCGGGGGAAGGAGAAGAAGAAGAAGAAGAAGAAGAAGAAGAAGAAGAAAATGAAGACGACTGTTAGGGTAGGGATTTTTGTGGTTTAGATAACGCACACGGCATGTGCATTATTACTAACAATAACGCATTTACTGTGTGCGTTATTATTCATGATAACACACATGCAGTGTGTGTCATCTGCCACCTTAGCCACTCTCTGCCACATCCGCTGCCATATATTAACCAAGATTAATCTCGGGATTTAATTATTAATTAGCGATAACGCACACACCATGTGCGTTATCATTAAGGATAATGCACACGTTTACTCCATTAAGAATTAAAAAAAATTTGTGGCCATTTTAGTGACTATTTTTCAAAAACTGGCCAATCATATCCAAAAACCTCTTTTAAGTCAAGGAGAAACAACTTCTCGCCACTATAATGGCCATCATCATCCCCGTATATGCATTTTCTTGCTCGCATGGACATAGTTCAGTTCGTTTTGAGTTGCAAAGTTGGTAATAAGGATTCAAATCTTTGTAGCAACGGTGTGAGAATTTCAACCTCTCCAATGTGGGGATGGTTCCTTGTGCTCACCAGGGCTTGGCCTCCAGTCAGCAAGGGATTTCTCCTTTTGGTAATAAGGGTGCTGTATTTTTTTTTTTTACCTTCAGTTTATGAGGTTGCGGAGTTACCATGATTTACATCTATCCTCTATTGGGAGTCAGTGTCGCATTTGTCCTTGACAGCTTTCAAACAAGTTCAGGTTCTTCTGCTGCTCGCATTTTGTTTTTTTCTTGCTTTGTTTAATTGAAAGTTCTGCTTAAGTAGTAGGCTATTACTGATTCTGTAGATCAGAGTTTTGTTTGTTTTAATGAATCCATACCATACATACGCCTTAATGTTCATTTTGTATGCTAAGAACATAGAAAAAAAATCCTTTTTTCGAAAGTTCGACATTAGATTGGCTATTTATAATTTCATATCTACACTTTTTTGCTTTTCTCCTATATTCTGTTCAAGATTTTTTTTGGATGAAAATTATGTTTACAATTTCAATACCTAACACTTTCGCTCAGGTGAATGAGTTCTCTATTGACTCTTATAAACCCTGGCTTTTTCAAATTTATTTGGTTACATTATTTATTCTAAGCAGAAGACCGGTCTGAGTTCTTTAATCTTGATGCTAACATGTCCTTACACTGTTTTCCTATGGTTTTCCATAGTAGAAAAAGGTTGCAATCAATCATGGCAGGAGAAAATGGACTCGATAATCATTATATGACCTTAGGATTATTGAGTTGTTAGTTTCTATTTTTCTTTTCGCCTGCTTATTTTTCACTACAATAAATTAGGTATGTATAAACATTTTGATAGGTGCTTTTAATAATGCAGGGTTGAAGATGATTTCTTTACTTCATATGATAAAGTTTACAATAATTTTGATTCTATGGGTTTACAGGAGAATCTTCTAAGAGGCATTTATGCATATGGTGGTATGTTGTGACAATATTGCCAGTCTTATCTTATGGGTTCAAAATTGTTGAATCATGTGTTCAGAGTGGAAAGATAACTTGCTAGAGGATATTGTTTCATCTTGATGTTTAATAATCTATTTCAATCATTTTATTTTTTAAAATATAGCTAAAAATTCCTTTTAATATTTTTTTTTTTTTACATTTTACCAGTTCAGGGTCCATTATCTTTTTATTATCTCTTATGGCATTAAAGTTTTTAGCTGAATCTAAAAATATTAAAATGTAGCTAAATTTTGTCAGTTAGTGCAACGCACGAGCTCTATTATAAGAGGTAACTGTTTTGTCCTCTTACAACAGAGTGATTGTATCCGTAACAATTAATAGATTTAGCTGCATTTTGGAATTTTAAACTGAAAGTTAAAACATTAGTTCCAAAAGTGGTGACAAAAAGAGAATGGGTCTCAGATTGACAAAACATAAAACGTGAAGCACATTCTTGATAGGGAATCGATAAATTATGCCCCAAAAAGTAAAATTTTCCCGCGAAAATAATTTTTTCACTGAATTATTTTCTCTCTTAACCTTCTTTCCCTCTAACTTCTTTCCACATCCCAAGACTTCAAACTATGATTTGCTCAAATCCAACCGTTAAAAGTCGAAAAAACATAGTATATTGTCGTTCTATACTTATTTATTTACATTTTAATCATTGAAATTTAAAAAAAAAAACGAATTAAAATTGAAAATATTAGTCCTAGTACTGAGAAGTAGTGATTGGCGCCAGGACCAAACACCAATCTCCTTGCAATTATGCCAAGAGTTGGCGTCAATTCAATGATTAGTTTTTTTTTTTTTTTTCTTTACAAAGACTCACAGTAGTCATTTTGTTTGCTTTTTAATTTTTAATTTTTATAATTATTTATATTATTATAATTAAAAAAAGGGTTAAAAAATAAAAAAAATTAATCTGACCCACTTGAGCTATGTTCTAACACGAGTAAGGGCGACCCCATTCTAGAGATTGGAGCAACCATCTCAAGCTCTACGCCAGGATGTGGCTCAAGTGTGTCAGATATTTTGTCTCATTTTTTTTTTTTTGTAAATTTTACCTCAAAATTGATCGTATTGTATATATATAATATTTAAAATTATCCATATTTATCTTCAAAAGCTTCAAATCTTAAGAAATCGTCATATTTTTTAGAGAAAAATTAGAGAAAAACATATGGGTAGAGAAAGAGTATTTTGGAGGAAAAAAAATATTTGAATTTTTTCGCAGATAAATTTAATATTTGGACGCGCAATTTATTATTTTCTTTTCTCTTTTTGTCTTTTACTGCCTTTGCTGCCTTATATTATTACCCTTACCTTTAAACCTTTTTGCCATGTTTTAAAATTTGTATATCTCTTGAAGGTTTTGAGAAATCCTATGAAATCCAGCAAAGGGATATTCTTCAGTTTTCAGGGAGCTTGATGTAATTCAGCAGGCTGAATATGCAACTGGGAGGACAACACCTCCAAAAAAGGATAATAAAACTGTCAAGAGAAGGGAGCGAAAAAACTTGAATTTCTTGTATAGGAGAAATAAATTCAGGGTACTTATTTGAGAAATAATAGAATGCACTGATCCATTTACCTAAAGCTAAGAGGGGTCTTTGTGAAACCATAAGATGGCATAATAGGAGCGAGTTTGGTCATAAGAAACTATTATAAGGACAATGTTATTGCATCCATGGCTGTAAAGTTAGAAGAGATAGCAAAGTAATGGTAATATTGAACGGTCCTTTATTTATTTATATTTTTTTTAATAGAAATGGTCTTGCAACTATGCGTGTATTTGGATTAAAGATTATATTGGAAATTTCTTTTTAGAATTGGTGAGCTCAACTTCAATAGTGATTTAAATTTTTTTGTTTTGTTATAATTTTTTTTGTTTTTGTCTTTCATCTTAGATTTCGTGAAAGTTAAATTAGTTGTGGAGGAATGTGTGAAACTCAAAATGGAAAAATAAAGAAAAAATTGTAATAAATTGTTATTCAAGTTGACTCTTAGCCCTAGTTTGGTTCGTGGAGGGGGAAAGAGAGGAGAAAGAGGAAGGGGAGTAACACCATTTACTTCTGCTAAGGGAAGTATTTTCATTTACTTCAAAAGTATTTGGTAGGGGTGGCACATTTACTTCCTCCATTTGTTTGGGGTGAAAAGTGAATGCTAAATAATTTTTATTATATATAATTTACTATTATATCAATTGCATAAAGTTAGGAATATTATATATATGTGTAAGAGTTTAGTTTAGGATAAATTTGTAATAAATTAAATTGTAAGAGGAAAAAATGTATTTTTTTAATATCATTTACATCCCAATCCATCCGCTTTGGAAGGGGCTAATTTGCTGACCTCCCCCTCCTCATTTATATCTCCTTCAATTTACGTTGCAATCAAGTGACGTAAATAGCACATGCACGTCCTGATTTACACCCTGAAAATTTTTCGGTGGGGAAAACAATCTGATGCTTTCTGTTTGTATAGTAAAATAGTTTATATTATATACATATTAATACTTGTGAAAAATCTTAGATAAATTATAACTAGGAAACTAAATATATGTACAACTAGGAAACTAAAACATATATGGTTTAGGATTTAATAAGAATATGGAAACTAAATAAAATAGTAATCCTAAATAAACATAATAATTAATCCTTAATACTTCCCCTCAAGTTGGAGCATGAAGGTCGGAAATGCCCAACTTGCAAGCTAAACGATGAAACTGAGTTGGATGAAGAGTTTTAGTGAGAATATCAGCCGGTTGAAAATCGCTACGAATATAAGTAGGAAAAATAAAGCAAGTCTGGAAAGCATAACGGACAAAATGACAATCAACCTCGATATGCTTAGTATGTTCATGAGAAACGGGATTAGCGGCAATGTGAAGAGCAGCCTGATTATCACAATGTAAGGGAATGTGATGAGTGATATGCACATGAAGATCACGAAGCAAGCCAGATAACCACTTTAATTCACATAAAGTCATAGCCATGGAGCGATATTTAGCCTCAGCAGAAGATCGAGAAATAGTATGTTGTTTCTTTGTTTTCCAAGAAATAGGAGAGCTACCTAGGGAGATAAAGTAGCCGATGACAAAGTGGCGGGTAATCGGGCAGGTAGCCCAATCAGAGTCACAATATGTGGTCAGCAAAAGAGGAGATTTAGATTGGAGAAAAATACCACGATCAGGACTACTTTTTAGATATCGAACCAACTGGAGAGCAGCATCCCAATGTGCGAGCCGAGGGGCGTGCATAAATTGAGTAAGGATATAAACGGCATAGGCAAACTCAGAGCTTGTGAGAGTGAGATAGATTAATTTCCCAATAAGTCTGCGATAACGATCGGGTTTATCAAAATAAGGACCAGATGCTTTGGCCAACTAATGATTCGGTTCGATCAGAGTGGAAGCCTGTTTGGCTCCGAGCAGGCTAGTCTCAGAAAGGATCTCTAAAGTGTATTTGCGTTGGCACAAAAATAAACTCAAAGGTTTTCTTGCAATTTCATCCCCAAAAACTATTTTAGGGGCCCTAAGTCCTTCATATGAAAGCATACATTCAAGGAAGCTTTGAATGCGTTAATAGTTGGTAGTGAATTGCCAGTAAGTAATAAATCATCCACATAAATAAGAACACATAAAAATATATTATCTCTGGAATATGTAAGGAGAGAGTAGTCCGCATATGATTGGGAAAAACCACACTTACGAAGGGCGGCAGTATGTTTGGAGAACCAACACCTAGGAGCTTGTCAAAGACCATACAAAGATTTTTTCAGAAGACAAACTCGTCCGCGGAAAGATGGGGAAACCCAGGGGGGCCGTATATAAACTTTCTCTCGTTAATCTCCATGAAGGAAAGCATTGTGGACATCCATGTAATGTATAGGCCAGTTTCGAGCGGTAGCAACGGAAAGTAAGGTGCGAACCGTGACTATTTTAGCAACAGGAGCATGGGTGTCTGTAAAATCAATACCTGCTATTTGTGCGTTGCCCAAAATCACCAGGCAGGCTTTATATCGCTCGATGGTGCCATCTTCCTTATACTTAATGTGAAAAATCCATTTACTCCCAAGAGCACGTTTTCTAGGAGGGAAGGATGTCAAGGACCACGTGCCATTTTTTTTAGTGCATCAAATTCTTGTCGCATAGCGGCATATTATTTAGGATTAGAAACTGTTTCAGAGTAGGTGGTGGATTCTGATTCTGTGGCTACAAATGCTAAAAAATGCCTGTGTGAAGAGGAAAATTTTTCATAGTCCATAAAGTGGGTTATAGGATAAAGGGACGTACCTGAGAGGTCCAAAGAGGGTGAGAGAGCATAAGAGGAATGGGACATAGAAGACTTTGATATTGCATTGCAATCAAAATCTCGGAGTCGAGCAAGAACTTTTTTAATGCGAGTACTTTTTCTTGTACCAAGCATTTCTGTGGGCTGGTTGGGAGTTGTTCGGTCAATGATGTCATTTGTAGCTGCATTGCCATTATTCAAGCTTGCTTCTGTACAAGGCTGTGAGGGACTAGAGGCAGCTAGACCAGACAAATTTGTGCGGGCCGTGATGCTATCTGGAGTGGATGAGAAAGTTTCTGGGCTACTCTGATTGAGGTGGGCCGTGCAATTTGGTGGGGTTGAGGCTACTGGGGCAGACTTATCGTGCCATCACGTTGGGCCGATCGAGCTACTGGAGGGAAAACAGCTGGGGCAGACTGACCAGACAGCTAGGCTGCGTGAGGAGCTGGACTGAATACTGCTGGCACTCGCATTGGTGCTGATTGTTGAGACTGGGCCGAGCGAGTTGCTGGAGGGAAAATAGCTGGGGCGGACTGACAAGACAGCTACCCCGCGCGAGGAGCTGGACCGGATGCTGCTGGCTCACTCACATTACTATTGCTTAGTTGAGATTGGGCCATCGTATTGGAATGTAGCTAGGCCGTGTCGGTTGTTTTAAGGGTTGTTGGTCCAGGGTAGACTAGGGTGCTATTTCTGGGCTGAGATGTGCTTTCTCCATGAAAAATTTCACTCCCCCTTTTTGGTAAGCCCAAAATTTGTTCTCTAAAATTCTAAGATCGTGCAAAATCCGTAATACATTGTGGGGTGTCCGATTTTTCTTTGTAGGAAAATTTGGTCTCATCAAATATTACATCTCTAGAAAAAATAAACTTCTCCCATTGCAAGTCATAAAATCGCCAACCTTTCTTGTTAAAGGGATAACCGAAGAAGACACACATTCAACTTCGGGCTCTGAATTTATCTTTAGGTAGATCATGATCAAGGACGTAAGCTAAACACCCAAAACTTTTAATGTGAGAATATGATGGCTTTTTCCCATATAACAACTCATAAGGAGTTTTTCCATGTAACAATGATACCATGTTATAATTCGGATTTGGGCCTAACTCACCCTAAAAAGTACATCAAAAGGGGAGGACTACCCAAGCCTTTATAACGAGTACTTATTTCTCAAATACTAGCCATGTGGGATTCTCAACACACCCCCTCACGCCCAGGAATGGACATCTAAAGCATGAAGTTTGCATGACTGGACATTTGTGCGGGTGGCCCAACTCGAGTAGCCCAACAACTGGCTCTGATACTATGAAAGTTTCCAGTAGGCAAAATAATATGATGTTTTCTATTTATTATTGTAAAATAGTTTACATTATATACATGTTGAGAAGAGTTACACTGATGATAAGCTCTGTTACATAAACAAACCTCTATAAAACTATTACAAAGCAGCGGAAGAACAAAATATGAATATTCTAATCTATTACAAATAACCGGATGATGGAACCGGATAACAAGTCTTAAAAATGGCATTTCAAAATCGAATGAAGGTGTCCAAAAAATGGACTACCTATTCTTCTTCAATCCAAAGCACCTGCAAAACAGATAAAGAAACCGGATGAAGCTGGCAAAAATCGGACGTCCGATTTTTGCCACAACAAACAGAATCGGACGACCAATACACAATCAGACGTCTATTTTTAAACTAGATGACCAACACAAAAAAATCAAACGACCGATTTCTGTGTAAAAGAGGGAGACAGAGATATTCGGAAGCAAAAAACGGACAAGGGATCGGTTTTGCTGTATAATTCAGAATCTCAATCAAACCCTCAGAACAATGGATGAGCCTCACACAATAACAATCTAATCTCTCACACACGGTTCTCTCCTTCACAAGCCAACCAAGCACAAAGTCAACCAAAAATGGCGACTAACGGTGACAGCAATAGAAGAATTCACAAAGAATAGGCACTAACAGAGGAATAAGAAACTACAGAGAAGAAGAAGAAGAGAGAAAAGAACGTAAGCTTCACACAGAGTTATATTAGTCACCTCATCTATCAGGAGTAGGAAAGATGAGCATATTTATAGAGTTCCTAAAGTAGACTCATTCAAAACGGAACAGTCATCTGGAAGGATCGTTCAAAATAGAACAGCCAAATACCTGGAAGACTCTTTCAAAAGATCAACAGTCAAGTCACTTAGGAAGACACCGGAAGATTAGGCTGTTTACCAGCCCAGGCTGGTCCGCCCGACATCTTGGTTTAAAAATAAACTCATCTTATTTGGGTTGTGAAGCTCAGTCTAACTTATCATAAAGTATAGAACATGGGCTGCAAAGAAAAGGAAAAAAATGTGTGAACAAAGGCCCAACTGGCCTACAAGCTCCACCTTGAACACATTTTTCTCCACTTTCCAGCTAAAACAATCATCCTACATCAATATGTAGAAGGTCAATACACAGAACAAACTTGTCAGTTGTCACCAATTTAGTACCAAAATCAGCAGGATTATCTTAGTACTAATTTCGTCTATATTAACAATACCATTTGAAACATTTTCACGAATAAAATGATACTTAACATCTATATGTTCAGTCCTTTCATGATAAACAAAATTTTTATTGAAATGAAGACAACTCTGACTATCAGTAAATATGGCAGCTTTAGAATTTAAAAGATGCAGTTCAGATAAAAGTTCCTGAAACCAAATGGCTTCTTTAATTGCCTCCGTGGCAGCAATATATTCAGCCTCCATAGTCGAAAGAGCAATACAAGCTGTAGCTGTGATTTCCAAGAAACACATACTTCACCTCGGTCAGGTTTCTAGTCATACCAGCATGCATCTTTATAAAAATATTTTCAATTCCCTTGGCATCACAAACTTGATTATTTTCTATAAAAACTTTTCTATGATCAAGGGTTTTAAAATCAGAAAACCACTGCTTGTTGGATGTCATATGAAAAGTGCAACAAGAATCAAGGAATCCACTTATCAGAAGTAGATGGGGAAGGGGAAACACATAAAACTTTAGAAAGCATAAAATTACCATCTAGTTCAAAATCGTATGTTTTGTCAGTTTGATCCTTCCCGTTACCTTGTTTACGTAATTTTTCATCTTTTATTCGTTTAAAGCATTTGTTTTTCAAATGACCATCTTTGCCACAATAAAAAAAAACTTCAATTTATTCTTATATCGAGATTTAGATAATCCCTTTACTTTTAAAGCGGTGACTAAAAGGTTCTCTCCAGTCAATCCTCCCTCGCACGAAAAGATTCTCTTCGTTTATTTTATTTTCTTTTCGCAAATCTAAATCTTTTGATTTCAAAGTATTTTTCACATCAGAAAGAGTCAAGTTATCTCTGCCATACTTGATAGCAGATTTCACATCATTAAATGACTTAGGCAAAGCATTCAATAAAATAACATTTTGGAGTTCTAAAACAATTTTGTTTAAATCATCCATGTTTTTAGAAAGGGATTTTGACCCGCACATTTTGAAGCCAAAGAGTTGTTCCTTTAAATAGATTTTGTTCGATAAAGACTTTCCCAAATAGAGTTTTTCAAGTTTTGTTCAGATTTCATGAGCATTGTCTGTTTCACTTATTTCTCTTAAAACATTATCTTTCAAATGCAAGGTAAGACAGCTATGCATCACCAACTTTTTCAGCCAGTATTTCTCCTGTCCAAGATTCCGGATACTTTCACTAGTGCAAATAGCGAGTGAATTTTATTTTGGACTAAATCATCTTTCATTTTTTTGCGCCACATTACAAAATCAGATTTGCCATCGAACTTGTCTGTCAAGTTTCAGAACATACATGTTAAACAGTGGCAAATAAGAGTAATGCATGAAAAATAAAGTTTTAAGAAAAAATTTTGTCACAAAAACAGTCCGGAAAAACAATACAGCTAGAAAAACAGACAAAATGTAGATAATAAACACACAATAGATCAATCAGATAATAAAGGCTGAGCAATAGCCACAAAACGATGATCAACAGAGAAATAGTATAATAAACACAAGCTGAGCGACAGCCCCCCAAACAGACAATAAAAACAATCTCAATGATCACGGACAATTAAGAAAAATTTTCGCAATCAAACAAGGAAACACACCAAGGCATAGATACTTGGAGTCTCTATAGGACTCAAGCCAGGCTTGGTTTTTTATTTTTAAGGAAAAACAGAAATCACAAAAATTTGGTCGGTGAACAGAGATGTAAACAGCAGAATATATATCCAGACAATAAAAGAAATGAAAGCAAAAAGCAGTAATAGTGACCTGTGCCAGATTCACGGAACTCAACAGTTCCTATGGGTCTGAAAAGCAACATAGGAAGTTTCGGATGATGTCTGCGTCCCTGGTGGAATGTAACAGACACCAGACACCAGAAAGATCAAATCTCCTTCTGGCTTTGATACCACTGTTGAGAAGAGTTACACTGGTGATCAGTCTTGATATATAAACAAACCTCTATAAAACTATTACAAAGCAGCGGAAGAACAGAATATGAATTTTCTAATCTATTACAAATAACCAGATGATAGAACCGGATAATAACTCTTAAAAATAGCATTTCAAAATCGGATGAGTTGTCTAAAAAACGGACTACCGATTCTTTTTCAATTCAAAGCACCTGCAAAACAGATAAAGAAACCGGATGAAGCTGGCAAAAATCAGACCATAACAGACAAAATCAGACGACCGATACACAAAACTGGACGTCCGTTTTTAAAACCAGACGTCCAACACAGAAAAACTGGACGACCGATTTTTGTGTAAAAGAGGGGAACAGAGATATTCGGATGCCAAAATGGACGACTGGTTTTGCTGTATAATTCAGAATCTCGATCAAATCCTCAGAACAATAGATGAGCCTCATACAATAACAATCTAATCCCTCACTCTCAGTTCCCTGCTTCATAAGCCACCCAAGCACGCAGTCAACCAAGAATGGCGACTAATGGCACCAGCAACAGAAGTATTCATAGAGAACAGACAGTAACAGAGGAATAAGAAATGCAGAGAAGAAGAAGAAGAAGAGAGAAAAGAACGTAAGCTTCACACAGAATTATATTAGTCACCTCATCTGTTAGGAATAGGAAGGATGAGAGTATTTATAGAGTTCCTAAGGTAGACTCATGTAAATCAGAACAGTCATCTAGAAGAATCGTTCAAAACAGAATAGCCAAATACCTGAAAGACTCTTTCAAAAAATCAACAGTCAAGTCACCTGGGAAGACACAAGAAGATTGGGTTGTTTACCAGCCTGGCCCACCTGGTATCTTGGATTAAAAATAAACTCATCCTATTTAGATTGTGAGGCTCAGTCCAACTCATCATAGAGTATAGAACATGGGCTGCAAAGAAAAGGAAAAAAAAGTGTGAACAAAGGCCCAACTGGCCTACACATGTCAATACTTGTGACAAATTCTAAATAAATTATAACTAGTAAACTAAATCTATGTACAATTAAGAAACTAAAACATACATGGTTTATGATTTAATAAGAATAGGGAAACTAAATAAACATAGTAATCCTAAATAAACATAATAATTAATCTTTAATACATCCCCTTCTACTCCCCTCATTGATTCCAACCCAATCAAACGAAGACTTAGTTTTTGCTGTGACAGTTAATTCTTCTTGCAATGACGTAGAGAGAAAAAAGTTTTGATTGGAGTGAATGTCCAAATAGTTTGGCTTAGTTAAAACACTAAACAGGCACTAATACTACTGGTTATGCTGCAGTCCAATTGATGAAGTTAGCTAGCGAAACTGAAGTCTCAAGGTGAGGGAGATGCACTTAATGTTATTCTAGTATTGAGAGGACATTAGAGGCAGAGCAGAGGAATATGGTCCAGTATGAGCTACGTTGAAGAGGGCAGAAGAAGCATCCTTACTCTGGAATAGAATGAATTACTTTTTCAACTTACCTATTTCAAAATCTATAGGAATGCCATCACAAGAGGAGTGGGAATCTTAGAAAAATTCTTATGACTATATATCTTCGCAACATCAGAGGAAAAAAAAAATGGTTTAGAATTGTCTGTACCACTCTTGTGTACTATTCTTTATGCCATTTTGGTACCACTTTATACCACTTTCATTTATAATATATTTTTCCTTAAAGATTATCATTTTCCTTCAAAGTTTATATTGAGGCTTATATTTAGCAGCTTCCATAATTAGATATTTAGCAGCTTCTGTATTTAGCTCATTCTCTTATTTAGATATTTCTATACACAGAAATCCTAAATCTTATAGGATATTTACTTTCCTAATTGTTTAGGAAAGTAACCCACTATATAATGTAATTCTTTCAAGATAATAAATCAGGAAAATTTAGATTGTTTTCCCCACTGGAAACTTTCATAGTATCAGAGCCAGCCTTGTCTAAGTTCTCAAAATGAGTTACGACAAGGAAGATGCTGGCAATGTTGAAAACAACATGGTAGAAGAAAACCATGTTCATAAAATAAAAAAAGATGCCTACTTTGTGGCATCCTCTGATGGACCCGGGCTGATTATAAAGACAGTCCAATTAAAGGAAAACGACAAAGACAACAACTATGCCGAATGGGAAAAAGCCATACGCTTGGGTTTACGATCAAAGAAAAAATTGGAATTTATAGATGGAATAATTCCTATACCAGAAGATGACCCGGATAGAGAGGAAGAATGGTGGGAAATAAATACGTTAGTGAATTCATGGATTTTAAACACTATCGAGCCTTCTCTCCGTTCTTCCATAAACTATTCTGGACGAGTTGAAGAATTATGGACAGATTTGAAGGAAAGATTTTTAGTAGGGAACGAGCCCCGAAAATATGAGTTGAGAACTGCATTAGCAAATTGTAAACAAGGAGGAGACTCTGTACAAACGTATTATTCACGTAAAAAATTGTGGGATGAGTTAGACAACTATACTCAACTCCCATCTTCTGCAGACACAAATTTATTAACAGTTGTTATAAATGAAAGAAAGGAAGAAAGAATTTTTCAATTTTTAATGGGACTAAATGGTGCAATTTATGGAACTGTTCGTTCTCATCTGATTCAACAGGAACCCATACCAAAAATGAGAACAATTCTTGCCCAAATTTGCAAAGAAGAATAACACAAAAACATGGCCCAAATGGAAGACAGCAGCGGCGACGGCGACTTCGCCGTCGCCAAAACAGGACGCACGGCGGCGCCACCACGACCACCGCCATCATCATCTTCTTCCTCACGGATGGTCTGCAGCTACTATCATCGGGTAGGACATGATGTTTCTGGCTGTTTCCTTCTCATAGGATTTCCTGAATGGTGGCCCAGATCTGGAGCAGGAAGAGCTGGCAGATCTGTTGCTTCCCTCGGCGGCAAACTGAGAGGTGACGCAGCGGGCAGGAGTTCACACGGCAGGGGGAGTGCGGGGAGTGCGGGTCGTGGACGGCATCTCTCTGTCGGACCGACTAGCGTTGGACATAAATCGGCACCAGCAGGCGACGACCGGGGATGGACGTACGCAGTGAACGGTGGGACTTCTTTCTCTTCCAAAAATGGCAGCAACTAAATTGGCTCACCTTCCACAAATGGCAGCCACTATTTTGGTTTCCAAATTTGGATTCCAACCAATGGTCAAAATTATTGACCTTGCTTAATAATCCCACTCCCAAACAAACTGATACACTCTCTGGTATGAAAAATTTATGGATTTTAGATTCGGGCTGTTCTCATCACATGACTGGTAGGAAAGATTTTTTTAAAAATTTAAATACCATACATCCATATACAATTAGCCTACCAAATGGTACTAAAGCACTGGTTCTACAAGGAGGAAAGATTTCCTCAAACCCGAAACTAACATTACAGAATGTTTTTTTAATTCCTGAGATCAAGTGTAATTTAATTTCTTTAGATTTGAAGTGTTTTATCACCATCTCTGATGAATTTTGTGTGATACAGGACCGTACCTCGATGAGGCCGATTGGAGAGGGTGAGCAGAGGAATGGGATATACTTCTATCGACCTTTGTCGTTGCCGGATTTGTTCGCTTTCTCTAGTATTACTTTTGATTCAAGTACTTTATGGCATATCCGACTTGGACATTCTTCGGATTTTGTCGTAGAAAATTTTTTAGGCCTTTCTAAGAAAACTACAACTCCTACTACTCCTTGCAATATTTGTTTATGTGTCAAACAACACATGACTATTTTCCTTTAAGTTTTAATAAAGCCTCTGCCATTTTTTATATTTGATTCACTGTATTTGTGAGGACCTTACAAAACCACATCCACTGTTGGTGCTTCCTATTTCCTTACTATCCTTGATGATTATTCTAGAGCAGTGTGGATTTATTTAATTGCCGAGAAAAGTCATGTAGCAAATGTTTTAAAAGACTACTTTGCCATGATCAAAACACAGTTTCACAAAACTGTAAAAATAGTTCGCAGTGATAATGGCATGGAATTTCTCTGCTTAAAATCATATTTTTCCACACATGGAATGATCCATCAAACTACTATTGCTGGCACGCCTCAACAAAATGGTCGAGTAGAGCGCAAGCATCGTCATATTCTTAATGTTGCTCGGGCTTTGCGGTTCCAAGCTCATTTACCCATAAAGTTTTGGGGAGAGTGCGTCTTAACGGCAGGATATCTTATTAATCGTATCCCCTCTTCTTTGTTACAAGGGAAGATGCCTTATGAAATGTTATATAATGAGAAGCCATCTTATTCTCATATTAAAAGTTTCGGGTGCCTTGCTTATGTCCATTATCATGATCTACCCAAAGATAAATTTCGTGCTCATAGTCGCGTTTGTGTTTTTCTCGGCTATCCCTACAACAAGAAAGGTTGGCGATCTTATGATTTACAAAGCAAGAAATTTATTCTGTTCAGAGATGTGGTTTTTGATGAAACCAAGTTTCCTTATAAAGAATATTCAGATACTGCTACAATACCCCCTGAATTTTCTCATTCTTACAACTTTGGGGCACAACCTTTGAGTTATTTGCACAACAACCCACCTCCGCAAAATCCAACCCAAACTGATCCCGCTACAGGCCCAATCCCAGCCACTGAAACCCATCCACATATACAAACCCACCGCCTAGACACAGCCCCAGCAACGGGCCCCTCTTCAGCCGCACCTTGCAGCCCAGAAAAGGGCCCAGACACTGTCCCAACCTCTATAGCAAATCCTGCCGCGGACCAGCCCACTGGCCCATCCTCCTCGGACGACCCAGCCTCCCTCAGCCCACATACACTTCCAGCACCAAGTCCAACTCCACCCACCATGCCTTTTGCTCCCCTTGGCACTAGAAAAAGTACACGTTTTAAGATGATTCCGGCACGGCTTCAAGACTTCGACTATCATGCAGCTTGGACGTCTACTATATCCCCTTTTTCTGCTCCATCTTCCTCTACGGCTTTCTCAGGTAAGTCCCGTTATCCTCTTACAAATTTCATAAATTATGATAAATTCTCTGATCCTCATCGGCACTTTCTAGCATCTGTTACTACGGAACCGGAACCCACCAAATATTCTGAAGCTGTGTCTAATCCTAAATGGCGTGCCGCCATGCAAGAAGAAATTAATGCCTTGGTACAAAATGGCACATGGTCTTTGACTACTTTGCCTCCATGTAAATGTGTACTAGGCAGCAAATGAGTTTTCCGCATCAAATATAAAGCAGATGGTACAATTGAGCGGTATAAAGCTCGGTTGGTCATTTTGGGAAACACCCAGGCCAAAGGCATTGACTTTACAGAGACCTTTGCTCTCGTTGCTAAGATAGTTACTGTTCGTACTCTCCTGTTCGTGGCCGCCTCCTGAAATTGGCCGATACATCAGATGGATGTCCATAATGCTTTTCTCCACGGTGATTTGCACAAGGAAGTATATATGCGGCCCCCCCTGGATTTCGTCCTCCTCACCCTGGCCAGGTTTGCAAACTCCAGAAATCTTTGTATGGTCTCTGTCAAGCACCCCGATGTTGGTTTTTGAAGCTCACCAACGCTCTCCGTAAGTGTGGATTTTCTCAGTCTTATGCCGATTATTCTTTTTTTACTTACTCTCGGAATAATGTCTTTTTATGCGTCCTCATCTATGTGGACGATTTATTAATTACTGGGAATTCTCTTACCTCCATCACTAAGTTCAAAGCCTCCTTGAGTGCTTGCTTCCATATGAAGGACTTGGGTCCCCTTAAATATTTCTTAGGTATCGAAATTGAAATCCTTCGGGTTTATTTTTGTGCCAACGCAAGTACACCTTGGAAATTCTCTCAGAAACCGGTTTATTGGGAGCCAAACCGGCCTCTACTCCTATTGAACCGAATCATCAATTGGCCAAAGCGACTGGTCCTTCCTTCGATCAGCCAGAACGCTATCACCGTCTCATCGGCAAGTTGATCTACCTCATTCTTACTCGTCCTAAGCTCACTTACGCTGTTCACACACTTGCTCAGTTCATGCACGCTCCTCGTTGTGCTCATTGGGATGCTGCTATTCGTGTTGTTCGATATCCCAAAGGCAGTCCAGGTCGTGGCATACTTATTCAGTCTACGTCTCCTTTGTACTTAACCGCATATTGTGATTCAGATTGAGCTACGTGTCCTATTACTCGCCGTTCTGTTATAGGATATTTTATCTCTCTCGGTGGATCGCCCATTTCTCGGAAAACGAAAAAACAACACACGGTTTCTCGTTCTTCTGCCGAGGCTGAATATCGCTCTATGGCTATGATTTTGTGTGAGTTAAAATGGTTATCTCGTCTCCTTAAAGATCTTCAAGTTCCTATCACTTGCCCCTTTCAGCTACATTATGATAATCAGGCCGCGATGTGTGAGTTAAAATGGTTATCTCGTCTCCTTAAAGATCTTCAAGTTCCTATCACTTGCCCCTTTCAGCTACATTATGATAATCAGGCCGCTCTTCACATCGCGGCCAATCTTGTCTTCCACGAACGGACTAAGCATATTGAAATTGATTGCCATTTTGTCCGGGATGCTTTCCAAGCTGGTTTTATTTCTCCCTCCTACATTCGAAGCGATCTTCAGCCTGCTGATATTCTCACAAAGGCTCTTCATCCTACTCAGTTTCATCATTTAGCGTGCAAGTTGGGCATTACCGACCTTCATGCTCCAACTTGAGGGGGAGTATTGACGCTTATATTTAGTAGCTTCCATAATTAGATATTTAGCAGCTTCTATATTTAGCTCATTCTCTTATTTAGATATTTCTATATGCAGAAATCCTAAATCTTATAGGATATTTACTTTCCTAATTGTTTAGGAAAGTAACCAACTATATAATGTAATTCCTTCAAGATAATAAATCAGGAAAATTTAGATTATTTTCTCCACTGAAAACTTTCAGTTTATCTTCTAATAAATTTTATTAATAAATATATCAAAATTAATAAATAATATACATATTTGTATACAGAGTGGTACAAACAATTTAAGTCAAAAAAATAATTTCGAATTTTATTGGTCTAAGAAGAGTCTCATGATTTCATCCATGAAAGAAAAGTTTTATAATAATCATTCAAATTTTAATCGACCAATAATAAATAACTTATGGCCATGGTACAAATTTTATTTATTTATTTATTTATTTATTTTCGATGTAATACAAAGTTTATTTTCTGTTTTGTTCTTTATTTATTTTATTATAGTATATTTATACATTGGTTAAATATTTGTATTCTAATCTTTGAATTTTGAATATTTCAAAATTATAATATCAGAGATATTTGATTCTTTTATTATAAAATTTCATTCTATTTCAATATTGAATAATAGTTTCACCAAATATATAAGAAAAGAATTATTGTTCCATTTCAATTCTATCATCAAAACAATAAAATAAAAAAAATAATATTCCAAACCCATTTTGAGTGAAAAAGGATTCTTGATGAAGTTTCATTTCGATGAGCCAAGCGTGCTTTAATTAATAGTCTATAAAATTCCTTCTATTCAATTTTACTTTTTATTTATTAGGGAGGAAATGTTATTCCAACTCACAACCTTTGCTATGGTAAATATTTTTTCATTTTTCCACTGTACTGTTTCCAATTTTAGTTGAACCAACATCTTCTCTATTTCCCTTCAAAATTAGAAAAAGGATTAATTTCATTAAGGCACCCTTATGTTTGGTGTTTTTTCACTTGTAATATCCTAAAGTTATTTTTATTACAATTTAGTACTTTATGATATAACACTGCAAAAATTTTCTTTTATAACAAAAATACCAATTTTATCTACAAAGGGCTGTTCTTTTTTTAGTTATTTTTTGAGGCAAAGGTTAGTTTATTGAAATGGAAAAAATTATTATTTTTAATAAAAATGATCTTAGGCTTATAAAAGACACCTTTACTAAAAATATTGTGTTCCATTCTTCCTAGAAAAATCGAACTAAAATTTAACTAGAAGTTCAATTACATTTTTTAAAATTTTCATTCAGAGAATTTAAATTTTCTCCATATTAAACTTCACTTTAATTTTCGATTCTAATCTAAAAAATTATTCGAAAATAATAATGAACTGTAGTTAACAGTTAATAAGTTAAAACTATTTTAAAATTTAAAAAATTAATTATATATTTTCACAAACTTGATTTAAAAGTTAGTAAATTTAAAGTTGGGGATAATGAGAATTATTTTGAAATTTAAAATTATTATTTTTTATTTATTTTGAGATTTTTCAAAGAAAAATATATAAACTGTATTTGAGAAAATTTGATATTATATTAAGTTGGTTTAGTTTTATTCGGAAAAAACTTTAAAACTCAATGCACATACATATATAGAATGCATCAATTAATAGTAAAATAATATTAAACTATTAAAATAAAAGGTTACAAATATTAGAATACTTTTTTTTATACAATTAGAATACTTTAATGAAACTAACTTTTACAGACATTAGAATACTTTAATGAAACTAACTTTTATGTTCTTCTAAAAAAAGAAAAAAAAGAAACTATTTTAAATGGGTCTTGAATATTTAATTACTCATTGGGGTAAAAATAATTTTTTATATTAAAAGTTAACACCATTACAGTTGATCGTTAGTTAAATGTACTAAACAGTTACAAAAAAATAACGTTAAAATACTGAAGTGAAAAATACATCAAATATGAGACTGGTTTAGAAAAACCCCTCTGCTCCACTTCATTAACCTTTCTGTTCCCACCTAATTTCTTCTTTTTCTTTTCCCTTTCAGATAATTTTTTTATCTTCTCTATTTTTTTTTTAATAGTATAGAGATGTTGACTATAGTTTTTTCCTAATAAGTATCTACATGTTGTGCTTGCCAAACTTGGTAAGATTATAATATGAGAAGTGACAAAGTAATATAAAGAGGTACAAAATGTGCTTAAAAAAAAAGTACAAAATGTGCTGACAAAAAAAAAAAGGTACAAAATGTGGTTAGTGGCATGAGAAAACAAAATTTAGTGTTAGAAAGCAAATTAGTAATGCTTTAGATCAATTTCCAATTAATTTATATTATCAATTAAAAAATAAAGGAAATATATATATATATTTTAAATATACATTTGGGGTATGTAAAACTAAATTAGTTGCAATAATAAAAAGTTTTAAGGTTTCAATAACATATAATTGTTAAGTTTTTGGAATTTCCATTAACAAATTCATTGTTTTTCCTATTACAGGTAATAATTTTGAGCTGAATATGAATTATTAAATCATGTAATATAACTAAAATGCAAATTTTAATAAGTATTCTTGTTATTTAGAGCTGCTAAATATCGAACCAAAGAAATTTTTATTTGGTATTTTAAAATGGTCTTACAAAATAAATTCCTCAACAACTTGGTTATTTGCAAAAACTTGAAAATAAATGCAGGAGACACTCCCAAATAAAACCTAAAAGAAAGAATAAAACAATAAATTGTCGAAAATTTCCATCTCAATGGTTATTGGCTAGCAAATGTTAGCATGCACATCCTCCTCTTTGCTCTAAACCTGAAACACTTGAATCTTGTATTCTCCGAAGATCCCTATTAGAAAAAAGAAAAAAAATTAATAATGAAAAAGGATGCCAGAGGAGCAATAAAATAATGGGTTAATGCAAAATACACTTTGAGGGTAAAAGCACATTACCCCTAACTCTAAAAGTAGGTAATTTGCCAAAAAAAAAAAAAAAATGTTTAAAATATATATGTAAAATATATAGGTAAAATATTTAAAACACCCTTCATGTAATCATGTTTTGTTACGAGACAACTTCTAAAGTTCTATGTAAAATTAATTTATTTTATATATTAATTTATAGTTATAGTTTGTCATAAAATACTTTCATAAAATTTATAATAATATCTTTTTAATCTTTATTTTTTGAAGATTGATTATTTAAATTAAAAAACTTGATTATTTAAAGAAAATAAGTCTGATGATTTTAAATTTAATTTTTAATAGAAAAAATTCAAAAGTAAAATACTAAACTAATAAACAAAAATCTAATTTTTTTCTTTACAGTAACTACTATTAAATTTAAATTCATATATATATATATATATATTAAGCAATGTGTGTCCATTGTAAAATCTATTATTATGCATACAATGCGTAGTTATAAAAAGAATTTTGTTGGCGTATATGGTCAGGTATATTAAAGTAATTAATATTAGTTATATATTTTTGCAGTTTCAACAAATATATTTGTTTTATATCCTGTTCCAGTTCAAATTAACATAATAGGGTTTGGAGGGAGAGAATTACCATAAAAATGTTCACAACATTAAAAATAATATGCTCAATTTTAATGCAAAATTTTGGACAGTACTGACCAATGTGATGCAGTATCTTCATCTACCGGCCAACTGAAATATGAAGGAATCAGCTGATTAGAACCAAAAATAATAATAATAATGATAAGTTAATCAACAATTGTAAGTTCAAATATATAATAACAAAAGATACAAAACATAAAACAATACAATTACTCATATTATCAACTTTTATATGACAAAAAAGTCTATTTAATTCCAAAATATCTCTTAGATTCACCTTACAAGTTATAATAAATTATTTAAACACGAAAATGATGTTGTTAACGTTAGGACCAGTATATATCAAACTTGTGGCATTTGAAAGGCTAAACAATTAATGTTTACTTACATGTTTTGGTCATGCTCATACTCAAGTGCAGTTTTGGCGATACATAAAAATGCATAATCTACATTGTAATCTTCTTTGGCTGAGGTCTCAAAGTAAGGTATATTTCCTCTGGAAGCACACCATTCCCTAGCTATCTTCTCAGGAACCTGCATGCATAAATTAAATGCTACTACGTACATATATGTAGGTCGTATTTGATCTCATGTCACCAATATTTTCTTTTCTGGCTTTTCTTTTTTCTTCTTAATTTGATGTTTCAATTTCTGCACTTACCACTCTGCTGCTTCCACCATCTATATCTACTTTGTTTCCTATCAATACAAAGGGGAATGTCTCCGGGTCCGTCGGATCAGCCTTTATTCATAAAATTCAGAAAAAAAAGAAAAAAAGAATTATTAGACCAACTCATAGTAGAAGTATGTAAACTTTGAAATTGGATGTAACTTATTTCAAAATGTACTTTAAGAGGAGAATGATTAATAATTCTTAATATTATTAAGGGTTTATTAATTTTGTTAATTAGCGGATGTGGATTCTCAATAAAGTATTAATGAAAAAATTATTATAAATAAGTATTTTCATTTCATTAATGTCAGCAAAACATAATCTTTGGAGTACTATTGAAAGGAACAAAAACAATAAATAATTCGAATAAACTGAAGATGTTCGAGAGTAAAAGGTTAATATAAAGACGAAATAAAATAAAATGACGCAAAGAGTAAAAATATATTCGAGTCGATAATCATACTTGAAGGGTATTTATAACTATTAACTTTTTTTAGTATTAATTTTGCAGAACATATTGAAACAATTTTATAGATCTTTAATTTTCAAATTGTGTTTCTTGAACAGTGTTCTGATTATAATTTAATCTCAAAATTATTAAGATAATGTTAAGGTAAAAGGGAACTGTTGATGATTACCTGTTTGAGAAATTCTTCATGCCAATTTTGAAGGGTTTCAAATGATCTGAAAACGTTTACGTCAAACACCAGAACACAACAATCTGCTCCTCTATAAAATGCAGCACCAAGGCTATGAAACCTTTCTTGCCCAGCAGTATCCCATATCTGGTTCGCCCCACCCAAAATAGATTTAGTTATAAACGGAATTAGAACTTTATAGTTTTAAAAGCGAGAATTTATATTAGCTTTAATATTTGAGAAAGGGTTTTTTTTTTTTTAATTTTTGAAAAACTTTTATTTTTATTTAAAGTACTAAAGACTTCAAAATTTAATATGCACAGTAAAAGAGTTTTAAAAATGTTAAGGGAGGAGATTGTTTTCCAGTTAGATCACTTGTTATAAATACACTTGTTTAGTAGTGTTTTTTTTATTGATTCTATCTTTTTGAATTTGAAATTTATTTTTTATTTTATAAAATTTATTAATAAAATTATTATAAAAAAATAGCATTGAGAAATTATATTAGAATATGTACTAAAACAGTTAGGTTTTCCCCCTCACACTTAGATGGGTCCTTGAATTTAGATACTATATATCATTGGAGCTATTTTCTGAAGAAAAGATGAAATGTTGGTAGATAAATATTTACTCACTTGCAAGGTGACAAGTTTGTCATCAATTTGTAGCTCTTTGGTGACAAAATCTGCACCTATTGTTGCTTTATACTGTTGTCTAAACTTTTTATGTACATATCTAGACAAAATCTGGTTAAAAGAATAGCCCCCCAAAAAAAAAAAAAGCCTTTTAAAAAACTTGAGTTATTCAAGAAAAACCAATATATACAATATATATATATATATATTCCAACACTTTTGCCCTCAAGGATACTGATTCATCAGAGATGTCTTTCCTACCCTGAAAATTTAAAATAAGCTAACAAGTTACTTTGTGAAAAGTAAACTTGAGGTATCTATTAAATAAAAAAGCCTTGAGAAATTGTAATCGACCTTTGAGGATTCCAAAACATATGTAAAGAAAATAATGTGGAAGAAAAATGTGAAGAAAGGTATTTAGAAACTTAAAAAAAAATTTTGAAAAAGATATTTATGAATGTCTATGATTTCCTCATTTGGTTTCATCTTTGGAGAGCATAGACAGAATTGAAACTCTAATTTTTTTAAGGGATTGGATGGGGATATTAATCTAAACACAAATACACACATATATAAGGAAAATTTTAAAATTTACTTAAAAATTTCAAAATAATATGTACAATAGCGTTTTAAAAGATGTTGGAAGTATCCGTCACCCCATCCATGTTGGGAGAATGAAAGTAGGAAGAGAATAAGAAAGAAGTTTAGTAGGTTACCCGCTGTCACCGATGACGATGATTTTGAGCAAACTTCTCTTTGGGATGGACATAGCAACAATGCTGGAGATTGAAAACTTCTCCTTAGGTTATATTTGTATAGAAGACCTTATAATAAGTGTGCTTCACTTTTTGGTTGTTTCCAGAAGTGTGGAGGAAACTTGATGAGAAAAAGAGGTTCAAACCAAAGTGCAAATTATATGATTAAAAAGAAAGGCAGCAGCCACTATCTATATAACTTCTCCAAACTTCTTCTTTTCTCTTTTCCTTCTCTTCACATTATATAATTTGTCTTTGTGGTGGGGATGAATTTCCATGTGAGTTTCATTAACCAAACAGATCCTCCATCTGCCAGCAAAGACTAGATTTAATTTCATAAATTATATCATGTGAAAGCTGGAAAAATAAAAATTAATAAATTTGCTGCACTTTGATATTATTTGATGAAAGATCGTGCATCCCATGAATCAAATATGAATTTTTGTGGTTGGAAAAACTAAGAATTGTTTGTTGTTTGTTTTACTTTGAATGATTCAACATGAGCAGATATAGAAATGAATATTATTCTTTCTTCAAAGCTTGTGCCAGTAAATATATATATTCACTCACTAATGTCATAAGTTGCTAAATCAATGTGCTAAATTACACCTCGTATGTAGTGTTACGTTAAAAAATTGTTGGCGGAAGTCTAACCTTGAACAAAACTTAAATTATTTGAACGCTCAGTAATTGAGTTCGAATTAATCAATGTCGTGCACCTTAAAAATCTGTGAACTTCTAATAACTACAAATACAAAAAAAACATTTTTTTTAACTATCTAAAATAACGATTGCTTATGTCATTTGCACGTTTTAGTGACCAATTTACTGCCGATCGAGGCAGTCACAAATCTAACAACCAGATTGTGACTGAAATTTCAGTTACTAGGTAATTATCAAGCGTTTGCAACCGAATCACAATCGATTTTTTTATCAATCCACATATGTGGTTTGTTAGCGACCCAAGACGGTCGCAAGATGACATAAATTTAAGTAGCTGCGGACCGGCCCTTCATTCCCATCATTCTCTCCCAAATTCCCCTCCTTCGAAATTCCCTCCCTTAACGTGACCGAGCACCCCCGCCGACCAACTTCTGCGACCTCTCTCCGGCGATTAAATCCCCAGCCACACTGCCATTCCCTTCTCCCTTTTCCTCCTCCTCCCTTCTCCTCTCTCTTTTTTATTATCTTTAATCTTGGACTGTTGCTACCGAACTGTTACTGCCGCCGCCGGTAATAACACCTCTCTCTCTCTCTCTCTCTCTCTCTCTCTCTCTGTGTCTCTCTCTCTCTCACACACACGGTTACTTTGCTTCTGATTTCCAATAATGCACAATATTGATTTTTCTAATTTTGAACTTGAAATTCGTGTTAGAGTAGCTGATAATTTGAATTTGAAGTTGGTGTTAAATTGTTTTGATTTTTTATGTGGGTTGATTATAACTGAGGTATTTTCTGCATAAAAATGGAGGACTTTCTTCCAAGAATGAAATTGCTGATGATATTTGAAGTTTTGATTGCTGAAAATAGACTAATTCCTAGAGAATTTAGTGTAAAAAGGCATTCAGTTATGCAGGATAATTGCTTTTTGTTTCTGAACATGTCTTTCAAATTGTAAAATTAAATGAAAATTCTCATTTCCTTGTGTTTGTCTTATTTGATGGAGGGATTTTGAGCATTTTACCATTGAAGTAGTCAACCGATTTCATTACTTCGCAGAAATACTAGAATTTTATTGTACCCTTGTCAAATAGGGATTTAGTTGAAGTTGAACAAATTCATCTTGTTCCGTTAGGAATTCAATTACAAGATTGTTGAAAATTCTTGGGTGATGTTATGTAATAATAAGAAGAATCCTTTTTATTGGCATGCTATGCTGTCATTGGATCTTATCTTTCAGGTTTTGAACTGTTTTCAATGTTCAAATGATCTCAAAAGTGCTGAATTTTTCTTATTCCGTCTATCTTAGTTTGAGAAATTGAGAAAATGAAAGGATATTGGGGTCTTTTCCCAACTTCTCACATGGAAATTCTTAAGAAGAGTTAAAAGAGGAATAAGAACATCATATCTTACGACTGAATGTATTTTTTTTTTGTTAAATAAGTAATTTTATTAAACAACAGAAAATAAATTACATAGATAGATAAAAGTTTCTATGTACCTCCAAACTGAAAATATACAAATACTATATACGTTAAAATCTACCAACAAGTTTGACGGTTTTAGAAACTTGTAACATATTGAAAGGTTAATTTCTCTTGCATTTTGTTCATTAGGCTTCCAATACCCCTGGACTAATCAAAGATTCAATTTTTTTTTTCCTTTTTAAAGAATGAAAATGACAAAGGGTTGAATATCATCGTGGTAGCAATGTGGCACAATGCCCCCTTACAATACCCATGGTAGAGGTTAATATATATAATCAAAGATTCAAATACAATTCAAGAAACAAGTTATTAGAATCATTTCAAAAAGCTAATTCAAGAAACACAATGATTACCTTTTTAAAGAATGAAAATGACAAAGGGTTGAATATCATCGTGGTAGCAATGTGGCACAATGCCCCTTTTCAATACCCATGGTAGAGGTTAATATATATAATCAAAGATTCAAATACAATTCAAGAAACAAGTTATTAGAATCATTTCAAAAAGCTAATTCAAGAAACACAATGATTACCAATCAAATATAGAAATGCCATAGTTTCTATTTATCAAAATGTTGATCAAAGCAAAGAATGTAATTACTTTTTTAAATGATATTAAAGCAAGATATGAAATGGTTGAATTCCAATTTCTTTTTCTTTCCTAAGCAAGAATATAGATCTAACTGAATATATATTCCAATTATTTGTTTAGGCTTTGTATTGAGGATTCTTGATATCGTCGACGTTCCGCCACTTCCATATTGCCGATAAGTCTTAAATGTTAACAGTAGGGTAGTAATTATCTAAATGGCATGCTTATGCTTTATGTTGTGAGATTTGCCAATTATTGAAATTGACATGCTTTATGTTTGTACTTTATACTTATTGAAAATAGCTACAATTATACATAAAATACTCACATTTTACAAAAAAATGAAATAGAGTAAGTTACAAAATTGTCTATGGGGAAGCTCGAACACTTTACTTAAAATTTTTTATGGGAGAACCCAAACTCTTTACTTGAAATTGTTTATGGAGCAACCCAGACTCTTTAAATGTTTGAATTCTTCAACAAGTGTCGAAGAAAGTAGTACAATTAGTGAAAATGATATTTGATGCTGCTGGACCGAGCGTTGACCTTGAGTTTGCGAACTATACTTATGAAGAAACACCCAATCCAAAGGCCTAGAAGTTTTATGATATGTTATGATATGCAGTTTCAAATCCTAACAAAATTTCATTTTTAGGCAAGCGTATGTAATAAGGTGAAGAAAGTTCGCGGATTGTCGAACTCCCTGGACCGCCCAAACACTATTATTAACTATATCTCTACTGTTTATAAACATTTAAACCCCAAAATTGATAAAAATGACAATGCTTAAGAGGGTAAAAATAATATATCAGTTGTAGAGATACCATTGTGGGAAGGGTGTAAAACTGATTTACAGTTATCTGCTACTGCAGAATTGTTGAGTATTAGTCTGAGAATCACTAGACTCAAAAGTCATTTGAACAATTTGCAAGATATGTGAAGTGTATACTACCACTAGACAATGTGGCGATGAGTGATTGGTACCAAAAATAGAAGTTAGTAGATGGTTTGGGGTTGCCTATGCAGAAGATCGACATAAATCTTAACGGTTTCATGCTTTATTAGAAGGAAGACTCTATTAGAAGGGAGTGTAAGTTTTGCTTTCATGAACAGTGTAAGAAGATAAAGATGAAAACCACTACAAGAAAAAAAAAGGAGGTACCTCACAAGAAGATATATTACTTCCCCATAACTCCTAGGTTGCAAAGGTTGTATGCATTAAAAAATAGTCGAGCACATGAGATGGTATTTAAAAAACGAGCAACAAGGGGATGTCATGAGTCATCCGAGGGATGAAGAATGGAAGCACTTTGATAGGACGCATTCTGATTTCACCTTTGAATCGAGGATGTAAGACTTAGTTTGTGTACAGATAGTTTCTCTTCATTTGGAATGTCCGAGAAAGCATATTCTTCTTGGCCAGTAATTTTGACTCCTTATAACTTACCTTCTTGGATGTGCGTTAAAAAGGAAGTTATGTTCTTGTCGGTTATCATTCCGAGACCTTAGAATCCGGAAAGCAAATTGAATATCTATTTGCAACCGTTAATAGAAAAGCAAAATAATTTGTGGAAGGTGGGAGCTCATACATCTTCAAGAGACGGAACTTCAACATGTGGGAAGCCATTCTTTGGACTTTGAGTGACTTCTCTACGTACGGCATTTTGATTGGTTGGAGAACTGCAAGGGTATCATATGTCCGTATTGTATGGAAGAAACACAATCGTTTAGACTAGCGGGTGGCAGAAAACAATCATGGTTTGACTTCATCGATGCTTCATACCACTAACTCATCTATTTAGAAGAGATACGAAGTCTTTTAAGAAAGAAAAGGGGGAAGAACATTTGGAATCGCCACCGCGTCTTACTGGCGATCAATTGTGGGAAAGGGTCAACAACTTTCTGAAAATTATAGAAAACGAAAATGAGCTCGAACTACAAGAAAAATGCAAAATAGCTTCTTGACTACAGGTGCTTCAAAGAAGAATATTTCGGTCGCTCAAATTGCGACTCCTGACACGACCAAAAACATTGCGACTAACTTTGCGACCGAATTCCCGTTCTGTGGCTAATTTTAAAAAAATACGACCAAATCACAACCGAATTGGTAATGGATCCCTAAGTTTAAATAAAATTGCGACCAAATTGTGACTAAGATATTTTGGTTGCAAAATTTAATAATCTACCCCCTCCAATTTCAGTCTTCTTCTTCATCCTTCTCCGCTCTCTTCTCTCACCCCCGCGACGGCTTGCACTAAAACCCTACCCCTCAGCCGTTTAGCCTCCATTCAGCTTCTCTCCTCCCTCCTCTCCTCTCCTGCTCCCTCTCTTTCCCTTTCTTCCTCCTCAAAGTTCAAACCTAATAAACCCTTGGAAATTAAGAATCAGTAGAGCCGCAAAATCACCATTTTCCCCTTCAAAGCTCAAACCCAAATAAACCCTTGGAAATTAAGAATCAGTAGAGCAGCAAAATCAGTCAAACAATGGGTAGGCTCAGCGCAAAGACTGATTATGAAAACCTCAGAAATGAAGGCATTTTTTAAAACAAGGTTAATTTCTTCTTTGTTTATCTGATTTATAAACATTTGGGCTTTGTTTTGTTATAGCAATTAATGATGCAAATTATGTTTCTTTGTGCTTTTTAATTTTTTTTTTAATTTTTTATGTGGAGAAGGCTCTATTAGCTCCTTTGGGACTTTTTTTTTTTTTTTTTTTTCCCAATAGCTTCTTTGGGACTTCAAAAAACCATATCAGAACTTCGTTAATCACTTCATCTGCAAAATAAGCAAAAACCCAGGTCAGAAAGTACATAAAAAGTTTATTATTCTTCTACTCCTTTGCGCCTTCCATGTTTGAAGGGAAATCAGAAAGCATCTTTCCTTGAGAGATAGAAGTTGAATTATAACATCATTTACAGGTATTGAGGCTCTTATTTCTTTATCTATTAGTAACTAATGTCCTCTCATTATTGAAATGCTTCTAAAACCCACTTCGATTTTCAGTTACTTTATCAATTCTAATCTGTTGGGAAGAAATAGCAGTGGACTTTTCTTAATTTTTTATGTGAAATTCGTGGGTTTTGATTTCTTGGCAATCTGTAGTGCAAAGAAGCAATGTGATATCATTAATATAAAAAGAAATTTGTAAAAAATTCCTTAATCCTGCTACTTTTGTTTGTTGTATTTGGTAAACATACTTTTAATTTTTTTGATTAAGCAGTTTTCTCATTCATGGTCTGAAATGCTTTGGCATTTGGATTGAGTTTCGTTCTGCAACTCAATGTGAATTTCATCCTGAATTTTACATTTTCAATCGCAAATAATTCAAATTTTCTGAAATATAAAATAAAAATCTCTCTATCAAACTTTACCTAATCACACTAGTGCCATGATGAATTATCTCCTAAAGTACTTTTAGTATGTTATCTATCCATCACTACCAAGCTTGTGCAGTATGTTTTTTTCTGCAGGTCTCAACTTTCTCATGCTTCGGTTGAATGTTGCAGAATTTTGTGAAGCTTTACAACGTCGATTGCATGTGTTTGCCTTCTATCCCTCTTTGCCATTACTTTAGAATCGCAAAATAGTTTTCAAATATTAATAATTTTGTTGTTAATTGATTATGAGCATATGATCACTTCACACTCCATATGGATCAAGTTAGAATCTGCCTAGAATTTCCGTGAGGATTGTTTAGGAAATCTTGAATGTTAGAATCATGGTTCAATTTTATGGGTGAAACTGTAAATTTTTTATTCTACATGTATAAGTACAAAATCCAGTGAGTTATGTGTAAGATACATGAGCAGATTTTTCTTGAATCTTGGTTACATGAGTCACTCCTTTACAACTACTGAAAACATGGGCATTTATGATGCTGCTGCTGAAGCTAGCAGTGAGTTGTATTTTATACCAAAGGCCAATATTACTTTCTTGCATGTAATTTATGCTGTTTATATAAATGGATATGTGAACTTTAAAAGCCGCATACTTTGAGTAGTTGCAGAATAAATATATGAGAGGAAGGGAACAAAATCAGTAATTAAAATTTGGTTTCTTTGCTTTCATTAAACCATGAAGTTTGTAATATCAAAATTCCATGTCATAAATGCCTACTGAAACACTTGCTTTAGAAAAAGAATATGTGAAACATAAAAGAATTTAAGAGATTCACAAATATTTCTAAATTACTTCACTTTCAATTTTGTATAAGCTTAAACTCTAGATGTTTGGACAAATTACTTAGGCGGCTCTGCTAGTTTTGTTTCTTTGCAGAGTTAGTTTTGTTTAGATCTGACAATTGGATGCTTTGGGAAAAGGTTCTCTTCTCTTTACTGATTCTTGATTTCCCCGTTTTTTATGATGTTCATGGTTCTTACTGCTAGTTTCATTAGAAAGAATCTACTAGTGAAATATTTTATCATGATGCCTGTTTTCTTTTGAAATCTCACAATTCACTAAAAAAAAAAAAAAATGAAGTTTCCTCTCTATGATTTGCTTAATATTTTATGTTTAAATTTATTTTGTTGTGTGTGTTTATTTATTTTATTTTATTTTTTGTCTTTGAACTGATAAGTCTCTTTGGGCGGTTTCATAGGAAAAGTTTTTGGTACATCTTTTGGTATTCTTTTAGCATGATTACGTGTCTGAGAGAGAGGGAGAGAGAGTGGACAGGAAGAGGGAGAGCATTCATTTTTTCAGTGCTATCTCTGTTCCTTTTCAATAATTTTAGTGGCTTTTTGAAAAGAAACTGAAACACGACCTAAAACACAACTCTAAATATGGTATGCTAGCAAAGGGCCCAAGATATTTATGATAATTCTGAATTTTGTAAAGTATTTATCTACCGGGCTAATTTTGCTTCACTAGCATACTTGCATGGGATCTGGTAGGAGTTGAACAAATTGTTGAAAGAATGATAGTAGAGTTAAACGCTAATGGCTTCCCCTATTTTTTCAGTTCAAAAGCAAAAGTAGATAAGAAATACTCAAATACACATGCTAATAAGAACTTAACCATTTTCACTGTCAATGCTTAATCCTTATATGTACTGGGATTTGGACATGCACCGAAAATAAATAAAGAAGTCCTGAAACGTGAGAATTATTTCTAGAAAAATTTTGGGTGCTATAATATCCATTACTAGACCTTCTTTTTTTTTTTTTTTTTTTTTCTTGTAATAGCTTTATGATTTTTAGTTGAATTTGCTCGTTTTTATTGTAGATTGAACCTGTGTGAAACTTCTTTGTGGCTCTTTTCCTTGCCAGCATCAAAATGATTATTAATGTACATTTCCTTTGGGATCACATCAATATTTTAGTGGCTGCTGTTACATTGGTGATTATCATTAAAACCATAGTGCTTGCAACACTTGTCAAAGGATTTGGTTACGACAATAAGATTTCCTTTGTTTAGTAATTTTATGGTCATGATTTGTATAGTTAAAACATTCTTAATCATAGGCTTGGTGTAGGTAGTGACACTTTGATATTTGAAGTAATTTTTGTAGTTATTGTATGGTATTTAAGAGGATTTGAATTGTAATTTTTATGTATTTTTAAAGTCATTTTTTGAAAATTTTCTAGGTCGTTTTATGAATTATTAAAATTAATATAAAAGATAATAATTCGCAAATATTGCGACGAATTTGGGATCGTAAAATCGGTCGCAATTTTAGAACCACTTTTTTGGGGATCACTAGCGACCGAATTTCGATCGCATTTTTGGCGCCATTTTTTTAGCGACAAAATTGAAAGGATAACTAGAGCTAAGAGAGCGTAATGAGTGAGAATTAGAGTGGGTTGGGGGTAGACTCTTTAGAGGCTTTAGCAAAGAAGGAAGCGTAGCAGGCACGTATCTGGGTTTTGAACGAATCGTCTCTTTCAATTTTATAGAATTCGCAGCTATTTCAGCTTGCGACCGGAGTTTTGGTTGCAACTTTTGGCACCATCTTTTTGGCGTGAAAATTGCAGCCAAATAGTCGGAATTTGGTTGTGTCGTATTAGATTTGAAAGTTATGATCGGTGGTCGCAAACCTCAATTCGCGACTGACAAATTTGGTTGCAATTTGGTCGCGCTTTTGTAAATTGCGGCATAAAGTGCGGTCGCAATTCACTATTTTTTTGTAGTATTGATAGGAGAAGGTAGAGGTGAATACGACAATTGGATAAGGATAAGTATATTTTGGGATCTTCCATATTGACGTACCCTTCTAGTTCCTCACAATATTGATGTAATGCACGATAATCTCAAGGCTAGAGAAGATGTTGGTTGGTATTGCAATCGATTAGATTTGAAAATCAGTGAAGGAGGAGCTCGGGGTAAGTGTTCAAAACCGAAGGCATGTTACACTTTAACAAATGAGCAGCAAAAGTATGTTCTTGAGTGAGTAAAGGAGTTAAATTTATCGATAGCTATACTTCTATCTTGGGAAAGTATGTGGACTTTGAAAGAACTAAAGATGTTTGGGATGAAAAGCCGTGACTGTTGTGTTTAAGGAGCAATTAATACCGATCACCTTTAGAGAGATCCTTCCGCAGAAGGTTTGGAGTGTCTTGGTTGAACTTAGCATGTATTACCGCGACTTATGTGCGCCGAAGATAAGCGAGAGATACATGCGTCAATTGGAATAGACCATCCATTTGAGAAGTAAAAGCCAAAAACATATCGTTTTATCATTTCTTTCTTAAATATAATATTATTTACCAAAAAATAAATGTTCGTTTTAGGTATTTTGACCATTTAAAGAAGATGACCGGGAACAAGGTTTGCATAGAAGGTTCAATATGTAGCACATACTTAATTGAGGAGGCTGTGATTTTTTTCAATTACTACTTCGAGTTGGACGTCGGAACTGTAAATACATCTGTTGGACGCAACGATGGTCTTGAGTAGCCTAACGAATAGGGCTCAGTCTTTTCCATATGCAATGTACCTGGAAGAGCATTTGGTAAGGTGAAGAAGAAGTTATTGGACGAGAAATATATGAATACAGTAACAAATTACATCTTGCTTAACTGTGAGGAGGTTGATCCTTACATTGAGTAAGTAAAAAAAAATTGTATTTGTTCATAAATTAAATTAAATATAATGGAATTATCCTTATCACAACTTCTGATTTGTAGGAAGTACTCATCAGAAATCAAAATACGTAATCCAAGTATAACGAAAGACGATTTACAAAAGAAGATTGCCGATGGATTCTCCAAATAGTTTAGAGATGGAGTGAGTTAAATAATTTATATAAACAAATAATTTTGTTAAGGAAGTGATTCTAATATGATGACTTTATTTGATTTAGATGCACAAACCTCATACTATGGATAGTAGCCACAAGACAGCTAGAAATCTTTCATGAGGTCCTCGGAGACATGTGAAAAGTTATAGCAGTTACTTCTTCAATAGATTTAGATTTAATACTCAATAGATTTAGACTACTATGGGATTTTAAAAGATGCCATTGTGTTTGAGTTTCTGTGTACACTTGTTCAGACGACTGCACTTTTTAAGTGTGATTGGTTCGATTCTTCAGGTAGACATTTAAAGAAGCATCCACAACATAAAATTATTGAGATTCATTCTAAAAAATGATACACGGGTACGATCTATTTGTTTTCTCACCAATCGGACAAGTGTCTTACATCACGTACCTTGGTGCGAAAGGACAAAGGAGTGATTGGTGGATAGTAAGTATTAAGGGGACTATTATGGGATTTTAACGAATGTCATCATGGTTGAGTGTTTCTGTACGCGTGTTCAGACGACTACACATTTTAAGTGTGATTTGTCCAATTCTTTAGGTAGACATTTAAAGAAGCATCCACAATATAAAATTGTCGAGGTTCATTCTAAAAAATAGTATGGTGAATACGATCCATTTGTTTTCGTTCACCAAGCGAAACCGGTGTTTTACATCACGTACCCTAGTGCCAAAAGACAAAGGAGTGACTGGTGTGCAGTAATGAAATCAAGGCCTCGTGTCTTTGATGTGCCTGTAGTTGACATTGCATTTCAAAAGAATGTGGATATCATCGAGACTTCGATTATAGATCATAGAATTGAAGATATCAGAACTCTCGCTCATGAGAGAGGTGCTATCGATATAGTAGACATTCTTGAAAAACTTGAATTTAATGCAAATAATGATGATTTTGTGAAGGATGAGGTAGAATGGGAGTTCGAAGATGAAGATAGTAAAGAAGAGGAGGAATTTTAAGAAGAATAAGATGATTTCGACCCGTAGTTATATATTACGTTCATTGTATTTCGCATTTTCTAAAGTTATGTATGTAATTGCATTCATTTCATTGCTAAGTTATATGAAAGTTATTAAAGATTAAAGTGAAAGTTTTGAAAGTTGAAGTTATCAAAGTTAAAGTTTTGTAATGCATTGCTAACTTTTCATAATTTGTAATTGTAGATATGATATGGGGTAAGAAGAATGTACTTGACGATTCTTAGAGGGCCTTGGCATCAGATGAGTAGGATCCCGGAGATGCTGAGACGACCCCTCCTCCAACTGAAGATGTTTTTTATTGACACCATCTGTCCACCCTGATGTGATGATGAAGGTGTAGCCATCGCCTCCCCCTACATCCACGACACAGCTCCTCCTGCGACCTGTCCTTTGACGTTAGCCCGTCGGCCTTTGGCATCTTTGTCATGTACACAGGCTCGTAGGCCTTCAGTCAGTCTGAGGCTTGTTGGCCTACGTCCTCTCAGTTTAAGGCTGACCCCTCACATCCATTTTCATCCGAGCCACTCAAGCCATGGTAGCATCTTGGAAATCCCCGTACACTTGCATCCTATTTCTTGAGGGTAAGTAACTTTCATAACTCTAACTTCATAACTTTCATAATTTTCAAAATTTTAACTCTAAGTTTCAAAACTTTTATAACCTTAACTTTAATAACTTTCATAGCTTTAATAACTTTGATAACTTTAATTTTCAGTTTTGCGGAGTCGTCAGAGGCAGTAATTAGATGGACCTATATTGTATAATCTCGTATTGGAGAGCTATATGAGAGCTGGAGTATGATCCTGCAGTGCATTTGGGATATGTGGTTCGAGGAGTTCGGGGTAAGCATAATTTTTTAAACATTTATAATTATAACGTTTTTAATTTTGTATTATCATTTAACTTATGTGTGTGAATGCAAAGTAGTATTTTCCAGTGGGACCCAGCCCTCATTGAGTTGGCGAGAAAGGGGTTTGAGAAGACAGGGGTAAGGCGGTATAATGACATGGGGTACTGAGTTAGCACTGTCCCTTGGAGGCGATCTTGGATACTGGTTCTTATATACAAGGCCTGGATGAGCGGGGTGGGAGAAGCCTGAATATAAAGTGAAGAGAAAAATAGGACAGAGGAACAGGAAAGAGGGGCGAGGTGGCCAAGGTCCTGGAAAATATACAGGCAATTCCCATTCATTTATTAAGTGGGATGCTCACAGAATAATATGAATTAGCATATTCATGTATTTTATGTTTTCTTTGTGAATTATAAGATTTTTAATTAACTTTATATAATGTTGTAGCGTAAGAAGCTTGGTGATACTTACTCGAAAGATAAGATTTACCAAAAGCTTCACAAACATCAGAACAACCACGAAAAGACTGGCCAATTCATCGACAAGCACTCTACCGAGTTTTGGGCAAGTTTTTTGTCTCAATTATTATGAATATCATAAATAAACTTGTCGTTTACTTAACAAATGTCGATTTAACATGTTTTCTTAATTCTCAACAAAAGTACATGGACCTGAAAAAGAAGGAGGAGGAGCATTCTCATACTAGTGCCCCTATGCCCATCGACGCAGAGATGATGCTTGACGTCGAGAGGGGGATGACTAAGGGGCACGCCTATGGGTTCGGGATTGTAGAGTTAGCCCGTATGAGGGTTGATGCCTGAGGTGCAGTTGGAGCTCGGCTTTTCCTTCCAGATAATATCCAGTTGTAGATTGTAAAGATCATTGGTCGCATTTTCTCTGAGAAGAAGCAAGATGCAAGTCGAGAGTAGGAACAGAAGATTGCATACAGAGCGCATGTCATCAGTGAATGGGCCGCCCGACAGTTCAATGATTTGGGTTATTGGCCTAAGAACATTTCCCTTATTGATCTCTAGCCGCCTCCAAAATGGCTGAGCTTGGAGGATGCACAGGAGTTAGATAGTTTTAATTTACATTTCATTGTGGTATTAGTATGTATGTTCGTATATTGTTTTTTTATGATGACTATTGCATATTACTATTTGTTTATGTTTTGTTTTGGTTCTATATTATTGTTTTTTGGGGTTTTTTTTTATTTTTAGGGGGTTTTCTATATTTTCAGAAGAATTATTTTAAAAAATAAAATTGCGACCGCCTAGTGACTAACTTGCGGTCATAAACAACATTTAAAAACAAACGTTTGCGACCGATTTGTGTATGGTGGTCATAAATTTTGGTAGGAAACCCATTCAGTGCGAAAACATTGTGACCGACATGGTCTATTGTAAATATCCTTTCTTTGAAAGCTTGCACCGTTGCAAAGGCCGTCGCAAAGTCATGTTTGTGATCGTTGTCGATCGCGAACTTCTGGTTTGCGACCATGACACAACGACCGCTTTGATCAGTTGCAAACTTTTGTATAGCGATGGCTTTGCAACTGATATGGCGGTCATTTTTTTGTAGTGAAAATATATATATCCACTTATATGCTTAAAGCTTCTTTAAAGCTCAAGTATTAATAAACTAATTTCCAAACAAAACAAAAATTAGTTTTACTTCTTAGGATAATTTTTTAAATTAGATAACAAAGATGAAGTTACGTAATCTGTTAGGATAAGGAAATTGAGAAAAATAGAACATTTGTTATGATTTTGTTTCTCAAGTTCCTTTAAATTATGATTTTCTCAATATACCACATTGGAAGATTCAGGAATTAGGAAGAGAAGAGACATCTATAAATAGATTATCTTAATTTAGGTCTTTTATGTCCGTTATGGGTGCCCAATTTATATGTAGTGCATGGGTTGAGAGTTGTTTCGTACAAAAATTAAATAGTGGGGAGGTTTGTAATTTCTCCATGCAAAAGTTACAAATGGAGGTTTACCCCTTTTTAGTCATGGATGTAGGCATTTGTTAAAAGACTGAACCACGTTAAATTCTTGGTATAGTTTTTTAATTTTTTCTCTCTATATTTATGTGTGTATGTTTCCACAACCCATTCCAAACATGTGGTATTAGAGCTGGTTCAAAACCCAACATGTGGTATCGAGCGAGGTATAATCTGATTAGAGTTGATTTTTAATACAATAAACACCTTAAATTTTAATTATTAGCTTGTAAAAATTATTATTTATTAAATATAATAATATATTTAATTCATTATATTTTAAGGATAAAGGGAAATAAATCCATCACCAAAATCAAGCCCACAAGCAAGCCCATGGTAATAAAAAGAAAAAAAAAGAGAGAACTGAGAGAGTTGCGTGGGTGAAGCAATAGAAGAAGCAGCAAATTAGAAGCAGTAGACACGCAGCTGCTACAACAGAAGGCGAAATTGAAGAACCAGAAGCAGCTGCTGGCAACAGAGATTAAAGCAACAGCAGAAACTTTCCAGCAATAGTAGAAAATTCCAACAGCTGAAGTAGAGTGCTGCGTGTTCAGCAGAAATTTTACAGCAGTTGCGAAGAAGCTGTAGAAATCAAAGGCAGCTGAAGCTGTAGTAGATAGTAGAAAAATCCAGAAGTGCAGAAAAATTTCAGTAGCTATGCAGAAATTCCAGCAGCAGAAATTTTCAGTAACTTTCTCTTGGAAGAAACCCTAGCCATGATTTTCTCAAATAAATCGGTTCCTTCTTTCCCTTTAGCCACGAACTAATTTTATTTTTAGAATCTTGATGAAAACCTAGCTATGTGACTTAGGTTTATTTTATTTTTAGAGATTTATTATATTGTTTATGTGATTGTATATCTTTGGAAATTTCTTGGTTTGATGCAATTAATTCTTTGTGATTGTTCTTGTAGAATAATTATTTGGTTTAATTGATACTTTAATCCATGCTTACTTTTTGTAGTCTTGAGTAGGAGAGATATGTGATTTTTTGCAAGTATGTTGTGGGTTTTAGAATTGAATAGTTCATTCTAAGTTTAGATGATTTATGTCATAGGAATGAATAAGTCATACTAATGGTTAGATGGATTATGTCATGCATTTAAACACAATATATTTCTTTAGTGAATCGAAACTTGTAGTCTAGATCACCACATAAAGGTTTAATCTTTTCTCCTAAATAAAATTAAATCATTGTTATATAGGGTAGTGGTGGATTCAAGGTTCTAAATCATCTCTTTGGTTAAACTCTTGCTATTTTTAGTTTAGTTATTTTATTCATTAGTTTTAATTAATTTAGATATAATTTTTAGATAATATAATTTGATTCTTTTTATAAAATTAATTTAGGAAGATAATAATTTAAGTAGTTAAGCCTTTCTCTGTGGTTCGATACCCTGATACTTCCATATTACTTTGATCTTGTATACTTGCAAGTATTGGATTAAAACTTTGGTATAAAAAATTCAGATCAAGTTTTTGGCGCCGTTACCGGAGAGATGTTAAATTAGTTGCTTTTGCTATTGTCTCCTAAATTTTTTAATATTTTTATTTTATATATTTTGATTTTTTTTTCTTAAAAAGAAAAGAAAAAAAGTTTGTTTGTTCTCTTAGTTGTCTTCCTTTTTTTATTATTATATATTTTTTAATCTTCGTTATTATTTGCAGTAATTTTGTTAGATTGTTAATGCATGGTCATCGTTTGCTCTTTGTTGATTTAAAAGAATTTGATCTTGAGATAGAGCGTACACTTGAGGCACTTAGAGTACGAAGAGAAATCAATAACACTTGTGAGGTTAAAATGGCTAAAAATCCACGAGCATTAAGGGATTATTTTACTCCCAACACTTATAACTCACCAATAGGTAACATACTACCTGAAATAGAGGCTAATCACTTTGAAATCAAAGCTTCTACTATTCAAGTGCTACCATCTTTTTATGGCCTTGATTCTGAAATCCTTATAAGCATATTGATGAGTTTTTAGAAATTTGTTCCACTTTTAAACAGCCTGATTTTAGTGAAGATACTATTAGATAACGCCTTTTTCCTTTTTCTTTGAAGGATAAGGCTAAACATTGGTTGCACACACGTGAGAGATTAGGTACTTGGGCTGAGATGTCTAGGGAATTTCTGAAAAAATATTTTCCTATGGGTAAACTTACAAGATTAATGAGAGAAATCACTATTTTTTCCCAATAAAATAATGAACAATTTCACGAGAGTTGGGAGAGATTTAAAGAACTTCTTCGTAGTTGCCCTCACCATGAAGTCTCTAAATGGCAGCAAATCCAAAGTTTTTATTCAGAACTAGATGAGAGAAATCGCCAAATGGTTGATTCCTTTTGTAGTGGTACCTTTCTTCATAAAATTGCAGATGATGCGTAGGATTTATTTGAAAATTTGAGTGATAATTCACAACAATACGCCACATCCTCACGTATAGGCACATCTAGACAAATAGAAAATAGAGGAATGTATGAAGTTTCTCAAAATGTTGATCTTTCTGTGAAAGTTGATGCTTTATCTAAAAAATTTGATCAATTATTAGCCTTGAATACATTGCCTACTAATTCTCCTAATATGCAAGGTGTTTGTGCAATTTGCTCTAGTCCTTCTCATGTTATCTATGACTATCCTAGTGCTTCACTATTTCCAGAATTTGTGCAGGAACAAGTCAATGCAATCCAAGGATTTCACAGACAGAACGGCCCATATTCAAATACGTACAATCGAGACTGGAGAAATCATCCTAATTTTTCCTAGAGGTAACAAGGAGGGGAAGGTCAATTAACCTATCAACAATATCAACAAAACAAACAATGTAGTATGACTGCTCCCCTTGGTTTCCAATCTCAAAGGTATGTACCCCCTCACCTTTCTCAAAGTGGAAACTCTATGTTTGAAGAAAAAGTCTTATTTGCTTTGAAAGGCTTAGAATCTATGACACAAATTCTAGATTCACACACTCAATCTATTGCTAAGTTAGAAACTCAAATATGGTAACTAGCTAAAGCAATAAGTAGAAGAGGTGAGGGTAAGCTTCCTAGTCATCCAATAGAGAATCCTAGAGCTAAGTATCATGAGCAAGCTAAAGTTGTAATTACTCTTAGAAATGGGAAGTTGGTAGATAATAAAGTAGGGGAACCTATTAAAGATAGTGAGTTAAATGATAATGAAACTGAGGAAATAGATAATTGGGCTAAAATTGAAAGAAAGAAAGAGAAGGAACTAGTTTCTTCCTCTAATTCTAAGACTCTAGAATCATCTCCTACGGCTTCATATAAACCAAAGGTTCCTTATCCGCAAGCTTTATTGCCACCCCCACATCTTAGAAAGGATATTAAAAGGGAAGATATTTTACAAACTCTCAAACAAGTTAAAATTAATCTTCCACTTTTAGAGGTTATTAAGCAAGTCCCCTTCTATGCAAAATTTCTTAAAGACATGTGTACTTTTAAAAGAAAATCTAAAAGCAATGTTTCTAAGAAAATCTTCATAATTGAACAGGTGAGCTCCGTTTTGCAATATAACACTCTACCTAAATATAAAGGTCATGGTGTCCCTCCTATCTCATGTCTTATTGGTAATCATAAAATAGATAGGGCACTCTTAGATTTAGGTTCTAGTGTTAACTTGCTTCCATACTCTGTTTATAAAGAGTTAAGATTGGGGCAATTGCAACCAGCTGATATGACCTTACAGTTAGTTGATAGGTCTATCAAGGTACCTAGGGGGATATAATTTTTAGATAATATAATTTGATTCTTTTTATAAAATTAATTTAGGAAGATAATAATTTAAGTAGTTAAGCCTTTCTCTGTGGTTCGATACCCTGATACTTCCATATTACTTTGGTCTTGTGCACTTGCAAGTATTGGGTTAAAACTTTGGTATAAAAAATCCCGATCATAATCCTCAACAAGTGGTATCAGAGCTCATGGTTCAAACCTTTGAAGAGCTTGGAAGAGAGAGATACCTGAGTTGAAGGTTTTGTCCTAGAAAGACAAGTGGTATCAGTGTCGATAGTTTTGACTTGGGAAGAATAAGATATTAGAGCCAAAGGTTTTGAACTATGAGGACAGAGACGTCAGGGCCAATGGTTTAGCCTGCATGGAGAACGATATCAGAGTTAAAGGTTAGTTCTAATGATCGAGGAGAAAATGATCAGAGCTGCAAGGTTTAAACTACCATATTAGCAGTTTGAAATTTGTAAAAAGTAAGGTCGTACCATATACTGAAGAATTGCTAAATAATATGGTCATTCTTTGAAGAAATTCTTCGAGGAAGTAAAACTAATAGAGGAATAAAGAAGAACACCATGAAAACTTAGAAGATGATTAAGTTTTCTTATTCTGTTGTAATATGAGAATTTGAGAAAAGGGGAATATTTTTTAGGATAAGGAAAGTGAGAAAATTATAAGATTTTGTTTGGATTTTGTTTCTCAAGATCTTTTAGATTTTGATTTTCTTAACATTCCATTAGTAGTAGGATTTCCTAATCCCATAGTGAAAGGTTTGGGAACTAGGAAAGGAAGAGTCCCCTATAAATAGATTCTCTTAGTTTAGGTCTTTTGTGTCAGTTGTGGATGCACAACTCATACAATAGGTTGAGAGTTGTCTTGTGAAGCTTTGTAATTTTTTCTGTGCAAATATTACACAGTGGAATGGTTTGTAATTTTTTTCAATGCAAAAATTTCACAGTTTGAGAGTTTGTAATTTTTCTCCGTGCAAAAGTTACATAGTGAAGATTTACCTTTTGAGTCGTGAATGTTGGCATTTCACTAGAAAAAAGGTGGTACGTTCCTCCTTTTTTTCTACAATTTCACTGAAAACGGTAGTGGTGGCAGTGACAGAGATAAGATCTCTCTAATGGCTTCCTCCTTTAATTAACTCTCTCTCTCTCTCTCTCTCTCTCTCTCTCTCTCTCTCTCTCTCTAATGGCTTCCTCCTATAGTTATGGAATTAAGCTAAGCGCTGAATCTTTCCTTTAATGAGTCGAAACTGAAAAATCCCTTTCATTCTGACGCATTCTTAATTAATTTAGGAAAAATCTTTCTTAATCTCTCTATTTTCGCAGTAGATTATTGAAAATTTATTGTAAAATTGATATATAATTTGTTGCTGTTGTTGATAATATGTAAATTGTATGTTGTTCTGTATAAAGGTGAATTTTCTTGGATCATTTGAACTTGTTTGGTTGCTTGGCATTCTTGATCGAATTTGTGTGGGCAGGTGAGGTTGGAACAAAGAATTGGGTCTGGAAAACAAAGAAACAGTAATGGCCAGCTTCAGACAACAGTGAAGACGAAGGAGTTTTTATTTTATTTATTTGAACTGTGCGAATTGTATTCATACCAGAAACATTGTTTACAAGAGATATGTACAGGGTTCACTAGAGCTATTGTTTGCTAAAGAGAAGTGTAGGACATATTTCTTAAGATGAACCATCTTTCCAGAAACTAAGATATAAGTATCATCCTCTGAAAATATTGAATCATTTTGCCACCTCTACATCTAGTAACAGGCAAACCGAAAAAGTAATGCCCAATCTGTTTGAACAAGGGTCGAATACCATGTTTGGGATGGGTTCTAGTCAAGCCATGGAACAATATCGGCTTCAGCAAAGAAAGAACAATATGTTGAGGGGGGTAGAAAAGCCTTCCAAGTAACCGAAGCTTCATGACAATTGCGTAAAACATGCAAGTTGGTTTCCATGACCCTTGCAGAACAGGCACAGTACAGTGCAACAGACATACCACGCAAGGCAAGCAATATATTTTGTTTTTAGACTTCACCAGTGCTCCTAACACAATAACATGGAGAATCTCAAGGGACCTTGAAATTTCCATAACAACTTCCACTTATTCTGGTCTACCGACACCAGTGTAAGAAGGAAATTATATGCGGATTGCAAGGAGAACTGTTCGGGTTGCAAGAGTCTATCTCGCTTGTCATTTTCAACAACCAATAGGAGAGGGATGCACCATGGCCACCTTACCGAGAATTACAGGTGGGAGACTTTGAAGCTATGGAATACGGTCCAAAGAAACACCCCCAGCACAGAATTCAGCAAGGGTGGTGTGCAGCTCTGCTTGAGAAATTTTAGAAGGATAGAGCTCTGCCAATGGTCCTTCCCAATCCAATCATCTAACCAAAATTGTATACACCCACCGTCTCCAACTTCCCAAGCCAACCATTTCTTCAACAATTTATACCCTTCTAACAAACTTTGCCAAGTGTATGACGAAGTTCTAAAAATCTGACCCATGTCAAGATCACGAATTCTCCCATATTTACTAAAAAGAACTTTAGCCCAAAGTTGTTTTGAATTCCATATTAAAAACTAAGTTGTTTTTGCAAAGGCAATAAGATTGGTGTCCTTCGTACTTCTCAATCCTAAGCACCACGATTTTTTGGTTTACACACTTTATTCCAAGAGATGGTATGCAGCTTCGAGGTCGACTAGGAGTCACCCCAAAGAAAACACCGATTACCTTTCTCAATTAGTAGTAAAGTATGTACCAGCAGAAGCGTAGTCTGCATAGCGTAGTTGGCGATTGTGGACGTAAAAGATTGCACTAACAGTGCTCTTGTGGCCGTAGACGTATTTCTTTTCTTCCATGCACTTAACTTATTCCGGACCTTCTCCACTAAAAAGTGATAAATGCCCTAGCCCACTTATGTGAATCTTTAATTGCATGTGGATTTGTATTCAACACCCTCCCAAGATCACCTCCTTGATGAAGAACCTCTATTGAGGATTTCGTACCTTCAATACTCCAATGGAAAATCTATGAGGATCTAAGCCTCATAAACTGAACATTCAGAGGCAAAATTCTTTCCTAATTTGATAGGAAGAACATTGAGGAAACTAAGGCCTTGAAACCCTAACTACACAAACTAGAAGACTAAGATAAATTGAATCAAAGAAAAAGAACTCTAAGACTCAATCAATGAAAGGAATTAAAATGATCAAATGAATTCCATAGATCAATCAACCTAAAGCAATCAATTGTTCACAACTAAGGATATTAACCATTAGCAAGCTAACTAAGCAAGGGTGAAGAACCCTATTGACAAAAAGAATTATCTCTCAACAATTTTAGCAAGATACATGAATTATCTTTACAATGAGCCTATAAATCGGTATTTATAGGCTAAGGACTTAACCTAATTAATCCATCGATTATTGGTTAAAAATATCCATTAAGCCCTTGATTAAAAACTGGAAAATGAGTTAAACAATAAAATCCCGCCTAAAAATTACAAAGCCTCTTTTCCTCCCGAGACCTACCAGCAACGATAGAGTAGAACCTACCGTCTGCAGTAGGTTGTCATCTTCCAAGCTTGGTGCTGGCATAATCCTACCAGCGATGGTAGGGGTAGGGCTACTGTTGTCGGTAGGGTGCTTTCCTTCAAGGGCTTAGCTAATTTCTCCTTCAATTTGTTTCCTTGATTGATCCTTGCTAATTGAACACATGGAGAACAACTTGGTAGCCCTTTCTTGACCTTCAAACCTTTCCAACTTGCTCTTTAAAGCTTCCTCCAAATAAGCAATCATGCTATTATCTTCAAGAGCTTTGAGTTTCTTCCTTTAAGCTCTAGTGATTGGTCCAAGCTTCACGTCCATTGGTGATTGACTCATCCGGTTCACATTACCCACCCTCTTACGTAGAAGTGGCATACCTAAATACAAGCCCAGATTTTCAAAAATAGGAATGCGAATCCTAGAGGATAGTCTGAAGGCCACATCCGAGTTTATGCTGGAGGAGAAATGAAGTTGAGACTTTCCATGTTCACTTTATGCCTCGAAATACTACAAAATTGACTCAAAATTCGTCCATCTCAGTAGCCTATCTCTCGTTTGCCACCCAAAAAAGAAATAGATCATCTACAAAGCATAGGTGGGATATTTTTGGACTATTCCTAGCTAGCTTACTACATTTCTACTCTCCCGCTTCCACAAATGAGTTAATATAATAGTGTCGCACCTCCATTCAAAGAACAAACAGATATGGTGACAAAGGATCAGGTTGCTGAATACTCCATGAGGGTTGGAAGGTCTCCAGCTGAACTCCATTTCAAAGCACAATTAAGGAAGGCTCGGAGGTACATCGCATGATCAGCTATACCAAATGAGGGCTAAACCTAATATGATGTAGAACCTTCTCTAAAAACTCAATTCCGTCATCGGCTTTCTCCAAATCGATCTTAACTGCCATAATACCTCAATTGCCCTTCTTCTTCTTTATTGAGTGAACAACCTCTTGAGAAAGAATGATATTCTCAGCTGCTTGCCACCTGGGTGTGAAACTGCATTGTGTATCACCCGTAGGGTTTGTCATTAACGGCTTAAGATGATTTGCAATCACCTTAGTAATCACTTTCATGAGCACATTATAGAGGGAAATAGGACGAAACTGAGAAACCAGCTTCGGTGCATCTTTCATCGGAATCAAGAAAATTAAAGTTGCATTTAGATTAGGGGAAAAGTACCATCTCGAATCACCTATTTAATAAAAGAAATACAGGATTGCCCAATAATATATCAAAACTTCTAATAAAAAAGAGTAAGCATACCATCAGGACCTGGGGTTTTATGGGAGCCCATATGAAATACTGCCTCATCGATCTCATGTTCCAATATGTCATGGTTTAACCATTTCAGGTTTGAGTGGGAAAGTGTAGGGAATCTCCACTTGCTTGTATCATATGCGCTATACTGCTCAGAAGTATACAAATTGACGAAAAAGTATCTAACCATCATTTGCATTTTTACTTTATCAACAACCCAAGTATCATCTGGTCCCCATAACATGGATACAATCTTCTTCTTCTTCTTTTCCTTGAGGATCGCTGAGACATGAAAGAACCGTGTTTCTGCTTGCCATCGGCAAACCACTTAGCTTTAGCTTTTTGAAACCATAACACTTTCTCCTGCTTCAGAATTTTTTCATATTGAATAGTGAGTTCCTTCTCAAGATCTGAAAGAAAACAAAATGGCCCATGCTGAAAGGAATGTTGAATGCCTTGTAAAACCGAGAAAGAATTGCCCTCTTCTGCTTGAATATATTGCCAAATACTTGATGATTGCACTACATGCATCATGGGAAAAACTATGATGTAATGCATGAAACTACCCTCTATAAAATTCCAATGGAGTTGTACTAGTTGGCGAAGCTGAGGGTCTTCAAACCAAGCTACCAACATATGAAAGGGCTTTAACATTGAGCGTGGAGATTGGGCAGGCCTGTGAGAATACATTTGGACTAATAATGGACAATGATCAATTGATAGTCTTGGCAAATGTCTAACGTACATCAGTAGAGATAATTGGAGCAAGTCTGAACTACAAAAGCCTTTATCTAATCATTCTATGACCAAATGGCCTCCACTATGCTTATTAATCCCAGCGTATTTCGAACCCAAAAAACCAAGTCAAGCAAATTTTACGCCTCCAAAACATTCCAGAAATGAGAAGCTAGTTGTCATATAGTTATAAAACTAGGCACACCTATTTACAATTACTCATTTTGCATGTTTTATATTATAATCACCTTGGTTATGAAAAATAGACATCCCTAATTGTAAACATAGGCACTTTTAGTTATAAAAAAGACACCACTACATAAAGTAACTTATCATGCATGTTTTATTATATAGGCACCCACAGTTATAAAGTAGGCACTCACAGTTATAAAAGTAGTCACGCCTGCTTACAGTCACCCATTTTGCTGTTTTTATAACATAATTACCCTTGGTTATAAAAAATAGGTACCTAATTATAAAAATATTTACTATATTTTTATGAAATATGTAGCTTTGTCCATAAAGAAGAGTTTATTTCTGATGTAGACACCCCTTGTTATAGAAATAGGCACCCTCACTTGTTAAAATAGGCACCATTAGTTATAAACGTAGGCACCTCACTCATCTTACATGTTATATAGAATAAACACCTCTGGTTATAAAAATAGGCACTCTTAGTTGTAAAAGCAGGCACCTTTAATTTGAAAATAGATACCCGCTCATCTTGCATATTATATAAAATAATCACCCGTAGTTATAAAAATATGCACCCCTAAATGTAAAAACATGCACCCTTAGTTACAAAAACACACATCTCACTTATTTTGCATGTTATATAGAATAAGCACCCCAGGTTAGAAAAATAGGCATTCCTAGTTGTAAAAGAAAGCACCCTAGATATAAGAATAAGCACCTCACTCACATTTCATGCTATATAGAATAAGTACCCCTAGTTATAAAAATAGGCACCCCTTGTTGTAAAAACAAGTATGCTTAGTTATAAAAATAAGCACACTACTCATCTTGCATGTTATATAGAATAAGCACCCCTAATTGTAAAAAGGCATCATAGTTATAAAATCATGCACCCCATTGATCCAGCTATTAGCAGAAAATCAAGGCTCTTATAAAGCATTTCGACTCCTTTTACAGGCTAGCCTACCTGCTAGGTTATGCTAATGTCTATACTACATTTAAACATCCTTCAAAGAAAAATCTCCAATTAAAATTTCTTGCAATGACCCATTGGTCAATGAATAATAGCTTATGCACATCAAATTCATATCCTATCTTTAAAAACAAGTACTAATGAATATGAAGAGTGTGTGTGCCTGTTCTTTATTTTCTGGTTCTAGAAAAAGTGAAACAAGAAATTAAGTCCGAAGTTACTGCTATCACTGGTTCAATTTGTCAATTTAAAGAATCTTTCACCCCTCTTATTTGAAACTCATAGCCACAAGCTTAACTTCCGAGTTAACAAAAAAAAAATTGAGAAGGTTGAAGAACTTTAGCCAGCATATCTGCCGGTTGTGTAGAACTATGAATGTAGCTTGGAGAATTAACACCGACCTAAAAAGTATCATGTACAAAGTGGTAGTCAATCTCAATGTGTTTGGGTTTGTGGCGATATAAATAGCACCCAGGCTGTCACAATGTAAAGGAATCGAATAATCAACAGAGATATGAAAATGCTGAAGTAGTTGATGAAGCCATTTGATCTCACATAAAGTAACGATCATTGCACGATATGAGCCTCGTCAGACGAGTGAGAAACCATAGGCTGCTTTTTCGTTTTTCAAGAGATGGAGGAATCCCCTAAAGAAACAAAATACCCAGTTAGAGAATGCCAGGTGACAGGGAAACTTGTCCAATGAGAGTCACAGTAAGCTTGTAAAGAAAGTGTAGACCTCGCGTTAAGCAATAAACTTTGGCCGGGACTGCCCTTGACGTACCGGACAACAAGGAGGGCGGCGTCCAAATGGTCAGATATAGGAGCCTACATAAATTGTGCCGGAGTATGAATAGTGTAGACCAGATTGGGTTGAGTAATGGCCGGATAAATAAGCTTGCCAAGTAGGTGGTGATACATTTCTGGGAATAGAAATAGAGAATTGGCAGACTTAGCTAAATTATGATTACGCTCAATTGGAGTAGAAACTAGCTTAGCACGCAACAAGCCAAACTCAAAAATAATTTTAAGAGTGCATTTTTGTTGACAAAAAAAAAAAAAAAAAAAAACTTGAAGTATTACGAGCAACCTCAGTACCCAAAAAAATTTTCAAAGTCCCCCGATCTTTTATAGAAAAGTAGTATGAAGATATTACTTCAACTTGAAGATAGATGAGAGTGGATTACTAGTGATATCCATATATATAAGAACACATAAAAAATGACATTTTTGTTATAAGTAAAAAGAGAATAATCACAATAAGACTGAGAGGAATCATACTTATGCAAAGCCGTAGTATGTTTGGAAAACCAATAACGGGGGGCCTGACAAAGACCGTAAAGAGACTTTTTGAGCCGACATACCCAATTTGTGGAAGTAGAATGAAATTTCGGAGGTGGACACATGTATACCTCCTCATTTAAATCACTATGGAGAAGGCGTTATGGACATCTATTTGATGGATAGGCCAATACTGAAAAGAAGCAATAATAAAAAGTGTACGGACAGTTACCCTCTTGGCCACAAGGGCAAAGATGTATGTAAAATCAACGCCCTCATGCTGTGTGTTGCCAAGAATAACAAATCTAGCCTTATATCACTCCACTGATCCATCAGCCTTATGTTTGATCAAGTAGACCTACATACACCTGAGAGCACGCTTGCCGGGAGGTAACCGAGTTAAGACCCAAGTTTTATTTTTCTCCAATGCATCAATCTTCTATCGCATGGTAGTACACCACTTTAGATTAGTAACCACCTCAGAATATCGAGTAGGTTTAATATTTGCTATCACAAAAGCTAGAAAACTTCGATGGGAAGAAGAAAATTTTTGATAATCAATATAATGTGTCAAGGGATACTTAGATGTACCAGAGAAAGTTGAAGAAGTAGAGTGAGCAAGATAGTGGGATTGAGAATTCCAAACCATATTGCAAACGTAATCACGAAGTTTAGATGGAATAGTGCAAGCTCGAGTGCTTTATAGACTTCAATATTTGGATCATTTAAAGCAGGCAAAGGAACAACAAGAGGACCCACATTCTCTAGGGCTGCTAACTGGACAGCACATGCGTTTGGCTCGGAAGGAGAGTTACGCTAGACAGGTGAAGAGGAACCAGGAACAATCGGCCCAAATTTGGACAAAAAGCCGAGATATTAATGGGTGTCCCTACTGAAGTAGCAATAGGAGAAGCTGGGATATTAATGGATGTGATGTCGACAGAAAGCTCTTTTTGTGGATGGTCCGTACTAGCTGAAGCCGAGGGAGGTATAATTTCGTCAAAACTATATAGACTCCTAAAGTCTTTAGAATTTGTAGAATATCCCAAAGAAACTGGGTGTCATAAAAAACAACATCCCGTGCAACAAGAAATTTCTCTGCTACAATGTCATGAAATCTCCAAGCCTTCTTGCCAAGAGGATATCCCAAAAAAACATAAGGTTTCCTACGAGCGCAAAATTTGTCTTTAGTGTAGAGAATGATCATGAACATATGCTAAACATCCAAAACTTTTGTTGATATAACTAGGGTGTTTTCCATGTAGTAGTTCAAAAGGGGTTTTTCTTTTTAACAAAGATGATGGAGTTCTATTGATCAAATACCCAGTTGCTAAAATACATTTCCCCAAACATTTAACTGATAAATTAGTTTGGAAACGTAAAACATGAGCCACATTAAATATATGACAGTGTATGCATTCCACTCGTCCTTTTTGTTGGGGGGGTCCCGACAATACTAGTCTGATGTAATATCCATGTTCTGAAAAATGTGATTTTAAACAAACAAAGTTCTATTTTCATTACGGACAACTTTAACAGTTTTATTGAACTTTGTTTTAACAATAACAAAAAAATCCTTTAAAATGCCTGCAACCTCACGTTTTTCAGCAAGCAAAAACAACTAAATAGCACGAGAATAATCGTCTAAAATTGTAAGAAATAAGACACTCCACAGGTTGACATAGTATGATACGGACCTCACAAATACAGTGTATAATATAAAACTAGTAGAAGAAGAATTTAAATTTAAAGGAAAACTATCCCGTGTTTTTATAGCTCGTAAGCAAATAGTGCAAGAACAATAATTATTAGACTTCGAACTACCCAAAGAAGAAAGTCCTAAATATTTATTCACCACTGTTTCATATCGATGTCCCGGAAGAATGTACTATAAATCGGAGGATGTAGCCTTAGTGGAAAAAGCATATAGAGAAAATGCTGGCAACAGTTTGTAAAGGAAAATCCCATCTCGCTCCTCACCCTTTCCAATCAACTTTCTCTAGAAGCGGTCCTATATGACACAAATTTCATCACAAACAGTGAGAATCTCAGGAGAGTTGAGCCAATGAAACCAAATTACACTTAAGTATAGGAATAAAATAAACATGATGTAGAACCCATTTTGGTCCTAAACAAATACTACCGGTTGTAAAGCCACTTGTCTCAACTCTATTCGGAAGATTAATAACACATGGAGCAATGGGGTATAAGTGTTTAAAAAAATCCTACCCTGTCTTATGATGAGAACAATCGGAGTCTAAAATCTACAAATGGTATAGCTTACAAGATAATGTATCAGGATTGGAAGAAGAGGAGTGAGAATTCAACAAACTCAAAAAGTGAATTCCATTGTTCCTGTGAAAGACCAGGAAATGTTGGAGAGTGACCACTGTGGGAGCCGTTGGTCTCTTTCTCAGTGGCGCCATGCGCCTAAATAACACTGGCAGAACTAGCAGCAAGAATGCCTGGAAAATGTCCTCTGCACATGCTTCGTTCGCGACCACCATGCCGAGATTGGGAAAATTCTCTATCGGGACCGGAAATAGACCCACAGCCAGCCATAATTGTTTCTCCAGAAGCAGCGGCAGTGCCCCCAGTAGCTGCTCCCCTATCGCCTTCACCCTCTTCAATGGCCACCATTCTGAAAACCCAACCAATTAGAAGAAATTGCTATAGCCTCATGGCTAAGCCTCAAGCAATAGCTGTAGGTAATTTTTGCTTGAGAAGTCTTGACTGCAAAAGCCATTCCCCATAGGTTGTTCCTCGGAAGTGGCTATTTTTGCAACAGAACTATGTTGTTCTTCTTTGGTGATCCTGGCTAAGACATATTTAATGGCTAGAATTGGTTCTTGTTTGATAATATTTGAATGTACAATACCAAATACCAACATCATTTAACCCCATCCAGAATTGATATACCCTTTCTTCTTCTCTTTCCACAATGATTACCACTATCACACTCTAGTAACCTCTGATAATTTTTGATTTCATCCCGAATTTTCTTCAATCTGGAATAGTAAACAGAAATCGAATCTCCACTTTGTTTGCAATTTACTAACGCAGTTTTGAGTCGTATTTTCGAGTCCCATTTCCTACAAGAAATCTTTCCTTTATGTCGGCCCAGAATTCATTGACTCTTTCTGAGTAGTTTATGGAAGTTCTCAAGGTTGGCTTAATTGTATTAAGAATCCACGAGCCAACAAGCATATTGACTTCCTATAATTCCTCTTCTTTGTTCGGATCTTTCTTAGAGATTGGAAATTAATCTATCCAAAACCCGTAACTTTCTCTTGGATCGAGGTGCCATACGGATGGCCTTTGCCCATTCATCATAGTTTTGTGTAGAATTTTTGTTTATCAATTGTACTTGCGTAATGATTTGATGTGGACCGTTAGAGGTAGACACATAGTACAGGTCTTTCTTCATGCTACGATCACTGACACGATTTTCTCCGTCATTAGTACTGGTCATAACAGTACCTTATTCAGCCTGATCTTTGCTCATCGTGATTAAGATATGTTAGCTCTGGTACAATGTAAGTTTTTCATTAAGAGAAACCTTTGTAATGTTTTGTATTTCTTGGAATAAACTGATACATTATATACAAGACTTATCTTCGAAGATTTTCTAGCTATAAACTAGGAGATCTGTTCTAACTAAGAGATCAAGATATAAACAAATATAACAACCTGTACAATATAGCTATACATAGGGCTGTAAACAGGAAGGGTATTCCTGAGATCAGTGGTTTGCCCAATTTAGAACTTTGCCTTCTATCTCAACACCCCGTACCCGAGTGGGTCTATACTCGTTTATAGCAGGTAAGGCTCCAAATTTATACCCACGTACTCACACCCATATCCGTACCCATATAGTTTCTATTAAATGGGTCTGAATAGGGTAAAGTTTGTATTTATTGGATTAATGTATTGGTGAGGATTTTGTGTATACTTGAACTTTTAATCATTTGAACTAAAATATTTTTTTTTTAAATTTTAGATATATTTAAGGATTGTATTTGTTGAAAGAGATGTTAAAGAAATTATGTTAATCAAGTTATATTTTTCGTCTTAGGGTTATATATATTTTTAAATATATTTATATTTAACAAGAAAAAAATTAAAAAATAACAGATGGGTACGGTTATATCCAGATCCTACCAGAGACCCTGGAGGGTAAGGTCTGGGTCCATAAATTTTATACCCGACGGGTCTGAATCTAGATCTGGGTCCATATTTTACTATAAAGGTCTGGGTCGAAGTCTGGTATAGGGAGTACCGTACGCATCTGGACTCATTTACAACCCTAGCTATACACAAAGACTCCTATACGAGTATAATATCTAATATAAAGAAACCAAAGTTCAATAATTAAGGCATTAATTTCCTAAGAAACTATTCAAGAATATCAGAATAAGCCATTCTCGACATCTTTGTGCTTCTTTTTCCTTTCCTCAAGCTTATCCTCATCTAATGAGCCAGAATCGTCCTTCCTCTCTTTATCCTTCTTTTTCTTTTCTTTCTGAGATAATTTCTCCTCATCAGAAGCAAGGACAGCCTGGTATGAACTTCCCTAGGCTTCTTTGGAGCTCAATCTAGCCCAAGAATCTTCTCTCCTCAAGAGGGGCTTGAAAGCTTGATTTGGCATAAAAACTAAAGAATAATAAAGGAAAGTCTGGTAGAAAAGAAAAAGGAAAACAAACTTCTCTATCTAGAGGAGGAATCAACATGGATTACAAGGAATCCTCACCTATCCCTCATTCACAAGAGAATACCTAATCCCTAACAACACTAACTAAAGAGTTAGCACCTTTATGGAAAATAGGATTTGGATTGAACAATACCTCTTGAATTCCTTTCGAGAATTACTTGCCTAAATTACAAATGAAACACTTAATTTACAAGGAAGAAGAAGAAGACTAGGAACCCCAGTTTCTCTCTCTCAAGATAACTCTTTTAATAATTTTCGTTCATCATTCATTGTCTCTAAATGGCTGCCCAAAGTAATTAATAACAAGCCCTAACTTCTAGTTGACTTAAGGAAAGTAAATGGACACTTTATAGGCCTCTTAATTACAAGACTATGAGTAAAGAACAAATTGGATAGTCAAAATAAGTTTAAAAATCAACAATTGAGAGTTGCAGCCGAGACCTACTGTCGATGGTTTCCACTGACCATTGACAGCAGGTGTTGTTCACTTAGTTTTTCCTTTGAAAAGAGACCTACCGCTGATGGTAGGTCTAACCCTGCCGTCGACGGTAGGGGTCTTCTTAAGCTTCCTCTGGAATAGAGAGTTATCGGTGGCGATAGGTCTTCTTCCTTCCACATTTGTGGTTTTGAACCTTCTAAGTCTTCCATTCTTGCTTCTTTTGGTTTTCCTCTCTTGTACTATGGATATTTGGAATGTTTTTGTTCTTTTTTATCTTTATTTTCTCTTTCCAAAGCATTCCTAGTAAGGTCTCAAAGGTTCTTCTCGAATAATGCCACCATCCCTTTGTCCTTCCCTTCTATCTTCCTTGCCATCAACCTTGTAATCGGTACTTGGAAGATCTCCACATTCTTGTACTTATCCCGAATCATACCACAGCCTCTTTTACCGGATGATGATCCGAACACGAACGATAAGAGGCGCCTGAGAAGAAAAAAATTTAAAATTAATAAATTATAATTTTTATTAAAATTACGTAATTTTACTATTCAGGGTAGTATGCTAATCCATGGTATAAATTGCCGAATGTTTATAGTAAAAGGGAAAGTCTAAAGGAAAAAAGTGTTATACATGTGGTAATTAATTATATAAATGAAATAGCAGATGGGAATTACGGGAATGGGACAAGTAATTCTTTACCATCTTTACATTAATATGCACAAAACAAATGTTACAGAGATGATAATACAATGGTAATAATTTTTTTCTTCTAAAAAATACGATAATAATTTATACTTTAAAAGATCAAAGATCGAATTAAAAGATGTAATAAATTATAAAGGAAAATAATTCATAATTATAAATTAGAGAAAATAATTTACACCTTTTTCTTTTTATTCATACACAATTATTTGTTTAGTTTCTACCCAATACTATTTTCGAGTTATTTATACTTATACCAACTTAGTAAAAGCATGTAAAAAATTGGCGCGCTACATGCATGCGTCACCTGGCTCGAGAGTATTTTGGTCAATTCATTAATGTGAAAGTAGGCATTTTGGAAAACTTATATATAGTTTTCGTCCACAACATTATCAACCAAACATAATAAAAGAGTTGTCAACAAGAGCTGTGTGGTCGGACGGCGCGACCCCCTTCACTTAGGTATCTCCACTTGACATGCTAAGTGAGAGGTCCTGAGTTCGGGTCACCCACATAGTGATTTAATACCTCATGCTAGCTTTGTACTGCTTTTTGAGGGCTTTGTGCCCTCGGATCCCTCCCCAATTAGTCAATGTCTCCGGTACTAGGTTATCAAAAAAAATAAAAGAGTTTGCATCTCCATGTATTCTGTCGCATCGGGTCGAGTGGGGTTATAAATAATTTAGGTGGAAAGTTAAATTAATGAATAAATAAAAATATCTCTCTTTCGGGGACACGTACATTATGCGTGCCCTTCATTTATCGTGGTTTTGTTAATTTGGTAGTATAAATAACTTGAAAATAATATTTAGATACAAATTAAACGATTAATTATTTATGAGTAAAAAAAAGTGTAAATTCTTTATCATAATTTGAGTATTTTTTCTTTTTTTTTTTTTTTTGTGCTAGTTTGAGCGATTTTCTCTTATAAACTATAAAGTGAAGTTATTTAACGTACGTACTACGCTCAAGTTTTTTTCCCCTTTCTCCAGATATTTGAAAGTTTAATAGTGCCTCGAATTATATGAGCAAAAGGCTTCCAAGACCAGAAAAAAGAACTTTTAGTAAAGTAATCAATTATTAAGTTTATTATCTTCAAAAAAAGGTTTATTATCCCATTACAGAAAAAAAAAGAAAGAAAAGAAAAGTCATATTGTCCGAAATAGTAGCATATATAGAATTAATTTGGATGAGACAAGTTGTCCTTTTACTAGGGCAACTGTTTAGTGCTTTTTAAGTGTGTCATGTCATTAATGTTTTTGACTTGCTTTCTTGTGATATATACCAATGAATTGAACTGTATATATGAACCTTAGATAGGGAAAAGTTTGTTTTTAATAGGTTAGAGCACTTTTCTTGTGATTTCACGTCTTCTCTTTTTTCTTTAATTAAAATGTTTTGTACAAGTTTTCTTTTGATTTTTCCTTTTTGAAAATAAATAAGTATTTCATATATTTCATATTAAATAATTTAATTTTGTGAATAAAAATTAATTTAATTATAAGTTGTGAGAAGAAAAATAATTCATAGTATACACAAGATTAAAAATGCCTTGTTTTACTATTACAAACTCAAACTATATATATAATCAAATCCGAGCGATTTTATTCAAATTCAGTAGAAGTTCAATATGGTACATCAAAATATCGAGAAATTCTTAAACCACGTGTGTACACATCTATGTAAAAAAAGACTATTAACTGGGCGTCTCACATGACTCGTAGCAGTCGGAATATATGCTACAATTCAACTATTTTTAAATTATCAAACTTAGCAAAAACAAACATAAAGAAACTAACCCAACACACAAAGATAAGGAAGGCCTAAAAACCACAAACATGCAAAACCAACTAAAACAAAGGTCTAGCCCAATACCAGTTACAGGAGGCCCAATAAAAAGCCCAAACTATGTCACGAGAAAGGGCTAGGGAAACAAAACACTTTAACTGCCGCCGAGGAGCTCTGCAACTATCAAGACTAGATCAAATAAAGATACGTCAACCACCACTACTATCGACGCGGGCAAGAACAGCAATTCGACAGCAGGCCGCTTCAAACAACAAAACCAGAGAAGGAATGTTATACTCCTGCTCTGGCTAGTCGTCGCTAATACCACCGACTCCACCACCAGAAACCCCAAAAGCCTTTGCTACCACCCGCCATCAGCCTGCATTACAAGAAAATTGAGAGCAGAGGAAGAGAAGCACAAAGTAATGACACCCAGTCTTTGAAGATTATAGAGGCGCAGCAAAAAAAAAAGGAGGGTAAAAAATTGGATCTTTAATACCTTTGGAGCATTCTTTTCACAGTTGTTCTCTGAAAAGTGGCTTTGCGACTGCTATGTGCTTGTTGCTCGGTTCTACTTCGTTTCTGAAAGTGGATGTTGATAGAGGTTGTCCAGCAAGCCTTTTACTTCTTCTCATCAAACACACAGTCTTCTAAGGACTTGTCGAGTATTCTCGGAGCTCTCAAGAGCTTCCAGCGAAAGTGAAAACAAAGAACTAGAAGAAAATAGAAGAGAGGAAGTGTAAAAATGGTTTTTGAGAAAAACTTGAAGAATGTCTTGTAATATTCTTTTCTCAAAATTTTCACAAAAATGGGAAGAGAGGAGAGAGAATTGGATGATTAGAATGAGGGACATAGGAGTCTTAGTTGATTGGATAAACTCCAATGAGTTCTGAATAGGTTCCAACTCATAAGTGATCACAACGAACTTCTAGATTCTCCCTTGCCAACTAACGGTTTTCAAGGTTTAAACTCTATTTTTAGTTATTAATTAAGGGTCTAATTGACCTTTTAGAGTCTTAAGTCAATAGTCAATGGAGGGTTTAGGACTTACACTATAAATACTCATTTATAGGCTTTATTACAAGTGGAAGTTGAATTTTGCTAAAAAATTGAGAGGATTCTCTGTTGGTTTCTAGGACTCTTCAACTCATCTTAGTTAGCTTCTAAAGGTTTGGTTCCTTAGCTTATGAACAATTGACTGGCTTGATTAGGAATCTATGGAAATGAATTGATTACTTCAATTCCTTCTTTAATTGATCCTAAGAGTTCTTGTTTGTGAATTGATTAAATCTAGGTCTTCTAGTTTGTGTAGTATGGGTTTTTGGGCCATAGTTTCCCCAAGGTTCTTTCTATCAATTTAGGAAAGAGTTTTACCTCTCAATATTAGGTTTATGAGGCGTAGATCCTCATAGGTTTTTCTATTGGAGTGCTAGAACTATAAAATCTTCAATAGAAGTTCTTTATCAAAGGATGTGGTCATGGGCAGGTGTTGAGTCAAATTTGCAATCAATTGAAGATTCACATCAAATTGTTTCCAGAGAATCATCCAAACGAAGGTCAATTTATGTTTTATGTTGATTAAATTCACTGAAAAAAAAAGAGGAAGTACTTGATGATAAAAAAAAAAATTCCATGAAGATCATTCAATAGTAGTAAAAACAAATTGGTTGAAAAATTAGATGATTATGTGTGAATTTGTTTGAATTTCTGTGATGTATCTGTTCTCCTTTGAGATAGAGTTCAATTAAAATAAGATTTACTCAAATTAGAGTCCATTTGATTGATCAAATTGTTCAAAACTTTAAATGTGTTTCGGTATCTCGGATGCAAAATAAGTACAAATTAACCTGAGCTTATCTTATGTCATGTGATTAAATTTGATTGAAAAGTGGCTTAAATTAATCCTTGTCGATTGAGAAATCTTTTTAAATTGGTTTCACTTGATTTGGATTCATATTTATAGAGTGATAGCTCTTTTGGTAACAAGGTATCATCATCCCCGTTTCCTAGAAAAATTTTCTTAGTACTCTTCTGTCCTTTGTTTAGCCTTGTTTGTTTGAATTGCTTTGATTTTAACTTCTAACTGTTTTCTTTTGTTTCTATTCTTTGTTGATGATCAATTAAAATTGTTGGTTTTTTCCATAGATTGATTCCTTGAAATTCCTTAAACCTCAAGTGTTTGAAACTTTGCTTCTTTGAAAACTTATATCCAACTAATTGCATTGATTGTTATACTTTCTTGGGTTCTTGCTCTTGGTTGAGTTGGTTAAGAGATTTGAAGAATCTATAGAAGTTTGAGTGAAGAGTGGTTGGAAAAGGCAAGAGGGTGAGCCTATTGTGGTAAAAGCCAATAAAGAGTGCTAAAGTCGTGTGAATTGAGTGATCATCAAAGAGGGCAAACACTTAGGGAGTGATTGGTATGTCCTTTTGTTTTATTTTGTTTTGTTTGTTTAATTTGCAGTTTTAAAATGTCAACGGAAGGCCATTTACCTACTCAATCTCATCAAGAAGGCACTAGTGATCCTACAAAGATGAACTTGAATGAAACCTCACGATCCATGCAACAATCTATTGAGAGATTAGCAAAATAATTCCAAGGTATTGCTAGAAATATTGAAGATTTAAAAAAAGGGTAAGGGAAGTGCTAAAATAGACAAAAGATTTGGAGACAATCTTGGAGGAGTTCTTTCACCTCACCATCAAAGTCCTTATGACAATGTACCTCTATATGGATATTATGACATGCTGGTTTAAAATTCCTATCCATTTCATGAAAGTGGATACTAAGGAAGGCAACCCACTAGAGGTGGAAGAAGAGGGGGTCTAGGAGAAAGAGGATAAAATAGACCACAAGAAGAGGTTCCAAGACATGAAGCATGGCATGAATATAACTTGTTTGAAGAATATGAAGAGAATCCTAATATTGGCCAAGCATGCCATGGTGGCTATTATGGTGGACATCAAGGGGATAAAGGTCTAGACAGGATCAAGTGGAAGGTGCCTAGCTTCAAGGATGAAAGTGATCCAAATGTATTCCTTGATTGAGAATGACAAGTGGAGAACCTATTCATGGTGATAAATTATAGTGATATTGTCAAGGTTAAGCTAGTCATTGCCGAACTTTTGGGTTATGCACTTTATTGGTGGGAAAGGATTGTCACTCAAAGGATGAGAAATAGAAGGCAACCGGTTGAAACTTGGGGAGAATTAAAGACTCTCATAAAGGAAAGATTCATGCCAGAGCATTATTATGGGGAGCTTCACTACAAGTTGATGACTATTAGGCAAGGTAGCAAAGTGTTGAGGAGTATAGACAAGAGATGGAGTTATACACTTTGAGAATGAGTTTGGAAGAGGACAAAGATTCTTCTATGGCTAGATTTCTAAGTGGTCTCAATAGGGATATTGCTAATCAACTAGAATTGTACCCTTACACCAGTTATAAAGACATGTGTCATTTGGCTATGAAGATTGCAAATCAAAGGAAGAGGATTGGTTACTCTAAAACTAATATCTCTTCTTCAAGAAATATGGTGCCTAAGCCTTAAGAGTTGGCCAAAGAAAGATGAAATACCTAAGGTGGCTTTCAAAAATAATTCTAAGTCTAAGGTGCAAGAGAAAGCTAGATTGGTTAGCACTCCGACAAGGTGCTTCAAGTGCAATGGTGTGGGTCATATAGACATTAATTGTCCTACCAAGAGGACTTTGGTCTTCTGTGAAGATTTGAATGGTTGGATTGAAAAGGATGAAGATGATTGCCAAGAGGATATTGTTGAAAAGGAAGAAGAAAGTAGTGATGAAATTCAAGGGATTGCCTCTTTCGACACCGATGAAGAAGGCATGAGTTTGGTGGCCATTAGAGCTTTGTCAACTTAAGTTCTTGAAGAGGAATCTAGCATAAAAAAGGGAGAATATCTTTCATGCTAAATGCTTAGTGGGAGGTAAAGTTGCTAACCTTATTGTAGATAGTGGTAGATGTACTTATGTAGCTAGTACCTATCTTGTTGAAAAGTTGAACTTACCTCTCCTCAAGCATCCTAAACCTTATAAGCTTCATTGGTTAAATGATAGTGGGGATGTTAAGGTTAACAAACAAGTGTTAGTTTCTATTACTAGGGGGTCATATGTTGATAAAATTCTTTGGTTGTTAATTAAAGGTCTAATTGGTCTTTTAGAGTCTTAAGTCAATAGTTAATGTAGGTTTTAGCCTTAACACTATAAATATACATTGATAGCCTACATTGTAATCTAGTTTAATATTGATGAAATTGAGAGTTTTCTCCAATGGTTTCTAAGGTTCTTCAACCCATCTTAGTTAGGTTCTAAGGGTATGTTTCCTTAGTTTGTAAGCAATTGATTACTTAGATTGATTAATCTATAGAAGTCAATTGATCATTTCCAATTCCTTCTTTGATTGATTCTAGGAGTTCTAGTTTCTAGAATTGATTAATCTAGGTCTTCTAATTTGTGTAGTTTGGGTTTTAGGGTCATAACATCCGTAAGGTTCTTGCTATCAAGTTGGGAAAGAGGTCCTTCTCTTACTATTGGGTTTATGTAGCTTAGTTCCTCATAGGTTCTTTAGTTGAGTGTTAGAACTACAAAATCTTTAATAGAACGTCTTTATCAAGAAGGTGATCTTAGGAAGGTGATGGATTCAATTTGCAATCGAATTGAGGATTCACATGAAACTTGATGATCTAAACAAAATTCAAGGAAGATCATGTCAGAAAATCCTATCTGAAAAATCAATTGAAAAATAAAATGATTACGTGCGAATTTGTTTGAAATTTTGTGTTGGATTTTTTCTACTTTGAGTTGGAGTTTAATTGAAATATCGTTTTACTCAATTTGGAGTACATTTGATTGAATAAATCAATTGAAAACTATAAAGTGATTTGAAATCTCAATTGCATAAAAAGTGTGAATTAATCCGAGCATATCTTGTATTATATTGATTCAATTCGTTTGAAATTTGTGCTTAATATCATCCACGTTGAATGAGGAATCTTTCTAAATTTTTTTCACTCGATTTGGATTAGTATTTGTTGAATTATAGCTGATTTGTTATCAGGGTGTCATCAACCCCTGTTTTTGGGAAGGTTTTTCTTAGTACTCTTTGTTTCATTGTTTAGCTTAGTTTGTTTGAATTGCTTTGAATTTGGCTTCTAATTATTTTCTTGTGTGTTTTTACTCTTTGTTTCATGATCAATTAAGTTTGTAGGCTTTTTACCATAGATTAATTCTTTGAAACTCCTTGGAGAAGTCCTTTCACCTCACCATCAAAGGGCTTATGACAATGTGTCTCCTTATGGATGTTATAACATGCTGGTTCAAAGTTCCTATCCATTTCATAAAAGTGGACACCAAGGAAGGAAACCCACTAGAGGTAGAAGAAGAGGGGGTCTAGGAGGAAGAGGAAACAATAGATCACAAGAAGAGATTCCTAGAAATGAAGCATGCCATGAAGATAGCTTGTTTGAAGATTATGGAGAAAATCCCAATGTTGGCCAAGTATACTTTGGTAGCTATTATTGTGGACAACAAGGGGATAAAGCCTTAGACAAAATCAAGTAGAAGGTGCTTAGCTTCAAGGGGGAAACTAATCCAAATGTATTCCTTGATTGGGAACGTCAAGTGGAGAACCTATTGAGGGTGAGAAATTATAGTGACATTTTCAAGGTTAACTTAGTCATTACCAAATTTTTCGGGTTATGCACTTCATTGGTGGGAGAAGATTGGTATTCAAAGGATGAGAATGGAAGAGGACCCGTTGAAACCTAGACCGAATTGAAGACTCTCATGAAAGAAATATTTGTACTAGAGAATTATTATATGGAGCTTCACAACAAATTGATTACTCTTAGGCCATGTAGTAAAAGTGTTGAAGAATATAAAGAAGAGATGAAGTTGTACATATTGAGGTGAGCTTAGAGGGAGACAAGGATGCTTATATTACTAGCTTTCTAAGTGGTCTCAATAGGGACATTGCTAATCCTTACAACACTTATGAAGATATGTGCCATTTGGCAACCAAGATGAAAATCAAAGGAAAAGGATTGGTTTCTCTAAAACTACTCTTCCTTCTTCAAGAAAAAATGGTGCCTAAGCCTCAAACCTCTACCTATAGAGTTAGCCAAATAAATATGAAACTCTACCTACAGAGTTAGCCAAATAAATATGAAACATCTAAGGTATCTTTCAAAGAAAATTCTAAGCCTAAGGTGGAAGAGAAAGGAAGATTGATTACCAATCCAACTAGGTGCTTCAAGTGCAATGGTGTGGGAGATATAGTTATTAATTGTCCTACCAAAGGACTTTGGTCTTTCATGAAGATTTGAATGGTTGGATTGAAAAGGATGAAGAGGATTGCCAAGATGACATTGTTGAAAAGGAAGAAGAAAGCAGTGATGAAGTTCAAGGAATTGCTTCTTTCGAAGCCTATGAAGAAGGATGAGTTTGGTGACTATTAGAGCTTTGTCTACTCAAGTCCTTGAAGAGGAATCTAGCATTCAAAGAGAGAACATCTTTCACACTAAATGCTTAGTTTGAGGTAAAGTTGCTAACCTTATTGTGGATAGTGGTAGTTGCACTAATGGAGCTAGTACTTATTTTGTTGAAAAGTTGAACTTACCTCTCCTTAAGCATCCTAAACCTTGTAAGATTCATTGGTTAAATGATAGTGGGGAAGTGAAGGTTAACAAACAAGTGCTAGTTTCTATTACTAAGGGGTCCTATAATGATGAAATTCCTTGTGGTGTGGCTCCTATATAAGCGGGTTTTTGTTGGGATGTCCTTGGCAATATGATAGAAAAGCTACACATAATGGTGTGAAAAACACCTACACTTTTGAAAAGGATGGCAAGAATTTCATGTTGCATCCTTTGACTTCTAGTCAAGTCTTTGAAGAAAAAAAGAAAATGAGAGAAAAAGAAAGACTTGATAGTGAGAAAAAGAGAAAGAGTATTGAAGAGGGAAAAAGAATGGAGAAAGAAATGAGTGTGGAAAAACCTAGAGAGGAAAAATTGAAGAAAGACAAGAAAATAAGTGGTCAAAAGAGTGATGGTTGCAGGAGAGAAAAGAGATTATTTTGTGCAAAAGAGAGTGAGATCATAAAAGCCATTGAAAAAGAAGAGTTGGTTTTACTTCTTTATTTCAAAGGTACTACTAACGATCCCTTGTCTTCCATGTCTAATTCTATAGTAAACATCATTGTAGAATTCAAGAGTGTCTTCCCCGAAGAGGAGCTCGGGGATTGTTGGAATTCGTAGACAAAACAAAGTAAAAAACCTATGAAAATCTGCCAACAGGATCCACACATACTAGAAAAACCGATTAGATAGAAAACTACCTTAATGTTTGAAGCCACTATGTGTGGAAGCTTTGCTGTTTACGCTTCGCCCTTTACTGGTATCCACGCAAACGAACCCTTCTTTAAGCATTTGGGATGCTAGACCCTTCTATGTTCTAAAAACTATTCAGAACGAAAAATGACTATCTGGTATATGGAATTTTTGGAGAGAGGGAGGCTAGACACTATTATCACCGTTCTAGGGTTAAAACCTTTTGTTTTTAATTAGATGATGACAGCCACAAGGAAAAAGGTTAACATAACCTTTTATAGCTATCAACATCTGAACCCTAAGTATCATCTGATGACAGTTTTAATCCTCGTCCATCTATTTCTATAATCATCCAACAGTTGGATGAATAATATTAAGTAATTAATTTCATTTATTTGATAAATAAAATTAGTTACTTATTAACTTACCAAAAATACAATATGGAATACGATTCCCCGTTTACATAAGTTCAACGTATTTGGACACGATCTAGATTCACTGAACGTGGACATCATGCTCACAAGATTGTCTATGCATGTGACCCTGTAGGTTCACTTAACATTGATAATGAATGAAAAATGTACTAGACATTTATTCACAAAACATAAGTGGCCTCTAGCAAGACATTATGCTTACCCAAGTTAAGTAAAAGCAATGATAACCTAGCATCAGTTTTAATTTTAGTTTTTTTGTCACACGATATCCTAATTAAGTATAAGGCATGGGCTGAGTCATTCTTATAAAACTTAATTAACCATTTACTTGATCACCAGGTAGACTCTTTCGACAAATAATATTAATAACACCTTATTAATACTTATTGAGCATGGCAATGCGTACTTTCAGTCTTCCATATCAAGGAGCCCATGGATATCTCTCTCTAATAAGAAAGGGACAAATCCCTTTCACTATCTCCAATATTCAAGCTATAACAAGAAAATAGCCCAACCAATAGTCATAATAATCACCTGATTAAAAGTGACGTTTGACTATGTCAAAACATATTTTCTCCCCATGCAAGAATCATTAGAAACATTAGGTCAAAGGACACCAAACATAAAACTGAGAAGAAATATTTATGACTCATACCCACGCAATATTTCTTCTTCACTTTTGGTCATGTCCAATACAATATTATCAATATGTATTTATGAATTGATTTTATATCTCATATACATGATCAGTAAAACTTGATCATCAGTCAACTTCATACTAGTTTAATAAAACAAGATGTAATAAAACTAGGGACAAAAAAGAATAGTATTTTATTAGCAATAAGGGTTTTACTATCAAGTCACATACTTGATGACCAAGAGCACGAAATACAATTCAAAATACAGGCTTCATAAATCATAAATGTAAATCAATTAGTCTAGGGCATATACTAACAGGGACTTCCTCCTTTGAGGGGATTTGAGCATCAAATTGATTTGGTGTCCAGAGTCATTGAGTTATGCTACTTACGACAGGGAGCTCTATGCATTGCATCTCAAAGGACAATAAAAGCATAACAAGAGGCATGCAACATGGATGGAATTCATAGAGACATTTCCAAATGTTATTCCGTACAAGATAGGTAAAGAAAATGTTGTAGTCGATGCTTTGTCAAGAAGGTACACTTCAATTTTTACCTTACAAGCTCAAATACTTGGTTTTGAAATATTTAAGGAGTTGTACGCTAATGATAATGACTTCAAGGACATATTTGATGCCTGTTTGCTTGTACCTAATAAAAAGTACCTTATACATAATGGGTTTCTTTACCATAAAGGTGTATTTCTTGTTCCTCTAGATTGTTGTTATTTAAGGAAGCTCATTGTGGTGGTTTAATGGGTCATTTTGGTATTTAAAAAACTTATGACATTTTACATGAGCATTTCTTTTGGCCTCGCATGAAAAGAGATTTAGAAAGTTTTATTGACAAATGTTTAGAATGTAAAACAACTAAATCTACATCTTTGTCACATGGACTTTATAATTCTTTGAATATGCCTAGAGATCCTCAGGTAGACATATCTGTGGATTTTATACTTGGACTACTTAGGTTCCCAAAAGGCATGGATTCTATATCTGTTGCGGTTTATTTTGATGTCATCTTGATTTATAGTAAACTTATGAAGATCATTTTCATCATCTTAAACAAGTTTTCTTTGTTTTGAGAACTGAGAAATTATATGCTAACATTGGAAAATGTGATTTTTGTTTGGAAAAGGTTACTTTTCAAGGTTATGTGGTGAATTCTCAAGGTCACTTAGTGGATGAAGACTAGATGAAAGCAATCAATGATTGGCCTATTCCCCAGAATGCATCTGAGGCAAGAAGCTTCCATGGTTTAACAAGCTTTTATAGGAGATTCATCAAGGACTTTAGCACCATTTCAAGTCCCTTGATGGATGTAATCGAGAAGATGATTAGATTCGAATTGGAAGCTTGTTTACCTCATATTGAGTTTGCTTACAATAGAGCTCGTACGTCTTCCTCTCCTTTTAAATTTGTTTACAGGTTCAATCTTCTAATTCCATTTGAATTGGTACCTTACAGTATTCATGCCTGGAGCTTGGATGGAAAGAAGAAGTAGAGTTTGTCAAGTCCATCCATTCCAGAGTCCAAGACGCTATTGAAACCAACAACAAGAAGCTCGTGGCCAAAAAAAATGTTAGAAGTAAACAATTAGTATTTGATCCTGGAGGTTAGGCTTGGAGTCACTGATGATGATTTTATAAAACTTAAAATGGGATGACCCTAATTACTATAATGCAAGACAAGTGGACCTAACAATGCAGAGGTTTAAACCCCAGTGTCGAATCTCTCAAGGAATGGAAAAGGCTTAAGTAATAATCGTCTTTCTAATGTTTAGTTTGAAAAAAGAAGATGTTGTTGAAATAAAACTAAAAACAATTAAAAGAAAACAAGCAATGTAAAAACAGTTTAAAAATTAATTAAAGCAAGAGTTTGAAAGGTGGAATCCCCCTAATCCTTGTTACCAATTCAATTAGAAAAACTTTAATGAAAACGATATTGAATTAACTAAGTTGGGACATCACTCAAATTGGGCAATCCCTATCTCTAGGCAAAAGCCACACTACTCACTAACCCTTAGAGGAAAATCTCTTTTCTCCCTAACAAATTATGAGTGCAATAAAATTAGGTGATTTAAGAAGACCTAAAAGTGCAACGTCATATCTCTAGTCAATTACCCAACTTAAGCCCCAATTAGTTGCCCTAGATTGTTCTTCCTTTTTCAATTCCGAAACCTTGCGATTAATCTAATCTTGAGACAATTAAATTGCAAACAAACTCAATTAGAAAACAACTTAAATCTAAACAAATATCAAAATCAAGAAATTAAACCAAGAACTCCATAATCAAGAATTAGGGTTCAACCCCAACCCAAACAATAAAGAACTACTCACTATTCATTATAATAAAGCTGTAAATTAAAGTAAAATTCAATAACATGAAGAGGAAAAGAAAGCTTAGGATTGAAAATTGAAGCCGCAATTGAAGTCCCCAATGTCTTCCAATCTCGTCTTTTGAATCTCCAAGTTGAAGATCGCAATCTTGAAATTATGTCTTCAGTTCTTGAATCCAAGAATCTAAATTGTAGAAATTTTGAAACTTTACTAACTAATTGTATGTATAAAAGCTGAGATTTAAAGAATGTTTAATCTAATATAACCAAATTAATCTATCTAATCCTATTCTAAAATCTAAAAATAATCTAAGTATTTCTAATTCTCTATCTAAGTTGTATATTACAGTAGCAGCATAAAGACCCCTTATATAGAGGTGAAAAAATAGAAGAAAACCTTGTTGAAATTAGAATAAAATACAAGAAAATTGAGTTTGTTTTGGACTCATCCGCCCTTGTCAGCTTACTTGTGTGTCATGCCCGTTGTGCCAAGGAACCTACCGACGACGGTAGAGCAGCCTACCTCGCGCGGTAGGTTGGCTGTCTCTTTGCTGATGGCTCAGTTTTCATTGTTTTCGCTCCATTTTCGCCCGTTTTCATTTCCATTCTGCATTTTCACTTCCGGAGGGCAACTAAGATAAGAATAAGAGATATTAAGCTAAAATATATACTTTTACACATTAAAAACACCGAAAACGAAGAAATTAACATATAGAAAATATAGACAACTATGTACATATCAAATACCCCCACTCTTTGCTTGCCCTCAAGCAATATAAAATAAAAAGACAAAGGAAGGATTTTAAAAAACTTTATTTTAGAAAAGACAAAACATGAAAATGACATAAGCTAAATAAACAGTTAAAATCTTGAAATGATCACAAGTATTGGTAGCTCAAAATAATCAAAACAAACTCATTTAAAACAAAACAAAACTTAGAAAAAATAAAAGATAAACCACTCTAATAGAGTATTTCACTGTTCAACTCCAAAGATAATCCAAAAATAGACAAACAACAAAATCACTAAGTCCATCACAAGTTACTAAAAATCATTATAGATCAAAGGGTGTGTGTGATTTTGCTCATGCCATTTTTCATTGAAAAAGAGGATTTTTAAGTGATTAGCGAAAAGAAATAATTTCACAAACAATGCAGACAATTCATACTTTTTCTATCATTCATCTACTCTAAAGTCTACTTTAGGTCGTTCCCCAATTAGGTAGGACTTTCTGGCTTGTAATGTTAGGCTAGGGATATAAGTAGGTTACAAATGAAGGTAAAAGGAGACAAGAACAAATGAGATAGAGCTAATGCAATCTAAAGGAAAAGATAATACAATAAAAGAACCACTTTCTAGCCATTGTTTTCACTCTTCTCACTTACTCTTGTACAACTTACTTCATTCTTCTTGGTGCACAACCTACATAACAACATATTTTTTCTCAAAATTTTTCAAGAATAACCACAAAAATAAGAATAAGAGAGATATGCTTGAATTTTTCCAGATTTTACTATAAAATAAAACCTCATTTTTTTCTTCGTTTTCTGCCATTTTTTCACTTTTTTGGCTTTTTCTCTTTTTATATTTTTTTCCTTTTCAAGCATCAATATTTTTCTTTCTCTCTTTTCAATAGCCAAAAGCATCGAAAACCTGAAATTACCCAAAATACCCTTTCACTTTATAAATAGGGCTTTTCTTTCTTCCTTTCTTTCTTCAACCCTTTTCCCCCACACTTATTCATTTTCTATACTCAAAACGGCTTAAAGAGATATAAAAATATTTAAATCCACGAATTGAGGTTTTATATAGAAATGTTAAAAGAACAAAGAAAAGAAGGGAGTATAAGGCTTAAAGGCACAAAAAAGGGAACTAGGGATTGATTTCATAAAGGAAAAATGATACGAACAACATATTATGTTCAAAGAAGGCCTAAGACCATCATTTCTGGGATCCTAGACTGACTTCTTTGCTTTTAAAGATAGAAAAATCATGAAATTGTAGGCAAAGTTCAAAAATTATTATCATAATACTAATAACCCAAGATTCCCAAACTTTTATTACTAAAAAATATTCACAAGTGCATAAAAACCATTGATCATGTTAGAAATTTAGTAGATATAGTTTTCAAAGTAATTAAGTAGTACGTCTTTTTCGAAAACCTAAAGAGTTTTACACTTTAATACTCTTTCAAAGCGATATAAAATATTTTTGGATTTTTATAAGAAAAAAAAAGGAAATAAAAGTATTTTTGAATTTTTTTGAATTTTTTCGAATAAGAGACTAACAGAAAAAACTTGAAAGAATGAAAAAGAATGAAAGAGACTAACAGAAAAAAACTTAAAAGAAAGAAAAAGAAAGAAAGAAACTAACAGAAAAAAACTTAAAAGAAAGAAAATACCTCCCCACACTTAAAATCACATTGTCCTCAATGTGACTATAAGAAAAACAAAAACAAACACATATATGGGAAGCAATCCTACAGATATAAAGCGATAAAGTATATCAGAAAGCTATCCCAACACAAAAATAAAATAAGAGAAGAAAAATAAAATGAAAGGACTAGAAATAAAATAAAAGAGAGTTCAAGAAGTGCTTAGAGAAGTTATCTTGTGGTTGTTTGAACAAACAACCCTTTCTAGCTCCTGGGGAAGAATTTTCAACATTTGCCATTACCAGGGGACCTACCACCAATGATAGGGTAGAGCCTACTATCTTTGGTAGGCTTCTGCCCCCAATGGACGACAATGTTAGCCTCCCTACCGCTGATAGTAGGGTAGACCTACCATCCGCAGTAGGATTTTGTCCTACCCGCAAAATGTCTTTCGTTAGGTGTGTTTCAGCTTCCCGGCTTGCTCTTGACCAATCTAAACACACTTCTAATGCTAGGGGTTGTCCTGGTATACAAATAACTCTCCCAAGATATGTGTGCTTCAAAAATAATAAACGATAAAGAAGAAGAATAATTAAAGTAAGACAAATAGGAGAAATATATATATATATATACAAACATAAATTACAACACGGTAACATGGCCAATCTTACTGGTCTTGGAGAACGAAGGATTCTTTTTGAAGGGTTTCCATATGGCTTAAGGCAATGGTCATTTACCTTAAACGTCCCTTGTGTATGATGTGTTATCTCTATGGTGCCATAGGAAAAAATTTTACTTACGGTGAATGGTCCAGACCATTTTGATTTGAGCTTCCTAGGGAAGAGGTGAAGGCGAGAATTGTAGAGTAGCATGATATCTCCTTCTTTGAATTCCTTTTTTACCAGATGTCTATCGTGCCATCTCTTCCTCTTTTCCTTATACAAGTTGGAATTATCTTATGCTTGTAATCTCCATTCGTCGAGCTCATTTAGCTGAAGTAGCCTTTGTTTACCTGGACGAATATAGTCAAAGTTCACTAATTGAATCGCACAATGAGCTTTATGCTCAATCTCGACAGGTAAATGACACGCTTTCCCATATAACAAACGGAAAGGAGTACACCCGATCAGTGTCTTGTAAGCAGTTCTATAAGGATACATAGTATCATCTAACTTAACACTCTAATCCTTTCGAGTACTATCAATGACCTTTTCAAGGGTGCATTTAATCTCCCTATTCACTACTTTGACTTGGCCGCTAGTTTGAGGATGATAGGGAGTAGCTAGCTTATGAGTTACTTCTAATCTCTTAAGCACTTTTTCGAGTTGTTTGTTACAAAAGTGAGTGCCCTTATCAGTTATAATGGCACTAGGGACACCAAAACGAGAAAATAAGTTTTTTAAGAACTTAACCACATCTTTAGCATCGTTTGTAGGTAAAGCTTAAGCCTCAACCCACCTAGATACATATTCCATAGCGACCAAAATATATTGATTACAAAAAGAATTAGGGAAAGGAACCATATAATCAATATCCCAACAGTCAAACACCTCACACACTTGGAAAGTATTCAAAGGCATAGCTTTGCATTTTGAGATGTCACCTATGAGTTGGCAATTGTCAAATTGCATTACATACATTTTTGCATCTTTGGATAGGGTCGACCAATATAAGCTTGATTCGAGTAACTTTTAGGTGGTCCCATTGACTTGATAGTGCCCGCCGGCTGGGCCTATGATAATGGTTCAGGATTTCCTCTGTTTTAGGGTAAGCTACGTATTGTCGAATTATTTGGTCAGCACATTGGAGGAAAAGGTATGGTTCCTCCCAAAAGTAGTCCTTTAAGTCTGCAAAGAACTTCTTCCTTTTCTGTGTATTACCTGCAGGCATTGTTAGTATATGCCCTAGACTAATTGACTTATATTTATGATTTATGAAGCATGTATTTTGCATTGTATTTTATGATCTTGGTCATCAAGTATGTGACTTGATAGTAAAACCCTTATTTCTAATAAAATACTAATTTTGTTTGTCCTTAGTTTTATTACATCTTGTATTATTAAACTAGTGTGAAGTTGATTAATGATCAAGTTTTATTGATCATGCATATGAGATATAAAATCAATTCATAAATACATAATGATAATATTGTATTGGAAATGACCTAAAGTGAAGAAGAAATATTGCACGAGTTTAAGTCATAAGTATTTCTTCTCAGTTTTATATTTGGTGTCTTTTGACCTAATATTTCTAATGCTTCCTGCATGGGGAGAAAATATATTTTGACATATTCAAACATCACTTTTAATTAGGTGATTATTATGACTATTAGTTGACCTATTTTCTTGTCATGGCTTGAATATTGGAGATAGTGAAAGGGATTTGTCCCTCTCGTTTTAGAGAGAGATATTCACGGGCCCCTTGATAAGGAAGACTAGAAAATATGCATGACCATGCTCAAATAAGTATTAATAAGGTGTTATCAATGTTATTTGTCAGAACAGTATTTCTGGTGATCAAGTAAATGGTTAATTAAGTTTTATAAGGATGACGCGGTCCATGCCTTTTACTTAATTAGGATATTGTGTGACAAAAGGACTAAATATTAAAACTGATGCTAGGTTATTATTGCTTTTACTTAACTTGGGTAAGCATAATGTCTTGCTAGAGATTGCTTATGTTTTGTGAATAAATGTCTATGACATTTTTCATTCACTGCCAATGTTAAGGGAACCTACAGGGTCACACGCATAGACGATCTTGTGAGCATAATGTCCACGTTCAATGAATCTAGATCGTGTCCAGATTCATTAAACATATACAAAAAGGGAATCAGATTCCATATTCTATTTTCTGGTAAGTTAATATGTAACTAATTTTATTTATCAGATAAATGAAATTAATTACTTAATATTACTCATCTAACCGTTGGATGATTATAGGAATATACGGATGAGATTAAACTGTCATTAGAAGACAATCAGGATTTTGATATTGACAGCTATAAAAGGTTATGTTAACCTTTTCTCGGTAGCCGTCTTCATCTGATTAAAAATAAAAACCCTAAACCCTAGAACGACAATAATAGTATCTAGCCTCCCTTCTAAAAAATTCCACGTATTACCAGATAGTCAGGATTAGTTCTGAACAGTTTTCAGAATACAGAAGGGGCTAGCATCCCGACCGCTTGTAGAGGAGTTCGTCATGTGGATACCAGTAGAGGGCAAAGCGTAAACAACAGCGCCTCCACACCGAAGGCAGAAAACATTGAGGTAGTTTCTATCCAATCGGTTTTTCTAGTATGTGTGGATCCTGTTGGTGGATTTTCGTAGTTTTGATTTTATTTGTTTTTGCCTACGGAATCCAACAGGCATAACATTTGAAACTAAATAATTAGCTATGTAAGCATACAAAAGTGAATCATCAATGATAGTTTACAGAAAAGAAGTTTTTCATTAGGGAATGTGTCGTCAATTTGTTCTTTGTGCAATGGTTCAAAACCAGAACTTTCTAATCTAGAGAGATGATCGGTTGCCAGATTCTCAGCTCCCTTCTTATCTTTAATCTCCAAGTCAAATTCCTGTAAAAGAAGTACCCATCCAATAAGTCTAGGTTTTACATTATTTTCGAAAGGAGATACTTCAAAGAAGAGTGGTCAATATAGAATATGACTTTAGAAAGTATTAAATACGGAAAGAATTTGACGAATGTAAATACTATTGCAAGCAACTCCTCCGTTGTTGTGTATGTTAGTATATGCCCTAAGACCAATTGACTCACGTTTATGATTTATGAAGCATGTATTTTTTGAATTACATTTTATGCTCTTGGTCATCAAGTATGTGACTTGATAGTAAAACCCTTATAGCTAATAAAATACTATTCTTATTTGTCCCTAGTTTATTACATCTTGTAAACTAGTGTGAAGTTGATTGATGGTCAAGTTTTACTGATCATGAATATGAAATATAAAATCAATTCATAAATACATATTGAGAATATTGTATTGGACATGACCCAAAGTGAAGAAGAAATATTGCATGGGTTTAAGTTATAAGTATTTCTTCTTAGTTTTATATTTGGTGTCCTTCGACCTAATGTTTCTTGCATGGGGAGAAAAATATGTTTTGACATAGTCAAACATCACTTTTAATTAGGTGATCATTATGACTATTGGTTGGCTTATTTTCTCGTCATGGCTTGAATATTGGAGATAGTGAAAGGGATTTGTCCCTCTCTTTTTAGAGAGAGATATCCATGGGCCCCTTGATAAGGAAGACTGGAAAATATGCATGGCCATGCTCAAATAAGTATTAATAAGGTGTTATTAATATTATTTGTTGGAACAGTCTGCCTGGTGATCAAGTAAATGGTTAATTAAGTTTTATAAGGATGACTTGATCCATGCCTTATACTTAATTAGGATATCGTGTGACAAAAGGACTAAATATTAAATCTGATGCTAGGTTATTATTATATTTACTTAACTTGGGTAAGCATAATGTCTTGCTAGAGGCCGTTTATGTTTTGTGAATAAATGTCTAGGACATTTTTTCATTCACTGCCAACGTTAAGTGAACCTACAGGGTCACACGCATAGACGATCTTGTGAGCATAATGTCCACGTTCAATGAATCTAGATTGTGTCTAGATTCGTTGAACGTATACAAAAGGGGAATCAGATTCCATATTGTATTCTCTGGTAAGTTAATAAGTAACTAATTTTATTTAATCGAATAAATAAAATTAATTACTTAATATTACTCATCCAACCGTTGGATGATTATAGGAATAGACGGACGAGATTAAACTGTCATTAGATGACAGTTAGGGTGTTGAAATTGACAGCTATAAAAGGTTATGTTAACCTTTTCTTGGAGGCCGTCCTTTAATTGATTAAAGAAAAACAAAACCCTAAACCCTAGAACGGCGATATAGTATCTAGCCTCCTCTCTCCGAAATATGACCGATTACCAGATAGTCAGGATCAGTTCTGAACAGTTTTCAGAACACAGAAGGGGCTAGCATCTCGATCGCTTACAGAGGAGTTCATCGTGTGGATACCAGTAGAGGGCGAAGCGTACAAAGCAGCGCCTCCACAACGAACAATCAAAACATTGAGGTAATTTCTATCCAATCGGTTTTTCTAGTATGTGCAGATCCTTTTGGTGGATTTCTGTAGTTTTACTTTACTTTGTTTTTGCCTACGGGTTCCAACGGTGTAATTTTCTTGGGCGTTTGTTAGAGTTTTGTTGTATAGTATATCGGTTGGGAAAACTTACCTTTTCTTTTGCCTAAAACGGCACCGACAACATAGTCACTTGCATCACATATCAATTTAAATGGAAGAGACCAATCTGGAGAGACTAAAAATTGGAGAGTTCATGAGCTTTTCTTTAAGCAAATTAAAAGCAGCTAAAAACAGTTATCATCCAAATTGAAAGACATCTTTTTCAAGCAGAGCAATAATGTTTGAAAAATCCTTTATAAATCTCGTATAAAATCCCGCATGCCCAAAGAAACTCCTAATTACTTTCACATAGAAAGGCGAAGGCAACCTTTCAATTGTCTCTATTTTAGCTCTGTTGACCTCAATGCCATTTTCAAAAATTTTATGTTCTAAAACTATTCCTTCTTGAACCATAAAATGACATTTTTCCCAATTTAAAACAAGGTGAGTCTCCTCAAATCCTTTTAAAACTTTTTCTAGATTAGATAAGCAAGCATAAAAAGAATTACCAAACACAAAAAAAATCACCCATAAAACTTCCATATATTCCCCACAAACCCTTCAAAAATAACAATCATGAAATGTTGAAAAGTAGCAGGAGCATTGCACAAACCGAAAAGGCATACTTCTGTATGAGAATGTACTATATGTGTATATGAAAGTCATTTTCTCCTGATCTTCTAGGGCGATGGGAATCTGGAAGTATCCCGAGCATCCATCAAGAAAGCAATAGAATGGATGGGCAACAAATCTTTCTAGCATTTGATCAACAAAAGGAAGAGGGAGGTGATCCTTTCAAGTTGCCTCGTCCAATTTTTTGTAATCTATGCATATCCTCCATCTAGTGATTATTCTTGTCGGGATTAGCTCGTTTTTCTCATTAGCCACCACCGTCATTCCACATTTTTTGGGTACTACTGGCACAGGACTTACCCAAATGCTATATGAAATAGGATATATGATTCTAGCATCTAGGAATTTGATTACCTCCTTCACCACCTCTTGCATATTTGGATTCAATCATCTTTGGGATTGAATCACAAGCTTAGAATCCTCTTCCAATAGAATCCTATGAGTGCAGAAAGATGGACTAATTCCTTGAATATCTGCTATCTTCCAAGTGATAGCTTTTTTGTGTTTTTGCAAAGTTCGCAATACAGCTCGTTTTTAAGGCCGGCTTAACTTGGAAGAAATAATGACGGGAAGAATTGATTTTTCTCCAAGAAAAGCATATTCCAAATGATTCGACATCCTCGAAAGAAGGCTTAAGAGTGGGTTTTGAAGGTACCTTTAATTCTTATTGTGTAGTAGTGGTTTTTTTCCTCTTTTAATTCATCTAATTTCTCATTTAGAACCTAAACCTCCTCATAATCCACTTCATTTTGGGAATCTTGTTGCGAAGCTATCAGTAGTGAATCTTCTTGGACAAATTCCTACATATGAGTAGAGATGTAAGGATCCATAAAATCTACCACTAAGCAAGTATCATCATGATCTCCTGTTCTATACATGGCATCGGAAAGTCTCAAAATCACTTTGTCTTCCCCTAATCTAAGGGTCAACTTTTCTTTCCCCACAGCTACGAGAGCCTTAGCAGTGGCGAGGGAAGGGCGACCTAAGATGGAGTAGGACATTAATGTCCTCACTCATAACCATGATCACAAAATTCGCTAGGAACACCAAGTCCCCCGCTTTTACTATCACATATTCTATAATACTTCTAGAATACTTTGTAGATGTATCTGCTAGTTGAATACTCGTCCTAGTAGGTTTTGGCTCTCCCACTCCCAATTTTTTTAAAGAAATCATAACGCATAAGGTTTATACTAGCATCTAAATCAGCTAAAGCCTTAGAAACAATTATATCTCCTAAAGTGCAAGCAATAGTAAAACTCCCTGGATCCTAGTTTTTCTTGAAGCTTTTGTTTAGGATTGAGAATTGACGAACAATCCTCATTCATTATTACTAAGAGATGTTCTCCAACCTCTTCATTCCGGAAATATCTTCCTTTAGGAACTTTGCGTATTTAGGCTTCTGCATTAAAATGTCAACCAAAAGTAAGTTAAGATGTAATTATTTAAAGATTTTTAGAAACTTACCATATTGTTCATCTTGTTTTGCCTTCAACACTTGTCTTAGGAATAGGTAGGAGGTCTATATTGCGCAGGAGTTGACATCCTCTTTTCTACTTCTGGTTGTTGAACCACTTTTTCCTTCAGGGGAGTAGACTCCCCTTGTGCTCGATCCATCCCTCTATCTTTTTCTACAATCGGTGTAGGTGCTTTTTCTAACTCTTTCTCGCTTCTCAAAGCGACCGCCTCTTCATCATCTTTTGATTTATTAATAGGAAGACTTTCAATTATCATCTTTGTTAATTTCCCAATTTGACTCTCCATGTTGTGGAGAGAGGCAGTTTTGCTCCTTTTGACTTCTTTCATACTCTTTACCCTAATGTTTGCCAAATTTACGTATTTTGACACAAGATCTTCAATGGTAGGTGATGGAGATGATAGAATTTGAATTGAACTTCTGTTTTGAAATCTAGGGGCGATTGTTGTCATCTTTTATTTTTGCCATTCTACCCAGCCCCCGGCTGACTTCTCTAACCCGAATTGAATTGATTTGGATACTTTGCCAATTTCCTTGGAACACATCCTACTGATAATAAGTATTTTGGGGTCTAATAGCCATGTTTTCTATTCCTTGTTCCAATATTGCCGCTAGTTGGTCATGTATGGCATCATTGGCATCCATGTCTTATATTTTGAACCTGAAACGAACAATTAAGCAAATAATTAACACGAGTTCCAATAGCTAGTTGACAAATTTCCAATGTTCCACCACAAAAGTCAACAAGAACGAAAATGGGGTACTAGAAAAGAAAAGAACTATGGCTAAAGCACTAAAATAAACGATATTTCTTAATCTTGCCGTTCCCCAACAATGACGCTAAGACTTGATGACGATTTTATAAAATTTAAAACAGGATGTCCCTAATTACTACAATGCAAGGCAAGTGGACTTAGCAATGCAGTGGTGAGTTTCAACCCAAGTGTCGAATCTCTTGAGGAACGGAAAAAGCTTAAGTACTAATCGTGTTTCTAATGTTTAGTCTAAAAAAGAAGATGTCATTGAAATAAAACAAAAAACAATTAAAAGAAAACAAGAAATGTAAAAACGGTTTAAAAATTAATTAAAGCAAGAGTTTGTAAGGTGGAATTCCCCCTAATCCTTCTTATTAGTTCAATTGGGAAAACTTTAATGAAAACGATGTTGAATTAATTAAGTTTGGTCATCACTCAAATCGGGTAATCCCTATCTGTAGGCAAAAGCCACCCTACTCACTAACCCTTAGAGGAAAATATCTTTTCTTCCTAATAAAATTAGGTGATTTAAGAAGACCTAAAAGTGCAACATCATATCTCTAGTCAAATTACCCAAATTAAGCCCCAATTCGTTGCCCTAGATTGTTCTTCCTTTTTCAATTCTGAACAACCTTGTGATTAATCTAATCTTGCAACAATTAAACTATAAACAAACTCAATTGGAAAACAACTTAAATCAAAAGAAACATCAAAAGCAAGAAATTCAACCAAGAACTCCATAATAAAAAGTTAGGGTTCAACCCCAATCCAAACAATAAAGAACTACTCACTATTCATTATAACAAAACTGTAAATTAAAATAAAATTTAATAACAAGAAAAGGAAAAGAAATCTTAGGATTGACAATAGAAGCCCCAATTGAAGTCCCAAACGTCTTCCAAGCTATTTTTTCAGGTCGTCAAGTTGAAGATCGAAATCTTGATATTATGTCTTCATTTCTTGAATCTAAGAATCTAAACTACAGAAATCTTGAAACTTTACTAACTAATTGAATGTATAAAACCTGAAATTTAAAGATTGTTTAATATAATTTAACCTAATTAATCTATCTAATTCTATTCTAAATCTAAAACTAATCTATCTAAGTATTTCTAATTCTCTATCTTAAGTTGTATATTACAATAGCTGCATAAAGACCCCTTATATAGAGGTGAAAAAATACAAGAAAACCAAGTTGAAATTGGAATAAAATACAAGAAAATCGAGTTTGTTTTGGACTCAACCGCCCTTGCCAGCCTCCCCTACTGTTGACGGTAGGGCGAGTCCTAGGTTTATGGCTGCCATGCCTATTGGTTGTCTTGTTGCCGACGACTCGGTTTTTGTTGTTCTCGCTCCGTTTTCGCCCGTTTTTGTTTCCTGTCATCGTTTTCATTTCTAGAGGGCATCTAAGACAAGAATAAGAGATATCAAACTAAAATATATACTCTACATATTAAAAATACAAAAAACGATGAAACTAACACATAGAAAATATAGACAATTATGCACATATTATTCGTCTTAGAAAAGAATGACTTCCTTGTGAACAAAAGTCTAAGCTTAATGCCTGTGGCGAGAGCCCACTTCAAGTTCTTGAATGCTTGAGTGAAAATGCTTATAAACTTTATCTCCGGGGTGAATACAATATAGTTTTAATTTGATGTAGGTAATGATTCTAGGACGAATCTTTTCAAAGGAAGGGTGGATGATAAGAACCGGGATGACCAAGATGTTAATGAGTTAATTCATTGATCAATCACTATAGCAAGGGCAAGTAGATCAAGGCATATGATGATAGCTTGGCTAGTGGAATGGTTGCATTTATTGAAGAAATCATGAAGAACAAGATAAAGAGCAAGAATGGGCTTGGAAGATGAGGGAAATCATCCTAAGTTGTTTATGGTTCAATGCCTAAACTTGGAGCAATCAATAGAGCGAAATTGGGAGAAGAATAAATTAAGGAAAGGCAAAAATAGATCCTACCGTCGACGCTAGGCCCTGTACCAACCTTCCCTAGTAGGCTTCTGTCCAAAATTAGCTTTGTTGGTTGAAGACCTACCGCGTGTGGTAGATGTATACCCTACCTTCGCTGGTAGGTGTCAGGTTTTCTGAACAATCATTTCTTTGGACGGGTTTCAATGTTTAAACTTTATTTCCAATTGTTAATTAAGGGTCTAATTGGTCTTTTAGAGTCTTAAATCAATAGTCAATGTAGGTTTTAGCCCTAACACTATAAATATACATTTATATGCTACATTATAATCAAGTTGAATATTGATGAAATTGAGAGTTTTCTCAAATGGTTTGTAGGGTTCTTCAACCCATCTTAGTTAGTTTCTAAGGGTTTGCTTCATTAGTTTGTGAGCAATTGATTACTTAGATTGATGAATCTATGGAAGTCAATTGGTCATTTCCAATTCCTTCTTTGATTCATTCTAGGAGTTCTAGTTTCTAGAATTGATTAATCTTGATCTTCTAATTTGTGTAGTTTAGGTTTTAGGGCCATAGCTTCCTTATGGCTCTTGCTATCAAGTTGGGAAAGAGTTCCTCCTCTCACTATTAGGTTTATGTGGCTTAGTTCCTCATAATTCTTTAGTTGAGTGTTAGAACTACAAAATCTTCAATAGAAGTTCTTCATCAAGGAGGTGATCTTGGAAAGGTGAAGGATTCAATTTGCAAGCAAATTAAGGATTCACATTAGAAGAGCATGTATTTTACTCTTAAAATTTGACCTCTCACTCCATTTCTAGTTTCTTCTTCTACTTGAACTTCACTGTACGAACCTTTGGGCTTGGGCATCTCATTAGAAGTTCAGTGAAGTCCACATGCAAATAGAAATATGCCTAGGCATCATGCTTAAAGTAGCACATTATGTAAGCTAACACAGAGTATTCGATTCTTTAGTTAGTATCCTTCCATGTTTTTGTAGCTTTGTGCTCTTCTTAATTGGATTTATCTCCAATCTTTGGACAGGGGTTTACCTGGACATACTTATACTCATTGGAGTACTATATCCAAGTTCCTTTTTAGTCCTTGTGATTTGGGCTTGGTAAGATTGTTCTCAAAGAGAAATACCCCCAAAAGACTAAAGAACCTCCGCTAGACATAAATTGTAAACTTAATGGAAATACTATTCTTTTCATATTAGCTTAAACAGAAGATAACCCCTAACTTATGGTCCATAATATGTTGTCTTAGCATGTTGATCTATGCAATGACATAAAAACATTTAATGACCATATTTAGTTCTTGGAATAAACAACAAATCTCCTTTTGAGAGGTTAATGTTCTCTAGGTTGAGTGTAAAACCATTACTTAACCAAACACCTATAGCTCACATTCCGAGGACAACTCCAACGTAGGTTGACTGCCACCTCATACAAAGTATTGAAAAGCTATTGTTAGTTCCTCCAATAGTCTTGGCACCACCAACAGCCCGTGGACCCCCAAAAATAATACACTATGTCGGTCGCCGTGCAGCTCGTGTAGCAGGCTATTCAGCAGTCTATTGTTCCAGCTCCATTTTTTTTCTATTCACTTTATTCCCAATCTAGCTTTGATTTCCAACAACTCACCATCATGAATAACCGAAAAACAAAAAACACCAAAAGAGTAGAAAAACTTACAAAAACCTGTAATACTCGCAAGGTGTACATCATTTTTCAAGTGATAAAAACATCGGATTTAAGTGAAATCAAAACCTAACAACTACCTAAACCTCTAACCACAAGGTGTACATGAAATCTAATCCCAAGAGATGGTGAAAAATGAAATAAACAGCCCGAAAGGACATTTTATAAAAACGAAAACCGAAAAAAAACAAACGGTAAAAAATCCATTTTTTCGATTTTTTTTAACATATAAACTAGCATGCTCCTTAGGTGAATTTGCTCTGATACCACATGAAGGTTACAAAGGGGCAACGAAAGAAAAGCATGACGGGTGAAAATAGATCTTTTATACCTTTGGAGCATGTCTTTTGCGGTTGTTCTTGAAAAATCAGCTGCACGATCTCTTCGTGCTCGTTTCTCAGTCCTGCTTCATTTCTGAAAGGGGATGTTGATAGTGGTTGTTCAGCAGACACTTTTTCTAATCAAACACACATACTTCTAAGGCCTTTTGGAGTATTCTTGGACCTCGTGAGAGTCTCAATGTGAATGGGAAAGGCAAGATCTAGAAGAGAAGAGAGGAATTGTAGAAATTGTTGTTGAGAAAACTTCTAGAACGTTTTGTGTTCTTCTTTTTCTCAAACTTTCAGCTTGGATGAGAAGATAGGAGAGAGAAATTTTGTGAATTCGGCTTATTAGAATGAGGAAGAGAGAAGTCTCGGTTGTTCTCTAGTCCTTTTATTCTTATGTTATCACAATTAAGTCACCCATTTTTTTTAAGCTATCCAGGGACTCCTAAAATGACCAAAGTACCCTTGCTATAGAATAGTATTATTTCTCATTTTTAATATCTCCATTTATCACCATATGAAGATATTGAATCTTAGAACAATACTGTGTCAACAGATTTTTGCTCTACAGGTGTAATGACGAGTATACCTCTCTACTTAACACCTATCATTGAGTATATGTTGAGTGTACTAACTTCTTCCTTAATAGTATCTACCATTATTAGATATGTAGCCCAATAATCAATGAATTATCAAGATGTTTCTTCTTATCTCAAAGAGCGACTGTTAAGCGAACATCCGGACACTTTATTCCTAATTTGGATCTTATCAATTATCCCAAAAATTCACAAAGGGTGATTCCCATAGAAGTAATTATATGATTTCGTCTTCACTAACTAATTCCAACTATCTAGTTGTACAGGGATTATTGAGCCATTGCTAGAAGTCTCAACTATGGCACATCTACGTAGAAGGAGCTTAGCTTCGCTAGACTGCCAACTCAAACACTAACCATAGAGGACTTATCCACGTTGTATTTGTGATAGACTATCATTTATTGTACTTTTTAGAAAACCTTTATCACAGGTTCAAGTTCTACATATGCTCCAAGAATACTTATATATATCACTAATTTGACCTAAGGTACGGTCATCCATAAAGGAGACTATCATACAATGACCTTCATATCAATTGATTGCCAACTCCATTGACTTGGCAAGAACAATATTACTTGTACTTTATGTAACAGCAATCTGCACCATGCTGTGAAGCATGACCCCACACGTGGATTACCTATTAATATACGTGGACTTTATGTGTGTATAATAAATAAATGCATCCAAATGCACACATAATCATAATGATTGTTTTATATAAATTCCATAAAGTATAGAGTTTTACATTTCACATCAAATAGAAGTCTTTTTAGGTATAATTTCCTACAGTCTCTATGATCCTACAACACAAAAGGCCACAAACACAACAGACAAGAATAGAAACCACAACAAAAAACTATGAACAAAAAAGAGATACAAAGCATAAACTTTAAAGCCTTGAAATTAAAAAAAAAAACCCCCCGGATATTAGGGCAAAATCAAAGAAGCAACCGTAATTACAAGGTTTGGCCCTCCTCTCCTCTTTTCGACACTAGTCATTCTGCACCCGCTATCAAGGGGAGGAGCCTTACCTAGGCCTCGCCTTCTTCACTTCGCTTCTCAAAGTTAATCTGAATCTAAGAATATTGTAGAAAAGCAAGTATTTCCTTTTATAAGAAAAAAACTCAGTACTAGTTTTGTGCAAAAAGCTAGAAACTAATACAAATACTCATATCAACTTCTGTATGACTATCCTATTCTTTGGCTATCCTTTTTTTTTTGAAAAAAAAAACAAAGAGTTAATTATATTCACCTCCCTTGAGGTTTGTCCAAACTATAAAATCATCCTTGTGTTTTGACAAAACTACATTATTCCCCTTTGACCAAACAATTATCTAACAAATTGGTCTTAGTTTTTTTCATCTGTTAAAAAGTTAACAGACTTTATAAAAACAAGAGGTTAGAACCCTAAAATACCCTTTTTCTCCCCAACGCACCCATCACCATCATTACCAATAACCAATCTCAAGTTTATGATTTTGAGTCCCTCCACATCTAAGTCTTGAGGGCATCTTTTTCATTTATGATTTTTGAAACTCTTGAAACAATTGGAGGTGAATAATTCTCATTAAAAGTTTTGAAGAATGGATATGAATATCATTTCCAAAAAGTATTATGTATTCTTCAATTTTAGAAAAATCTAAGAGTGGCACTTGGAGTGCGCGTGCTATTTGAGATAAAAGACAAGATTCATTAAGAAGTGTTTTGAATATGTTAAAGTCTGATATTTTTTTCTATAAACCCTGTACCTAATTATTACTTTTTTCCTCTATTTTTTTCAATTTATTTTACTAACTATGCTTATTTCCTTTATTGTCTCTGTTTGGGAGTCAAATGAATGTGTTTGCTACGTTTTCAAGTACCGAGAATTGGCTAACTACAAAGAAAATTGCATGCTATTGAAAATATGAAGCCACTATTCCTCCACTACCCTACTTTTGATCAAAAAAGAAAAAAAATCTCTGCCTTTATAGTTCTATCAACTGAGGCTCTCTATTAATTGAGGATCTAAAGTGATAAACACAAGAATATTATTTATGCAGAAGTAATGATATTGATTTGAATATTTGATGTCAATCGAAGATCCAAAAATGAAAATGAAAAAAAGAAAAGAAAAGAGAGGAGAGAGACAACACAAAACAAGGATTGGAAACATAACATGATTTAATTTTAGAAGTTACAAAAGATAAGAGGTAGATTAGGTGGGAGGGATTGAAGAATTCCATAAGAGGAGAAGCAGAGATCCATGAAACAGGATGGCAACTGAGGAGCCAATATTCTCCGGTAAGGAGTCAGAAAACTGATACATAGCGTCAAAACGTATAAGCGCCATCATGAAGATTTGTCCCCTTTGGGCGATGAGAACGATTAGGGAGTGGGATAGAAGGCTCCCATTACGTGTGACACATACACGGACGCTGTCCAAAAGTCAGCATGGAAGGGGATGGTTTATACAGGAGAGGGAAAACCGAAAGCAGGTCATGATTTGAAGGAATAGTGGAAACTAGTAGAGGAGGATCATCTGAAGGATGGAGATTTGAATGTTGCCTGGCTGAAAATTTAGATTCCCTATGATAAGTTCTAAAATCTCTGGACACCATGGAGATGCTCTTTGATCGTGAAGATACATAGTAAGATTCACATATATATGTGGACCATTCTCTGTGGCTTCTTGGAACGGTCAACAGTACTTTATAATGTTCATAGACGATTACTCTCATTATGGTTACCTATATTTGATACATGAGAAATCAGAGGCCTTAAATAAGTTCAAAGCATTTAAAGCTGAAGTTGAAAATCAACTAGGCAAAAGGATTAAATGCATTAAATCTGACCGTGGAGGTGAATATTACGCCAGAAATGATGTTTCAGGTGAACAACATCCCTGGCCATTCGCCATATTCTTAGAAGAGTATGGGATTATCCCTCAGCATACTATACCGGGGTCACCTAGCATGAATGGAGTTGCTGAGAGACGAAATAGAACCCTTAAGGACATGGTGAGAAGTATGATTTGTCATACTAATTTACCATAATCACTTTGGGGGGTGCACTTAAAACTGCAGTCTATATACTTAATAGAGTTCCAACCAAAGCAACAACAAAGACCCCATATGAATTGTGGACAGGTAAGAAACCTGGCTTAAGACATTTAAGGGTATGGGGATGTCCAGCTGAGGCAATGCCTTACAGGCCTAATGAGAAGAAATTAGATGAAAGAACAGTTGCTATTTTGTGGGATACTCTGAACGGTCACGGGGTTACATGATTTATAATTCCCAAAACAAAACATTTTTTGAGACGGGGAATGCCCGGGTCTTTGAGGATATTGAGGTTTGGAGGGAAGATAAGGAAAGAAACTGTCTTTGATGAGAACTGAGTTCTCGTTCCTAGTGTTGTTCTTGAACATGTGCAGGTTCTCGTACCTGATCTTGGTAAAAAAACAAAAGCTTGTACAAGACAATATTGTGCTTCCTCATAATATAGATCGATAGGCTCTGCCTGAAATTGATCATCGAGTTACTCTTCAACCTATTATTCCTGTGGAGCAACCTCAAGAACTGGTGCCCTTAAGAAGATCCATTCGAAAAAGAAGAAAGAAGAAACGCAATTTCAGATAACTATATTGTGTATGTTAATTAGCATATAGAAAACATTGACTTGGCAGAAGATGATCCAATCACCTTTTGTCAAGCCATTGAAAGCTCGAATGCTCGTAAATGGATAGATGCCATGGGTGAAGAAATTCAATCCAGGAAAGACAGTGACGTCTAGGATCTCGTTATTTTGCCAGAAAGTGTGAAACCAATTTGTTGTAAATGGGTTTTTAAAACCAAATGGGATTCACAAGGCAATGTGGAGAGATATAAAGCGCGTATAATCACTAAGGGATGCACTAAAAAAGAAGGCATTGACTACAAAGAGACTTTCTCTCCTATTTCTTCGAAAGACTCTTTTAGAATAATTATGGCACTAGTGGCACATTTTGATCTTGAGTTACATCAGATGGATGTCAAAACAGCTTTTCTCAATGGGAACATTGATGAGACAATTTATATGGTACAACCTGAATGTCTGGAATCCAAAAAATTCTGAACACTTGGTTTGTGAACTTAAGGAATCCATCTATGGGCTCAAACAAGCCTCTCTTCAGTGGTAGTACAAATTTCACAATGTGATATTATCTTTTGGTTTTGATACAAATGTTTTGGATGATTGTGTGTATCACAAGTTCTGTAAAAATAAGTACATTTTTCTAGTACTTTATGTAGATAACATCTTGCTTGCAGGTAACGATATAGGTTTAATGCATGAAACTAAGAAATTTCTCTCGAAGCAATTTGAGGTGAAAGATCTTGGTGGAGTATCTTTTGTATTAGGAATCCAAATTCATCGAGATTGTTGTCGGGGACTTCTTGGATTCTCACAAAAGGGATACATCGAGAAGGTATTACAGCTATTTGGAAGCAAGATTGTAAACAACTTGATACTCCTGTGGCCAAAGGAGATAAGTTTCATCTCAAACAATATCCTATTAATGATTTTGAATCCAAGAAAATAGAAGGTATTCCTTATGCTTCAGTATTTGGAAGCCTTATGCATGCACAAGTCTGTACTCCTCCAGACCTTGCATTCATAGGTGGTATGTTGTGCAGATATTTGAGTAATCTGGGTCCTGCACATTAGATAGTAGCCAAGCGGGTCATGAGGTATTTGTAGAAAATAAAATATTACATGCTCACTTATAGAGAGTCAGACAAACTTGAGATCATTGGGTATTCAGATTCTGACTTAGGTGGATGTCAAGATAACATAAGATCTACATCAGGTTATATTTTTTTGCTATCTGAAGGGGCTGTATCATGGAAAAGTGTCAAATAGACACTCATTGCTCTTCAACTATGGAGGCAGAATTTGTAGCATGTTTTGAGGCATCAAATTAAGCTATTTGGTTACGTAATTTCATTACAAGACTGCGTAAATTATTTTGTGATAACAATGCTGCAGTCTACTATTCTAACAATATAGGAGCTCAACAAAATCTATGTATGTAGACCTCAAGTTTCTAGTTGTAAAAGAGCGAGTTCAGAATGGTATAATTATTATTGAGCTTATTGGGTTAGGCTCCATGCTTGTCGATCTGCTAACTAAAGCATTGACACCGAAGGTCTTTATAGAACATACTACCCATATGGATGTTATATCTTTAGATGGTGTCTAAGTACAGTGGGAGTATACATATATATTTATGCTCATACTTTATTTATTTATTATTGTTAATATGACAATAATTTTTCTACTATTTACTCATTGAGAATATGTTGTTGAGTTGTTCATTTCCTATTTATATGTTACAGTGATCTCATTTTTGTTGGACCAGTTGGAAAGAGGCATGCATGATAAACTCTATTTTTGGTACAAATATACACCGTAAGTTTTAATTATTAGTCCTTAAAAATATTTTATTTATTTATTAAACATAATTATTTAATTTATTTTATTTTGGGATAAAAGGAAAGAAGTCCACGGTGAAGAAGGGTAGCCCACAAGCAAGCCCAAGATTGGAGTTGTGCTGCCACCAAGAACAAGAAAAAAAGAAGGAAAAGAAGCTTTTCATCTTGTCCAAAGAAAAGAGTCACAATAGGAAAAGGAAAGCAAAGAAAGAATTCCAATTGGAATAGGGAAAGAAGAAATAAAAGAGGAAGCAGATCCAGCGTAGAAGGGAGAAAATAAAAGGAGTAAAACAGAGCAAAAAAAAAAAAAGGCTGAAGACGCGAAGCAGCAGCACAAAAACAAAAGCTGAAGGAGAAAAATCGCAGCAGAACAAATTGCAGCAGAATTTTAGAAGCAGCTGTTGGCAACATTAGGGAGCTACACAGCTACTAGAAGAAGCAGAAAAATAGCGCAGAAGCAAGAAAAATTCCAGCCAGCAGAAATTGGCAGAAATTAGCTGCTTCGGTTGAAGGAAAAAACAATGATCTTCTATAATAAATTTATTCTATTTTGGGAGATTTATTATATTGTTTATGTGATTACATATCTTGGAATGTTTCTTGGTTTGATGCAATTAATTCTTTGTGATTATTCTTGTTGAATAATTATGTGGGTTAATTGATACTTTAATCCATGCTTAATTCTTGTAGTCTAGAGTATGAGAGATATGTGATTTTTGCAAGTATATTGTGGGTTTTAGAATGGAATAGTTCGTACTAATTTTAGATGATTTATGTCATAGAATTGAATAGGCCGTGCTAATAGTTAGATGGATTATGTCATGCATTTAAGCAATATAATTCTTTAGTGAATCGAAACTTGTAGCCTAGATCACCACATAAAGGTATAATCTTTTCTCCTAAATAGAATTAAATCATTGTTATATAGGTTAGTGGTGGATTCAAGGTTCTGAATCATCTCTTTGGTTAAGCTCTTGTTATTTTTACTTAATTGATTTTATTTATTAGTTTTACTTAATTTATGAATAATTTTTAGATAATATAATTTGATTCTTCTTTTTATAAAATTAATTTAGGAAGATAATAATTTAAGTACTTAGACCTTTCTCTGTGGTTCGATACCCTGACACTTCCATATTATATTGATCTTGTGCGCTTACAAGTATTTGGTTAAAACTTTTTTAAAAAAATCTCGATCAAGTTTTTGGTGTCGTTGCCGGGGAAAGGTTGAATTAATTGCTTGTATTATTGTCTCCTAAATTTGTTAATATTTTTATTTTATTTATTTTGATTTTTTTACTCTAAAAAAAGGAAAAAATGTTGATTGTTTTCTTAGTTGTCTTCATTTTTTTATTTATTATTCTTTTTTTATAATATTCTTCCATTTAGTAATTTATTCTTCATTATTATCTGTAGTAAATTTTTTTCTTCATTCTTAAATTTGTTTATTAATACATGGTCATCATTCGCTCTCCGTTGATTTAAAAGTTTGACTTTGAGATAGAGCGTACACTTAAGGCACTTAGAGCACAAAGAGAAATCACTAACACTTGTGACATTAAAATGGCTGAAAATCCACAAGCATTAAGGGAGTACTTTACTCCCAATACTTATAACTCACCAATAGGTAATAGACTACTTGAAATTGAGGCTAATCACTTCGAAATCAAAGCTTCTACTATTCAAATGGTACCATCTTTTTATTGCCTTGATTCCAAAAATCCTTATAAGCATATTGATGAGTTTTTAAAAATTTGCTCAACTTTTAAACTGCCTAATGTTAGTGACGATGCTATTAGATTGCGCATTTTTCCTTTTTCTTTGAAGGACAAGGCTAAACATTGGTTACACATACATAAGTGAGTAGCTACATGGGCTGAGATGTCTAAGGAATTTCTAAAAAAAATTATTTTCCTATGGGTAAACTTACAAGGTTAATGAGAGAGCTCACAACTTTTTCCCAACAAAATAATGAACAATTTCATGAGAGTTGGGAGAGATTTAAAGAACTTCTTCGTAGTTGCCCTCACCATGAAGTCTCTAAATGGCAACAAATCCAAAGTTTTTATTCAGGACTAGATGAGAGAAATCGCCAAATGGTTGATTCCCCTTGTGGTGGTACCTTTCTTCATAAAATTACAGATGATGCGCAGGATTTATTTGAAAATTTGAGTGATAATTCACAACAATACGCCATATCCTCACGTATAGGCACATCTAGACAAATAGGAAATAGAGGAGGAATGTATGAAGTTACTCAAAATGTTGATCTTTCTTCAAAAGTTGATGCCTTATCTAAAAAGTTTGATCAACTATTAGCTTTGAATACATTGCCTACTAATTTCCCTAATGTGCAAAGTGTTTGTGCAATTTTCTCTAGCCCTTGTCATGTTATCTATGACTGTCCTAGTGCTTCACTATTTCCAGAATTTGTAGAGGAACAAGTCAATGCAACTCAAGGATTTCACAGGCAGAACGACCCATACTCAAACACGTACAATACAGGCTGGAGAAATCATCCTAATTTCTCTTAGAGGCAACAAGGAGGGGAAAGTCAATTGGGCCAGCGACAATATCAACGAAACAAACAATCTGGTATGACTACTCCCCCTAGTTTTCAATCTCAAAGGTATGTACCTTCTGACCCTCCTCAAAGTGGAAACCTTATGTTTGAAGAAAAACTCTTATCTGCTTTGAAAGGCCTAGAAGCTATGACACAAATTGTAAACTCACACACTCAATCTATTGCTAGGTTAGAAACTCAAATAGGACAACTAGCTAATGCAATAAGCAGAAGAGATGATGGTAAGCTTCCTAGTCATCTAATAGAGAACCCTTGAGCTAATTATCATGAACTAGCTAAAGCTGTAATCACTCTTAGAAATGGGAAGTTGGTAGATAATAAAGTAGGGGAACCTATTAAAGATGATAAGTTTAATGAAAACGAAACCGAGGGAATTGATATGAGGACTAAAATTGAGAGAAAGATAGAGAAGGAACTAGCTTCTTTTTCTAATTCTAAAACTCTATAATCATCTCCTACCGCTTCATATAACCCAAAGGTTACTTATTCACAAGCTTTATTGCCACCCCCACATCTTAGAAAAGATAATAAAAGATAAGATATTTTAGAAACTCTCAAACAAGTAAAAATTAATCTTCCACTTTTAGAGGTTATAAAGTAAATCCCATCCTATGTAAAATTTCTTAAAAACATGTGTACTTTTAAAAGAAAATCTAAAAGCAATGTCTCTAAGAAAATCTTCCTAACTGAACAGGTGAGCTCCATTCTGCAATATAACACTCTACCTAAATATAAAGATCCTGGTGTCCATACTATCTCATGTCTTATTAGTAATTATAAAATAGATAGGGCGCTCCTAGATTTAGATTCTAGTGTTAATTTGCTTACATACACTGTTTAAGAAGAGTTGGGATTGGGAGAATTGCAACCAGCTGATATGACCTTGCAATTAGTTGATAGGCCTATCAAGGTATCTAGGGGAGAATAGATGATGTTCTAGTTCAAATTGATAAATGTGTCTTCCCTGTAGACTTTGTAGTCCGAGATATGGAACCTGGTAGATCTTCTAAAAACTATACCCCCGTTATTCTAGGTCGTCCTTTCTTGGCTGTTGCTGATGCCACTATTAATTGTAGAACTGGGTTTATGGATGTCTCTGTAATGAATATGAGGGTTAGATTAAATATCTTTAAAACATCTTTACAACCTCTATAGAAGATAATTCTAATTGCTATTTGGTAGATGTAAATGATGAATTAATTGAAGAAACTCTACCTGTAATGTGTTCAAAAGAATATATTTTTATTGAGAAAGAAAACCTAATGTATTATGAGGATGCTAATATTAACCTTGCTTGCATTGCTCCATTAGAAAATCTTCGTGCATTTTGAATCATGAGCTTAATATGAGTGAAATAGATTCAGGCTGAAAGGAAAAGATTTAAGGAGTCTGGCTGAAAATTTTAAATTTAGCGCTTTTAGGGAGGCAACCCAAAATTTTATTTTGTTTATTTACTTAATTATCTGTTTATTTATTATTTATTTTATTATGCCACTTGATCGGTAGAAAGGTATGAAATGTTTGTTTTGTAGGGTAATAAAATAACTTATCATTATTATGGAGATTACAGAGAGTGTTTACCACTCTTGCAGACATGCATTAATATTGCTTCTTTTACCCGGTTGTGTTGTTCTTTTCTTTGTCTCTTATTTACTCCTGACATTTATCACATTGTGGACAATGTAGGGTCTAGGTGTGGGGGAGAATATGCTTTCGTTCTGATGTTAATTATTTTTTTTATTATTTTTTGTTTCTCTCGTCTTTATTGTTCAATTTTTGCTGAGTTTTTTATTATTTTATTTATTTTTCTACATTATTTTTAAAAAATACCAAAAATATGATTTCACTTAAAGAATGATTCTTTTTCAAGTTCCTTTTACAAATGCCTTAAATAAGTTGAGAAAAGTACTTGTTTTTTTGTTTTTAATTAGGGTGATGGGCTTATGTTCTATATCTGTTATAACTCTTGCATGACTTACACTTAAGCACATGGTTATTGTAAGTGTTTAATAAATCCTTTACATTATTTTTGAGTTGCATAAAGTTGATGAATCTCTTCACTACATTCTAGAACTTACTTAAGTACTTCTTGAGGCGAAATAGAAAGGTTTTCCTTATTTGACTCAGAGATGACGGTCATAGGCCTTCTTTGAATCGTTTGTGCCTTTCAAGCTTAAGATCTCATGATTTTTACCCTAGTAACCTCTTGAGCCTTACATGTTATTTTCTTTCTTTAAACTACTTAAATATTAATCCTTAAGCTTGTAAAGAGCTTAATGCAAACTTCTAACTTGTGCTTCAATGGTGGGTTATTATTTTTGGTGTTATGGAAAGAGAAGAAGTTATTTTGACAAAAGGGAGAAGAAAAAGAAAAAAATATGACTTGTTTTGCTGAAAAGTATAAATCTATTCAGCTAAAAAAAAAGAAAGAAAAAATGAAAGAAAAGTTAGATACATGATTTGTACAAGGCATAAGATGCAAAGAAGAAAAAGAATTCAAGAGGCCCGAATTTGTAAATGTAAGAAAAAGAATGGCCTTAAATGATGAAATTTTGAGAAAAGAAGATGGTAGTTGGTGAATATTTTAATTGAAATGAAAAAGGAGGAGCAAAAAACAAAGGTAGAAAGTTTATCGAAATTTTAAAAGTATCTATATTTTTTCTACAAGCTCTCTTTTCTTTGAATTTCAACTCCTTATCTTTGTTTGATAACCAACACCCTAATGTTACGTTACATGCTTTAAAGTCCTTCCTGATCTGAGTTGAATTTGAGAATCCTTGATTAGTTGAGAGAAGGTACAAAGAGTGAGCCTATGGAATGAACTCTTGTGGAGATTTATCTTCTATGTGTAATTTGGAAATTTTGTTTAGTATTTATTTTATACTCTCTGATGACCACGAGCACACCTTACACAAGTCTTGTGTTAGTTATCGGAGATAATTGAATAGTTGTTTGATACTTGAGTTTGAAAATAAGAGGAAGAGTACTTGTCTTGATAAGTTTGAGATATTGATTAATGGTACTTAATTTGGGTTATTCTCTATCTTTTCTAAAGTTTGTTGTTTATTTGACTTTGTGGGTACGTCGTCTGCAAACCCGCACGCGACCATACTCGTCCACTACGGGTAACTTAGGGGTTTAAAGGGCTTGTTGCACATGTTAAGTTCAATCGTGGGTCCTACGAAAGTGGCGAGTTAGTTTTTTTTTTGGTATTTTATTTATTTATTTTTTGCTTGAGGACTAGCAAAACTTAGGTGTAGGGGAGTTGATAAACTCCATTTTTGGTACAAATAAACACTTTAAGTTTTAATTATTAGTCCTTAAAAATATTTTATCTATTTATTAAACATAATTATTTAATTTATTTTATTATGGGATAAAGGGAAAGAAGCCCACGGTTAAGAAGGGCAACCCACAAGCAAGCCCAAGATCGGAGTTGGGCTGCTACCAAGAACAAGAAAAAAGAAGGAAAAGAAGCTATTCATGCAAAGAAAAGAGTCACAATAGGAGAAGGAAAGCAAAGAAAGAATTCCAATTGGAATAGGAAAATAAGAAATAAAGAGGAAGCAGCTGCAGCGTAGAAGGCAAAAAATAATATGAGTAAAAAAGAGCAAAAAAAAAAAAGGTGAAGACGCGAAGGAACAACACAAAAACAAAAGCTGAAGGAGAAAAATCGCAGCTGAAGCAGCAGGAGGAATTGCAGCAGGACTTTAGAAGCAGCTGCTGGCAACATTAGGGAGCTGCACAGTGGCTAGAAGAAGCAGAAAAATTCCAGCAAGCAAAAATTGGCGGAAATTAGCTGCTTCGGTTGAAGGAAAAAGCAATGATCTTCTATAATAAATTGGTTCCTTCTTTCCCTTTAGCCATGAACTAATTTTATTTTTAGAATCTTGACGAAACCCTAGCTATGTGACTTTGATTTATTCTATTTTGGGAGATTTATTATATTGTTTATGTGATTACATATCTTGGAATGTTTCTTGGTTTGATGCAATTAATTCTTTGTGATTATTCTTGTTGAATAATTATGTGGGTTATTTGATACTTTAATCCATGCTTAATTCTTGTAGTCTTGAGTATGAGATATGTGATTTTTGCAAGTATATTGTGGGTTTTAGAATTGAATAGTTCGTACTAATTTTAGATGATTTATGTCATGGAATTGAATAGGCCATGCTAATGGTTAGATGGATTATGTCATGCATTTAAGCAATATAATTCTTTAGTGAATCGAAACTTGTAGCCTAGATCACCACATAAAGGTATAATCTTTTCTCCTAAATAAAATTAAATCATTGTTATATAGGTTAGTGGTGGATTCAAGGTTCTGAATCATCTCTTTGGTTAAACTCTTATTATTTTTATTTAATTGATTTTATTTATTAGTTTTACTTAATTTATGAATAATTTTTAGATAATATAATTTGATTCTTCTTTTTATAAAATTAATTTAGGAACAGAATAATTTAAGTAATTAAGCCTTTCTCTGTGGTTCGATACCCTGATACTTCCATATTACATTGATCTTGTGCACTTGCAAGTATTGGGTTAAAACTTTGTTATAAAAATCCAGATCAATGCATAGATTACATTCACATGTAATTTCCATGCTACACATCCACACTCAACTCAGGTCGTTTAGTTGAATTAATACATGTGGCCAGTGATGGGTTTAACTGTTCTTTTAATGCAGTGAAAGTCACTTTGATCCGTGTATTAATGAAATTAATGGACAGATTTTGTTTAAGATGACAATTAAATTGTGCTAGCTACTACAGTTAACATAATTGTTTGGACAAGTGCATACATGAATATTAGTCCAAGTGGGAGATTGTTAGATCGTTGGACTTAATTCATGTGCACACGTATTTATATAGCATACGGACATGTAGACGTACATGTATTGCTTAATTTAATTATGTTCTTTGTTATTATATATAATTTGAGGCTCAATTAAGGTAATCTATATTTATATAAGTGGGCCTGTCATCTTAATAAAAGTATGGGTCTCTTTATAAATGTGTAGAAACCTAAGAGTTGTATTACAAAATTATGATGGGCTGTTTAACAAATACATCTATATATTAGGGTTACGGTCCCTGATTTCACGTATGCTTTAGACCATTAGCCTCCTCTAAAAGTTCCCATCTCTTTGAGAAAAATGGTTGCGTATGTAACAATCAGAAAATTCAAACCCGATGTTCAATCTCTCAATCGCCATGAATTAAGATACATGTTTTGATACTCTATTCTAAATAATCTGTTGAGTAAGGTTTAATTCTTGGAATTTATTTATTTAGTTACATGAGGAAAATGCTTTAGTGTAGCATGAGTGACATTTCTTGAGAAATTTAGAGTAGCAGCTTATGAGGGATTATGACAATATTTTTAAGCAGGAGGAGTTATTTTGGTCTCAAAAGGCAATGACTAATTGGTGGGGGAAGGTGAGAATAACACAAAATTTTTCCATGCTCATGCTCTATCTCACGAAGGAAGTCCAAGGTGGTACGTGTGAAGGATGCTAGGGCGAGTGATTGATGATGCAGAGGTGTTAAAAGCAATAACAAGGTAATTTTTCCAATATCTCTACATGCATGAACTAGTAAGTCCATGTGAGCTAAATTATGTAATTTTCCTTTGCTTGTTGGAGTTTATATTGCTTTATTGAACCAACCAGTGAATAGGGAGGAGGTTCATGTGGCCTTCTTCAACATGTGAGCTAATAAAGCTCTCGGCGCAAATGGTTTACCCCCGTTTTTTCTTTCACAAAAATTGGGACTTCGTTGGGGATAGTGTGTCATTTTATTATATTTGTTCAAGGTAGGAGCGTGAAACGCAGTACTAAGATTCTTGCTAATATAATTAAATCTCTTATGACTAAACTGGTAGGAGAAGAACAAAGTAGTATTAGTATAGGGAGGCAAGGTGTGGATAATATTGTAATTGTACAAGAAATTATTCATACTATGCAGATTAAAACTGGTAAGAGTGGTTTAATGGCTGTCAAGTTGGTCCTTGAGGAGGTTTATGACAGTATTGATTGGGGGTTTTTGTGGGTTGTGATGCAGATTGTAGGCATGGAGGAAAAGTTTATTGATGTAATTATATTATGAGTGTCCTCAGCTTCCCTGTATATTTTTTGGAATGGGGAGAAGTTGGAGTCCTTTACATAATAATGAGGCCTTAGACAAGGCGTCTACTTTCTCTGTATCTCTTCTTCTTGTGCATACAGGTACCGAGTCAATGGATTAAACACGCATTTGAAAGAAGGAGTTTGAAACCAGTGATTTGTTAAGAGGTGGACCACATTATCACATGTTTTTTTCTGCGCATGAAGTCGGATTCACAGGCCACAATGATGGAGAATATACTTAGTGAGTTTTGTGCATGCTCTTGACAAAATAGATGTTAGTAAATCCAAGCTCTTTTTCTCCAAGAATGTGGGAGGGATATTTGCACGGGTTATTAATGAAAAATGGGGAATGACCCTGAGATCAGATTTGGGTCGGTATCTTAGGGTTTCAATTTTTCATGACAGAGTTACTAAGTGTTAAGTGTCAAAATAATATGTTTTAAACCTTTATACTTAGTCTTTTAATATTATTTTGGATTAGATTAGTGTGGAATCTACTCATTTTGTGTTATTTGGCATTTTTAGGTACTGGGAATCAAAATAAGTGAATTTCATAGCTTAAAGATGCAAAGAAGAGAAAAAGTGCAATTCGGAGTTTTGCACAGAATGTCGTACACATTGCACAAGAAGTTGTGTACAACTTTTAGAATTGTGTTTTTCCTGCACAATGCAGGATGTTGCACACTCTGTGCAGTAAGGTGTGTAAGTTGGAAGTAAATTAAATTCTGGGCAAGAATTAGGGTTTTTGAAGGCTTATTTTAAGGAAACTTAAGAGAAACTGATATGACCCGGGATGCACAAGAGATGGTGGACTTGTTCCAAAGGCCGGTCACAAGAGCAATGGCAAAGAGGAAGGAAGAAGAACACAAAGGGATGGCGGTGATATTTGAGAAGATGCTCCAAAACTTCACTTGGCATGCACTAGAGAAGCGAGGAGAGGACTTTTAGTGGAGCTGAAAGCTTCTTATTGTCTAAAGTGGAAATGGAGGAATATAAGGAAGCAAGCTTGGGAGATTTTATAGCTTCAAAATTAAAGGTTTTCTGGACACTACCACAGATGGTAGGGTAGGATACACCTTACAATCCTCGGTAGGATTTTGCCCGTGGTGGAAGAAAGTTCACTGGACCTACTGCTGACGGGATTTAACCTAATAAGTGGATTTTTCACCTGTAGGGTTCTGGACAAGTGGAGTTTGAGGGATTTAACCTACCGTGGATGGTAGGACGGGACCTACGGTCATCGGTAGGTCATGGCTTGTGGGATTTAGGGGAAGTTTTTAACTTCTTGACTCTTCAATTTGGTTGTAAACTTAATTTGACTTATACTTAAGTAGACTAAGCACCCTTTTAACTCTTTTAAGCTAGTTTAAGGCCTAGGGTTGGATGTTAATTGTGTAGCACACTATATATACTCCTGTTCGCAGCCATTTTGGCCAACTTAGATATATGAGAAATATATATATATATAGAGAGAGAGAGAGAGAGAGAGAGAGAGAGAGAGAGAGAGAGAGAGAGAGAGAGAGAGAGAGAGAGAGAGAGAGAGAGAGAGAGAGAGAGAGAAGAACTATGTTTCTTTGAGTTTCATCATCTTCCTTGTATAATTAAGGGTTTCCATTGTACAATTCAAGGCAAGGAATTTCTTGAATCTCTAATTCAAGAGTCGTAGTCTAATTTCCAAATCCTAACTCTTCCTTGAGGTGCCAACTTTCATAGTTTGTGTTGCTTGGAAATTTAGGTCCTTCTTGAGAGTTTGGAGAATAGGTGAGACTTCCATAAGTCTTGTTGATTCTCCCTCAAACATAAGAAGGTTTAATTGTTTCTTTCATAGTTATTTTAATCGCAACTTGTTCTTTGTTCTTCAATTTTCTCTAAAAACAAGCAACCAAGGAATCCTCTAGAAGAGAGTTAATCTTGGGAGCAAGTGATCCTCAAGGAAGGCTAAGGAATATCATATCAGAAAAATTAAAAATCATCTTGAGACGTCTTGGGTACAAAAGTTGAGGGCTTCCGGCACCAAAGAAGGACAGAATTACGAAGAGAAGATCAAGATTTCACTTCTTAATCATGAGTTTTTCTCTTCCAACTCCATCTTTCTTTGTTTTTTACTATGTTAGAGAGTAAACTCTTCTAGTTAGCTAAGCCATAGATTGATTTATGTTCTTATGGAATTTTGAGATCTTTTATGTTAAAGCTACGTTCTTTAATGTTCTTCTTTATTGATTATGAGTATTTATGCAATTTCTAATATTTTCTTAATGATTCTGTTGAATTAATTAAGCTTGATCATCCTAATTAGTTCGCATAGTTAAAATTGCTAGGGTTTTAATTTATAATTAATTACCTATATGTACCCACTATTGATTTTAGGAAGGTTGTAGCTATTGGCTTGATTAAATCAATAGAGAATTGTATAATTCAAATAAAATATGATTGAAGCTAGTTGTTGTGCGCAATTTGACATTAATGATGCCTTATGTTGTTAAGCAATCTATTCGTTAAGTCAATACACGCCCATTGGTTGGATTATTAAATAGGTTAGTGGTTAATTTGTGGTGCTGAATAGAACTAACCTAATCTTGTAAGGATAGGGGTTCGTGGCACTATTCAGAATCCTAAAATCAATTGCTCATCAATAAATTACAATCAGTGCTAGTTTCCATAAAACATAATCAATTGCATGGGCCTTACTAACGCCTTTTCCCTTAATTATCTTAAGGGTTTATTTTGATTTCTTAGTTAATTTTAGCTTATTTTAGTTCGTTATTTATTTTATTGAAAAACTCAAATAATTTTCCCACTAAAACTGTTACTTTGAGATTAGTAGATTATGTTTTGGGATTAAATTGAGTCTCTGTAGGATTGACCCTTGCTTGTCCTAACTTTACTTTTAGGAAGAGTGTAGGATTTAATTTGCCATGCCTACGACAGCACACTTTACTAAGAAAACGTACGGCGGGGTGATAACTAAAGTGAGGAAGAGACTTGCGGGATGGAAGCATAAGGTTTCATCTAAGGCAGTTGGCAGTCTCTTAATCTGTACTATGACTGCTACTTTCCCCAATGTAGTATGCCGTCTACAAAATTGTCTTTGTCTATAATTGAGGAATTGGAGAAGATTAATATATATTTTTTATTTTAAATTTATTTTTTATGATTAGCAAGGGATGAGAGACCCAACATTCTATAAAAAAAATCCATAAAATTGAAAAGGTTATCTGGGGGGAAAAGGCAAGTCCCCCTTCACCAAAGGTCTGCATCTTTGTAATTCGGGAAGGACTCGTTGCTCACACAATCCTATCCTGGCGCAGGTGTCTTGTTCAGCAGGTTTGAAGAACTTTCTTTGATTTAGGTCCCAATGTCCGATGAGCTTGGTGATTTTATGATTTCAAACTTTTAGAATACAACGGCTTTTTTTGTGTTTGATTTTTGGTATGTAATTTTTGTATCTCCTGTTGGTGAGTTTTAAGCTAGTTACGGGCTTGGTATTTTGGCTTCGTTGAGTTGGGTTGCTTTCATTCGTAGGATAGGTCCAGTTGGGGCTTTTTAAGGGATGAGAGAGGTGGCATCTCTATGTTTAGCTTACAACTTATAGACTAGTGCACCTGGTTGACTCTAATTAGAGTTGGGCTATTGGATAGACTTTTTTCTTTGAATGTTCCAACTCATGTTTCAGTTAATCAAGTAAATGAGTATAATTGGTCCAATACATTCTAAATGGAACCTAACTAAAGGACATATCACATGCTCTCTTGATCATGCTAATTACATGGACACAAGTAAGAACTAGCAAGGGCCTTTACCATAGAATTCAACACACACAACGAAGAGAAATTTCGAGTACTAATAGCCTTTGGTTGTGTATTAATTCTATGGCATACACTCTTTCAAAAATACAATTGAGTCAATAGATAAGGTAAGTTATATGGTTTTCCCCTAAGGTATGGCAACTTGATATTCAAACTTACTCAAAGAAATTCATATGAAGAAATTAGAAGACATGCATTTCTTCATTAATTGTATGCATAATAAGTGTACTTAAAAGTTAAATGATCATTTACGTCTTTAGTAAGGATAGGCGGTGAATTTCTTCCATATAACATAATTAAGATTATAGTTTCATGAACTTCTGTAATATGAAATTTTATGTTGGAGTTAGTTCTTAAAAGTATCTATTCATGCCTTTACCTTTATGAAATCTTATAAAAGTTTAATCCAAGTTTACCTTCAGAAGATATCCTGAATTTTGTGCTCAAATATTTAAGCAACCATATAATAACAACACACTTTATTAAAAACACACAAATAACAGATGGTGATAGATGTTTTGAAAGACTCACAACTTAGAAAATGTTTAAAGAAAAACATGAATAAATTAGTATGCAACTAATGTGCAAGAATTAGAAGGTACTTTAGAAGAGAAGTGAGGAAAAACATTAAGTAGACCTACCTTTATAAGGAAAGATAAATTAGAAGAAAGTATAATCGACTATTGTAGAATTGGCTAACCTAAATCTACCCTTAATTGTCTACGAACTACTCCTAACTGCTGCTCTATTACCCTAATAGCAGAATAAACATATTAATAGGGAAAACTTACATCAATATATAGTTAAAATAGGATTAAAACTGCTCCAGCTGGGACCTACTACTCACAGTAGGACAGGCCTTACCGCCCACGGTAGGGTTCTGCCCAAAACATCCATTTTTGCCATCAGGACCTACCGTCAACGGTAGGGGTAGCCTACTGTCACTGGTAGGTTTCTGTCCAAGAATTACTTTGTGGCTCCGGGACCTACCGTTGACAGTAGGTCGGACTACCTCAAGTAGGAGGTCAGCTTCATTGATGCTGTTGGTCGTTTTCGCTCCATTTTAGTTTCCTTTCGTCGTTTTATCTTTTTAAAAGGACCAAAAACAAGAATAAAGGGTATTTAGTCTAAAATTTTTTCGTACATATTAAAAACACCACAAAATGATGAAAATACATATAAATGTAGACGATGAAGCATATATAAAAATGCTGTAATCATTTCTAGTGGCATTGCTGAAGTTGCTTGTGGTGTTTGTCCATGAGAAGTGCCTACCCTATGGCCTTGGGTTCTGGAGGCTTGAGCCCAATGTGCAATATGAATGTCATGAGTTTCATTAGCCACATCAGAAGGGGGAGGCTGACCTCCTATTCTAGTTGTCTTTACTCACAAATATTTAGCCATCTAAGCATACGTTTGTATGCAATCAGCATATCATCAACATAAAGCAAATAAACAGCATTATCAACATCATCACCACAAAAATACAGGCAACTATCATAGTTGCTCTTAACAAAACCAGCTTTAAGCATAAAAGAATCAAACATCTTATACGACTGTCGTGGTGACTGCTTAAGTCTGTGCAAGGACTTCTTCAAGAGACATACCATATGTTCCTTACTTTTTACCTCAAAACTGGGTGGTTGATGCATATAAATGGTTTCTTCAAGTTCACCATGCAAAAAGGCAGTTTTAACATCTAATTGTTGAAGCTCAAGATTAAAGAAGGCAACAATAGCAAGCATGATCCTAATCGTTTTGTATTTAACGACGGGAGAAAAAATTTCATTAAAATCGATACCTTCAACTTGAGAAAATCTCTTACAACCAATCTAGCCTTAAACCGTGAAGGCACATTAGCAGATTCAGCTTCTTTAATTATAAAAATCCATTTACAGTCAATCAATTTTTGTTTTGGTGGTCTAGGAACAAGCACTCAAGTTTCATTCTTATGCAAAGAAGACATTTCCTCATTCATAGCATGCATCCACAGAGAGAAATTAGGACTCTTTAAAACATCAGAAAAATACATAGGTTCTTTCTCCTCGACATAAGATGCAGCAGCAAAAGCATAAGAGACAATATATGGATAACCGTATCTAACGGGTTCTCTAGACACTCTTCTAGCCCTATCCCTAGACAGCTGGTAGTCTTTAAGGGCTTGTGCTTGTGCCTTATGTTCATATCTTGTGCTATACTTATCCCATTCAAATGACATTTGAGCTTAAATTCATCCTCATCGAGCTACACTTCTTTCTAGACTAAGTTAACTCAATTTGGAGTTGTATTTTGTGAGTTATCGTGATTTTAATCACAAGGTGTTAGTGATCCCTGTTTCTTGTGAAAATTTTGTTAGTACTCTCTCTTCATTGTTTAGCCTAGTTTTGTTTTGATTGGTTATTTTTGGATCCTAATTTCTTTCTTTCTGTGTTTATACTTCTTTTTTTGAATAAATTGATTTCCATTGGCTGTAATTGCTCTTGTTTTTTTTTTTAAACGTTCGCACTACAAGTGTTTGATGGAACTCCTCTTTGAACTTCTTTAACTACTAAACTAAGTGTTTAATTAGAATTCGTCTTTGGTTGATTGCATTCGGTGATTATGGGGAAGGAATTTTGAAGATACAAAGAACTCTTGTGAGGTGAGAGTTTGGAAAAAGGTAAGAAGGTGAGCTTATTGTTATAAAAAGCCATAAAAGAGTTAAACATGAGAGAACCGAATGTTCATCAAAATAGTGTATACACTTAGGGAGTGATTGTGAGGTCCTTCTTCTGTTATTTTGTTGTTAATTTGCAGGTTTATCTATGTTTAGGGACATCCAAATACCCACTCATCATAATAGAGGAACTAGTGGAAGTCCTCATTCTAATTTGGAGCCAATGAAGGTTATCATGCAAGAGCTTCAACACATGAGAAAAGACACATCGGATATGAGAGGGAAAATAACCAATCTATCTATGGAGTATGGAGATCAAAACAACATGAAAGTGCATGTCACTTCTCATACTCAATGGGGATACAGTAACTTCTCTCCTTATGTTAAATTTTATGGGCATAATTCGTATGATTGCTATGAGGGCAATATAGATGGGAGGTTCCATAAAAGAAGAGATGATTATAAGAGATATTATGATATTTATTACCATGGAGGGTGTAGATATGGAAGAACTTCTCAAAATTTTGGGAACTACATGAAGACCTCATGAGGAATTTCAAAGAAATAAAGCATGGCATGAAGATAACCTTGGAGTTGAGGAAGATGCTTTGAGCTTTGTTACAATAAATCTTTGACTACACAAGCTGTTGAAGAGGACTCAAGAATCCAAAATGAGAATATTTTTATACCAAATGTAAGTTGGAAGGTAGACTTTCTAATCTCATGATAGATATTAGCAGTTACACTAATGTGGCTAGCACTTATCTTGTAGATAAATTAAAGTTACCTACAACTAAACATCCTAGTCCCTACAATTTGCAATTGTTGAATGGTAGTGGCGAAATTAAGGTGGTGAGGCAAGTGAAAGTGTCTATGACTATAGGGACATACAATGATGAAGTGGTATGTGATGTAGTGCCTATGCAAACTTGCCACTTAATGTTGGGTCGCCCTTGGCAAGGTGATAGAAAAACCATTTATCATGAGAATAAGAACACTTATACATTTTTAAAGGATGGAAGATCCTACACCATGAATCCTTTATCTCTTCAACAAGTTCGTGAAGAGCAAAGAAAATGAGAGTAGAGGATGAGATGAAGGAAAAGAGTATAAGTGAGGACAAAAGAAAAAAGGGACAACATGTGAGTGAAGAAAAATCAAGAGAGGAAAAAGTGAAGAGTGACAAGAACGTGAGTGATCAAAAGAAAGAGAGTTCTAAGGAAAAGAAAAGAAGAATGGAACAGGACAGTTTCAATGAAGAAATTGGTTCCATTTCTACTTCATTGGAAGAATATGAATGTATAAATAGTGATGTGAGCACAAACAGAAATGAGGGAAAATCTAAAGAGATTGAGGGCTTGATTGAAAATCATGAGAGTTTAAAAGAAGGACAAGTGGAAGGAAAGAAATATGAGATTGAAAAGAGTGAGGAAACAGAAGAAGAGCTAAGCTCAATTCTTTTTCAGGGAGATAAAAGAGAGGAAGTGAAAAAGAGCTGTTGTAACATTAGTTCACCATTAAACTCACTTTCGAGTGAGGAGGTGCGCTTTTTACTAATTCCAATAGCCATTTCCTTGCTTGTTTTTCTCCATGAGTGCAGAAATTTGAAGCTCAAAAGATGGAAAATGAAGGAAGTGTTTGCTACAAGCTCTACAAAACCATAAGCTTTCTTCGCTCCTCATATGTCTTGCTCTTAGATTTCATAATCAATGAATCTAATAGTTGTTCTTTTTCTATCTTTTGTGATAGGATTCAATCTCAATCCTTCAACTTCTTAACTACATCTTGTGGAACAAATTCAAATCTTGGGATGAAAGCTAAAGGAGAAGGCATAGGAAAGAAGCTTAGTATTGGCTATGAAGACATTTCAATAAGCCTTTCTTTAAACCCCTTTCTTTTATGCATGAGTTATCTTTTAAGGAATTAAAGTTGTTCTTAGAATTGTATGCTTCTTATATGACTCTAGTTGGAAATTTGATGGTTAATCCATTTACTTGTAAAGTAGTTCTTGATGTTTCTCGCATGTTTAAGTTCTCTTCTTTATGTACTTATCTTAAGAAACAACTTTTGGATAGTGTTGTTAGAATTAAACTATCTTACCATGACATTAAGTTGTTACATGATAATTTTTTCTTTGATCATATTGTTGCTAATTTCTCATCTTCTTATGCATCTAAATGGAGTAAGATTCTTATCTTCCTTAGATCTTTTGTTGACAGTGGTTATGTTAGGAGAGTTAGTTTGTTATCTTGTTCTTTATGTGATGATCTTCATATTGAGTACATGGGAAAGTTTGTTAAAGAATGTGGTTATTTGCCATCTCTTCTTGATATTTTTGTGAAGAATCGTGAAGCTTTTATTCTTCTTAACCAATTTTTGCTTTATGTGGGTGACTATATTCAAATTCCTTCTGATAAACATGAGCCTTTGATTGTTGATGAAACTGGGACAACATTGTTGTTAGGAAGCTTCCATGGGTTTCAGTTCTACCATTTTCATTTCAAGGAATTCGCGTAGTTGATATTCTACGGAAAGAAAATGAATGACAGTTTAAAGTGTTTAAAGCTTATCTTTGTGATATTTTGAAAACTGCTTTTGAAACTAGTGCTTTTGAACTCACTTTGAAGAATCTTGATGGGAAAAATCTTGTCTATTCTATTGCCTTTATTGACCTTCTTTTGAAAGGTGATGTTTTATTTCTTATTTCAAGACATAGGTTGTTTTGTCAAACCTTCGAAACAATTCTTTGGTGGTACATTGCTTTCTTATCTGACCTTCACAGAGCTTTTGGACGAGTTTATTTTAAGAAAGAATTCAAAGTTCTTTATCTTTTGATGATAAAACAAGGTTGTTATTTGTTGAATGATTTCTTGGAACTATCTCGGAAGAACTTGATTAAAAACTTCTTATTTTACCATCGTCCTTTCAAAGAAATCTTTTGGAAACATGATTTAACCAAAGAAAAAGATAGCATTTCTAAGGAATTTTATGAAATTTATTGGTGGATTAGAAGTGTTAGTCTTGAATTTCACTGTTTAGAGCTTTTGAATAAAGAATGGAGAAGATGTTTGAAGTTTCTTTGAAAAGGAAAAGAGAAAGAATTTGGTATCTTTATTTGCCATTTGAAGAGTAGTTTTTGAAATTTTGTATAGCAAATGAAGTGCGAAATGATGTTAAAATTTTCAATGCCTATTCTTTGATTTTCAAAACAAAATTTCAAGTTAAAATGTCTATGCTCTTGAAAGTCTTGTGAATAAAACTTCTTGGCTTCTTCAATGTATTACTAGAGTTTTGAAAATATATTTATCAAGAATCCATGAAGGAAATTTGAGAAGTCTTGAGGATATAAGCTTGTACTACTATATTCCTTTTAAAGAATGTCACTTTGTAAGAATCTTTCCTTGTGAATCCTTAAACTTTTTAACGAGAAATTCCATTGATCCTTTGTTTACTCATTTCTATGATGTTCAATCAGTTGCTTGGATCGTTGGAAACTATAAATATGTTTTTATCTTGAGGAATCCTAAGCATTCTAGTTTCTTCTTTTATTCTACGAGATTTAATGATAATGTTAGCTTTGAGTTTCATAGCCCTTCTAAAGACGTTCTAGAGTCCTAACTTGTTTTGTTGATAGATGGTTACTAGATTTACTTATTTAACTCTTAGCAATGATTAGATTGTTTAGTTCCACCGAATGTTGCCCTCCTTTTGTAGATATTTGAAAGATAAGATTTGAGGATTAATCTTTTTAATAGAGGGGATAAGATATGAATCTGGATGATCAAGAGGCTAAGGAATTATTTCAAGGACCAACCACTTGGGCAAGATCAAAGAGGATCAAAGGACATGAGAATGGAATGGCAAAGGAGTGGTGGAATTTATTGAAGAATTCATGAAGGAAGGATTAAAGTTCAAGATGGAAGGCTAAGAAGATATCGATAAACCTCCAAAATTGCTTATGAATCATATCCTAAGAAAGGAGCAACCAATGGAGCAAGTAGGAGGAAGGAATAAAGATTTAAGATCTCTTGGAAACAGGACCTACCGTCGACGATAGGCCCTGTACCTACCATCCATGACAAGATTCTAGAAAAAGCAGGTTGAAGGGTCAGCAACCTAGCACCGATGGCAGGTTCACCCTACCGTTTGTGTTATGGTACTGAATTATTTAAATACATTATAAAGGGCGGGAATTGCTATTTTAATTCAATTTACAGCTTTTAATTAAGTCTCTAATGGGTCTTTAGTTGACCCATGACCATGTTTAGGTTAGTGTTTAGCCTAGTTTCCATAAATACCCTTTATAGCCTAATTTTAAGACTAATTGATGATGTTGAAGATGAATGATATATGAAATTTGAGAGATTTCTCTTAGGGGTCTTAAGTTTTCTAGCTTTCTCCTAACTTCATCTATGGTTTGGTCATTCCTTAAATTAATTATATTGAACACTTGGGAAGATCCAAGGGTTCTCAATTTGATCTTAATTCCTACTCTTTCATATTACATCCTTGTAATTGTCCTAGAACAAGGTCTTCTTCACAAGAGACTAATTAGATGATTGGTAAACAATCCCACTGCTGAATTCGCTTGTGAAGGAAAGAATATCCAACACAGATTGAAGAGCTCCATAGATTGGCTAGGGGTCGCTTATGGATGTGGAGTATTCAAGCCCTTTTGAAGACAAAAGGTCCTTGAAGGTTTGATTGGAGGCTTTTGATCTTCGTACAACAAGATTCATATCACTTGTCCTACTCCAAGCTCGACCTCGAAGTGTATAAATCGAACTCTTATCTATACTCTTCAACACTTTTGCTACCCTTATCTAAGAGTCATCAATTTGTCGTGAAGCTCCCTATAATAATGCTTAGGTACAAATGTTTCTCTTATAAGATCTTCAATTCAGCCAAAGATCCAACCTGTTACCTTCCATTTCTTACCCTTTGAATGACAATCCTTTCCCACCAATGAAGTACATAACTTGAAAATTCAATTAGCTTAGCCTTGACACTGTCAATATAATTTCTCACCATGAAAAGGTTCTCTACTTGACGTTCCCAATCAAGAAACACATTTGGATCACTTTTCCCATTGAAACTAGGCACCTTCTACTTTCACCATTGAAGCTAGGCACCTTCCACTTGATCTTATCCAACACTCTATCCCCTAGTTGTCCACTATTGTAACTGCCAAAGTATTCTTGGCAAATATTAGGATTCTGCACATAATCTACAAACAAGTTATCCTCATGTCATGCTTCATGTCTTGGATCCTCCTCTTGTTGTATATTTTATTCCCTTACTCCTAGATCTCCTCTCGTTCCTCCTCTAGGAGTGGTGTGTCTACCACCACCATAGAATTGATGAGTGCTTTGAGCCGGTATTTGAAATAAACCATGATGATTGTAGTTTCTATAACCCCTTTGAGTATTGGAATTGACATTCCCTTCAATGTGACTTTGACATCTTTACCCTATAGAAAGATTAGTTATGACCCTTCGTATATCTCCCATTTCTTTTCTCATAGATTGAAGCTCTTGCATGATGACCCTCATTGGATCCAAATAAGAATGAGGAATTTCACTAGTTTTTATTTTGAGGAGTTAGTAATTGAGCATCTGTGGATATAATGAAACTTGCAAATTAAACAAAAGAAACAAGAAATAGGACCTCACAATCACTCCCTAAGTGTATGCTCTCTTGTAATGATCACTCAATTCTCTTATGTTTGGCTCTCTTATGGCTTTTATGAAAATAAGCTCACCCTCTTGCCTATTTCCAAACTGTCATCTCACAAGAGTTCTTTGAGTCTTCAAACTTCCTTCCCCAGAATCACAAAAGGAAATCAAACTAAGAAAAAAAAATAATTAAACACTTAGTTGAGGAGTTAAGAAAGTTCAAGAGGAGTTTCATCAAACACTTATAGTGCAAGAGTTCAGAAAACAACACAAGAGCAATTAGAGCTAATAGAGATCAATTTGATCACACAAAGAACTATAAACATTGAAAAAAGCAATTATAATCTAAAAACAACTAAGCAAAACAAAACTAGTCTAAACAAAGAAGTAAGAATACTAAGAACCCTAAGAAACAACACTCAAATTTCATATATCATCAAAACTATCCTCGAATCTTGACCTACATCAAATGGAGATAAATCAGAAACATTGAAAATAGCACTAATATTATAATACCTAGAAGATCAATCTAATAAGCATTATCATTAACATGTTAAAAAACTTGAAAGAGGCCATCACCACGGCTATCTAACTTTGATTTCTATTGAGAAAAAAAATGTTCTTTTCGAATAAGAACCCAAACCCAATCAACGGGTTCAAAGACTACACGTTTCCTTCCCAAATTCCTTTTTGCAACAAGCTTCTTGTTTGTAGCCTCAGTGGCTTCATGAACTTTGTAATGAATAATATTCTTCACAAATTCTACCTTTTTCTTTTCATCCAAGCTCAAAGCGTGATCTATAGGTAAAGGAATAAAATCAAAAGGAATTAGTGGACTAAACTCATAAAGAACCTCAAAAGGGGAGTAAGAAGTAGTAGACTGATAATCTCTATTGTAATCAAACTCAATATGAGGTTAACAAGCTTTTTATTGGCACAAATTCTTCTTGAGGATGACCCTAAGAAGTGGGTCAATGGTTCTATTTACTCCCCCCATTTGTCCATCAGTTTGGGGATAGTAAGCTATAAAACATAACAAGTTAGTTCCAAGCTTCTTCCACAAAACACACCAAAAATGACTAAGAAACTTGGTATCACGATCCGAAACAATAGTTCTAGGTATGCCATGGAATTGCCCCACCGAAGTAAAGAACAAATCCGCAACATGACTACCATCATTCGTTTTCTTACAAGGTATAAAATGAACCATTTTAAAATCCGATCCACCACAACAAATATAGAATCCATACCTTTAGGGAACCTCGATAGTCCAAGAATAAAATACATAGAAATGTCTACCCAAGGTTCTCTAGGCATATTCAAAGGAGTATAAATTTCATGTAGCAAAGAAGTAGATTTAGCTCTATTACATTCTAAACAATTATCAATAAACCTCTCTACATCTCTTCTCCTGTGTAGCCAAAAGAAATGCTCATGCAAAATGTCATAAGTTTTAGAAATACAAAAATTACTCGTAAAACCACCATAATGGGCTTCCTTAACTAGTAACAATCTAGAGGAATAAGAAGGAATACACAATTTACCTTCATGATAAAGAAAACCATCATGTATAAGGTACATTTTATTAGGCAGCACCAAGAAAGCATCAAATATGTCCTTGAATTCATCATCACTATCACACAAATCCTTAAGCATTTCAAAAATCAAGTATTTGAGCATGTAAAGTAGAGATTAGAGTGTACTTTCTTCCCAAAGCATCAGCTATAACATTTTCTTTACCGTTCGTGCACCGAATGACATATGGAAATGTCTTTACAAATTCCATGCATCTTGCATGCCTCTTGTTGAGCTTTTATTGTCCTTTGAGAAACTTCATTGATTCATGGTTGGTATTGACTACAAACTCTTTAGGCCACAAATAATGTTGCCAATGCTTTTATGTTCTCACTAATGCATTGAGCTCCTTATCATAAATAGCATAATTCAATGTTGCTCCAGTAAATTTCTTACTAAAATAAGCCAACGACCTCTTATCTTACATCAACACTCCTCCATTGCTAACCCCCAAGGCATCGTATTCTATCTAAAATGTCGTTTCAAAGTTAGGTAGTACAAGAAGAGGTGAACTACATAGCCTCCCTTTAAGAACTTGAATGCTTTCTCTTGTTTCTCCTCCCATTTGAATTCAATCATCCTCTTGATTACATCCGTCAAGGAACTACAATCTTGCTAAAGTCCTTGATGAATCTCCTATAAAATCTTGCAAGACCATGGAAGCTTTTCACTTCGGATGCACTCTTTGGAGTAGGCCAATCCTTGATTGCCTTTACCTTATCTTCATCCACTTGGAGACCTTGATTGCCTTCACCTTATCTTCATCCACTAGGAAAGTAATTTTTTCCCAGCAAAACTCACATTTTCCAAGGTTAATATATAATTTCTCACTTTTCAAAACAAGCATAACTTGTTTAAGATGATGCAAATAATCTTCATAAGTTTTGTTATAAATCAAGATGTCATCAAAATACACCATAACAAATTTTCCAATGAAATCCCTTAAAACATAATGCATAAGTCTTATGAATGTACTAAGTGCATTAGTTAAACCAAAAGGTATGACAAACCACTCATAAAGGCATAACTTAGTTTTGAAAGCCGTTTTCTATTCGTCCCTTTCTTTCATGCGAATTTGATTGTAACCCGATTTTAAATATATCTTTGAAAAAATTTGAGAACCATGCAACTCATCAAGCAAATCAGCTAGTCTCGGAATGGGATTCCTATATTTGATGGTGAGGTTATTAATAGCTCTACAATCTACACACATGCGCTATGTACCATCTTTCTTAGGAAATAACAAAACGGGAATGAGACAAAGGCTCAATCTTTTTCTTACACAACCTTTGGAGAGCAATTCTTCCACTTGTCTTCTCAGCTCCTTGATCTCTTCGGGAGGAAGCCGCCCTATTCGGCAACACTGCACTGGACACCAAATCAATTAATTTGATGTTCAATGCCACGTAAAGAAGGGAGTCTACTGGGCATTTCGTCGCGATAGACATCCCGGAATTCTTCAATCACCTTCACAATAGCACTAGACAAAGAATATAAATTATCATTAGTAGAAACAAATGCTTCCTTCCAATATATGAGTGGCACAAACTCTTCTTTTTCAATAGCTTCTATGATCTCACTCTTTTTTTGCATAGAAATATCTCCTTTCTTTTGTAACACTCACTTCCTTTTGATTGCTTATTTTCTTATCATTTTTCATCGTTACCTCTTTTATCTTTTCAACACGCATTTCTTTTTCCTCAACTCTTTTTACTTTCTCAATAACTTTTCTCCTTTGTTCATTCTCAATTCTTTCTTTTCTCTCATTTTCTTTTGTTCTTCTCTAACTTGTTGAGGTGTAAGAGGATTCATGGTATAGGATTTGCCATCCTTGCCAAAAGTGTAAGCATTTTTCTCCACATGATGAAAGTGGCTTTCCTGTCAAATTGCCAAGGACGACCCAACAATAAGTGGCAAGGTTACGTAGCCACTATATCACAACCACTTCATGATTGTATATTCATATAACAATAGGCACTTTCACTTGCCTCCACACTCTAAATTCCTCACTATAATTCAACCAATGCAACTTATAAGGATTATCATTTTTAAAGGTAGGAAAATTGAGTTTCTCCACAAGACAGGTTCTAGCTACATTAGTGCAAGTGCTACTATTTGTGATGAGGTTTGTAAATCTACCTTCCAACTTGCCTTTGGTATGGAAGATATTCTCCCTTTGAATAGTTGAGTCATCTTCAATAATTTGAGTAGTCAAAGACCTTACAGTCAACCGAACTCAAAGCATCTTCCTAGGCATCAAGAGAAGCATCCCCAATGGTTTCATTTTTATGGTTATTCCCATCATCAATAATGTTTTCAATACTTTCTTCATCATCTTTCTCAATCAAACCATTCAAGTCTTCAGAAAAGATCAATGTCCTCTTGGTAGGACAATTGATAGCTATATGTCCCAAATTCCATTTGAAGCACCTGGTTAGATTAGTGATCAATCTACCTTTCTCCTCTACCTTAGGCTTGGAATTACCTTTGAAAGCCACCTTAGGTGTTTCGTCTTCCCTTGACCAACCTTTGAAAGTGGATGTTTGAGGTTTAGACACAACATTTCTTGAAGAAGGAGGAGTAGTTTTAGAGAAACCACTTCTTTTCCTTTGAGTTTCAATCTTTGTTGCTAAATAGCACATGTCTTCATAAGTGGTGTAAGGATACGATTCTAATTGATTAGAAATGTCCCTGTTGAGACCACTTAGATATCTAGCAATAGAAGCATCCTTTTCCTCCTCAAAGCTCAATCTCAAAGTGTATAACTCTATCTCTTACCTATATTCCTTAACAATTTTGCTGTCTTTCCTAAGAGTCATCAATTTGTAGTGAAACTCCCTATAATAATGCTCTAGTACAAATATTTCTCTTGTAAGATTCTTCTATTCGGTCCAAATTTTAACCGGTTGTAATCCATTTCTAATTCTTTGAGTGACAGTCCTTTCCCACCAATGAAGTGTATAAGCAGAAAGTACGACAATGATTAACTTAGCCTTGACATTGTTACTATAATTTCTCACTATAAAGAGGTTCTCCACTTGACGCTCCATTTCATGGGACACATTTGGATCATTTTCCCTAATGAAGGTAGGCACCTTCCACTTGATCTTGTCTAAGGCTTTATCCCCTTATTGTCCACCATAATAGACACTAAAGTACGCTTGGCTAACATTAGAATTTCCTCCACACTCATCAAACAAGTTCTTTTCATGCCATGCTGCATGTCTTAGTACCTCTTCTTATTGTCTATTGTACCTCTTCCTCCTAGACCTCCTGTTCTTCCACCTTTAGTGGGTTGCCTTCTCTGATAACCATTTTCATGAAATGGGTAGGAGCTTTGAGCTGAAATGTCAAAGTGCCTATAAGGAGGTACATTTTCATAGACCCTTTGATAATAACGTGAAGAAACTCCTCTAATGTTTCCCCAACTCTTTGTTCTATTATGTCACTCCCCTTACCTATCTTTAACTGTTCAACATCTCTAATAACACCTGGGAATTGTCTTCAAAAACCCTCAATAGATTGTTGCATAGATCGCAAGGTTCCATTTAAGTTCATCCTTGTAGGATCACTAGTGCCTTCTTGATGAGATGGGGTAGCTAAAGGATCATCCATTGGCATTGTAAACCTTCAAATTAAACAAAGAAAACAAGAAGTAGGACCTCACGAACATTCCCTAAGTGTATGTTCTATTGTAATGATCACTCAATTCCCCTTGAGTTTGGCTCTCTTAAGGCTTTTATAACAATAAGCTCACCCTCTTACCTTTTTCCAAACTCTCACCTCACAATAGTACTTTGAGTCTTCAAACTTCCTCCCTAACAACCACCAAAGGTAATCAATAAAATGATTGACCTCAATTAAACAAAGTTGAGGTAGTAAAAGAAGTTCAAAGAATAATTTCAACAAACACTTCATTTGCGAGAGTTTCAAAGATTATCTAAGAGCAATAAGAGTCAACAATGTCAATTTGATCAACACAAAGATATATATACATAGAAAGAAAGCAATTAGAGTCCAAAAACATCTACGCAAAACAAAACTAAGCAAATCAATGAGGTAAGAGTACAAAACAAAAATTTTCATAGAAACAGGGGTCACCAACACCTTGTGATTAAAATGACGATAACTCACAAAATATAACTCTAGATCGAGTAAGATTAGTTTAGGAAGAAGCACAGCTCGAAGAGGATTAATTTGAGCATGTTAGATGAGTATACATAAGATATGATTAGATTAATTCTGGATACTTCGAAACATTTGATTGAATTACTATATCAAATCAAGTCCAAATTTAGTGAAACCAATTGAAATTGATAAATAACTCATAGATTTTGAAAATCCATATCAAATTTTAACAAAAACAACAAAATTCCCCTTCGTATCAAGCCAAACTTATGGCATCAAATTTTCTATTCGAAAATTGCATGTTCTTTGTATATTTTGTATAGATCATTACATATCACATAGATTTTTTTTTTTATGATTTTTTTCATCAAATAAAAATATAAATGATCTTACATTGAAGATGCTCTAATACAAAATGATATGAATATTGTTATGCAAAAATCAAAGGCCTTCAATCAAACCTCGCAAGGACCTTTTGCCTTGAATAGAACTTGATCTCCTTTAACAACACCCACCCATAGTTCAATCCAAACTATGAACAAATGTATATGAATAGGTTCCTTTTCTCAATTACTAAAAGAACAATGGGACTAGTTACCCACTATCGAATTAGATCAATTAAAGAAGACCTAATCTCTAGACAAATCACAAGGATGTGATTATCATTGAATTAGAAATTGTGATCAAATTAAGAACCCTTTGGATTAACCCAATCTAGGTATTCAATAAAATCAATCTAAGGAATGATCAAACCCAAGATGAAGTTCAAGGAGAAAGTCTAAAAATTTAAGAACCCTAAGAGAAAACTCTCAAATTTCATCTATCATCAAAGTTGATTACAATATAGGCTATAAATGCATATTTATAGTGTTCAGACTAAACACTACATTGATTATTGACTTAAGAATCTAAAAGATTATATGAATTGGATGATTCCTTCACCAATGGAAGTAAAACTTGGACCGATTACTAGAGCTCAAAGAAAGAAATTGAAGCTGCAAAAGACAACGACATGATTGTTTATATGATGGAAGCTTTGAAGACGAAAGTTGATGAGTTTGAAAATCAAGAAAAGCATCTCAAGTTGTTTACAATGTGTTCAATTGTCAAGGAGCAAACAAGGAAACAACTTGGAGAAAAATTGGCTAAGTGTTGAGAAGAAACTACCCTACCATCGACAGTAGGGTTACCCCTACCTGCTGCCGGTAGGTTTCTGTTCGAGAAACCCTTGGAGTTCTACCATTTATCATGCTCGGTAGGTCTCGAGAATGAAAAAGCTCAACCGCCCTTTTGGTCAGGAATTTGTAATGAAAGTTATTTTTCCAGCTTTTAATTAAGGGGTTTATGAGTAATTCAAGCCATTAAACACTTGTTTAGCTAGGGTTAAAACTTTACACATATAAATACCCTATTATAACAATTTGTAACTAACTTTGGAAGTTGAATGAATTTTGCTGAAATTCTTTAGAGAGGAATTCTCTTAGTCTCTAGGGTTCTTCCCCTTGCTTAGCTAGTTCACTAAGGGTTCATGTCCTTGGTAGTGAGCAATTGAATTGCCTTTGGTTGATGAACCTATGGAATCCAATTGATCATATTAAAATTCCTTATATTGATTGACACTACTAAAACAATGCTTATCACATCGGTAAAAGTAGGTTGATAATCTGTAAAATTCGGTTGGAAATAGCTATGTACCAACTGATTACCAACCTATTTTGGTTGGTTTCTAAAACCTTTGTTGGTAATCGTTTTAGAACCAAATTTCTTTGAGTCGGTTGGTAATCACCTACCGAGATTTCAATTGGTATATTATTTATTTCTATTGGTAATTCATTATTAGTATCAATAGATATTAATAATTTTAAGTAGGTAACTACTTACTACCATTTTAAATTTATTGACTGAAATTTTTGGTTGGTAACTTCCAACTAATTTTTTTTGTTGGTATATAAAATAATATATGTTGGTAATACATGTTGGTATATTAGTTGGAAATTACCAATTAAATTTTTATAGTTACCAACTGTACTTTTTGTTTTTAATTACCACTATCTTAAAATAATACGTACGAACTATTTGTCTGTTTGTAATTACCAACAAGAAATCTATTAGTAATTTATTTATAAATATCTGCTTATAATTTGTTTATAACTATCGAGAGATATGATAGTTACTAATTTGTTACTAATTACCAATTGTTATGTTAAACGGAAATACATTACTAATTATTAAGAAATGTTTCAGTTAGTAGTTTTGTTTGTAAGTTCACAATATTTATTAATAGTTCAATTAAATCGGTAATCAATTTGTAATTATTCATTACCAATTGAATAATTTCAAGTCGGTAATCCACCTTTACGTAATATATAATTTCCAACCAATTTTTAATTAGTATGTTTACATGTACCAAATAATATCAGTTAATAATAACCAACTGAAACGTTTGTTCCTAAACCAAAAATTGTCAACCTGTAAATAAATATAATCACCTAAATAACACTGAAAAAAATATAATTATATAAATCATCCAATAAACCTAAATACCATAGTACCTAAATTATAATTTCATATCAAATCATCAAATAGCCTACACATCAAACCATCACAACCTAATATAAATCCACATCAAATGATCAATTTGTAAATAAATATAATCAACTAAATAATACCAAAACAAAGAAAACTATATTAATCATCCAACAAATCTAAATACCATAAGGAGGTACCAAAAAATATAATTTCGTATCAAATCTTCAAATATCCTAATATAGTTCTATATCAAATCATCAAACAACCTAATATAATTCCACATAAAATCATCAACCTAAGCACCACAATGACAAATTAGTAATCATCCTTCTACATCAAATGAATTCAACAAACTAAGTTATATAGTCAAAGTTCAATCTGTAAATAATGCAAGTGGAAAAAATTTAAAGCAATATTTAATAAAGTCAAGCATCATCCTCTAAAGAATCCAATCCCTTGAGTCCCTTAACTTCTTTTGTAAAGGATGCAACTTTTGCTAGCAGACATTCATTTACCTCCCTTAACATCTTGTAACAGTTCAAGAACCTTTTTTATTGACTCCTCCACACTTTGTTGAAACTCAGGTGTCGAAACAAAATCATAAGGCTAAGATGGACAAGATGAAGAATGTTTGTACTTAGTGGAGTTATCAAGACAATTCTTGCTGAGAGATCCCATGCCATAAACCATTTTTCCCTTCTTCGGTGGAGACACTTATAGCCAAATATCAACATAGTTAATTGTTGGATGTTGTTCTCCTTCTGGTGTTTCTTTTGCAAGTCGCTCTATTTCTTTTTTCACTTCTTCCTTGTAGTGGTGCTATAAAACAATTCTTTACAATATATATAATACACGTATAGAAACAAAGTATAATAAATAAATTTATAGCAAAAGAATATGTAATTAAATTCAATTGAAACTACGCAATTATACATGATACATATTTGTTATACAAGAAAAACTCAACTATCATTGTTCAAAACAAAAATAAAATAAAAAAGATTGTTGCAAATCAGATGTCTTTCCCATTCTTTGACTTCAAAGAACAAGTTTACACACCAACAATGAAAGAACTCTTATGATCACTTTGTTTCATTATGGTAGTGAGGTGGCGAATATTTGATATAAACTATAACATCTTAGATTTAAACAATAAAATTTAACTTCTTCTGTGATAGTTGGTAATTTCTTCAAGAAATGAAATATTTGTTGTGCAAAAGGAAAGCCCACAGATGCATCACTCGTTGTCATAATACTAAATAAGAATGAGATGCAAACGAGTCTCTAAAAGAATTCTTAATGAGACAATGAATCCAACTGCAATTGTGGTATTCTATTGAAAAAAATTAAGTATAAAGTATATAACTAGCTCAAAATATTTTAGTAAGTCAAGAAATCATATTCTAATATTCCGAAAAATGTATAAAACATAAATTAGCTATTCAATTCCCTTCCCTTTTTTTATCTATAGAGTCGGATGATTCCAAAAATTAATATATTCTGTCAAGTAAGTTGATAACCATGGTCAACATGTACAAAGATCATTCAAGAAATGCAAACCTAATCGACATCATATAACTCTCCAGCTAGAATGTAGAGAAAACAAATTAAGAAAATGGTACACTGCATTAGATATGATCAATAATTATTGTTATAAGTGGAAAACTGAAATCTATCATTGATGTCTCAAAGAGAAATCGAACTATAAAACCAAAGAACACAAACTTCAATTCTATTAGATGAACCAACACTAAATTTAAATAACCAACCTCATTCCTAGTTTCTAGTGTATACAAACTATTATAGTTAACATGTCATAATTCATAAATAAACTAATTAAGTACAACAAAATTCCTAACTCAATTAAATGGACAAAACAAATTAAGGTACTTTCATAGTTAAGAAAGATCAAAACTGGCTACTCACATAGGTTTCCTCTGAACGCTTGTCAGTAAATTCAAGAGTTGGACCTCTGATTCCACATGTTCATCCAATAGGGTTATTTGATCTTTTTCAAGCACCTTTGCTATCTTCTCTTCACTATTTTTGTAGTGAGTGAAGAGGTAAACATCACACAGTGAGTAGTCCTTTGAAATTTCTCCTCCTATATAGATAAGAACAAGGTAACCATATATAATAGCTAACATAGATAACATTAATTAATATTAATGCAATGATAAGTTGCTAAAACCCATAATTAAATTACTAGTTCTCTCTTATGAACTGTTGCTGGGATATATCTTCCTAAATGGTATGAGCCCTCTAAACCTTCTTTGTCACTTCTTTTGTTGTTTAACAGAATGTTAGAGATAGTCTTGTATCTATCACTATCACATAATTTACGCAACTCATTGTAAAATTCAATATTCATGAAGCTATGACTTTTATTCCCATTTCTAACTTCATCCACAAAAGTTGTGTAGCTTTACCTCCTTTTAGTTCCTATTTTTCTCCCATTACATGATCAAACTTGCGCTTCCATGTATACTTCTTCTACATATTTACAAGAAGATATCAATTTCTATCACTTTGCATTTTTCTTTTAAAAAAATTATAATACAGGTATAAAGTAAATTACTTACCGTCCGCTCAACATACCATATATTCCTAATTTCTTTTATTTTGTCCAAATGGGATATGGTCCTATAAACATCCCTTCACCGATCGAACGAATGGAATACCTAGGCCTGTTTAGAGAATTGGACATCCAATTATGTAAAACATAAAGAATCGGACAACTTTTTCAAAAAATAGACGTTCGATTTCGTAAAACAGAAAGAATCGGACAACCTTTTTAAAAAAACGATGTCCAATTCAAAGAATCGAACGTCCAAATTAGTAAAACAGAAAGATTCGGACGAACTTTTTAAATAAACAAACGTCTGGTTTCTGAGAAATTATGAATAAACCTGTACATACAGATCAAACAAATAAAGACAGCAATTCCAAAAACATAAACAGTATAGTATGATAACAAAGTATTCAGTTAAACGTGAACTAATATGAAGATCGATAATGCAGCTTCACCAATTCCGTTATCCTATCGAACCTCTCTTCTTTTCCAGTATCATCTCGGACGACCTCACGAACAATCATGCCCATTAGAGCTGAGAGTGGCATAGGGGCATGAATTGGAACATGAAAACCACGTGGAACATTCACAGGATTCTGTATCTTGGGATGACTGCGAGGGATGAACCACTGTAAATAATCGTCTATGGTGCAACTGGGCGATACTGCAAGAACGCTGGTCCATGTCTCTGTCAACGGATGTGATGGTGCCTCAAGCCACAATGCCTCTACAAATGTGTTCCTCACCACGTACATCCTGTTGTTTACTGGCCTACGAGCCTCTTTGGATTGAATAGGATGTGCTAGAATGCATTGACGCCATCCGAACTATCGGACAACTCTGTTAGGCATGTATGCCTCAACACAATTGAAATATGCAAGCATCCCATGCCTTGTGGAAACCCAAATGTCTCGTATCTCTTAAAGCTTGTAAAGGATCCACTGTAGCCAAATGTCTAGCAATTTGTGCTCATTTTTATGACCCAACATTAGGAATGGCTAGATATACGACTTGTAAGATTGAGCACCTGGTCTCACCACAGGTGCAAACATAGGAAAGTACATGTAAATCCAGGCCTGATAAATAGCATTTGGCAAACAAACAAATTCATATAACTAATACTTTATTAAATAATATAAGATATAAATACAATATAAGCTAAAGATTGAGAATTCATTAATAATACCTCAAGCAGAGATCAGTACCCAGCCAACTCCTTTGCGTCAACACGCGAGGTCTGACCAAGGTTCTTGTATAAGTAGGCAAGCGTTGCAGCACCCCATGCAAACCCCACAGGATCGAATATCCTTCACGAGCGGTTGGAGAAGATGACCAAAATAGTGATTGGTTTTCAAATTCCGGTAGTATTCCAGTACACTTCTTGCACCTTTTCTCTTTTTGATTCAGTATTGTTGCTTCAATTATTAGGTTGTGATCCTTCGTTTAATTACATTTATGCAGAGTCTGGGCTGTGTCGCTTTCTCTTTTGATTGAAATTTCTGGTGATTACTGTTTTGAGTTGTGTCCCGTTTTTTAATCTGAGGTTATGACCTCCATTTGTGCCCCTTGTGGTTGATTTAAACTGATTCGGAGTTTTTAATTGGAATTTTCTTTCCTTTAATTTCTCTATTTGTTCTGTTATTTTGTTTGGGGTTGTGATCCCTGTTTGTAGCTGGTTATTGCTGTGGTTGTGCCTACTTTATATGATGTTGTGTTTGTTTTATTGTTGGTCAAATGGCCAAGAAAAAAATTGGCAAGTAGACTGCTGCACCGAGGGTTTAAATATAAGTTGAACAGTTTTGGGGAAGGACAGTGTTGAGGAAAGGGTTGAGGAGTTACAAGAAAATTCAGTTGTGGCGGAAAACGTCTCTATTGGTGTCTAGAACTTTGGGAATGGAGCATTCACCCTCTTCGGCAAAGGAACCTCTTGTTGATGATGGTGTTGAAAGTCAGCGAAAGAAGACTTTTGCCTCTCCTTTTCTGGACAACAGGAATCCTAGTAAGCGGATTCAACTCTACAAAGTCAAGGAGCTTCCAGATATGGAATCAAGGATGGTCCTAGTCTTGGAAGATTACGACTCATGAACTAAGGTATTTCATTTTCTTGAATTCTTGTGTTTCAATCAGATTGAGGTAACTAGATGAAAGCAAGCTTCATATGTGAATTGACTTCATTTTCTTTAGCAAAGAATCTGGTACTAAATAAAAAAGTAAAGAAGATTAGCTAAGAAAATAGATAAATATTTTCAAATAGTTGTTAAATTGAAGGGCGTCTATTAAATAGATAAAGATAGCTATTAAATTTACAATTTTCCATCTATCAAAATGAAGGTTTCTTTTGATACCAAGTTTTCTATTTGGTTATCTATTTCCTCATGAGAGAACAACTAATTGCTATTGCTTTAGAATATGGTTAATGCTAATTCTCATATGCTATTATTCCTTGAAGTTTGAAGGTAAGAAGATGGTGCAAGCATTGAATTTGGTGATAAGATTATGTGAACACTACTTTTTTGTGATAAAAAATCTCAGTAAACTAAACGGTAAAAAGGAATTTAACTTCATTCAGATGCTAATGACCTTTTGTTTAAGGGTTTTAGCATTGGGGGCTTTTTTTTTTTTTGGGTCATGTATGGGTTTTGCTTGTGTTTGTTGAGAATTGAGAAGTTCCTTAGTCTATCTAGAATGCATTTTCTCCTTTTTAATTCTAATTCTGTATAGAATGCATGAAACCTCTTTGGCAGTAGATGAGTTTTTCTTTTATTCAACTTTGTATTATTTCAAAGAAGTAGTGGTGCGCTTCTATTTTGCAATACATTCTTCATTCATGCTAGTGGAACATGAGATTGTTTTGGCATAGGAACTGTTATGTCTTGTTCTATCAATCAATATCTCTTGCTGAGAACTTAACTGCTAAATTTAGGTACATTTGTTTATACTCTTGTAAGAGTGTACTTAAACTAATTAATACTTGAGGTATATTTATTTGAGATTCTTGTAAGAGAGTCCTTAAACTAATGTTAGAATTGCCCAGTGCACAACTTGATTTGCTGCTTTTTGCACTCCTTTGCTGTAGTATTAGGCTGCCAATTGATATTACTGGTTTAATGAGTTCCTAAAATTTAGTTGTAAATAGTCCTAATAATAAAAGTTTTACATTAGCACGTTGAATGCTTCGATGATGCATTCATGTTGTGACCGTTTTTCGTAGCAAAGATGGTTGTTTGTGGTGGATGCATTATCAAGTTCCTCTTCCCTCCTGATACCTACACTCCCATTCTCATACACCTTTGGAGATTTTAAAGAGGCACTATCATATTTATGTTTAATTTTAAACATCTGTACGAAATTGAGATTATTATCTATGGATTCAATCTAATGAAACAAAGTAATTTCTTTTCGAAATATTTGGTTTCGCTTATGTTCTGGCTTATTATTGGCTCCAATTGAGCAAGTAAAAACAATTACTTATATACTGAAATGTTAAAGTTTACACACGAAAGTTTCGTCTCTTTAAACAAAGACTTACTATTCATCTTGGGTTTCGTCTCTTAAAACTGACAAATTATGTTCTTTATATTGGCTCCATTTAGTCTCTATGTGGAGATAGAATAGAGAGAAGTTAGAAAGTCTAATTAGACTTAAATTGAGTCGATTTAGAGTCTGAGATGTTTGTCTCTAAATTAGAGATAAAGATAATTTTAATATGAATAATACTTTTATCTTTATTTGTACTGATTGATTACCAATGGTTCTGTCAGTAATATAAATGTCATTTTTATTTTTAATTTGATATGTTAGTAGAATAAATGTCATTTTTACTTTTGTTTTACCGGTTCGTCATTTCATGGGTAATATGAATGACACTTACACTTTAATTTTAACAACAAATTTCCTACGGTCGTTATGTTAGTAATATGAATATCACTTTCATTTTTAATTACAAAGATTTATTACCAATTCCAATTTTGTTGGTAATATGAATGTAATTTCACTTTAAATTTTACCTACTCATTACCAATTGTTTTTCTGTTGATAATTTGAATGCCAATTTCACTTTCAATCTTAGTGATAAATTACCAGTTGTCTTTCTATTAGTAATATTAATGTCACTTTGACTTTGAATCTTAGTGACAAATTACTATTTGTCGTTATATTAGTAATATATATGTCACTTTCACTTTCAAGTTTACTTACTATTTACCAACCATCTATATTTCTAACTGAATCTTTAAGTTAGAAATTTGTCAGTAACTTGTATAAATATTTTAACGCTCAATTGAAATGAGCTATTGATTTCTAGACTACAAAATGTTATCGGAGATTCCTTTGGTAATATTATTTTACCTATTATTTTCCCATCAATTACCAACTGAATGCATTTCCAACAAAGGTTAACAATCTAAAATCTATTGGTAAACTGGTGGGAAATTCTTTCCCTCCACATTACTAATATATTACCAACAGATAAATACCCAACCATGAAAGATTTATTGGTAACTATGTTGGTAATTTTTTTTCTAGAACATTACCAACTGAGCACCAACTAATTTCAAGTGAAATATTACTTAGAGAGTTAAGTTTGTTGGTAATCTATTGTAATATGCTCAAATTTATTCATTTTCAACTTGGTTAGTAATTTATTCATTTTCAACTCGGTTACTAAGTGAAAACATTCTATTGGTAATTAGCTGTTTTCTAGTAGTGTGAATCTAGAGTTCTTGTTCTTGATTCAATTGATTCTGAGGTCTTCAAGATTGTTGTAGGGGTTTTGAGGTCATAGTTCCCTCAAGGTTTTTTCCATTAATATAGGAAATAGTTAAACATCTCAATGTTAGGTTTATCAGGCTTGCTCCTCATAAGTTTCCCATTAGAGTGTGGAGCTGCCAAATCCTCAATAGAGGTACTTTATGAGGTGGGGATCTTAGGAAGGATTTGGATCCTATTCAACAAGAAAAAGAGGATTCATATCAAGAGACCAATTTGACCCTGAATTAACAATTGAAAATAGAGTTTAAATTTTAAAATTTGCCAAAAATATCGCATTGTTCAAAACAAGGCACCTGCCGTCAATGGTAGGTATACCCTACCGCACGCAGTAGGTCTTCAGCTAATAAGTCTAATATTGGATAGAAGCTTACCGAGGGTGGCAGGTATAGTGCCTATTTCAAGAAAATTATAATTTGGCAATTGATATTACTGACCGATGGAAATCGGCCGGTAACTTAAGCTAATTGTTGACTGATTAGCGATAGAGTGGTATACGGTCAGTAAATAGAAATAGTTACCAACCAAACGTGACGATACCTGTCGTTAAGTCCAATAAAAAAAATTATTGGCCAATTTTTGCTCGGTAGTCGATCGTTAACTCATATTCAAGTTTCCCCAAAAACAGATGCCCCTAGCCCTCCCCCCCATCCTTCAACCCTTCTCCTCATCCTTCAAACCCTTCTCTTACCCTCCCCTCTCTCTCATAACCCGTCACCATTCACGCACTTCCCCAACACCTTTTTGCAGATTAGACTTAAAGCGGCCATTTTCCTATAGATTTCGATAAGGCCACCAAAGGAGCTCTTAATTCTTTTGTCAAAAAAATATTTTTGCGTGCGTTTTTTGGCCTGTAGCGGCCTTACTCTTGCCAGTCCCCACCATCACTGACATTCACTGGCCAGAAAACTCACAAGTATCTCTCTCTCTCTCTCTCTCTCCTATTTTTGGAGACAATTCTGCGGTACTTCTATATTTTTTTTTTTGCAGCATTTCTTTTCTCTGGCAAACCTCTGTGTCCGCCTTCGCCATGGCTTGCCGTTGCCGCTCTATTGATGTCGTTGTTTCGGATCTAGTTGCAAGATCTGTCAGGTATGGAGAATTTTTAATGTCAACTTCTTTTTTTTCTTATTTCTTCTTGTATTCTTCTTAATGTTTAGTTTGAGTTGTTAAACTCTTAATAAGAAATTATAATAAAATTTTACATCAATATTATACTAACTCTTATGAGGATTGGATATGTTGTTATTGATTACATCTATAATAATAATAATGATCACTATATATGATATTGGTTTTTTGGAAACAAAGTTCCACCTTTAGATTTTGATGATTGAGTGATGTTAAATGATTAGATATTTAGTCATTTTTAATAGCTAAATGGTGTAAAAAGTCATTTCCTGCAAAGTGTACTTATTCCAATGGAGGGGTGAGTTTTTTTTTTCTCCTCTAATTTTGCCCATCTTAATGGCTAAATGTTTAGCCACATGACGATTTTTTTTTAATTGAATTTACTGTATAATCCACAGTTTCCTCCACCTCCACACCATATGTATATGTTATAAAGACTTGAATCAACACGTGAAATGATAGAATAGAGATTGCAATCCCTTTATAGTATAGTTGTTAATAAATCATATAAAATAAAATATAAACTATAAGCTCTAATAGATAAACTCTAAGAAAAAATAATTATTATTACAGGAAGTATTAGACTGTGTGTTAGAAGATGTATTAGATGATCTTGGGTGAAAATTTTGTTCCATATTCTTCTACCGTTTACACACAGTCAGTAGACCTCACATAGACTATACAAAATTCATGATCACAAAGAAATTCTAAACAAATTAGGAAACCTTTTAAGCTAGATATCTAAACAAATAAGGAAACCAAATAACTTACTAAATACAATCAGCATCAAATGATACATATAAAGATTACATGTATAGTAAAATTAGAAAACTTCAACAGGTCCATTTACACACGATGCGTAGACCTCATATGGACTATATCTTTATATGAGGAAACCAAATACACATCTAATATATATACATATATATGTAAAATATTACATATATAATCAAACTAGGAAACTCAAATAGTAACCATATAATCCAATCCTCATTGATATTTTCTTCAGAACTACAATCTTTTGCAATTTTCTTCCAAGCATAAATACTATTTCAATACATCAATTACCTATTTAGAAAAAGAAATAAGTAAAAGAAGAGGGGAGAGAGAGAGAGAGAGAGAGAGACAGAGAGAGAGAGAGAAAATAGCCACTACTGGGCCTGTCATCTACAGAGCCATCTACTGGTACCAAAGACCTTTTCCTAGTCATTATTATTATAGGGATTCAATTTCAGGAATGATGAGAGAAGGAGATGATAAGGGAGGGGGGAGGGGGAGGCATTAAATGGTGAAGACAAAAGCCATTAATTTCCCTTCTAAAACTGATGCCAAATATATTAAATGACCTTCCCTTAACCGATCTTACAATTATCTATGTTGTGGCATATTTAATCCTTAAAGTTTAGTTTCTAAAATGACTATATGATCTTAATCTAATGAATAGTGAAATTATAATAATTATTGATACTTAAACTAACACATTCTTCTAAATATGACGATTTCAAATTTTTTAATATTATGGAGGAGTCGGGACTCTTAAATATAGAATTATTTTGTTGTTATTACGAATAATTTGTTGTCTTTTTGTGGGAGCTCGGACTCTTAATTTGAGTTTACATATTACTTTACTAGGGAATCTGACTCTTTTAGTTTAAATATTGCTTTACGGGGGAACCCTAACTCTTTCATATTGTGAATTTGTGTTTATTGCCTGTTTGTGTGGCCTGTGTGCCTAGAAAATGTCCATAATATAGGGAAACTTTGCTGAAATATTTCTAAATTTATAAAAAAACTAAAACTTTTATGTTGTGCTGTCTAGGTAGAGCAGTATCTCTAGTTTTTTGTTAAGAAATAGACAGGGCAGTCTCTTCAACAATTGTTTGAAATAAGTTTTGAAATATTTACAAAAATTTACAAGCACCAAAGTATGAAGGGTATTTTAGGAAATATATGTTTATTTCTATCAAAGTTTCTATCAGTTCCTTCAATATCTTCCGCGACCGCCCACGAGGCTTTTATCACGAGGGAGAGGATGGTGTTGGGACATATGTAGCAAGCATCTAACCAGTTCACCGGCTTCATGACATCATTCGCATCTCATTGTCTAGTGCAGTTGGATCGAATGATGATGCCATATCTCAGCCATCGACTAGGTATCCCTCTTCTAGCACACCTCCACCTCCACCTACCTAGACTTTATGATATATTTGTTACGTATTTTGATATATTTGACATTTGATATTATATTACGTATTTTAGACTTTTTGTATAGTTGTAACTAATATATATTTATATATACACACACACATATATATGTATTCTAGACTTTTAAGTTGATTGTATTATAGACATTTTGTCAGTTTTATATTGTTTTTGGGTGTTATTGGTCTTTAATTTCAAGTTAATTTGTATAATTATTAACAAAATATTTTTAAAAAAGTTATCCACTGAATTTCAGTCGGTAAATGATTCTTTCTTTTTGAAAATTAAATTAAGTTACCAATCGAATTTTGGTCGGTAAATAAAGTTACCAACTGAACTATTCGGTCGGTAACTTAATATTTAAGTTACATTTTTTAATTAAAATTCGATAAATAAAGTTACCGACTGAACTATTCGGTCGGTAACTTAATATTTAAGTTACATTTTTTAATTAAAAAATATAAAGTTACAGACATAAAATTCATTCGGTAACTACAAAAGTTCGGTCGACAAAAGTTACCAACTGACGTTTAATTCCGTCACAGCCAGTTACTGACCAAAATATTGCGACTGACCATTGTGGCTAGTAATCGATTGGTAACTGGCTTTTAGCAACCGATTATCAACCAAATGGTCGGTTGGTAATCCTTGAATTCTTGTAGTGGCCTACCATCGATGGTAGGCTCTATTTTTGCCTCTTCTTGATTCATTCCTCTTCCAATTTGCTCTATTGATTGCTCCAAGTTTAAGTAATGAACCACAAGCAACTTAGGACGAGTTCAATCATCTTCCAAGCCTCTATTCTTGAACTTTGGGCCTTCTTTCATAGTTTCTTCAATTGATATCATTAATCAATGAGCAACTAAATCATCATTCTCTATAATTCTCTTTGCTTTGACATTTGTGATAGGTCTATTAAGCTTTTCATCTCTTTGGCCATCTTGGTTCATATCAATTAAGCTTCCCAAGGACCTTTATCCTTCAATAGTACTTGAATACTTTCCATCCTGAAGCAACCCTATCCAATCTAAGGATCTCTTGAATACATGTTGAATATTCTTTCATTCACAAGCCAATTCAACAATGAGATTATTACCATCACCTAATTAGTCTCATGCTAAGCAGACCTTGCTCTAGAACAATTACAAGGATGTAATGTCAAAGAGTCGGAATTAAGATTAAATTGAGAACCTTTGGATCTTTCCAACCCAAGTGTTCAATAAAATGAATCTAATGAATGATCAAACCGTAGATGAAGTTGAAGGAGAAAGTCTCAAAACATAAGAACCCTAGAGATAAACTCATCAATTTCATAAAATCATCAATTGGTGTAAATTAGGCTACTGAGAAGGATTAATAGAAATTAGGCTAAACCCTAACCTAATCATGGCCTTGTGTCAACCCAAGACCCATTAGTGACTTAATTAAATGTTGTAAAGTGAATTAAAATAGAAATCCCGCATAAAACATCGCATTAAATGAAATTAGTATCGTAGATGGTAGGGTACCCTGCCGCACGCGGTAGGTCTTTAGCACCCACGTCTATTTTGAAAAGAAGCCTACTATGGACGGTAGGTATAGGGTCCACCGCCTGCGATAGGCTCCATTCTTGCCTGTTCTTGATTTCCTTCTCTTCTATCTTGCTCCATTATTTGCTTCAGGTTTACGCATTAAATCATAAGCAACTTAGGACGATTTCTGTCATCTTCCAAGCCCTTATTCTTGAACTTTAAGCCTTCCTTCATAGTTTCTTCAGTTGCTATCATCCCTCCTTGAGTAATTTGATCGTCCTTCTACTTAATTCTTTTTGCTCTTGCTCTTGTGATAGGCTCTTGAAGCTTTCATCTTCTTGGCCATCATGGTTTATTTAAAAAACAATAGCAAGTCTTCTAAGAAATTTTCAGCTAGGTCCCATCCATATAACCGTGTTGATTCTTGATAACGCAATGTGGTGCACTCAACATACTATGATCAAAAAGATTATTTCCTTAAAATTTCATGCACAACATTCATAAAATTATAAACTAATATAAAAAATCAAATACCAGTGTTGTGCATCAAGCAAGGTCTTCATGCCTCAGACAAACATTCCTCGGACGAAATCTTATATTGTAAACAAGAAATCTAGAAAATTAGTTAAATACCAGGCATGAAGAATAACAAAAATATCCTAAAAGAAGCAATGGTCACACAAGACCCAAAATATAACAACAAATATCAAGGGCACGCACGCGCCTAAAATACAAAACAAAAATAAGAGTATTCAGGGCCATACATGCAAACAAACAAATGCAAATATCTACGGCCACACAGGGCCAAAAAAAAAAAAGTATTTATCAATGTTAAAAAAATTAAACTTTCATAAGAGCCCCCTTGAACCTGATGCCTATTACTCCACTTTTCTCTCACAAACAATGACGGATGCAACCTTTCCGTGAGCTTGGTCACCCTTATTTTAATTGAAGAATAGTGGTCATGACAATTGCCAGCTAATCATTGACCATATCTTGTTTCGTGACGAATCTTGTTAGTAGGATTGGCTAAGGCATCTTCCACCTACTCAAGTATTGACAAAGCGTAGTGCACTTAGATTTGATACCTGTTCTCTTTCTTCTTTTTCTATCGCTTGATGATGGTGCAACATTTCAGTCACCGACCGGTCATCCCTCCTCTTGCCCACCTCCACCTCCACCTACCTAAAGTGTATGATATATTTGTTATGTATTTCGATATACTTGACATTTGATAGTATATTATGTATTTTAGACTTATATATATATTTGTATTTGACATATTATATATATATTCTAGACCTTTTAGCTGATTGTATTATAGACGTTTTTGTTGATTTCATATTGTTTGTGGTTGTTATTGGTTTTTAATTTCAGGCGGATATTTATAATTATGAATAAAATATTAAAAAAATAAACTAAGTTACCGACTAAATTTCGGTCGGTAAAGAAAGTTACCTACTGAACTATTCGGTCGGTGACTACGAAAAATCAGTCGGTAACTTAATATTAATTTATATTTTTTAATGCAGAAAAATAAAGTTACCAACCAAAAATTTAGTCGTTAACTCCAGAAATTTGGTCGGCAAAAGTTACTGACCTACGTTTTATTCTTTCATAGCCAGTTACCGACCAAAATATTGCGACTGACCATTTCGGTCAGAAATCAATTGGTAAGTTGGCTTTTAGCGACCAATAACCAATCGAATAGACAGTTGGTTTTACGTTGAATTCTTGTAGTGGCCTACCATTGACGGTAGGCTCTAGTTTTTCCTCTTGTTGCTTCGTTCCTCTTCCACTTTGAGCTTGTTCACCTTGATTGTAGTTGGAGAATAGTGGTCATGACAATTGCCAGCTAATCATCCACCATATCATGTTTTCTGACGAATCTGGTTCGTAGTATTGGCTTAAGGCATCTTTGACCTACTCAAGTATTGACAAGGTGTAGTGCAGTTGGATTCGGTACCAATTCTCTTCCCTCGTTTTCTGTTACCGGATGATGACGCCATATCTTAGCTATTGACCGGTCATCCTTCCTCTTGCCCATATCCACCTCCACCTACCTAGACTCTATGATATATTTGTTATGCATTTTAATATATTTGACATTTGATATTATATTATGTATTTTAGACTTTCTATATATTTGTATTTGATATATATATATATGTATTCTACACATTTTAGTTGATTGTATTATAGACGTTTTTGATTATTTATATTATTTGTAGCTATTATTGGTTTTTATTTTCAGGTGGATATTTATTATTATGACTACAATATTTTAAATAAAGGTTAACGATGAAATTTCGGTCCGTAAATAATTTTATTAAAAAAATAAATAAATTCAGTTAATGACCGAATCCCTAAACCCTATACCCTAAAATTATGAATAAAATACCTTGTTATTGGTTTTTAATTTTAGGTGGATATTTATAATCATGAATAAAGTATTTTAAAAAAATAAATTAAGTTACTGACCGAAATTCGGTCGATAAAGAAAGTTATTGACTGAACTACTAGGTCGGTAACTTAATATTTAATTTATATTTTTTAATGAAGAAAAATAAAGTTATCGACAAAAATTTCAGTAGGTTACTCAAAAAATTCGATCAACAAAAGTTACCGATCGGCGTTTTATTCCGTCACTGCCAGTTACTGACTAAAATATTGCAACTGACCATTTCAGTCAGTAGTATTGGTAACTGGCTTGTAACGATCGATTACCGACCAAATTGTCAGTTGGTAATTCGTTGAGTTCTTGTATTGGTCTACAATCAACGGTAGGCTCTATTTTTACCTCTTGTTGATTCGCTCCTCTTCCAATTTGCCCTATTGATTGCTCCAAGTTTAGGCAATGAACTATAGGCAACTTAGGATGATTTCAATCATCTTCCAGGCCTTTATTCTTTAACTTTACGCCTTCTTTCATAGTTTCTTCAATTGCTATCATCAATCAATGAACAACTTGATTATGATTCTCTATAATTCTCTTTACTCTTCCTTTTGTGATAGGTCCTTTAAGTTTTAAATCTCTTTGACAATCTTGGTTTATATCAATTAAGCTTTCCAAGGACCTTTTTCCTTTAATAGGACTTGAATACTCTCCATCCTGAAACAACTCTATCCAACCTAAGGACCTCTTGAATATATGTTGAATATTCTTTCATTCACAAGCCAATTCAACAATGGGATTGTTACCATCACCTAATGTCAAAGAGTAGGAGTTAAGATTAAATTGAGAACCCTTGGACCTTTCCAATCCAAGTGTTCAATAAAATCAATCTAATGAATGATCAAACCATAGATGAAGTTCAAGGAGAAAGTCTCAAAGCTTAAAACTCTAGAGATAAACTCATCAATTTCATAAAATCATCAATTGGTCTTAAATTAGGCTATTGAGAAGGATTAATAGAAATTAGGCTAAACCCTAACCTAAGCATGGTCTTTGTCAACCCAAGACTCATTAGGGAATTAATTAAAAGTTGTAAATAAATTAACAGAGCAATTCCGCATAAAACATCGCATTATATGAAATTAATATCGCCAATGTTAGGGTACCCTACCGCACCCGGTAGGTGTTTAGCACCCAAGTCCATTTTGGACAAAAGCTTACTGTGGACGGTAGGTATAGGGCGCACCGCCTATGGTAGGCTCCATTCTTGCCTCCTCTTGATTTCTTTCTCTTCTATTTTGCTCCATTAGTTGCTTCAAGTTTACGCATTGAATTATAAGCAACTTAGGATGGTTTCCGTCATCTTCCAAGCTTCATTCTTGAACTTTGGCCTTCCTTCATAATTCCTTCAATTGCTATCATCAATCCTTGAGAAATTTGATCATCCTTCTCCTTAATTCTTCTTGCTCTTGCTCTTGTGATAGGTCTTTGAAGCTTTCCATCTTCTTGGTTATCATGGTTGATATAAAAAACAATAGCAAGTCTTCTAAGAAATGTTCAGCTAGGTCCCATCCATATACCCATGTTGAATCTTGATAGCACAATGTTCTGCACTCAACATGACATGATCAAAAAGATTATTTCCTTCAAATTCCATGCGCAACATTCATACAATTATACACCAAGATAAAAAATGAAGTCATAGTGTTGTGCATCAGCAAGGTTTTCAGACGAAATCTGATAGTGTAAACCCGAAATCCAGAAAATTAGTGAAATACCAAGTGAAGAATAACAAAAATATTCTAAAAGAAGCAATGGTCACACAGGACCCAAAATATAACAAATCACTCCACAAAAACATAAACAAAAACAAGAATATTCAGGGATATACAAGCAAACAAACCAATGCAAATATCTAAGGCCACACAGGGCCTACAAAAACAAATATTCATAAAAACTTAACTTTAATGAGAGCCCCCTTGAGCCTGATGCTCATTACTCCCCTTTTGCTCACAAATTATGGTGGATGCAACCTTTCCTTGAGCTTGTTGACCTCTGATTGTAGTTGGAGAATAGTGGTCATGATAATTGCCAGCTAATCATTGACCATATCATGTTTTGGAACGAATCTTGTTAGTAGTATTGTCTAAAGCATCTTCAACCTACTCAACTCTGCTTACTGCTTCAGGCAGCTCGAGGTTTGCAAAACGTGATGGAGAATGCCTTCTTGTAGAAGTCTGTAGAGTAGGAGTAGTGGATGCTGACTGAGTTGGGGGTCGCACTTTCCTGAAAAATTTTCATCTAGTAGACCTTAAAGGAATAATGTGCAATAGAGCAGTTGATATTTGAGAGATAGGCATGATTCCTAACTGTAGCATCTTGGGTATCCCCAGTAGTTCAAGTTCCCTGTACTAAGAGTAAGTATGCAATGATAGATTACTGTAATATATGAAAAATTGAGAAATTAAACATGGTGAAGACAAAGCTTAGGATCTGGCTTTCTCTGATCTAGTTTCCTCATAATGTTGTTGAAGACGAAAGTGCAAAGGTTGAACTTCTTGCGAATGGCAAAGGGATATTGAACATGAGCCCTATCCTTCAAAACAACAGTCACATTTAATGTCGGAAGCCAAATGCCACAACAAATTCTGAATAGAGCACTATAGGCCTGCAGTAACTGAGATTGAGCGTCTCTGTTGCTGGCAGACAATGTTGCCTTCTTATCCACAGTTAACACTTGAGCAACAATGTCACAATCGACCTCCCTTTCAATCCGGTGCCTTCAATCTTAGGGTGATGAGGGCAACTCAAGAAATTCGCCATATTGTCGAGGGTAAAAGCCACTTTTGTTACTATGACATACGTACACAGTTCCAAAGGAAGGACAATGAGGAGTTTTAGCACTAGGGGAGAAGTTGGAATAAAATTCTCTTACCAGATGCTTATTCTTCTTGACAGGTACAATGCCATCTTTACACATTGCAATGCATTGAGAGAGAGAGAGAGAGAGAGAGAGAGAGAGAGAGAGAGACTATAGAGTGAGGAGAGATTGGTAAAAATGTTAAAGATAAATTGTTGTTGAAGAAAGTGACATTTTTAACCTTAGTGTGGGTAGCAACGTTCAAGTTACTTCCAATCAGATTATCTGATAATAGATCCAATTTTGTCATTTGATTGGCAATGATCAAACATATGGTATTTAATTAACAATTTGTCAAACTAAATGGTGGTTTTTTTACTTAACCATGTGATATAATTATCAACCACAAGTATAGAATATAGTATATGATTATATTTATAGATAATTATAGACACTAATGATCTTTTAAATTTGTGAGAATGTTAGTAATATCATAGAAATACTAAATTTATATTGTACATAATATCAATAATTTCTTGCATGGTACAGCTCACAAGCTAGTATATTTATTATGATTAACTTAGTTAATATTATATAATATGTAAAATAAAACTATTTGAGTAACTTTATTTTTTCTCAGAGAAAAAGAAGTTAAATTTTATTAAGATAAAATAAGATGGCATGAGAAGCATGATGAGGATGTTTCTAGACCATTCCTAAAAGCATCAGAATCAAGAGTAATTCTTACTTAGATGATCAGGGAAAATTTTATTTACCAAGAGGTTACTGTAACCACTAAAGGACTACAAGACATACTTAGTTAATTATATAGGCTTAATTACGTAGGATAATTTGTAATAGTTAAAAAATATTAATGATAAATTGTTGTTAAAGAAAGTGACATTTTTAACCTCAGTGTTGCTAGTAGGCTTCATATTACTTACAATCAGATTGTTTGATAGCTAGCCAAATTTTGTTATTGGATTGTCACTGATTAAAGGGGTCGATAAAAATAATTCGGGAATCTATAAGAATAATTCGAAAATTTTCAAAAAATTTTATTTTCACCTAAACACTTTCTCTCTCTTCACCTAAGCATTATCTAGGATTACAAACTTCAATCTCAGATCTTGGAAGATCGGACTGTCCAAATTGAAAAAAAAGGTTATTTCTTCAATCTATTCTTTTTTATTTATAATTTTACCGTTTTAGATCGTTGAAATATCTGTTAAAAAAGGAAAAAATCGAAGTTTTTTTAAAAAAATCTGCCCGAAATAGTGCACTTTCGGCCATTACTGGCGAAAGTGCCGAGCACTTTTGTTGTCGGTGACCGGAAGTACTCTGGCACTTTCGCCGGCGACGTGCGAAAATGCAAAAAAGTTTTTTATATTTTTTATAAATATTTTAAATTTTTTAAAACATTTTCGTCCGTTACTGGCGAAAGTGCCGGAGTTCTTCGCCGGCGGTGAACGGAAGTACTCCGACACTTTCGCCGACGATGTGCGAAAGTGCCTTTTTAAAAATATTTTTTTTAAATATTTAAATGTTTTAATTTTTTGTTAATAGTATATTTGATTATTTAATTAATTTTGTATATGTAGAATATATGTGACTAGTTGTTTAACATATTTTATGTGATAATTTTTAATTGTTAATATGATTATGGATTTGTGAACATTATGAAATGAATAAAATAATGGAAATGAAATAGGATAAAAATCGATAAAGTGAACAATAAAGTAATAATAAATATCTCTGATAATGTTATTTAATTTTGTCTTTTTAGAGTAAATGTAACTAGCTTAAAATTGTTTGCTTATGATTATGTGTTTAACAAAAAAATGCGTTATGTAATTGCTAAACTATTTGTATTTTAATTTGAAGTCATTGTTATTCTTGGCCTTAGTTTTAGGATATAATTCTAAGATTGAATAATTTATAAATTAATAAGTATTACTAAAGAAGAATATTAGTGATGAATAATAATTGAACGAAAGAAATAGTAGAAATGAAATAATAGGTACCAATAATTCTTAAGATAAAATAATAATAATATGTGTTAAAGTAAATATTGAAATATATGATAAACAAGTATTAAGGAGTTTGAATAACTAATAGATGGTTCGACCTAGCGGCCATAGAAGAGATGTTGATCTTGGTCCTGTCACGGACAAGACAGGTCGTGTTGAGGTGCGCCCTGTCACAGCTTCGTCTAGAGGTGTGAAGGGGCGACATAGTACTTCTGACATTCCTGTTACTCCTACCCCTCTTGCACCTAGTTTCCATCATGGTACATGTGAAGTCTGGTCTTCTACCCAACCACCTGTCGTACCTTTTAAATCTCAACCTCCCCTCCAACCCCATCTGTCACACACACATGTGCCCTATGAGTTATATGGATCTGCACATCCACCTTCACACCATATAGACACAGTATATGATCAATACTTACATGCTCCTACCGTTATGCGACCTCGCATACCGTATAGATCTGCCATCCAGGAGCCTATATTGTATGATGGGGGTCAGCCGAGGTAGATAGGGGTTGAGTTTTTTGATCAGATGCTTGGAGCCGCCCGTCAGGATTCTTCATGCAGCACACACGGGTATTCTCATGCTGAGTATGGTGTTTCATCTTCTAATCCTTATGCACCGGGGCCTGCAGATAGGATTTTTTAGGGTGATAGGGTTGTTGGCGAGGAGCAAGAAAAAGTCCGATCCCTACATATTCAGGGAGAGGCGGATGAGAGAGGTGATGATGATGGTGATGGTGTTGATGATGATGGTGATGGTGGTGATGATGATCAGAATGATGGTGATGATGATGGAGATGAGTAGCAGACCGTATATGTTGCACCTATGGCACCAGCTAATGGATCGAACGGGCGTCCTCGTCACGGAAAAGGGAAGGGTTTGACCGGCAGCTTTATGTCGGTGATGAGTAAGTTTGCAGGGTCTCGTAATAAAAGACCCGAAGTGGCTCGTGATGTTCCGCCACCAGCGCAGAAGAGGAAGAAAATGAAGGCTTCCGATTGGGAGCAGACAGAGGCAGTAGAGGGAGGTCTTGTTGACCCAGAGCTCAACCTATTATACGGTGGACATGTGGCGGGTCGGATATAGCGTGAACAGGTATTTATCTTTATGTTAAAGTGACATATTATTATTCTTTAATTTGTCAAATATTATTTATTATGATAAATAGAAAAAATAATAATGGAATAAATATATTGTTATATAACTGTATAAATTTATCTATTTTATCTTTAGGATAGTGGTTTATTGAAGTGTCGATCTCATTATATGGCTCTCGCTAGTTGGGAGCTTACCGATTCGCAGGCTGGGCCCTTGGTCTCCGGGTCCAGTCTGATGTACCTACGATTGTGCATGTTTCAGCACGCCAATGCTGCATTGTTGTCGGCATTTGTTGAGAGGTGGCAGCCCGACACGAACAGCTTCCACATGCCCTGGGGTGAGATGACCGTTACACTACACGATGTGGAGCTTATTCTTGGGGTGCCTGCTTATGGTGCGATAGTGGATCACAGATTATCCAGGGAGTAGTTGATACGGATTGTTCAGGATGATATGGTTTAGGTCTCACTGGGGGTTTAGGGTTTAATGCATTGGAGTTTCACGCCATTGCTACTAGCAGACAGACTTCACAGTCACATCAGGTTAGAGCTGCATGCTACTTACAGTATATTTTGGGTAGCTTACTCTTCAGTGATAAGAGTGGCAATATTGTACTTGCGAGACTGTGGCCACTTTTGCGGGATGTGAGTTCTGTTGGGAAGTTTGCATGGGGTGCTGCCTGTCATGCATATCTGTACCGGAATCTAGGTCAGGCTTCTAGGGCTGATGTGAAGGAGCTTGCAGGGTGCTGGTCACTATTAGATGTATGTGTTATAAAATTAACGTTATTTATGTTATTTTTTATATTTTAATGGTTTAGGGTTTATTTATTTTATATTTCATTTATATTTCTTTTTATATATTTTTATTGAATTTATATTTTATATTTTAGGCGTGGATATATTTATATTTTCTCATGTTCGGACCCCCGTTTAGACATTCTCCCGAAGGATACAAGCCCTACATGCAGATGTTTCCGAAGATCGATTATAAGAATGTGAGTAAACTGCCAGATATTCGCTTGAGGCTAGTTATGATGATAGCTGATGAGGTTCGGTGGATACCGTACATGACTCAGGATGTTCGTGATTGTTGGGTTTCAACATGGCACGGGTTCATTGCATATTTTAACTGCGTGGAGCCGTACATGCCTGACCGGGTTCTGAGACAATTCGGTTTTAGGCATTGTATTCCCGCACATCCTATCCAGCCTCGGGAGGCACGCCGCCTGCCGAACAACAGGATGTACGTCCTGAGGAACACTTTCGTCGAGGCATTGTGGCTCGAGGCACCTTCGCACCTACTGACAGAGTCATGGACTAGTGTTTCGGCCATTCCAGCGAGTTCCTGTACTGATGATTACACGGATTGGTACCTCCCCCGCACTCACCCGAGGATTCAGAATCCCAGGAATATTCCCAGTGGCTATAATGTCCCGGTAGCTCCCGCCATGCCACCTAAGGCTCTCTTAGATTTGATTGCAAGTGAGTGTCACAGACAGGATATTGACGATGATGAGTTTCGACGCAGGGTTCGAGATTTACTAAGGAAGCATTGCATAGCTCTTTAGTAAATCTTTATGTATTCGGATATTGTGTATTTCTTTTTTCTATTCGTGTTCGTTATGTATTACTGCGTTTTTTGTGATATTCATTATATTTATTCCCTCATGTTCTGGTTTATTATTGCATATTGATATAATTACATGAAAAATATAAATAAAAAAAACTCTGAACGACAAATTGTACGAAATGGGGCTGAATACTTTAAAAAAATAATACATTATGAATTACAAATTGCAACATTATTAAATAAAATGTCTCTGCGGCGGATACATTCACTGTATCTCGTAACCCAATCTGCCATCCGATTATGATATGGGGCCGCCCATCCACTAACTCTCATATCTCGATGATATTCCCATTGCACCTATAACGGGGGCAAAGGGCATCCATCTTTCCAATTGTAACTGGAAAAAAAATAATATTAATACATACACTTAATAAAATATCAGTCTGCAATAATTCAATTAATATTAATAATAATAAAAAGTTATCAATAATAAATACCTATATAAAATGCTGCAATTCCTCTATGAGTCTGATGAATATCGTTCCAGCAGGCCCATCCATATTAGAAACAAGAGGCAAGATAGTGGTTGACTCTGACCTTGCAAGAAATACAACACATAGATTGAATGTGTTAGCAATGACATAAAGGTGATCAAGTGTATTCATCCAATCCTCGGGTGGCGCTGAACCCTCTTCCCGATTTGTCTTCATTATCAACTATGACACACGTCCAACTGAGCTGAACAATTGCTCATATACGTGCATACGGTACCATAAATCATAGCTCATTTTTCTACGAATTTCAACCCAATGACTTTCTTCTCCGAACAAGAAATTTGATACAACCCTAAAACCACAATTACCATCTCCAACCACATTCTTCCAGTTTTGTATAAATTGATACATAAACCCTGGAAATGCATTCTTGAAAGGGAATGGCACTGGCGGTGAATCCGGACTTACAACGGTTGATAAACTGGACCTACCACTGCTACGTCCTCTGCCCCTACTCCTACCGCTACGAGGCGGCCTACCTTTTCCACGAGGACTAGGATTAGAACCTGAACCTGAACTGCTACAAGACCCAGAATCTGAACCACTGGACTTTCCTATCTTCCTATGTGCGATGGAGACGTATTCCCAGTGAGACTTATCCCTTTTGGTAGAATTCGTATTCCGTCGTCCCTTCGTGACTACGGTCTCTAGGGGGTTGACAACGGCTGACAAGGATCATCAGGCAACACCGGATATATAACACCTTTGATGAGTCGCCTAACTTCTCGGAGATTAGAAATTAGACCAGTACTAATTTCCTGTAACAGTGAAGTGAGATCACACATTTCGGATTCCATATCTCTATGGTGTTCTTCAGGAATATCATAACCAATTTGTAGTTTTCTCCAAAATATGACAACATCTTCCTCTTGTATTGGCATTAAATGTTGGCACCGATTAACAAGTTCACATGCACCTGGTTGACCGTGCGACTTCCTTAAATAATGCAGAAATTATTGCCCGGTTCTTCTACCATCTGAAGTGCCTTCCTTAACTCATCCATTATCTTCTTCAATCCCAAATGACTAATTTTATTACATAAATTCTTCACGATGGGATTACTCTTGGAGCCATGCCTCTCTTTAAGTCTTGAAATTTCTAAAGAGTATTTAATTTTTGCGATTTGACCTTGGATAAGAGAGTCGATATTCAAAAATACGGTGTCCAAATCATCGTGACACGTTGATAGCCACAGCTTCAACACCGAATGTTCACTCTCAGCACGGTTCGTTGTCTCTACCCCAAAATGAAACTCTTGAGAGGTCCAAACCCTGCAAAATTTATGGGCAAATGGATTCAACCATGTGCTGAAAAGGTAATGTAGAAAGTCGGGCCTGCTTCGCCACCTAGTCTTCAACACTTCCAACTTTTTTTTATATTCCACCTCATCTAGTTTATTAATTAATTTCTTCCAAGAGCCATTCACGAACCGTTGAGCCACCTCTTCATCTTTCACCATCTCAGTCAACTCTGCCAACACATTCTGATCGATGTGCCTTCTACATAACATATGATATGAATTACTAAACACATCATCAATCACCGGCATTAGTCCACTTTTCCTATCGGTAAGAACAACTAAAGGCTTTCCTTCTTTGATAGCCGAACTCTGACCATTTGAAATAGCAGATGTAAAATATAAGTGCTTGATTTGTTGAAGAACTCATCCGTACGTCGTTGCCTGTTCATTGCACATAAAAGCTATTGCCACTGTGAAGTTCTTTCCTGTTGGAGTCATCCCTACACATTCTAATGTGGCATGTTGTACCTTAAAAAATAAGCGGGAAATTTAATTATTAACATTCACTAATATTTTTTCACGGACGTAAAAATATTATTAACTATTTACTAAAAAAATTTTAAAATTTAAATGTTTGTGTGAATAAATTAATAAAGATATCTAATAATACAGTTAATCCACTATAGTACTTACTTGTTCGTTTTATACATCGTATCCATTATGAGTACATATGGCAACGTTCTAATCATTGCAATCGATGTCGGGTGTGCAACGACAATATCACTAAGTACGTTGCTGTCTTCACTATTTCTATAGAAAACGGTGTAGCCCCTTTCTGCACTTAAGCGAAGAACTTCCTCTACCGTATTTCTTCCCTGCATCCGGTTCTTCTTAATCTTGGCAACAACATTGTAAATTTTCTGGGAACTACATACATCAAAATTTATATTTATTAATGGAATAAAAAGAAATCTAAAATATTTAAATAAAGCATTAAAAATAATTTAATAATTCCCTTATAACTTACCTAACTGCACAACTAACGTCTTGTTCTCAGAAAAATCGTAATATATTGCGAGGTGGAACATGACTCTTCCTGAACTGCTCGGTCTGTTGCAACTGCTCCTCCGTAAGTCTTGCAGACTGAGCATGACCGTGATTGTAAACAGCTATTTTATAGTTGTGCCTCTCGTTATGAACGAACAATTGCCAATTTTCACTTGTTGCCATTTACTCTCCCTTTAGCTTAAATGGACAACCACATTTTTTCGTCTCATACGGTCCTCGGCTTTTTTTCGGTATTTCTTCTTCCTCATCGTCGACTATTGGTTTTTTATATTTTTTACTGAACCTCCACGTTCGCAAGCCAATGTGACATACGGTCGACGGTCAAATGTTCTGGCTCTCTGATACCGAGTTATGATTAAATATGTCTTCGCATTCATTGCAATTTGTTTTGCTCACTCCACCAACTCATCTTTCGAACTAAATATTCGGTCAGTTGTAAATAAATGTCCAAGATCGATATATTCTTCTGGTTCTAGAAATTCTTCAAAGGTATTTGGATCTTCATCACACTGTTAATGTATAATGAAAAGTTAATATTATAAAAAGAAATAATTAAAAAAACAAAAAACAGAAAAAAAAATTCGATTTCTTACCTCAAAACCAACATTTTCTTGCAGAGATTCTTCAAAAGGATCCATATTTTCTTCTAATTTCATTTAATGTTCCAAGTTAGGAGTTCTTTTAGAGAGAGGTTAGAGAGAAAGTATGTAGAGAGAGAAAGTGAGAAAGAAGAATGAATTTTTAAAAATTTTCGAGTTATCCTTATAGATTCCTGACTTATTTTTATCAGCCCTCGGGATTAAACATGTAGTACTAAATTTACAATTTATCGAACTTAATTGTAATTATTACAAAACCCTATGATATAATTATCAACCACAACTATAGAATATAATATATGATTATATTTATCGATTAGTATTGATACTAATGATCTTTTAAATTCGTGAGAATTTTAGTAATATCAAAGAAATATCAAATTTATATTGTACATAACATCAATAATTTCGTGCACCGCACAAGTCACAAGCTACTATATTTTTTATGATTAACTTAGTTAATTCATTTTCTTAGAAAAAAAAGAAGTTAAATTTTATCAAAGACAAGATAAGATGACATGAGATACATCATGCGAATATTTCTGGACCATCCCTAACAATATTAGAATCAAGAGAAACCATTACCAAGATGAGCATGGATAATTTTATTCACCAAAAAGTTACTGTAACTACTTAGGATCCTCTGTCTGACATAATTAATTAACTACATTTGCTTAATTACTTAGCATTCTCAGTGATAGTGACAAAATATTAAAGATAAATTGTTGTTGAAGAAAGTAACATTTTAAACTTCAGTGTGGGTAGCAAGCTTCATATTACTTCCATTCAGATTATATAGTAGCTTACCAAATTTTGTTACTTGACTGTCAATGATTAAACATATGATATTAAATTGACAATTCGTCAAACTTAATGGTGATTTTTTTTACCTAACCCTATGATATAATTATCAACTACAATTATAGAATATATATATATATTATTATATGTATAGATAATCATAGATACTAATGATCTTTTAAATTTGTGAGAATTTTAGTAATATGAAAAAAATATTAAATGTATATCTTACAAAACATCAATAATTTCGTGCATTGCATGGATAACAAGCTAATATACTTATTATGATTAACTTAGTTAATCTTATATAATAGGAAAAATAAAACTAATATGACATGATATCTATCATGTTCATTTTTGTGCACCATTCTTCACAACATCAACATTAGGCAATCCTTACTAAGATGAGTAGGAACAATTTTATTCACCAAGAGGTTACTGTAACTACTAAAGGACTACAAGACAAAATTAGTTATTTATATCGGCTTAGTTATGTAGGTCCTCTTTAATAGTTATTTTCGAAGAATTTATTTATTTATAATTTAAAATTTTATCTTTTGTTTTTGTAAAATTTATGAATATAATATTACAAAACATATCAGACAAAGAGTGTGACAAAAGTAAATTGTAGGAAACCTATACGATTATTTGATTCAATTAAGTGATCAATAGCTTTTTTATTTTTAGGAAAAAAATTTAACAAACATTTGATTTATTTATTTTTTTTTTATAGCTTGGTAAAGTATTCAATTTCATTAATTGAAAAAGGTCATTTATTCGCTTGGTATGATAAAGATTAAAATAAAAATTCAAATATGTGACTGACAATTTCGATTGCATATTAGTTGCTAATTACAAGTTCATGAAAAACCAACGAAGAAAACGGGTGGTCATGGTCTTGTGGTCGTGAAGTTTCTGTCACAAATCCGCGTTCACCGCCGGCTTTGTGGGACCTATTGCAAAGCTCGGATATGGTATACTTGAGATCAAATTTCATTTTTTTAGTCGCAAATTGGTCGTGACTAAAAAAGGACTACAAGACAAAATTAGTTATTTATATCGGCTTAGTTATGTAGGTCCTCTTTAATAGTTATTTTCGAAGAATTTATTTATTTATAATTTAAAATTTTATCTTTTGTTTTTGTAAGATTTATGAATATAATATTACAAAACATATCAGACAAAGAGTGTGACAAAAGTAAATTGTAGGAAACCTATACGATTATTTGATTCAATTAAGTGATCAATAGCTTTTTTATTTTTAGGAAAAAAATTTAACAAACATTTGATTTATTTATTTTTTTTTTATAGCTTGGTAAAGTATTCAATTTCATTAATTGAAAAAGGTCATTTATTCGCTTGGTATGATAAAGATTAAAATAAAAATTCAAATATGTGACTGACAATTTCGATTGCATATTAGTTGCTAATTACAAGTTCATGAAAAACCAACGAAGAAAACGGGTGGTCATGGTCTTGTGGTCGTGAAGTTTCTGTCACAAATCCGCGTTCACCGCCGGCTTTGTGGGACCTATTGCAAAGCTCGGATATGGTATACTTGAGATCAAATTTCATTTTTTTAGTCGCAAATTGGTCGTGACCTTCATTTTTTTTATTTACCAAATTATTTCTCCCATTAGTAAATTTCTCTACATAAATATTAAAATAAACCACTTCCTTTTTAAAGCCTCATATTATGCAAGAATTGTCTCAAGCCAAAAGACTTTTTCATATAAAACTTTTGTTTTGATTAAAAAACTCTTTAAAATAAACCTCATAAACATCCTTTCAAGATTGAAATAGAGTCAATAAACCCTTTTGTTGTTTTACAAACTAACGAAGAATTCTCTTCCAAAAGATTACTAAGATTACTTTTTAAATCCTTTGCTCTAGTTGACATCTTCTTTTAAATCCTCACACAAGAAATTCAAGAGGATCATCCTCAAAACCATCACAAGAAAGAACATTAGGAGTGTAAAGTACCTAATTTTCTATTGGCAGGAAAATAAAATTTGCCTGTTCATTGTATGATTCTTCTCCATCGCTTCTGTTCTATTCATCCTAGGTACCAACTACACCTTTTTCTTTCTCAGTCTTGATATCTTTCTTCTTTTTTTTTTCTCTCCTTGACATATTTTTCTCTAAGATATGTACAATCTGCCGTAAGGTGTCCAGTGCTCTTGTATTCATTGCACTTTGGTTTATAGTGCGGGATGATTGAGTCCCCTTTCTTTAAGAATTGTATTCCTCTTATAAAGTCAACTCTTTTGTACTTGGCCTTCTCAAGATCAAGCCTATATCATCTACATCGTCTTCTTTTCCTCCGAGAGAGAATTCATCATCACTTGAGAACTCATTAGTATTTAAGGCATTTACTTTTCCAACTTTTTCATCATCTCTTATACAGTCAACTCTTTTGTACTTATCCTTCTCAAGATCAAGGCTATATTGTCTATATCGTCTTCTTTTCCACTGAGAGATAATTCATCATCACTTGAGGACTCATTAGCATTTAAGGCATTTACTTTTCTCACTTCTCATCATCTCAATTTTTGTTGATTCTATTTAACTTCATTTCATGAGTTAAAAGAAAAACCAATGAGCTCTTCTAAAGTTAAGGTCCTTAGATCCTTTGACGCTTCAATAGCTGAAGTTTTTGGATGCCATGATTTTAGTAAGGCATAAAATATCTTCATATTTTTTGTTCACCTAACATATAATTTCTCCATAAGCATTCAAACCATTCAGAACGTTAGCATGCCGAGTATGAATATTAGTTATATTCTCATTTAACTTGGTTCACAGAGAAAAGTCCATAGTCTATTACAAACATCCCTAATTTTAATTCTTTTACCTATTTGGTTCCGTCATTGTGCCTCCAATAAATAAGAGAGGGGCCCCAATACTTCACCAAAAAATGTACTGAAGCATGAAGGTTTGAGCCCATCTTATAAATCATGCCAGGAAGTCCTCTGCAAAAATGTGGGACGAAATAATTCCCTACTCAAAAATCCTAATACAGTACAACCACCTCTTGAGTAAAGAGACGCATCATCCTCACCCCTTTAAGAATCGAATGCCTCGGTTGACGTCCATTGAATCTGAAGGGACACTTAGTTTGTAGGACTGGCTCTAATACCAAATGATAAGAGGAGCCCCTATATTTCACCACAAAATTGCACTCAAGGGTGAAGGTTTGAGTGCATCTTATAAGCCATGCCAGAAAGTCCTCTTCTACAGATGTAGGATGAATTGATTCTCTACTCAAGCAACAATCATAATATTGCACAACCACCTCTAGAGTAAAGGAATGCAACATCATGATATGTCCAAAATTGGTGAAAGAGGACTACCTAGACATTTTTATAAGATAGGCTTAGACCTTCCCGTATGAGCTAGCTTTTAGGGTGAAGTATTGGGGTTCCTCACTTATCATGTGGTATTAGACCTAGCCTTCCATACTGGTGTCCTTTCGGGTTCAACGTACTTCGACTGAGGCGGTCGAGTCTTAAAGGGGTTGGGATGATACGGCCCACATTGGTTGTAGAGAACTACCTAGACTTGTTTATAACACGGCCTCAAACCTTTCCCTTTAATCTAGTGTTGGGGTCAAGTATGGGGGCTACTTTCTTATCATGTTTGGTCCCTTCGTGTGTGACCTCTAATAGCTTCCACGTTTCATGAGCTGTTTCACATGCACTTATAACATGATTGTATTCTATATTGTCTAAATGACATGTAAGGATGTTTTTCAATAATATTTCATAAATCAAATTTATACAGTAAATATAAATATGAACACGAATTTGCCAAATCATGTAATTTGAACCATTGAAAAGAGGTCAATTAATAGAAAATTTATGTTTCACACAAATAGACTAAAAAATGACCTACTTTTTTCTAACTTAAATGCAATAAGAATAGACCTAATTAGAGTACTATTTTTATAAATCAAATGGATTTGTTGATTTAGGTTTTTCCTTTAAAATTTAATTTGTTTAGAAATTTCACATTTGACATTTAATTACAAAATATTTCAAGATCAATGGAAATTTTTTTCAAGATTTCTCAAAAAACCATTTATAGAGCAAATTTAAGAATATGACAAATTTTCATAAACTGTATATCACACTTCTATTCTTTCTGGCTGTTAGAAAAGTAATTAAAATGTATTCTAAAAATAAACAATTACACTACTTTAAGGTTAAAAGTAAAGTCAGAAAAGAAAAACGTTTACTTTAACTTTATTTGTTTTTGCCTTTCTTCCGTTTTTCTAACTCTCTTTGCCCCTCATTTCTCCTTACCTTCCCACCGTTTCTCCAATCTCTAACTCTAATAAATAGAAAAATTTTACGGCGATGAATTATAAATGAACTAGATGTGGAATGTTTTAGAATCAAAAGTTTCCCTATGATTTCTAGAGGGCGTTAACTGAACTCCAGCATAACAATCAGAGTCAGAAATCACTAATTCAAATTTGTACCACTAAAACTCTAGGATCGATAATTCAACTTTACTGTTGATTCAAAAGGGCAACACTTGCTGACATTGAAGTAAGGTATCTTGATTTAGTTTTTCATATTTAATTTAAATTTTTTTGGAGTAAAGAATTCTGAAATGCACATTTTATTCCCTTCAGAAATAATAATTTTATAAGAAATGTTTATAGCTTTCATTTAAAATTGTTGTATTAACTAACTTTTTAAATTAAAATCTTTCTTTGACATTGAACCGAAATCTAACTTTTTTCGTATCGGTTTTTTTTGCTATTTTATTTTGTTGCTTTTGCTTGTGTTCTGGTGAATTAGTGATTTGACAAAATAATTTACTAATCCATAAACTTTGGGATTTTCTTCCCAGAGTTGTTGTATTGAATCTCTAATTAAAATTTGTTTTTAATTATATTATGCGAGAAAATATATTATTTGAACTTTTTGATTGTAAAAAATGGGATATTATTCTAAATTTTATATATTATATACTATAAGGTTCATATTACATTTATGGATTTTCAATATTAATATTGTTACTTTTGATAGTTCATCAATTTAATGTAAATTCTTTTTTGGTTGATCAATTACATGACCAATTTGCCTAACTATAAGATTAAGTTGATCGAAAACTTTAAATGTATACTTTACCTTTAAACTTAAGTTTCCCACCATAATTTTATCCAATTATTTATCAAATGAACTAAAAAATAAATTTTCTATTTTACTTAAACTACTTTTCCTCATCCTCTCTCATCTTCCTTGATTGCACTAGTATTCACCTGACTAATTTTTCTATTAACTATAATTATTTTCTTCTTCTAAATTAAATGTATTATTATCATTTACACATCAAGCTTATTTTGATTTTTAATTAAATTTGGATAAGATAATTTAAACCTAACACACATTTGGTAAAGTGTTTCAGTCAAATTAATTTCATCGGCAACAAAAAATATTCATTGCTTGAATATTTGGTGTCATCTACATCGTATTACCCAAATTTCTTTGCCACATTCCTTGCACAGAACATCTTAAATGGAATGTGAGGATGTTTTTCAATAATATTCCGTAAATCAAAATTTATATGGTAGATACAAAGATAAACACAATTTTTCCGAAGCTTGTAATTTGAACTATTGAAAAGTGGTCTATTATGGAAAATATATCCTTCACACAAATCGACTAAAAGCAACCTACTTTTTTCTAACTTGAATGCAATCAGATTAGACCTTATTAGAGTATTATTTTTATAAAAATACTAAATCTTTCTACCAAAAAACAGTCACACTACTTTAAAGTTAAAAGTAAAGACAGAAAAAACGGCTGCTTTAACTTTATTTGTTTTTGCCTTCTTCCATTTTTTCTGACACTTTTGGTCCCTCATTTCTTCTTACCTGCCCATCGTTTCTCCCATCTCTAACTCTAATAAATCGAGAAAATGTATGGCGTTGGGTTATAGATGAACTGGATTTGGAATTTTCAAGATCAAAAGTTTCCTTGTAATTTCTTGAGGGCGTTAAAAATTCAACCCCAACATCACCATCGGAGTCAGAAATTACACATTCAAATCTATCGCCAGTTAGACTCTTGCATCAGTTATTAAACTTTAATGCATATTCAGAAAGGGCAACCCTTGCTCATTGAATTAAGTTATCTGGACTTAGTTCTTCATATTGAATTTAAATTGTTTGGAGTAAAGAATTCTCAAAGTCACATTCTATTCCCTTCATAGATAATGATTGTATAAAAAACGTTTATAGTTTTCGTTTAAAACTGTTATATTAATTTACTTTTTTTACTAAAATAGTTGAATATGAATCTAACTTTTTCACATTGGGTTTTTTTATCTATTTTATTTTGTTACATTCGCTTGTGTTTCGGAGAATTAGTGATCTGACAAAATAATTTACAAATTCGTAAACTTTGAGACTTTCTTCCTAGATTTGTTGAATTGAATATCTAATTTAATTTTTTTGATTCTATTAGGCGAGACAATATATTATTTCAATATTTTTTTGTAAAAAATGGAATGTTATTCTATATTTTATACATTATATGTTATAGGGTTAATGTTATATTAATGGATTTCCTATATTAACATTGTTTACTTTGGATAATACATTAATTAAATGCGAATTCTTTTCTAGTTAATAAAAAATGACCAATTTGCCAAACTATAAAGTTAAGTTGATCGAAAATTTGAATTGTCTATTTTACCTTTAAACTTAAGATCCCCACCATAATTTCATCCTATTATTGATCAAAATGTATTAAGAAATAAAATTTTCTATTTTACTTAAAATTTCTGCTTTTCCTCATCCTCCCTCATCTTCCTCGATTGCACTAGTATTCATCTTGACTAATTTTTTTTATTAATTGTGAATTATTCTCTTTCTTCAAAATTAAATATTTTACTGTATATTGTACAACAAATGTATTTATTTTTAATTAAATTTGGATAAAATAATTAAACTCTAGGATCGGTAATTAAAACTTTGGAATCGGTAATTAAACTTTACTGTAGACTCAAAAGGGCATCACTTGCTGATGTTGAAGTAAGTTATCTTGACTTAGTTCTTCATATTTATTTAAAATTTTTTGGAGTAAAGTATTATGAAATGCACATTCCATTCCCTTCAGAAATAATAATTTTATAAGACACGTTCATAGTTTCCATTTGATACTGTTATGTTAACTAACTTTTTAACTAAAATCTTTCTTTGACTTTGAATTGGAATCTAAATATTTTCGTATTGATTTTATTTTTTTCTATTTATTTTGTTACTTTTGTTTGTGTTTTGGTGAGTTAGTGATCTGACAAAATAATTTACTAATCTATAAACTTGGGGATTTTCTTCCCAGAGTTGCTGTATTGAATTTCTAATTAAAATTTTTAATTTTTATTTGGCGAAACAATATATTATTTGAACGTTTTGATTGTTAAAAATTGGAATATTATTCTAGATTTTATATATTATATGTTACAAGCTTAATGTTATATTTATGGATTTCCTATGAGAATACCGTTACTTTGAATAGTTCATCAATTAAATGCGAATTCTACTTTAGTTGATCAATTACATGATCAATTTCTCAACTATAGGATTAAGTTGATCGAAAACATGAAATGTATACTTTATCTTTAAACTTAAGTTTCGCACCATAATTTCATCCTATTATTTTTTAAATGAATTATAAAATAAAATTTTCTATTTTACTTAAAATTTCTGCTTTTCCTCATCCTCTCTCATCTTCCTCGATTGTACTAGTATTTAAAAATCTTGACTAATATTTCTATTAACCATGAATTATTCTCTTTCTTCTAAATAAAATATTATTATACATTTTACAACAAATGTATTTTGATTTTTAATTAAATTTGATAAAATAATTTAAACATAACACACATACGGTAAAGTTTCCTGTCAAATTAATTTCATCAGTGTAAAAAACTATTCATCCCTTAATCACCAAATTGAAATAAAGTGTCACTGACATAAATAATTTCTTTTCTTAAATAATTACTCTATTTTAAAGATAAATATTAAAGTAAAACATGTAATACATCTACTTTTTTCCTGTTCTCTCTTTCCCACTTTTCTCTCTTTTAATTTCCGCCTCATTTTTCCTTTCCTTTTCCATTGTTTTTTCCTTCCACTAACTTAAATCAGTCTTGACTTTGATGATAATAAGTTAAATGAAATAGATTTTAGTGAGTTTTTGGAGGAACCAAAAGTTTCGTCTAATTCTCAATTTCTTAAGGCTCTAATATTCAATTATATCATTACCGTCACAGTCGTATGCAAGGTGACTAACTCAAATCTGCCATTAAAACCACGAGTCTATGATAATTCAGATTTACTGTTGACTATGAAGAGAGAGATACTTGTTCGCATTAAGATAAGGTTTTATAGACTTTGATTACCTTATTCAATTTAATTTGTTTAGACTAAAGAATTTGCAAGTTGACATTCCTTCCCTTTATTAACAAATAAGATAATTTTTGTTTGAGTTTAAAATTTTGTTCATACGGGCTTTCTGTACAATTTTTTTTTTTAAATTGTTGTATAAATATGTTTGTATTTATATATGTTTTCTTCTATTGGAATTCGGGGCTTTGGTAAGTTTTTTTGTCAAATTTTTTATTTAAAAAAAAAAATCAATTTACTTGGACATGAGCCATTTTTGGATTTTAATTCTAATATTTATATGTTGACTTTAAATACAAATTTTTTTATTGATCATATTAAGCAATATATATGTAGTGGGCATCACATATCTGTTAGGCAACCTTGATCTTGTGACTATATGACTATTTTGTTTGTTAAAAGAATATCACATGTACTTTACATTCTAGATATATTAAGTGCAAAAGATTTTATGGCCTTCTTCCATTTCGAGTTAACCACCATTCATTTTTTTGTATGCTAAATGTTTATAGAATGACTTTGCATATTATCTAGTGTTGTTAACTTTCTAGACTTATCCTTCTAATATCAGCTAAGCTGGTGTCACAAATAATTGCTCTTGCTGTTCAAATAAAGTTATCATAAAGAATTTTCTTTCTATAAATTTTTAAAATTCATCAATTAACTAATAAATCTGTTTATATTGAGAGTAAAATTCCTAACTTACCAACTTATAAAATTAATTTTGGAGAAGAATTTAAAATATCTGCTTGTACTATCTACTTGTACTCTTGAACCTAAGCTTGCCAACATTTTTTTGAAAGTTGCCAACACTGTTTTAGTCTTTTATTTAAATAATATTTCAAAATCGATTACAATTTTTTCTATTTAAATGTTTTTTACCTTTCGTTCTATTTGTCTCTCATCATCAGAGGATTATTGTAACAATACAAGCCTCGCAATCTTCCAATTAGTAGTGAATTTTCGTTGAATTAGGTTCCTGGCAAATTTGGACAACTTTTCCCACTTTTTGCCTTAAAAACTCTTGTTTCAGTTTAAGGAAATATTTCTTTTATCACGATATAAAACATAGTAGGAAAATAAAATAAACTTATAGAATAAAGGAATGATAAAACATGACAGGAGGAATAAAAGTGATAAGAGCACATCGATTTATACTGTTCGACCCTATCAAAGGTCTACATCCGCTACCTTGAGTCACACCCAAGGATTTACCAACACACTAACTCCATTTTTCAATAAGAAGGTAGGAAACACCAATTCCTACAATAGTGGATCAACCAAAAGGGGTTTTACACCTTAACTACCCTCTTCTTACACACAGTACAAGTTTCACCCAGTACACTAGTGTTTTGAAACTCTCAACCTTTTATAGACTGATAAGACATAAATAAGAAATGAGAAACCAAAAAATGCAATAGATTAGAAGCAGCTGAAGCACACAATCTCTTATTACTCTTTTACTTAACAAAAAATAATAAAGCTCATAAACTCAAAGAATTTAATACTTGAAAGATTATTAAACATTTAGGCACGAATACTAAATCTGGAAGAATGTGAATAATAAAGTTCATACTCAAAGATTATGTTTTTTTGCACCAACAAGGTATGATATTTATGGGGAAGCTTTCAACATTCAGAAAAAAGACTAGGAATGGATAATTTTAACTCATTCCCATGAAGTTTGGACATCCAGAGCTTTAAGAGGTCATCGAAACTTGTCATATGGACCATCAAACGATAGCGTAGAAAGCATTACTAAGGACATTAAAGATTTTACTCTCTTCCTCTTAAACTTAAGTGGAAACCTTCTTCCCTAATGAACTTCAGACGTCCGAAACTATGCTCAAGGCTTTTGAACATACATTTAAAAGCCATTTTTGAAGTTGAAATAAAAAAAACCAGCTCTAAATATTCTAAGTACTCATCCATAGTCTTTATACATTGAAGATTAACACAACTTAAATCTTCAATCAATCTCATCTAAACATAAAATATATCAACACAAAAAATTACCCAATCAATCTAAACTTCTTAAAATATTTTAGTATGAATCAAAACTGTTTTACAAAAAATAATTTTGACTCTAAAAAGAAAGTGTAGGTTTTTAAAAATCCCCCACTCCCCCTCCTACCATTTTTGAAAACTCTTTACATTGAACATTACTAATGCATATTGAAGTACAAAGGATTAAGATAAAGGGTTTACATGATATATTTTTACTTGAATAAGACGTATTTTAAGCCTTCAACACTTCATCCTTGGCAGCTTGAATACATCCTTGAATCTTCTTCCCTTTAATAATTCAGCACTTCTTATTAAGGCCTCATCTTCCAATATGAAAGTTTCTGTCACATTAAGGATAGAAAATTATTGCAAATCAATGTTTGTCATTTAATTAAAATAAGAATTGTCAGCCATAGGCTAACAATTTCTTTTTTTAAAAATTGTTTGAAAAACTTTTATGCTCTTCTAACCAATAGAGTAAAGTTGTTTAGTTCCATACTATTTCACCAACGATCAAGTTAATCCTTCAATCGTTGATTGGAAAAAAAAATGTCTCTTAATTGTATGCATACATCTAACAAAAAAAAAAAAAAAAATAAATAAATTGCTCTATTTGATTCATAGGTAAATCATGTGCTTTTTAGAGTGAATAAGATAATCTCTTGCAAACTTTTCTTGTTATTTATGTTTGCGTAACCTTCCTCATTGTATTTTTGCCTTCATGCTTCTTGATTCATGTTTTTCTCAATTTGTTTACCAAATTAGTTTTTTTCCTTCATCTTTATTTCTTGTGATTCTTGTTCCATACCTACGTTGTTTTTAGAAATTTTTTGTTTGTATTTAATGAAGCACATTCAAATATTTGAGCATTAAATTATTCTCCTGTATTTCATTTGAAGATAGGCCTGATCGATTCCCCTTCTATAAGATTTCTTGAGCAACTATAGCTTTTGGGATGGAAGATGTAGGATTACTGTATATATTATTGTAGTAGCGAGAATCCTTGAGATTACAAAGAGGAGAGGACAAGAAAATCCATCCATTTCCTGGGAATTAAAAATTCTTCCGAATTTAAATTTCCCCTTAAAAAATAAATATGGAAATAGTAGAACTAAATAATTAATTGGAACATAACTTTTTGATTGTAAAAGCTCAAGATGCAATAATCTCAATTAACTATGAGAGTATAAACAAAATGTTATCATTATAAATCAATGGAAATGATCTTTAAGCTTTATCAAGTGTACTGATCAAGTACAAGATCTTTATGGCATATTATGTTCTCTTCTTTAATAGGAGTTTGAATGTCAATTATGTAATGCATTAGTAGAAAATAAACTAATTTATTCCGCGAATTGACTTAGGGTGTATTGAGAAAGTTAGAATGCCGAAGAATAAGCAAGTGGTCTAGGCAACTCAAGAACTGGTAGAAATGGTCAAAGAAATGTCGTGGAAATAGTGGCAACAATCAGCCCAAGAAAGGTGCTTTACTACCTATACGACAAGTAATCTTGAATGAGAGCCCTGTTGATGGACCTCCTACTACCCATTCTTCCTCCATGAATAAAACGATCAATAGAAATAAAACGTCCACAAGTATCTCTCAGAAGCCAGATACAAAGTCGGAAATATTGGAGCTCCAAAAATGGTATTGATGAAAATTTGTGGCCCTGCATGGATGGCATAATTGTGGCAAATCAGCCTTGCGAAACAAAAGCTGTTGATGAAACAAGAGAGAGTTCACTCTCTATTTTTGGAAAATTATGTCGTGAATAAGAGAAATATCTATCATATGTTGGGCTGGCTTTTCCATGTAGTTGTTTATCAATGGTGGATTTTAAAGTTTGAAGTACAATATTTTTATTAAATTAGTGGATTGTAAATTTTATTATTGTTAATTTTATTACTGTTTTGTTTTCCTTATTATATAACAAACCAATATACTTTGTTCTAATTTCTTTTTTCATTTAAAGATAGGTCTAGTTTATTGTTTTCCTAAGTCCTCTACTAAATACCTTCAACCTTTTGCACATTAGTTGCACATTAATTTACTTTTGTCATTTGCTAAGTTGAGATTCTTGCGGTATATATGAATCACCTTTGATTATTAATGTTTTTTTAATGAAGTGTGTATAAGTACATATGGTAGAGCTGGTAAATATTTGAGTACAAAATTTTGATATTACATGAAGGTAAACTTGAATTCCAATTTTATACAACTTCTTGAAGGTAAATACATGAATATGTAATTAGTAGAACTAACTAAAACATGAACTTTCATATTACATAGGCTCAAGAAACGATAAACGGTAATGAAGTTTTTTTGAGGGGTTAATCGTAATTAACTTATGTGGATGAAAGATGCCGCCTATAATTATCAAAGACATGAGTGATCATTTAAATAATATACTTATTATGCTTACAATTCATCTAGCACATGCATGCCTTCTAATTTCTTCTATACGAATTTTTTTACGACTAAGTTTTAATATCAACTTACAATTATGTTTGGGGAAAATCATATAACTTACTATTATGTTAGGATAAAATGTGTCCTTTTACTCAAGAGGTGGTCATACGATATTAGGATTGTTGCTTGAGTATGGACTCATTTTGTCCCGCCTTGGTTGCAGAGGACTACTTGGACCTTTCTATAAGATGGGCTTAAACCTTCCCCTTTGAGCTAGCTTATGGGTTGATGTATTGGGGCTCCTTTCTTATCATTTTTTATTAGCACCAGCTCTACGAGTGTCTCTTTAGGTTCTATGTACGTTGACCGAGGCAGTCAGCTTAAGGGGATAGGGATGATACGTCCCGCATTGGTTGTAGAGGACTACTTGGACATGTTTACAAGATAGGCTCAAACCTTCCTCTTTGATCTAACATTGGGGTTAAGTATTGGGGCTCCTCTCGTATCATTTTTGGTCCCTTCATGTATGACCTTGTATAGCTTCCTTGTTTCATGAGCTGTTTCACATGCACTTATAACAAGTTTGTATTATGTAGCGTCTAAAGCACAACAAAAAATATTCATTGCTTGAAAATGCGGTGTCATCTTCATCATATTACTCAAGTTTCTATGCCACATTCCTTGCACAGAACATCTTAAATGGAATGTGAGAATTTTTTCAATAATATTCCATATATCAAAATTTATATAGTAGATATAAATATGAACACAATTTTTCCGAAGCTTGTAGTTTGAACTATTTAAAAGAGGTCTATTATGGAAAATATATCTTTCACACAAATAGACTAAAAACAAACTGTTTTTTTCTAACTTGAATGCAATCTGATTAGACTTTATTAGAGTACTATTTTTATAAATAAAATGGATTCGTTGATTCAGTTTTTTCCTTAAAATTTTAATTTGTTTAGAAATTTCACATTTGATATTTAATTACAAAATATTAAAGATGGATGTAAATTCTTTTCAAGATTTTTCAAAAAACCATATATAGAGCGAATTTAAGAATAGGACAAATTTTCATAATCTTTATATTACTAAGTCTTTCTATTCTTTTTGGTGGTTACAAAGTAATTGAAACGTTTCCAAAAATAAATAGTCACATTACTTGAAAGTTAAAAACAAAGACAAAAAAGCTTGCTTTAACTTTATTTGTTTTTGCCTTTCTTCCGTTTTTTTCGACTCATTTTGTACCTTGTTTCTCCTTATCTGCCCACCATTTCTCCCATCGCTAACTCCAATAAATAAAAAAAAAATTATGGCAATGAGTTATAGAGGAACTAGATTTGGAATGTTTTTAGGATCAAAAGTTTCCTTGTGATTTCTTGAGGGTATTAAAATTCAACCCCAACATCACCATTGGAGTAGGGAATTACTAATTCAAATCCGTCGCAACTTAAACTCTTGAATCGGTAATTAAAGTTTACTATATATTTGGAAAGGGCAACACCTGCTGACGTTGAAGCAAGTTATCTGGACTTAGTTCTTCATATGGAATTTAAATTGTTCGCAGTAAAGAATTTTCAAATGCACATTCCATTCTCTGAATAAATTAAAATTTTATAAGAAAGGTTTATAGTTTTTCAGTTGAAACTGTTATATTAATTTACTTTTTAAACTATAATCTTTCTTTGATGTTGAGCTAGAATCTAACTTTTTAAGTATTATTTTTTTTTTCTATTTTATTTTGTTGCTTTTGCTTGTGTTTTGGTGAATTAGTGATCTAACAAAATAACTTACAATCCATAAAGTTAGGGATTTTTTTTCCTATAGTTGTTGTATTGAATATCTAATTTAAAATTTTCTTTTGATTCTATTAGGTGAGAGAATATATTATTTCAAAGAATTTTTTTTTGTAAAAAAAGGAATATTATTCTAGATTTTATTCATTATATGTTATAAGGTTAATGTTATATTTATGGATTTCCTATATGAATACCGTTACTTTGGATAATTCATCAATTAAATGCAAATTCTTTTCTAGTTGATCAAAAATGACAAACTTGCTAAACTATGAAAGTTGATCAAAAACTTGAAATGTCTACTTTGCCTTTAAACTTAAGATTCCCATCATAATTTTATCCTATTATTTATCAAATGTATTGAAAAATAAAATTTTCTATTTTACTTAAGATTTTAGCTTTTCCGCATCCTCTCTCGTCTTCTCGATTGCACTAGTATTCATCCTGACTAATTTTTATATTAATTGTGAATTATTATATTATTATCATTTACACGACAAGTTTATTGTGATTTTTAATTAAATTTGGATAAAATACTTTAAACCTAATACACATATGTTAACGTGTTTCTGTCAAAGTCATTTCATCGGCCACAAAAACTATTTACCCCTTAATCACATATTTGAAACGAAATGCCACACACATAAATAATTTTTTTCTTAAATGGTTACTCTATTTTAAAGATAAAAATTAAAATAAAACAAGTAATGCATGTACCTCTTCCATGTTCTCTCTATCTAACTTTTCTCTCATTTTCTTTTCCTTTCCCATTGTTTTTTCCTTTTTGCTAAATTTCACGTTGATGATAATGAGTATGTGAAATGGATTTTAGTGATTTTTTTTTTTTAGGAACCAAAAGTTTCTTCAAACCTGCAACTTTCAAAGGGGATAATATTGAATTCTGTCATTGCCATTTCAGTTGTATGCAAGTTGACTAACTCAAATCTGTCATTAAAACCACAAGTCTCTGATATTTCAATTCACAATGGACTAAGAAGAGAGATATACTTGTTCGCATTAAGGTAAGGTTTTATAGAGTTTGATTACCTCATTCAATTTAACTTGTTCACACTTAAGAAATTTCTAGTTGACATTCATTCCCTTTATTAACAAGTGTATTATAGATTTCGTTCATAAGGGCTTTTATACAATGTTTGTGCTGTTGCAAAAATCTTTCATGGAGTCTATATATATTTATATGTGTGTGGTATGTATTTATATATACATATAAAACATTTTTTGGCTTTTAATTCTAAAGTTTGCATATTGATTTTAAATACAATTTTTTTGTTGATGATATAGGACAAAATATCTGAGTGAGCATCATATATCGACTAGGCAACCTTTACCGCTATTTTTTTGGTTAAAATAATATCAGGACTATTTTTTTGGTTAAAATAATATTAGGACGTACTTTACGTTCTAGATATACTAAGTGCAAAATATGCTATGGGTTTTTTTTCCATTTCCATTCAATCACCATTGATTTTTTTGTATGCTAAATGTTCATAGAATGTTTTTGCACATTGTCTAGGGTTGTTAGATGTCTAGACTTATTCTTCATTGGGTAAGCTAGTGCCACAAAATAATTGCTATTGCTATTCAAGAGACTTATCATAAAGAATTTTCTTTTTTACAAATTTTTTAAATTCATTAATTAAGTAATAAATTTGTTCGTATTGAGGATAAAATTCCCAATTTACCAACTCCTAAGATTAATTTGGAAGAGGAATTTAAAATGTCTACCCGTACTATCTACTTGCACTCTTTAACCTAAGCTTACCAATGTTGTTTTTGAAAGGTACCAACACTATTTCACTCTTTCATTTCAATAATATTTCAAAATCAATTACCTTTTTTTGTGTAAATATTTTTTTACTTTTCTTTCTATTTGTCCGCCACCATTAGAGGATTATTGCAACAATAGAAGCCTCGCAATCTCCAATTAGTAGTGAATTTCTATTGAATTAGGTTATTTCCAAACTTTGGCAGCTTTTTGTCTCAAAAACTCTTATTTTAGTTTGCGGGAATATCTTTTTGAACACAACATAAAACACAGTAGGAAAATAAAAGAAACTTATAGAATAAAACAATGATAAGGAAAGAAGAGTAATAAAGGAATAAGAATGTGATAAATTACAACCAGATGAAGTACCACATTCTCTCATTACTCTTTTAATTAATAAACACTAATAAAGCTCATAAACTCAAAGAAGTTGACACTTGAAAGATTAGAAAATATTTAGGCACGAATACTGAATATGGAACGAATACGAATGATAAAGCTCATGCTCAAAGAATATATTTTTACGCACAAAGAAGGTCCGATATTTATACGGAAGCTTTCAACATTCAGAAGTCGACTAGAAATGGATAATATTTACTCAATCCATCAAGTTCGGACATCGAGATCATTAAGTGGTCGTTCAAACTTGTCATATGGATCTTCAAACCTTAGCCTAGAAAACATTACTTAAGACGTAAAAATTTTACCATCTTTGTCTGAAACTTAAATAAAAGCTTCTTCCCTTATGAACTTCAGATATCCAAACTTACTCTCTGGGCTTTCGAACTTATATTTAAAAGCCATTTTTGACTTTCAAATCAAACAACCAACTCTAAATGTTTTAAGTACTAATTCTTAGATTTTCTAAGTTGAAGATTAACACAACTTAAACCTTCAATCAATATCATCTAAAAAAAATATTTCAACACAAAGAATTAACCACCCAATCTAAACTTCATAAAAGATTTTAGCTAGGATCAAAACCTTTATATAGAAAACAATTTTGACTCTCAAAAGAAAGTGTAGGTTTTTAAAACAGTTCTCCAAAAACCCTTTAGATTTAGTATTACAAATGCATATGAAAGTACAAAGGATTAAGATAAAACGCTTACATGATACATCTTTACTAGACTAAGCCCTATTCTGAGTCTTCAATACTTCATTCTTGGCAGCTTAAATACATCATTGAATCTTCTCCCCTTTAATAATTTAGCACTTTGTATGAAGCCTTCATCCTCCAATATAAAATTTCTATCGCATCAAGATAGACCAATTAGCACACATCAATATTTTTCATTTAACTAAATTAAGAATTGTCACCCTTAGGGATAACAAATTCTTTTCTTTTTTAATTAATATATTTTTCAATATTAAATGAAGCTATTATTTATTTTACATAAAATCGTCCAAATACTTTTTGATCTTCTAACCTATAAAGTAATGTTTAATTCCTAATTATTTCACCAATGAGCAAGTTAGTCCTTCAATCGTCAATTGAAAAAAAAGTGTCTCTCAATTGTATGCATGGCTCCAAGAACAAGAACTTAAATAAATTGCTCCATTTGATTCCTAGATTATTTGTACTCATGTGTTTTTTAAAGTAAATAAGATAATCTTTTGTAAACTTTTTTTCTTATTTGTGTTTGTTTAACCCTCCTGGGTGTATGCGTTCCTTCATGCTCTCTAATAAATATTTTTCTTAATTATTGTACTATATTAGCTTTTTTCCTTCATCTTTATTTCTAGTGACTGTTGTTCCATATCTATATTGTTTTCAATTTCTTTTATTTTGTATTTAATTAAGCGTATTCAAATATTTGTGCATTAAATTATTCTCCTTTATGTAATTTGAAGAAAGGCTTGATTGATTCCTATTTATAAGATTTCTTGAGCATCTATAGCCAGGGAATGGAAGAGTGTTGGATTTTCGTATATATTATAGTAGGAGCGAGATTCTCTAAGATTACAAAGAGGAGAAAGCAAGAAAGTCTATCCACTTCTTGAGAATTCAAAATTCTCTCTTATTAAAATTTCCCCCTCATAGAATAAATATGGAAAAGTATAACTAAGTAATCAATTGGAACATAACTTTTTTACCGTACAAGCTCAAGATACAATAGCCCCAATTAACAATGGGAGTAGACACAAAGTGTTATCGTTGTAAATCAATAGAAATGATCTTTAAGCATTATCAAGTGTACTTATCCAGTGCAGGAACTCTAAGGCACATTTGTTCTCTTCTTGAATAGAAGTTTGGATGTTCAATTATTTATTGCATCAGTACAAAAAAAAAAAAAAAACTATTTTATTCCAAGAATAGACTTAGGTTGTATTGAGAAAGTGAGAATACTGAAGAATAAGAAATTCATCAAAGGCAACTCAAGGATTGGTGGAAATGGTCATGGAAATGTTGGTGGGAATAATGGCGGCAATACTAGTGGTAGCAACAATCAATGCAAGAAAGGGGTTTTACTACCAATACCCAGACAAGTAATTTTGAACGAGAGTCCCATTGATCGACCTCCAGCTACCAGTTCTTCCTCTATAAGTAAAATAAACATCAGAAGCTTCCTCAAGTGTCTGTTTGAAGCCAGATGACGGAATCATGAATATTAAAGCTTCAAACAATATTGATGATCAAAAGTGGTCGCCCTACATGGATGTCATAATTAAGGTAAATCAGCTTAGCAAAGTAAAAGCTGTTGATGATTTGACTGATAAAGTCCTTTACAAAACAAAAGAGAGTTCTCTCTCTGTTTTTTGAAAATTATGCCATGAATAACAAAAATATCTATCACATGCTAAAATGTTTTCGAAGGCTAGCTTTTCCATATTGTTTTTTAAAGATGATGGATTTTAAAGTTTGAAGTACAATATTTATATTAAATTATTGGATTGTAAGATTTTGGAATATTAATTTTATTATGGTTCTGTTTCCTTATTATATAATAGTCAATTATACTTTGTTCAAATTTCTCTTTTCGTTCAAACGTAGGTCCAGTTGATGTTTTCCCTAAGTCCTCTTAAAGATACATCATACTTCTTGCATATTAGTTGCACACTGATTATTTTTTTACTTTTGTCATTTGCTAAGTTGTCATTCTTGCGGTAAACATTCGTCACCTTTTGTTATTTGTGTCTTTTTTTTATGCAGCGTGTCTAGTTACATATGTTAGTACTTTTAAACATTTGAGCACAAAATTTGGATATAATATGTGTTAGTATATGCCCTAAGACCAATTGACTCACATTTATGATTTATGAAGCATGTATTTTTGAATTGTATTTTATGCTCTTGGTCATCACGTATGTGACTTGACAGTAAAACCCTTATAGCTAATAAATACTATTTTTATTTGTCCCTAGTTTATTACATCTTGTAAACTAGTGTGAAGTTGATTGATAGTTAAGTTTTACTGATCATAAATATGAGATATAAAATCAATTCATAAATACATATTGAGAATATTGTATTGGACATGACCCAAAGTGAAGAAGAAATATTGCATGGGTTTAAGTTATAAGTATTTCTTCTTAGTTTTATATTTGGTGTCCTTTGACCTAATGTTTCTTGCATTGGGAGAAAATATGTTTTGACATAGTCAAACATCACTTTTAATTAGGTGATTATTATGACTATTGGTTGGCTTATTTTCTTGTCATGGCTTGAATATTGGAGATAGTAAAAGGGATTTGTCCCTCTCCTTTTAGAGAGAGATATCCATGGGCCCCTTGATAAGGAAGACTGGAAAATATGCATGGCCATGCTCAAATAAGTATTAATAAGGTGTTATTAACATTATTTGTTGGAACAGTCTGCCTGGTGATCAAGTAAATGGTTAATTAAGTTTTATAAGGATGACTTAGCCCATGCCTTATACTTAATTAGGATATCGTGTGACAAAAGGACTAAATATTAAATCTGATGCTAGGTTATTATTGCATTTACTTAACTTGGGTAAGCATAATGTCTTGCTAGAGGCAGCTTATGTTTTGTGAATAAATGTCTAGGACATTTTTCATTCACTGCCAACGTTAAGTGAACCTACAGGGTCACACGCATAGACGATCTTGTGAGCATAATGTCCACGTTCAACAGATCTAGATTGTATCCAGATTCGTTGAACGTATACAAAAGGGGAATTAGATTCCATACTGTATTTTCTGGTAAGTTAATAAGTAATTAATTTAATTAATCGAATAAATGAAGTTAATTTACTTAATATTACTCATCCAACGGTTGGATGATTATAGGAATAGACGGATGAGATTAAACTGTCATTAGATGACAGTTAGGGTTTTGATATTGACAGCTATAAAAGGTTATGTTAACCTTTTCTTCGCAGCCATCGTTTATCTGAAGAAGAAAAACAAAACCCTAAACCCTAGAACAGCGATATAGTATCTAGCCTCCTCTCTCTGAAACACGACCGATTACCAGATAGTCAGGATCAGTTCTGAACAGTTTTCAAAACACAGAAGGGGCTAGCATCCCGATCGCTTGCAAAGGAGTTCGTTGCGTGGATACCAGTAGAGGGTGAAGCGTAAAAAGTAGTGCCTCCACACCAAACAATCAAAACATTGAGGTAATTTCTATCCAATCGGTTTTTCTAGTATGTGCAGATCCTGTTGATGGATTTCCGTAGTTTTGTTTTATTTTGTTTTTGCTTACGGAATCCAACAGTGATATCAGAGCCTCGTACATGCTAATTTTACTGATTTTATCTGTTACCGCTTTGATTACATGTGTTGTTTTCAATTGGCCTTATAGTAAGGTTTCTGATTAGTGTAATAATCAGAGTAAATTGAATTATAGGATTCGCATACATCATGTTCTATTTTACTTATTAATGTGATTAATTAAACAGAATGTTGTTATTGCCAAATTGTTTGGCATACAGTCTGTAATCTGTGCAATTTAATTGTTAAATTAATATGCAAAATCACATAATTTAATGTTTAACTGTTAAACAAAATTTCTGGCGGCATGATTTTAGGGTTTTAGGCATGTTTCTTTCTATCTTTAGATGCATGGTGCATAGCATGGCTCTTTACCTCTTGTGATTGATTGGCTTATTTTGTTAATGGGTTGTATGTTTTTAAATACGGCCTGCGTGTCGTTGTTTTCATTGATGTAATATTATCAAGCTTTACTAGAATAGGTTAATTCTATTTCCTATTCCTATGTATGTTTTCTGTCCTATGTAACAAGATTAGAAGGCCAAGACATTGGAGGCAAGCTCATGGAGATGAAGACTTACCTAGATTTACCTTTGACTTCCATGAGGCTCGTGAAAGTCAATATAGGATCGGGGCCATGCTATGACACGTTTTATTTTATGTCTATATTATGCATGTGATGTTTAGTTTATTTCCTTTTATTTTTGGATATATGTTTTGTGAAATAATATACAAATAAAAGGAAGAAGGCTTTTGAAACCATGTAAAAATTAAGTCATAAAATGCCTCCCATGATCATAAGCACTTCTCCATGCTAGGATCATCATTTTGTCTCATTGCCAAAGCAAGAGATAAATGGTTACCTAAGTAGGGGTAGATGGAAAATGGTGATTTCCATATGCTTGGAATTGTTCGGCTTATCTAGGCTATCAAAACGGTTTTGAGCCTAGGACATCATATGGGATTTTGCCGGTACATATAGATGTAAATCCCATTAATACATTTTTCTCTAATTGTGGGTGTTAAGCCAAAGCTTACTTATGATTAGAATAAAATGAATTTTTATACCCATGATTTATATCAAGTGTTGAATATTTCAGGGAAAATTTAATGCTTCATTTATTTAATTTTACTTTGCAAATTCTATGTAGATAATGGCCTCAAACAATTCAAACACCTCGTTGCGATCCGTGCTTGAAAAGAATAAGCTTAGTGGGACTAACTTTCTTGATTGGGCACGAAATTTAAGGATTGTCCTTAAACAAGAAGAAAAGCTATATGTATTTGAGAACCCTATCCCTATCCCTAATCAACCAGCTAACAACGCCCCTAGTCGAAAAGAATGCTTATAGTAAGCACAAGGATGATTGTAACGATGTGACATGTCTCATGTTGGCTACAATGGAATCTGAGTTGCAAAAGCAATTCGAGGAAGTTGAGGCTTATGAGATGATAAAACAGCTCAAGAAAATGTTCCAAGAGCAGGCACGTCAAGAGAGATCTTACCACTAAGGCGTTGAATAGCTGCAAAATTACCCCTGGCACTTCAGTTAGTGCTCATGTCCTTAAGATGAAAGGGTATTTTGATCAGCTCGAAAAACTTGGAGCACCTGTAAGTCATGACTTGGCTACTGATATGATCTTGGCCTCTTTGACTTCTGACTATGATCAGTTTGTCATGAACTTCAATATGCATAATATGGAAAAGTCCATAAATGAATTGTAAGGGATGCTTAAGCAGGCTGAACAAAACATTAGGAAGTCTACTCCTAATGTTCTGATGGTTCAGAAAGGGCAGTTCAAGAAGAACAAGGGAAAGGGAAAGGGAAAGGATATGACCAAGAAGGGTAAAGGCAAGCAGAAGCCCAAGCCCAAGGTTAAACCACCAAAGGAAGGGACTTGCTTCCACTGCAATGAACCTGGTCATTGGAAGAGGAATTGCAAGCTCTACTTGGAAGAAAAGAAGAAGCAAAAGGCTAGTGAGACTGCCTCTTCAGGTATTTTCGTTATAGAAATAATATGTCTACTCCTACTTCATGGGTATTAGATACCGGATGTGGAGTTCACATTTATGTAAATATGCAGGGACTCAAAAGGAGTAGATCTTTGGCAAAGGGAGAAGTGGACCTGCGAGTTGCGAATGGAGCAAAAGTTGCTGCTGTAGCTGTAGGGACATTTGATTTACTTTTACCTACTGGGCTTATAATTAAACTTAAAGATTGTTATTATGTTCCTGCTATGAGTAGGAACATCATTTTAGTTTCTTGTTTGGATATTGATGGTTTTTAGTTTAATACTAAGAATGGTAAAAGTTCTATTTATAAAAATGGTATTTTCTATGGGTATGCCTTTTTATGTAATGGACTTTACATTCTTAACCTACATGATTCCATTAGTAAGCCCATCTATAACATAAATATAAAGAAATTTAAATCAAACTTATTTCTGGCATTGTCGTTTGGGCCACATAAATGAGAAACGCATATCCAAACTCCATCAAGATGGACTTTTATCTTCATTCGACCTTGAGTCTTATGAAAAATGTGATTCTTGTTTATTGGGAAAAATGACTAAAAGTCCATTTACAGGGCAAAGTGATGTATGTGGGCCAATGAACACACGAGCCAGATGAGGTTTTCAGTATTTCATTACATTCACAGATGATTTCAGTAGATATGGTTATATCTATCTAATGAAACATAAATCTGATTCCTTTCAAAAGTTTAAGGAATTTCAAATGAAGTACAGAATCAACTTGGAAGGAGTATCAAATTACTTTGATCAGATCGAGGTGGTGAGTACTTAGGCCAAGCGTTTGACGAATATCTAAAATATTATGGGATAGTATCGCAATTAACTCCACCAGGAACACCATAATGGAATGGTGTGTCTGAACGCAGAAATCGAACTCTATTGGATATGGTTCGATCTATGATGAGTCAAACAGATCTTCCAATTTCTTTTTGGGGTTATGCTCTAGAAACTACTGCATTCATATTAAATAGAGTTCCATCTAAAGCTGTTCAGAAGATGCCATATGAGATATGGATCGGGAAACAACCTAGTTTAGCATTTCTCAAAATTTGGGGATGTGATGCTTATGTGAAGCGATTATTTTCTGAAAAATTAGAACCCAAATCTGATAAGTGTCTGTTTGTGGGATATCCTAAGGAAACTAAAGGATACTATTTTTATCTTCCATCTGAAAACAAAGTGTTTGTTGCTCGGAACGGAATTTTCCTTGAAAGGAAATTCGTTTCCAAAAGAGTTAGTGGGAGTAGAATCCATCTTGAAGAAGCTCAAGGACAGCAGACCATTTCTGAACTGAGTATGGATACTCAGTTGGAGTTATGTATTCATACTGAGCGTGAACCTTTGACACAAGGCCCAAGAAGGTCTGGTAGGATTCCTCAGATACCACAGAGATATGGATTTCTTGTGACTGAGGATCATAATATTGATCTTATTGATCAAGGTGAACCTAATTCCTACCAAGATGCTATTCATAGTCTTGAATCTAGCAAATCGCTAGAGGCTATGAAATCAGAAATGCAATCCATGCATGATAATCAAGTTTGGACTTTGATTGATCCACCTGAACGTTGCAAGACCATAGGGTATAAATAGGTTTTCAAAAAGAAAACTGACATGGATGGCAATTTGCACACTTACAAAGCACGATTGGTAGCAAAAGGTTATGGACAAACTCATGGTATAGACTGTGATGAAACCTTTTCTCCAGTTGTAATGCTTAAGTCAATTAGAATTCTACTTGCCATTGTAGCATATTATGATTATGAAATATGGCAAATGGATGTTAAAACTGCTTTTCTTAATGGAAATCTACTAGAGGATGTGTATATGACACAACCTGAAGGTTTTATTCATCCTTTGAATTCTAGTAAAGTGTGTAAAATTTAAAGATCCATCTATGGCTTGAAGCAAGCATCTCGAAGTTGGAATCTTCGTTTTGATGAAGAAATTAAAGAATTCAATTTCATCAAGAATGATGATGAACCTTGTGTCTACAAAAGGGTTATAGAAAATGCAGTAGTCTTCTTAGTATTCTATGTAGATGACATCTTGTTAATTGGGAATGACATCCCCACTTTGCAAAGTGTAAAACCTTGATTGGGGGAGTTTTTTTACAATGAAAGATTTAGGCGAAGCATCCTATATTCTAGGCATTAGGATCTATCGAGATAGATCTAAAAACCTAATTGGCCTAAGTCAGAGTGGATATATTGACAAGGTACTGAAAAGGTTCAGTATGCAAGATTCTAAGAGAGGGATTCTTGCCAATATCACATGGCATTAAACAAAGTAAGTCTCAAAGTCCTACCACAAGGGAGGATACAGAACGCATGAGTAAGATTCCTTACGCTTCCGCAATTGGATCTATCATGTACGCCATGTTATGCACTCGCCCAGATGTCTCGTATGCATTAAGCATGACTAGCAAATTCCAGTCAAATCTTGGTGAACCGCATTGGACTGCAGTCAAAAAAATTCTCAAGTACTTAAGAACGACTAAAGAGATGTTTTTTATCTATGGAGGTCAGGAAGGAGAGCTTGTTGTAAATGGTGACACGGATGCTAGCTTTCAGATTGATGTAGATGATTTTAGATCGCAATCTGGATTTGTGTTTTGTTTGAATGGAGGTGCTGTGAGCTGGAAGAGTTCAAAGCAAGATACCGTGGCCGATTCTACTATAGAGGCTGAGTATGTGGCTGCTTCTGATGCAGCCAAGGGGGCAGTTTGGATCAGAAACTTCATCACAGAACTAGGTGTAATTCCTAGCACTGTGAACCCAGTGGACCTATATTGTGATAATACAGGAGCCATTGCACAAGCTAAGGAACCTAGATCTCATCAACGATCCAAACGTATTCTCAGGCGTTTCCATCTCATTTGAGAAATTATTGAGCGTGAAGATGTTAAAATTTGCAAAGTAGACACCAATTACAATGTCGCAGATCCATTGACAAAGCCACTCCCAAAACTTAAGCATGAGAGTCATACTAGGTCAATGGGTTTGAGAGTCATGTCAAATTGGTGGTAGGGCATGTGGGAGATTGTTAGTATATGCCCTAAGACCAATTGACTCACATTTATGATTTATGAAACATGTATTTTTAAATTGTATTTTATTCTCTTGGTCATCAAGTATGTGACTTGATAGGAAAACCCTTATAGCTAATAAATACTATTCTTATTTGTCCCTAGTTTATTACATCTTGTAAACTAGTGGGAAGTTGATTGATGGTCAAGTTTTACTGATCATGAATATGAGATATAAAATCAATTCATAAATACATATTGAGAATATTATATTGGACATGACCCAAAATGAAGAAGAAATATTGCATGGGTTTAAGTTATAAGTATTTCTTCTCAGTTTTATATTTGGTGTCCTTTGACCTAATGTTTCTTGCATGGGGAGAAAATATGTTTTGACATAGTCAAACATCACTTTTAATTAGGTGATCATTATGACTATTGGTTGGCTTGTTTCCTTGTCATGGCTTGAATATTGGAGATAGTGAAAGGGATTTGTCCCTCTCCTTTTAGAGAGAGATATCCATAGGCCCCTTGATAAGGAAGATTGGAATATATGCATGGTCATGCTCAAATAAGTATTAATAAGGTGTTATTAATATTATATGTTGGAACAGTCTGCCTGGTGATCAAGTAAATGGTTAATTAAGTTTTATAAGGATGACTTAGTCCATGCCTTATACTTAATTAGGATATCGTGTGACAAAAGGACTAAATATTAAATCTGATGCTAGGTTATTATTGCATTTACTTAACTTGGGTAAGCATAATGTCTTGCTAGAGGCCGCTTATGTTTTGTGAATAAATGTCTAGGACATTTTTCATTCACTGCCAACGTTAAGTGAACCTACAGGGTCAAACGCATAGACGATCTTGTGAGCATAATGTCCACGTTCAATGGATCTAGATTGTGTCCAGATTCGTTGAACGTATACAAAAGGGGAATCAGATTCCATATTGTATTTTCTGGTAAGTTAATAAGTAATTAATTTTATTTAATCGAATAAATGAAGTTAATTACTTAATATTACTCATCCAATGGTTGGATGATTATAGGAATAGACGGACGAGATTAAACTGTCATTAGATGACAGTTAGTGTTTTGATATTGACAGCTATAAAAGGTTATGTTAACATTTTCTTAGCAGTCGTCCTTTATCTGAAGAAGAAAAACGAAACCCTAAACCCTAGAACGGCGATATAGTATCTAGCCTCCTCTCTCTGAAACACGACCGATTACCAGATAGTTAGAATCAGTTCTGAACAGTTTTCTGAACGCAGAAGGGGCAAGCATCCCGATCGCTTGCAGAGGAGTTCGTCGCGTGGATACCAGTAGAGGGCAAAGCGTAAAAAGTAGTGCCTCCACACCGAAAATCAAAACATTGAGGTAATTTCTATCCAATTGGTTTTTCTAGTATGTGCAGATCCTGTTGATGGATTTCTGTAGTTTTATTTTATTTTGTTTTTGCCTACGGAATCCGACAATATGAAGGTAAACTTGAATTCAACTTTTATAAGACTTCTTGAAAGTAAATGCATGATTATGTAATTAGTAGAGCTAAGTAAAACATGAACTTTCATATTACATAGGCTTAAGAAACGATAACATGATTAAGTTTTTGAGGGGTGAAGTATTGGGGTGCCTCCCTCATAATTTTGTATTAGACCTATCCCTGCATACCGGTGTGCCTTTGGGTTTGACGTGTGTCGACTAAGGCAGTCGGGTCTTTAAGGGGGTGGGGATGATACGTCCCATATTGGTTGTAGAGGACTGCCTGGACTTGTTTATAAGATGGGATCAAACCTTCCTGTTTGAAGTAGGGTGGGGGTTAAATATAAGGGCTCCTGGGTGGGGGTTAAATATAAGGGCTCCTCTCTTATCATGTTTGATCCCTTTATGTGGGACCTCTAATAGCTTCCACGTTTCATGAGCTGTTTTACATGAACTTAAAACACCATTGTGAGATATTCATGGCTTGATAATTCAGTGTCGTATTCATGATATAACTCAACTTCCTTGGCCACATTTCGGTTTCCCTAGAAGTATCCAAAAACAGGTGACCTAATATAATAGGGAAATCAACGTCTTTCTCTTTGTCTAAAACTACAAAGTCAATGTTGAAGACTAAATCATTGACTTTGACTAACACATTCTAAACTACACCTCGAGGATATCTAACGCGTTTATCTGCTAGGTTAATCGATATTCTAGCAGGCTTCGAGGTACCTAGACCTAGACGCTCACACATAGATGAAGAAATAAAATTAATACTCGTGCCTTAGTCTGTTAAAGCCTGTCCACTTTAATACTACCAATAGTGCAAGGGAACGAAAAACTCCCTGTGTTTTCTAACTTTTGTGATAGTATGTCCTGCTTGACTAAGAGGGTTGAACATTCTTCTTCTACAATCATCCCTTCTTTCTTTGGAATCTCCTCATTAGTGATCATTGATATAGCATGTACATACTCTCTCGAGTTTACTTTGGTATTGCTTGGAAGAGTTCCCCGAGTTCTCTCTCAGAAACAATTTTCACCAGTTGCCCAATTTGTTTCTCTAAGTTCCTAATGGAGGCTTCTTGATTCGTTTGGGCTGCCTCGATAGTATTCATTCTATTTTCTATTGCATTCATAAATTTTACCATCAAGTCCTCCAAATTTGTTTTATTTGGTGGAGAAAGATTTTGTGGACTCGCTTTGTAAGGTAGAGGCAGTGGAGGACCTCTATTCTAAAAACCTGGAGGTTGATTTGGTCTTTGTTGTCCTTGACCACCAAAAGAAAAGTGGGGGTGGTTTCTCCATCCCGAATTGTATTCGTTTTAGTTGGGGTTATTTTGTCTATTTCCCTCCACAAACTCCACTTGCTCTATATCTCCTTCCATGCTTAGGCATTCCTAATTTGGATGCCCTCCGTTACAAAAATCTCAAAGCATGACCTTTTTATTATTCTCACTCGTTGATGTATCGGCCAAGTTTCCTATTTTATGCTCAATAACTAATGTCAATCTTGCTTCCATAGTAGAGATAAAATCAATATTATATACCTCAGTCATTTTTAGCTTTGCTCATTGTCCTACCCAAGTATAACTATTCATTGCAATCTGCTTTATTAAATGATGCACTTGTTAAGAGATCTTATGGTCTATAGACCCTCCAGCTGAAGCATCTATTAATTGCGTAGCCCCAAATAAATCCCCATTGTAGAATTTTGTATTTGTATCCCCAAATCTAACCTATGGTGGGGACACTTCTTAAGAACTCCTTCCATTGTTCCCATGCCTCATAGAGGCTTTCTCTGTCTGTTTGCTGAAATGATAGGATTTCCTTTCTTAGTTGTGCCGTCCGCCCTACAGAAAAGTACCACCCTAAAAAATTTCTCTACTAGTGAGTCCCATGAAGTAATGGGACCCGATGGTAAGGATTTTACCCAGGACTTTGCCTTCCCCCTTAGAGAGAATTGGAAAAAGACGAAGCCGGATTACGTCTTCTAATACTCCGTTTATCTTAAAGATGTCCACACCTCCAAGAAATTTCCAATATGCGTATTCAGATCTTCATTTGGAAGTCCGTCAAATTGAAATGATTGTGCAACATTTGGATTATGTTCGGTTTAACCTTAAAGTTGTTTGCATCTACCCTTGGCCTTGCTATACTCGATTGCGTCCCTAGGATGGATGGTCGAGCATAATCCGTCATTGTTCTCTCTGGTACTGATTGTGCTGCTGTTGAAGGTGTGGGCACAAAAAGAGAATTGTTGCAAGGTAGTGCTTCTTGTTCTTTTTTCGCCTTAACTCCTGGCGTTATCATACTTGTGTCTATCGTTTCGAACTGAAAAGCGCAAAGGGCACCCTGCAATGTACGTTTGGGCTTGGGATCGAATGGTACCAACTCGCCCTTCTTCTTCTGGGGCATAAACTAACACCACACGATCTACAATAAATAGTAAAAGTGATTAATTCCACAAACACAAAGCACAATTCAAAAATAAAAACTGAAAGTAATGGAATAATGCAAAAACAAGAAAAGAAATATGAACATGAATGAAAAACGAAAACAAATGACTAAAGCACTAAGAATAAACAATATTCCTTAATCTTCGCGGTCCCAGGCAACGGCAAAAACTTGATGCGTGATAAAATGGGGATGTCCCTAACTACTACAATGTAAGGCAAGTGGACCTAACAATGCAGAGGTGAGTTTCAACCCGAGTGTTGGATCTGTGGAAGAACAGAAAAGGGTTAAGTACTAATCGTGTTTCTAGTGTTTAGTCTAAAAGAAGATGTCGTTGAAATAAAACGAAAAGAACAAATAATTGAAAACAAGTAACGTCAAAATTAATTAAAGCAAGAATTTTGAAGATGGAATCCCCTTAATCCTTGTTACTAGTTCAATTGGAAAAAAAAACTTAAAACAAAACAATATTGAATTAATTAAATTGGATCACTGCTAAAATCAGGCAATCCCTATCTCTAGGCGAAAGACACCTTTTCACTAACCCTTAGAGGAAAATCTCTTTTCTCCCTAACAAATTATGAGCGCATTAAAATTAGGTGATTTAAAATGACCTAAAAGTGCAAAATCATATCTCCAGCCAATTGCCCCAATTAACCCTGATTGGTTGCCCTGGATCGTTTTTCCTTTCCCGATCCCGAAAAACCTTGCAACTAATCAAATCTCGTAACAATTGAATGGTAAACAAACTCAATTGGAAAACAACTTAATCAAAACAAACATTGAATTCAAGAATATAAACCAAGAACTCCATAATCAAGAATTAGGATTCAACCCTGATCCCAACAATAAAGAACTACTCATTATTCATTATAATAAAACTGAAATAAGAAATAAAATTCAATAACAAGGAAAAAGAAAGCTTAGGATTTAAATTGAAGCCGCGATTAAAATCTCGAACATCTTCTGAGCTTGCCTTTCCATTTACCAAGTCGAAGTTTAAATTCTTGAAATTGATTCTTCAATTCTTGAGTCCAAGAAACTAAATTGCAGAAATCTTGAAATTTTACTAACTAATTGAATATACAAAAGATGAAATTTGAAGATTTTTTAATCTAATCTAAGCTAATTAATCTATCTAATCCTATTCTAAAATCTAAAAACTAATCTATGTAAGTATCTCTAATTTTGTGTCTAAGTTCTCTCTTGCAATAGTTGCACAAAGACCCCTTATATAGAGGTGAAAAGTATATGAAAACCAAGTCAGAATTGGAATAAAAGAAACCATAACATAGTTTGTTTTAGACCCAACTGCCCTTGCTAGCCTACCCTGGCACAAATGGTAGGGTGAGACCTATCGTCCATGGTAGGTTTCCATCTGCCATGCCCGTTGCTTGCCAAGGAACCTACCAGCGAGGGTAAGGCAGACTATCTTGCGTAGTAAGTTGGCTGTCTCGTTGCTGACGGCTCCATTTTCGTCGCTTTTGCTCTATTTTAATTTTCTTTCATCATTTTCACTTCCAGAGGACACCTAGAAGAAGAATAAGAGATATTAAGCTAAAATATATACTTTTACATGCTAAAACCACCAAAATGATGAAATTAACATATAGAACGTATAGACAATTATGCACATATTGGTAATCAACAAGGTGATAAAGCTCTAGAAAAGATTAAGGAAAAGGTGCCTAACTTCAAGGGTGAGAGTGATCCAAATGTGTTCCTTGATTGGGAAAGACAAGTAGAGAACCTATTCATTGTGAGAAGCTATAGTGACATTGTCGAGGTGAAATTAGTCATTGCCAAATTTTGGGGTTATGCAATTTATTCGTGGAAAAGGATTGTCACTCAAAGGTTGAGAAATAGAATGCAACCGGTAGAAGACTCTCATGAAATAAAGATTTTTTCCAGAATATTATTATAGGGAGCTTCACTACAAGTTGATGACCCTTAAGCATGGTAACAAAATTGTTGAAGAATATAGCCAAGAAATAGAGTTGTACACCATAACATTGAGCTTTGAAGATAACAAGGATGCTAGATTTGAGTGAATCAATTAGAGTTGTACCCTTTCACCTCTTATGAAGACTGTGTCATTTGGCTACCAAGATCGTGAATCAAAGGAAGAGGATTGGTTTCTCTAAAACTAATCTTCCTTCTTCAAAAAGTGTGGTATCTAAACCTTACGCATCTAACTACAACAATTGGCCAAAGAAAGAAGATATACCTAAGGTTGCTTTCAAAGATCACTCTAAGCTTGAGGTTGAAGAGAGAGGAAGGTTGATCACCAATCCAAGAAGGTGCTTCAAGTGCAATAGTATGGGGTATATTGCTATAAATTGTCCAACACAGAGAACTTTAGTTTTTAATGAAGACTTAAATGGTTGGATTGAGAATTATGATGATGATTACCAAGAGTGTATTGTTGACAAAGAAGAAAGTAGTAAAGACCAAGAGATTGCCTCTTTTGAAATAGGTATGCGCTTGGTGACTATTAGAGCTTTGTCTAGCCAAGTCAAAGAGGATGAGACTAGCATTCAAAGGATGGGGAGAAGTTCATGTTGAATCCCTTGACTACTAGTCAAGTCTTCGTAGAAAAAAATAAAATGAGAGAAAAGGAGAGACTAGAGTGAGAAAAAGAGAAAGAGCATTAAAGAGGGAAAAAGAATTGATGAAAAAGATTTGAGTGTGGAAAAACCTAGAGAGGAAAAATTTAGGAGAGACAAGAAAAAGAGTTATAGTTACAAGGGAGAGAAAATATGCTTCTATGCAAAAGTGATATGATATCATAGAAGCCATTGAAAAAGAAGAGTTAGTTTTGCTTTTCTATTGCAAGGGAACATTTGTTTCTACTAATGATCACTTGTCCTCTTGGTCTAATGCTACAGTAAAGGTTATTGAAGAATTCAAGGATGTCTTCCCCATAGAGATACTTGGTGGACTTCCTCCTTTGAGTGGGATTAAGCCTTAAATTGATTTGGTAACTAGAGTGGTGTTGACAAACAGACCGGCTTATAGAAGTTCTCCTAAAAAGGCCAAGGTGCTAAGAAGACAAGTTAAGAAATTTCTCTCCAAAGGATATGTAAGAGAAAGCTTAAGCCCTTGTGTCGTTCCTATTTTATTAGTTCCAAAGAAAGATAGTACATGGCATATGTGTGTAGATTGTAGAGCCATTAATAACATTACTATCAAGTATGGGCATCCTATTCCTAGATTAGATGATTTTCTTGATGAGTTGCATGGTTTTTAAAATCGGATTACCATCAAATTAGAATGAGGGAAGGGAATGAGTGGGAAAATCCTTTCAAAACTAACTTTTGTCTTCATGAATGTCTATTCGTGCCTTTTGGGTAACTAATGCTCCTAGTATATTCATGAGACTTTTGCATCATATGTTGAGAAATTTCATCGGTAAATTTATTGTTGTCTATTTTGTTGATATTTTGATCTATAGCAAACTTATGAAGATCATTCACATCATCTTAAACAAGTTTTGTAAGTTTTGAGAAGTGAGAAATTATATGCTAACCTTGGAAAATGTGAGTTTTGTTTGGAAAAAGTGACTTTCCTTGGTTATGTGGTGAGTTCTCAAGGTCTTCAAGTGGATCATGAATAGGTGAAAGCAATCAAAGAATTGCCTACTCTAAAAAATGCATCCGAATTGAGGAGTTTTCAAGGTTTGGCAAGTTTCTATAAGAGGTTCATCATGGAGTTTAGCATCATTGTTAGTCCCTTAACAGATGTTATAAAGAAGTTGAATGCCTTTAAATGGGAGAAGTGTCAAGAGAAAGCATTCAAGCTACTGAAAGAGAGGTTGAGTAGTGCACCTCTACTGGCACTACCAAACTTTGAGAAGATATTTGAGATAGAATGTGATACCTCCGGTGTTGGCATTGGAGGAGTATTCATGCAAGACCAAAGGCCCTTCACTTATTTTATTGAAAATTTGACTGGTGCGGCATTGAACTATGTAACATATGATTATGAGCTCTATGCATTAGTGAGGACATTGAAACATTGGCAACATTATATGTGGCCAAAGGAATTTTTGGTGCACACCGATCATGAGTCTTTGAATTTTCTTAAAGGATAACAAAAGTTGAACAAGAGACATTGAGACTTTTCCATACATCATCCGATATAAGAAAGGTAAAGAGAACATTGTAACTGATGCATTGTCAAGAAAGTACACTCTTATCTCTATTTTGCAAGCTCAAATTCTTTCTTTTGAGATGCTTAGGGAATTATATGCTATTGATCAAGATTTTGAGGATATCTTTCAGACTTGCTTGCTTCTTCCTAGAGATAAGTACCTTATACGTGGTGGTTTTCTTTATTATGAAGGAAAATTCTACATTCCATCTTGTTCTATTAGATTGTTGTTGGTTAAAGAGGCTCATTGTGGTGGCTTAATGGGACATTTTGTCATTACTAAAACTCATGACATCTTGCATGAGCATTTTTTTTGGCCTAACATGAGAAAAGATGATGAAAAGTTTACTAGAAATTACTTAGATTTTAAAAGGGGTAAATCTAGTTCCTTGCCTCATGATCTTTATAATCCTTTTTAGATGTGCCTAAAGTTACTTGGGTTGATATTTCTATGGATTTTATTCCTAGCTTGCCTAAATCATCTGAAGGAATGGACTCTTTCTTTGTTGTAATGGATTGGTTTTTCTTAAATGGCTCATTTCATACCTTGTAAGAAAAACGATGATGCTATCCATGTAGCAAGCTTGTTTACTTGGTTGGTGTGGTTCCATGGAGTACCTAAAACTATTATCTCGGATTGTGACACCAAATTCCTTAGTCACTTTTGGCATGTTTTTGTACGAAACTTTGTACTAAATTTTTGTATTCTATAACTTGCCATCCATAAACCGATGGCCAAACGGAGGTGGTTAAAATGACTATTGGGCAACTTTTTAGGGCCGCCTTTAAAAAGAATTTGTGCCTTTCTTTTCGCAAAGGAAACTTATCAGAAGGCTCGATAAGCGGAAGGTAGTCCCATTAGCCATAGGTATTGTGAGACTTAGTGCTAAAGGGGCTGACTCAGCTACTTGATCTTTCTTTTAGGCGTTCACTCTAGCTTGTCCAGATAAATAGAAGATTGCTTGAAGGGGAACTGGAATTTCATTCTTTTGCAGTGGTCGGTAGCCTACTTGGATGGGTCTAAGGAAGAAAAGGAGGTTCGCCAATAGAGGACTCTTCCTCTTTTGCTACTGACTCGGACGTTGTCTTCGATGAAGAAACTTAAGGGGCAACTTTCAACCATACGAATCTTTTGCCAATGGGAAAAAGTCATTCCTCACATTGAGTTTGCTTATAATAGGGCTAAACATTCCACTACTTCCTCTTCGCCTTCTGAGATTGTCTAAGGTTTTAATCCTATGGCACCATTTGATTTGGTTTCTTTGCCTATAGATGATGTTGTGATCTTTGATGGAAAGCGAAGGCAGAGCTTGTCAAGTCCATTCATGTGAAGGTGTATGACACAATGGAGTCCTAAAACAAGAAATTTGTGGCTAAACAGAATGTTGGAAGGAAACATGTGGTTTTTGAACCCAGTGATTAGGTTATGGTTTATCTTCCGAAGGAACGTTTTCCTTCTCAACGCAAGACTAAGGTTGATGCTTGTGGTGATGGACCTTTTCAAGTTCTTAAGCGTCTTAATGATAATGCTCATAGAATTAATTTTCTGGGTAAATACAATGTCAGCGCGAATTTTAATTTTTCTAATTTATCTCCTTCCCATGTAGGTGAAGATTCGAGGACGAATCTTTTGGATGAGTCAAACACCTATCGAATTGAAGCTTGTACCAATCGTTAGAGCTCAAGGAAGAAACTTAAGATTCTTGAAGATAGAATTTGATTCCTCGAGTGTTGCCATTACAGGAGTCCTGATGTAAACAAGAGACCTTTAGCTTTCTTTAGTGAGAAATTGAGCAGTGCGGCACTGAACAATGCAACCTATGACAAGGAGCTCTAAGCACTTGTGCGCTTATTGAAGCATTGCCAACATATTTGTAGCCAAAGGAGTTTGTGGTGCAGACTGATTGTTAGTATATGCCCTAAGACCAATTGACTCACATTTACGATTTATGAAGCATGTATTTTTTTTAATTGTACTTTATGCTCTTGGTCATCAGGTATGTGACTTAATAGTAAAACCTCTATAGCTAATAAAGTACTATTCTTATTTGTCCTTAGTTTATTACATCTTGTAAACTAGTGTGAAGTTGATTGATGGTCAAGTTTTACTGATCATGAATATGAGATATAAAATCAATTCATAAATACATATTGAGAATATTGTATTGGACATGACCCAAAATGAAGAAGAAATATTGCATGGGTTTAAGTTATAAGTATTTCTTCAGTTTTATATTTGGTGTCCTTTGACCTAATGTTTCTTACATGGGGAGAAAATATGTTTTGACATAGTCAAACATCACTTTTAATTAGGTGATCATTATGACTATTGGTTGGCTTGTTTTCTTGTCATGGCTTGAATATTTGAGATAGTGAAAGGGATTTGTCCCTCTCTTTTTACAGAGAGATATCCATGGGCCCCTTGATAAGGAAAACTAAAAAATATGCATGGCCATGCTGAAATAAGTATTAATAAGGTGTTATTAATATTATTTGTTGGAACAGTCTGCCTGGTGATCAAATAAATGGTTAATTAAGTTTTTATAAGGATGACTTGGTCCATGCCTTATACTTAATTAGGATATCGTGTGACAAAAAGACTAAATATTAAATCTGATGCTAGGTTATTATTACATTTACTTAACTTGGGTAAGCATAATGTCTTGCTAGAGGTGGCTTATATTTTGTGAATAAATGTCTAGGACATTTTTCATTCACTGCCAACGTTAAGTGAACCTACAAGGTCACACGCATAGACGATCTTGTGAGCATAATGTCAACGTTCAATGAATCTAGATTGTGTCCAGATTCGTTGAACGTATACCAAAGGGGAATCAGATTCCATATTGCATTTTCTAGTAAGTTAATAAGTAATTAATTTTATTTAATCGAATAAATGAAATTAATTATAATATTACTCATCCAACTATGGGATGATTATAGGAATAGACGGACGAGATTAAACTGTCATTAGATGACAGTTAGGGTTTTGATATTGACAGCTATAAAAGGTTATGTTAACCTTTTCTTGGTGGCCGTCCTTTATCTGAATAAAGAAAAACAAAAAACCTAAACCCTAGAACGGCGATACAGTATCTAGCCTCCTCTCTCCGTAATACGACCGATTACCAGATAGTTAGGATCAGTTCTGAACAGTTTTCAGAACATAGAAGGGGCTAGCATCCCAATCGCTTGCAGAGGAGTTCGTCGCCTGGATACGAGTAGAGGGCGAAGCGTACAAAGCAGCGCCTCCACAACGAACAATCAAAACATTGAGATAAATTCTATCCAATCGGTTTTTCTAGTATGTGGAGATCATGTTGGTGGATTTCTGTAGTTTTAGTTTATTTTGCTTTTGCCTACGAAGTCCAACAGACTGGTCATGAGTCTTTGAAATTTCTCAAAGGGCAACAAAAGTTGAACGAGACACATGCAAGAAGGATGGTGTTTATTGAGACATTTCCATACATCATTCGTTACAAGAAAGGTCGTGAAAACATTGTAGCCAATGCATTGTCAAGAAGGTATGCTCTTATCTCTACTTTACAAGCTCAAATTCTTGGTTTTGAGATGCCTAAAGAGTTATATGCTAATGACCATGATTTTAAGGATATATATGAGAATTTTTTGCTTGTGCCCGATGATAAGTACCTTGTTCATGATGGTTTTCTTTATTCTGAAGGTAAATTGTGCATTCCATCTTGTTATACTAGATTGTCGTTGGTTAAAGAGACTCATTGTGGTGGCTTAATGGGACATTTTTGTATTGTTAAAACTTATGACCTTTTGCATGAGCATTTCTATTGGCCACATATGAGGAGATGTTGAGAAGTTTTATGGTACTTGTTTAGATTGGAAAAGGGCAAAATCTACATCCTTGCCTCATGGTCTTTATACTCTATTAGTTGTGCCTAAAGTACCTTGGGTTTCCATTTCTATGGATTTTATTCATGGCTTCCCTAAATCTCCTAAGGTAATGGATTCTATATTTGTCGTGGTAGATCAGTTTTTTGAAATGGCTCTTTTTATACGTTGCAAGAAAACCGATGATGCTAGCCATGTAGCACACTTATTCTCTACTTAGGTTGTTTGGTTCCATGGGATTCCAACAACCATAGTTTCGGACAGTGATTCTATATTTCTTAGCCATTTTTGGCATGTCTTATGGAAGAAACTCGGCACTAGTTATATTCTACAACTTACCATCCACAAACCAATGGCCAAATGAAGGTGGTTAATAGGACCATTGGCTAACTTCTTAGGGCCATCCTTAAGAAGAACTTGCACCAATGGGAAGAAGTCATTCCTCATATTGAGTTCGCTTACAATAGGGCTAAACATTATACTACTTCTTTTTCTCCTTTTGAGATTGTTTACGGTTTTAATACATTGACTCCATATGATTAGGTTCCTTTGCCTATAGATCATGTTGTGAGCTTGGACAGTAAACGGAAGGCAGAACTTGTCATGTCCATTCATGCCAAAGTGCATGAAGCTATTCAGTCAAACAACGAGAAGTTGGTGGCTAAACAGAACGTTGGAAGGAAATGTGTTGTGTTTGAACCCAGTGATTGGGTTTGGGTCCATCTTCAGAAGGAATGTTTTCCTTCTCAATGCAAGGGCAAGCTTGATCCTTGTGGCGATAGAACCTTTCAAGTTCTTGAGCATTTCCATGACAATGCCTATAGAATTGATCTTCCGAGTGATTATAATGTTAGCGCCATCTTTAATATTTGTGATTTATCTCTTTTTGATATAGGTGAAGATTGGAGGACGAAGCTTTACAAAGATGGGGCGGATGATATGTACTGGATGAGTCCATCAATAATGGAAGTTAAGCAAGGATCGATGACTTGGGCGCAAAGGAAGAGGCTCAAGCTTCAAGAAGACAATCAAGAAAACAATGCCATGATCGTTCATATAATGGAAGCTTTGAAGAGTGAAGATGAAGAGTTTGAAGCCCAAGAGAAGCATCCTAAGTTGTTTACAATATGTTCAATGGACAAGGATCAATCAAGGGACAACTTAGGATGAATATTGGCTAAGTATTGGAAGGCATGCACCCAATCTTCGATGGCAGGCCCACCCCTTATTGGATTCTGTAGGCCAAAAAAAACATAATAAAAGAACTGTTAGAATCCATAGGCAAAATAAATAAAATAAAACTACGAAAATCCACCAACAGGATCTGCACATACTAGAAAAACTGAATGGATAGAAATTACCTTAATTTTTTGACCGTTCAGTATGGAGGTGCTACTATTTACGCTTCACCCTCTACTGGTATCCACGCAACGAACTCCTTTACAAGCGATCGGGATGCTAGCCCCTTCTGTGTTCTGAAAACTGTTCAGAACTAATCCTGACTATCTAGTAATACATGGAATTTCGGAGAGAGAGAGGCTAGATACTATTATCGTCGTTCTAGGGTTTAAGTTTTCTTTAATCAGATGAAGACAGCTACCGAGAAAAAGGTTAACATAACATTTTATAGCTGTCAATATCATAACCCTAATTATCATCTAATGAGAATTTAATCTCGTCCTTCTATTCCTATAATCATCCAACGATTGGATGAGTGATATTAAGTAATTAATTTCATTTCTCCGATAAATAAAATTAGTTACTTATTAACTTACCAAAAAATACAATATGGAATCTGATTCCCCTTTTATATATATTCAACAAATCTGGCCACAATCTAGATTCATTGAACGTGTGCAAGAAGCTTTAGAAACATTAGGTCAAAGGATTCCAAACATAATACTGAGAAGAAATACTTATGGCTTAAACCCATGCAATATTTCTTCTTCACTTTGGGTCATGTCAAATACAATATTTTCAATACGTATTTATGAATTGATTTTATATCTCATATTCATGATAAAACTTGACCTTCAATCAACTTCATACTAGTTTAATAATACAAGATGTGATAAAACCAGCGACAGCAAGAATAGTATTTTATTGGCAAGAAGGGTTTTACTATCAAGCCATATACTTGATGACCAATAGCATAAAATATAAATCAAAATACTTGTCTCATAAATAACCAATACAAAAGTGAAGAGTGACAAGAAAATAAGTGATCAAAAGGAAGAGAGTGGTACGAAAGAAAAGAGATGTTTCTATGCAAAAGAGAATGAGATCATGGAAACTATTGAAAAGAGCTGGTGTGACTCTTCTATTGCAAGGAATCATTTTTTTCTACTACGATCATTTATCTTCTTCGTCTAGTACTATTTTGAAGGTGATTGAAAAAATTCAAGATGTCTTTCCCAATGAGATGCCCAGTGCCTCCCTCCTTTGAGAGGCATTGAACACCAAATTGATTTGGTGCCCATTGCAGTATTGCCAAATAGGCCGGCATATAGGAGCCTTCCTGAAGAGAACAAGGAGTTTAGGAGAAAGTGGAAGACTTGCTATCTAAAAGCCTACGTAAGAGAATCTTTGAGCCCTTGTGTCATTCCCGTTTTGTTAGTTCTTAAGAAATATGGTACACGGCACACGTGTGTAGATTGTAGAACCATGGATAACATTCGTATCAAGAATAGACACCCCATTCCTGGATTAGATGATTGGCTTGATGAGTTGTGTGTTTCTCTAATATTTGTAATAGTAGATTTAAAATCGGGTTAACATCAAATTCGCATGAAAGAAGGGCATGAATGTGAAACAACTTTTAAAACTAACTTTGATCTTTATGAATGGTTGGTCATCCCTTTTGATTTAACTAATGCACCTATCACATTCATGAGACTCATGCATCATGTTTTGAGAGATTTCATTCCAAAAATTTTTGTGGTTTACTTTGATCACATCTTGATTTATAGGAAAACTTATGAAGATCATTTGCATTATCTTAAAAAAGATTTGTCTGTGTTGAGATGTGAGAAGTTATACGCTAACCTGGAAAAAAATGTGAATTTTTTTTGGAAAAGGTTACTTTCCTAGGTTATATGGTTACTTTCCAAGTGAATGAAGATAAGGTAAAAGCAATAAAGAATTGGCCTACTACCAAGAGTGCGTTTGAAGTGAGAAGCTTTCGTGGTCTAGCAAGTTTTTGTAGGAGATTCATTAAGGACTTCAGCATTGTTGCTAGTTCTTTGACAAATGTAATCAAGAAGATGATCGAATTCAAAAGGGAGAAAAAACAAGAAAAGGCTTTTAAACTGTTGAAAGAAAGGTTGAGTAGTGCTTCTCTATTAGCACTACCAAACTTTGAGAAAATGTTTGAAATTGAGTGTGATGCCTTAGGGGTTGGCATGGGAGGAGTGTTGATACAAGATAAGAGTCCTTTTCTTATTCGAGTGAGAAGTTGACCGAGTGGCACTGAATTATGCTACTTATGACAAGGAGCTCTATGCATTTGTGAGAACGTTGAAACATTGGAAACATTATTTATGGCCTAAAGAGTTTGTAATACATATCTACCATGAGTCAATAAGCTTCTCAAAAGACAACAAAAGCTCAACAAGAGGCATGCAACATGGATGGAATTCATAGAGACATTCCCATACGTCATTTGGTACAAGAAAGGTAAAGGAAATATTCTAGTCGATGCTTTGTCAAGAAGGTAGACTCTAATCTCTACTTTAAAAGCTCAAATTCTTGGTTTTGAAATCCTTAAAGAGTTATATGCTAGAAGAATTTGTGCCAGTAGAAAGCTTGTTTACCTCATATTGACTGTGCTTACAATAGAGCTCGTCAGCCTCCTATTTCTTACTCTTCTTTTGAAGTTGTTTATAAGTTTAATCCTCTAACTCCTTTTGATTTAGGTCATTTACTTGTAGATAATTCTTTTAAGCTTAGATGGAAAAGAAATAAATAGTTTGTAAAAACTATTCACTCCAAAGTTCATGAGGCTATTGAGGCTACAAACAAGAAGCTGTTGCAAAAAGGAATTTGGGAAGGAAACGTGTAGTTTCTGAACTGGTGATTTGGTTTGGATTCATTTTCGAAAAGAACATTTTCCTTCTCAAAGGAAATCAAAGTTAGATAGTTGTGGCAATGGTTCATTTCAAGTTCTTTAATGTGTTAATTGTAATGCTTATAAGATTGATCCTATGGGTAGTTATAATATTAGTGCTAACTAATGTTTCTGATTTATCTCTATTTGATATAGGTCAAGATTCCAGGACGAATCTTTTCAAATGAGGGCGGATGATATGAACGAAGATGGTCAAAGAGATGAAGAGCATCAAGGACCAATCACAAGAGCAAGAACAAGAAGAATTAAAGGAAAGGATTGTAAAAAAACTGCTCAATGATTGATGATGGCAATTGAAGAAGCTATGAAGGAAGGCTTAAAGTTCAAGAATGAAGGCTTGGAAGATGATGGAAACCCTCGTAAGTTGCGTATGATTTAATTCCTAAACTTGGAGAAACTAATGGTGCAAATTGGAAAGAAAGAATTTAAGAAGAGGCAAGAACAGAGCCTACCGCAGATGGTAGGCCCCATAACTACTATTCATTGTAGCTTCTATCCAAAATGGACTTGTGTACTGAAGATCTACAGTGTGCGGTAGGGTACCCTACCATCGACAGTAGGGTATTGATTTTATGTAATATGATATTTTAGGCAGCAATTGCTATTTTAATTCACTTTACAACTTTAATTAAGTCCCTAATAACCAAGACCATGTTTAGGTTAGGGTTTAGCCTAATTTTTATAAATAACCCTTTATAGCCTAATTGTAAGACGAATTGATGATTTTATGAAACTGATTAATTTATCTCTAGGGTTATTAAGTTTTGAGGCTTTCTCCTTGAATTTCGTCTAGGATTTGATCATTCTTTAGATGGATTTTATTGAATACACGGATTAGGATGATCCAAGGGTTCTCAATTTAATCATATATTCTACTTTTTGATCTTTACATCCTTGTAATTGTCTTGGAGCAAGGTCTTCATCATAAGAGACTAATTAGGTGATGGGTAATCAATTCCATGGTGAATTGGCTTATAGAGGAATGAATATTGAACATGGATTCAAGAGGTCCTTAGATGGGCTAGGGGTTGCTTGAGGATAGAGAGTATTAAAGTCTTATTGAAGTCAAAAGATCCTTGGGAAGCTTAATTGAAGAATTTTGATATTGCCACAACAAGATTCATATCAGTTGCTGATGAGAGAGAGATTGCACATGTATCGTCTTCATCGCGTACGAGAAGAGGAGTTGGTTTAAATGAGTGTGAGGAGAGTGGTGAGGGTAGTAAGTCGGATGGTCTAAAAGTGTCTTTTGATTCATGAGAGCTGACCTTATGAGGATATAGCTGTGGAGGCGGGGGCTTCAGGGCCTTTGGGAATGGAGGTTCAAAGAATAGGGTGATGAAGTTTGAGACTATTTGGCAGCAGGTACGACCCACTCCTAGAGGTCCACAATAGTAGGACTTGATTCCATCATACAATGGACATATCGCCGCTTCTATATGGCGTGTCAAGTAAACTTTACAATCCTTTTCTTAAGTACATAATTTTATTATGTATAGATATAATTTTTTTCTTTCATTTATACGTTCTCTAGTTAGAGTTTTTTTATATGATCATTAAAATGGAGGATCGGCTTGTTTTGATATCACGTGGTCGTTATTTGGTCCTTACTGAGTGAAGTAGATGTTAGGCAGATGGCTGCTACATTTGGACTGCTTCATCTTCATTCATGCATATTCCAATATGGCATAGTACTTTTTTATCAGCATTTGATAAATGTAGTAGCAAGACACCAACTCATTCCACATGCTGCTTGGAGAGATGATTATCACTTTATATGATATAAAGCTTATCCTTGGGATACTTACATATGGTGAGGCGCCAGACTAGTTTTACCCCAGTATTAGATCATCTAGATGATTAATAAGGATTTGGGGGTAAGTGTTACCGCTTCCAAGGGAAGCGATGCATAATTGAGATTAAGATTTTAGTTATTTCACGTGTCAATAATGGTGCATATCTTCCCACAGAGAATAGGACATCTTGTTACTTGCTTTCCATTCTTGGAAATTCTCTCTTCCTCGACAAAAGCTGCCTACTTATGGCCAGTTACGAGCTATGGCCTATCATGAGGTATCTACGAAGGTGCAAGATGATGGCTTTGGGTGCTGTAGTGTTAGCTTGGTTATATAGGAATATTGGACAAGCCTCATGTTTGGACACCAGAGAGTTGGGAGATTTCTCATTGTTGTTGGAGGTATTCACATTTATTTAAATGATTAAATTCTTATATTCTTTGAATTTTTTATTTATTACATTCTTTCTAATATATGTTTGTTTTTTGTTCTAAGCTTGGATATACCATTACTTTCCCATGTTAGCACAGCCTATGAGGCCGTGAGGAGTTCCTAAAAGTCCTTATATCTAGCAGTTTCTGATGATGGGACATATATGTGGTGTAGCTTTATTGTGCCACTATCCGATAAGGTTAGATGTTATGAATGTGGCTAAGGTTCGATAGGCACCTTATAGTCCCGCAGAGGTACATAGGGTACGTTTTTCTAGATACCGCGGCCTTTTAGCTTGCCGTTCTATTATGGAGCCGTACATGCCAGAGAGATGTGTATAGTAGTTCGGTCAAACTAAGGATATTCCACAGTTCTCTTTATTTTTCCGATCGAGCATTGTAGGTCGGCTTCAACTAAGTCATACTTCGAGAAGTACACCGTTACTAGGCCTTCTGGGAGGATGCTGTGAGTCACTATGTACATGTCGATCATATGCGACATATTGCTATGCCTCTACACGGTTGCCATCTAAGTTACATACTGTGTTATATTCGACATACCCATCTGAGAATGCAAAACCTGGACTTACTTCCTCCCAGTGTTGAGTTCCAATATGTTCTCATCCACTAGCCATCATATAATGTGACTCATTAGATTCCTATTGTTGGTGATGATGATCCGGAGGATGTAGGTACTCAGGCTACACGATACAAAGACATTTCTCGTCTTATACGTAAGTGGTGTTTGTTCAGTGATTAGATTTACCTCTTTTATTATATTTCTTGAGTTATTATGTTTATTTTGGCATGTATGGATATTAGGTTTATTTTGCCGTGTATGGATATTATGTTTATTACGTTTATTTTGGCATGTATGAATATTACGTTTTACTAATATAACGTTTATTTACATAACAATGAATATCACAGGTATAAAAGTAAATTACTAATAAAACGAGAAGTAAAATTAATAAATAAATGAATATTACAATCGGTCAACATTGAAGGTTTTAATGAAGGGGGGATACATTTGGTCACACGTAGCAGCCCCATCTACCAACCGTGTATGATAAACAGCCTAATAATCTTGCACGTGCCGATGAGCATGCCACAGCCACAACCAATTTATAGGTGGCATTATATAGTCCTGCATGTGTAACTATAAAGAAAAATTATTTTATAATTAAGACATTCCAAAATAGAAATAACATATACAATAGAGATTAATTATTCCAAGTAAAATTTCACTTACCGCAATAAAGTCTTCACGATCTGGCAAATGGCCAATGACAATCGTCCTCTGAGACAAGCTCCAAATAGATGTATACGACAATATTGTTCTACTTGCAGGATGTCGGACGATAAGTACTACATATACTCGGTAAAGATTTGCAACAACATTCAAAAAGTCAAATGCATCCATCTAATATTCTCTTAGGGCTATTCCTCATAGTGAGCACAACTATCAAAAACCCTGTGGTACATCTGATGGCAAAGTATTATTTATGTATAAAGACTGCTTATTTCTCATATCACGCCACATCTGTCTGCTTAAAACAACCCAATTTTCTACATTGCCATTTACAATAAATGAAACCACTCTAAAACCCACAGTTACCATCACCCGTGGGATCCATCCGATTATTTATTAAAGGATATATGAACCGTGGTAGTTCATGTATGTAAGGGAACTCATGAGAAAGAGTATCTGCAGCCACGGTAGATGATTGCACTGAACCCCTCCCACTACTTCATCCTTTACCCCGAGATCCGGAATGTGGTTGATTCCTTTTGCCCCGAGACCCCAATCTAAAACCAGATTTGGACCAAGATCCACTAGTCTTCTTGTACGCTCTACGAGCAATCTATATATGCTCCTAGTTTGACTTGTCCCTCCTCGTTGAGTTAGTCTTTTTACGCCTCCTAGTAATAACGGTGTCTAGAGGAGATGTCGACGGGCCGTAGGGATTTGACAGCTAGATGGGATGTAAGATGTCTTTGGCACAACAACGCCACTCCATCATCTAATATAAAAACAAACAAGATAATTAGTATAGATTGATAATTTAGTTTAATAAAAAAGAGGTAGTCTTAAGAATAATATACTTACCTGTGATGGTGGTTGTTCACTAAACTCAGCTAGAATATTGCTGATACCCTGCATTTGAGACTCCATGTCATCCTTGAGGTCTGATTGATAATGCTGCATTCCTGGTACTTCATCTATCACAAGTCACGACTGGAAACAGTGAAGATTGTGCACCTTCAATGGAAGGTACCTATGTTGTCTATTAATCAACTCGCATGAATAGGGAAGATCCTGTGAAATCCCAGGAGAAGCTTCATACAGACTTCCTCAGTCAGATCGCCATGCAAGAATGTATTGTGAACATCCATCTGATAGACTTCCCACTTGTGAGCGACAGCGATCGAAAGCAACGTCCGAACAGTTACCATTTTAGCCACAGGAGCAAAAGTTTCGGTGTGATCCACACCTTCACATTGAGTGTTTCCAAGCACCACCAACCGAGCTTTGTAACGTTCAATTGATCCATCCGATTTATACTTTATTCGATAAACCCTTTTGTTGCCGAGAGCTCTTTTGCCGGGGGTAAAGTAGTCACTGTCCATGTATTATTTTTCACAAGAGCATCGATCTCCTGTTGCATAGCTAGCCGCCATTCGGGAAGATGAGCGGCATCTGAATACCTGGTGGGTTCTGTGACTGCATTAACGGCTGCTACAAAACTTCGATGTGAGGAGGAAAATTTATCACAAGAAATAAAGTGAGTTAACGGATAAGAACACGTACTTGGGAGAGCCAAAGAAGAAGGTGAAGAGGAGGAGAGAGATATACCAGGTGCAGTCCGAGTAGCATGACACAAATTATACTTGAATTTATCAGGAACCCGATGTGACCGGGTACTTCGGCGATGAGGCATGGCAGCAAGATGATTTGCCAGTACTGGAGGTGCAGCAATCGGCTGGGGAGCAGGCAAGGTCGACTGGGCTAGACTGGGGGTTGAAAAAGCAGTGGTGTAGGCTGGAGAAGACTTAGGGTGGGCTGGAAGAGAAGAGATGTGGGCTGTAGAGGAGGTAGTGTGGGCTGGAAGAGGAAGGAAGTGAGCTGGAGAAGGAGGTGGGTCGGTGGGCTACTGGGAAAGAAGCTGGGCTGCAGAAGAAGGAGGTGGGGCGTGGGGCATAGGAGCTTGGGCTGAGGAGATGGATTGAGGAGGAAAATGATGGGCTAAAGAATCATGGGCTGACGGGAACTGGGCTATAGCTGACTGGGAAGCTAAAGGATGGGCCGCGACTGTCTGTGGCCCAGACGGTTGGGCTGGACTTCCCCTTCCTGAGTTGGGCTGAAGTGACTACTAGAGTGAATTTGGGCTCCCCATGAGTGTAGATAATAGCTGACCCACTTTACCAAAACTACAATTTACTGGAGCAGTTGGCTGTATATTATCTCGAGTCCCACTAATAAACGGAAAAGAATGTTCAATAAATACCGCATCCCAAGAGGTAAAAAACTCATTAGTTTGTAAGTAAAAAAATTTCCATCCTTTCTTCCCATAAGGATATCCCAAAAGTACACGTTTTCGGTCCCGAGGTCTGAACTTGTCTTTAGGGAGACTATGATCATGCATGTAGGCCAAACAACCGAAACTTTTTAAATGAGAATAGGGAGGAATTTTATGAAACAAAAGTTCAAAAGGAATTTTCCGATGTAAAACAGACAAAGGGTTTAGTTTATTAAATATCTAGCAGTTAACACACTCTCCCCCTAAAATTGAACTAGAAGATTAGCTTGAAACAATAAAGCCCGAGCCATATTTAATATATGTTGATGCTTACGCTCGACCCGACCATTTTGTTGCGGTGTGTGAACAACGAAAGTCTGATGTAACATACCATTTTCGAAAAAATGAGAGTGGAGACAAGCAAATTCTATTCAATTATCAGTCTGAACTACTTTCACTCGTTTGTAGAATTGAGTGGAAATCAGGGAAAAAATGTTTCATTTTTGTTGCTACCTCACATTTTTCTTTAAGCAAAAATATCCAAACAGTTTGCGAATAATCATCAACAATGATAAAAAGTAATGGGATCTACACGAAGACGCATTTTTTTATAAGTGCCCCACAAGTCACAATGTATCAAATCAAATGGTGATGCTGCATTATTTAAACTAACCAGAAAAGAATCTCGGGTCTACTTAGCCTCTAAACAAACAAAACAATAGTCCAAAAAATCGGATTTAAAAGAATTTCCTAAAAACCTCTTAAGGGTAGATTTAGACGGATGTCCCATTCTGTGATGCCATAATTTACCAATATTTGAACAACGAACAATATGAGCAATGCCCGAAAGTACCGGAATGGGCCTAAAGTAGTATATCCCATCCTCTCTTCACCCACTCAAAACTGCATCCCCGTGGTTTGGTCTTGTAACATTAACACATTGTCATTAATTATTATAACACAGTTATTAGTTTTGGAAAGTTGAGACAGAGACAGTAAATTGCATAGAAGTTGGGGAATATGCAGAATATTATGAATCTGAAGTGTGGAGGCAAGATGCACAGAACCCATCTTCATTCCAGTGGTTTTAGAACCATTTGGTAGTGTTGCAGTATATGGATGGGAGGGCTAAATTTTTTATAAAAAATTTCTTCTGCCTGTCATATGGTGAGAACACCCACTATCTAGAATCCAATTTCATTTTATCTTACCGGAGAGGGTGTCTTCATCTGGAGAGGAAAGCTTTTGATTGTTGAACAACTCTAGAAATATATCCACTGTGTTGGGGAGAGTCCCGGAATACCAACCTGCCCTGCCACCGTTGCTGCTGCACCACTCCACGGGCTTGGCTCTGCCGTCGTTGCCGCTTGAGCCATGCCATAGTGTGCTGCTTATTCCAGTGCTGAGGCCGACACAGCTGCCGCTCACCCGCGACTGTGAGCTGTCAACAACGCTGCGAAGGGAGGGAACTGTGCGGCTTCTATCGGATCTGACTGACTTCCCTAGGTGAGGTCTGCCGGAGAAGACGATCTGGCCACTGCTGCATTCGCCGCCCACTGCGTGGGAGGGTGCTTCTCGGTGTGTCCGTCCCAGCTCCTGTCGCTGCGGTTTCTACCTCGATTAAAGCTGTGTCTGCTGCAACCTCGGCGTCTGCTGGCACCGTCTCCGTCCAAACTCCAATCGCCCCACCAGTGCTCCAGCGGCCGGTCTGGGAACCCAACAAATAAGTAACAATTTTTTGCTTCTTGTCTCGGTTTGAAACAATTTGTACATTGGATTGATTTTAGAGTTGCAAACACCATTACTTCGCTGACTGTGTCTGTATTTCGGACTAATTTTTTGTGTGCTTCCTCTTTCACAATCATTGCATAAGTTTTCTTAATGTTAGGTATTGGGTCCATCTGTAGAATATTGGAACGTACTGTGCCATAAACTGTGTCATCTAAACCAGTAAGAAATTGGTGTACTTTCTCTTCCTCTCGTTTTTTGAATATTTCATTTGCCATTCCACAAGTGCAATTGGGTAATTGTTGGTAGTTACTGAGTTCATCCCAAATTTTCTTCAATTTTGCAAAATAAGCAGAGACAGACACACCTAACTACTTACAATTAACAAAAGCCATTTTCAGTTCATGTTTTCTGGGTGCATTTCCAGCCCTAAAACGCTCCTTCAAATATGACCAAAGCTCATCACAACGTTCTACGTAGGACATCGTAGTTCGCAGATTAGGCTTAATAGTGTTTAATATCCACGATCCGACCATAGTATTTATGGTCTACCAATCTTCTTATTTTACAGTTCCAGACTCTGGTTTTGGGATTTGTCCTTCTACAAACCCAAGCTTTTTCTTAGCTCCGAGTGCCAATCTCATGACTTTAACCCATTCATCATAATTATCCTCTCTGAGCTGTACTTGTGTGATTATCGAATGCGGGCTATCTGACGATGTAGGGGAATATTTATCCTTCCGAAGATGTTCATTGACGTAATCATCATTATCAGAGGTGGATGTATGAACTACTCTATGTGTGTTCTTATTGTATCTTTTTCAGAAAATAACGTAAAATTTCTTCTTTTTGATTTTCTGGAAAATTCCTAACTTGGCTCTGATACCACAAAGCTTTCAATAGGAAACCTTCCAGGAATTTTCTAAGGTTGTATTTCTCCAAAATGATATTTGTACAAAGGCATAAGTTACAAATCAGTAAAACAAACTATAGAAACTGTTGCCTGTAAATTCTCATAGTTACAAGAGCCTTATCAGATCCTAAACCACCTAACTTCCTAAGAGTACAAAATAAGGATTTAGAAACGTTATTACATGATCCTATTTTAGAAGTTAAGAAGATAAGGGGTAGATCTGGTGGGAAGGATTGAAAGATTCCATAAGAGCAGAAGCTAAGATCCATGCTTGACGCTGGAGAAGTAGACTTTTCGATTTGGGCCATTTGGATAGACCAGGTAGTTTTGCTAGATATTAGATATTTCCACATACATCAACCCAAAAAGACATGAATCAAATTAAGATGGCATTTTTCTTTTAAATTTTAAAAGAGCCCCTAAAAATTGGGTATCAACTAAATAAAAAAACTTAAATTTTTTCAAGTAGCCCTGTAAAGTACAAAATTCATCTCAATTAAACCCCGCCTCCAGTACTTATGTACGAAAAATGATGAACTTCCATCTCCCACACACCTCCCACACATGCGCAAACACACACAAACACACACATATATAAATATATACACGTGTATATATATATTTAATCACAATTAGTGTTTTTTCCTTTTTTGTGATAAATAATTTACCATCTTGCAAAGGTGAGTATCAAATTTTATTTTTTAATTGTTGTTATATGAACTATTTTGCTTTACCTTTTATATACGTCATTTAATCAATATTCTTTTCACTATCCTAATTAACAAGCGTGAACAGGTTGCTGGACATTGGATACATTTCCTTAACATAAAAGAAAAATAGCTATTCTTTAGGATAGGTTAATTAATTTTTTAGATGATTGTGATACATTGGTCTCACATGATTGGATGAAATAAGAATTTGGTCTGATTAATTAAGTTATTATTTTAGATGGTAATGAGTTCTTTACCTAAAAAATGATAATCAAATAGCTAATTATAAATCATATAAATGAAACCAAATGGGATTATTATCTTTAAACAAAACTGTAAAATTACTTATATAGAACAAATAAGATTCAAACCTTCCTAATTATAATTATTTTTCTTATGCCTATTATGTTCAAAGTAAATGCTCGGAAATCTTTAGGAGCTAAATTAAAGCGTTTAACATCATAGTTATTGCGTCAGCAAAATTATGTATGCTTAGGACCATATATTATATTCATTATAATTAATCTTTAATCCTATTTAGGAAGATCTACTATTTAGAATCTAAATAATTTAAGTTCCTATACTTTAGTCTGTTGTAATTTGAATTGCTGTGATCCCTAAATAATTTATATTTGTTACTTTTGATCATTTAAGGAAAAAAATATCCTTGCAAAAAATTTAGAAATATTTTTTTTTTGTAAATGTGGAATCTTCATTGTACCAAAACAAACAAAAAACTTGAGCAAAGGCCCTATACAAGGCCAATAAACTTGCAACACAGCAAAGAAAAACTCACAAAGGGCAAAGCAAAGTAACTGCCTCAAGAGTTTCGTTTGCAAAGCAATCTTCCATTCCCTAACTTGCAACATTCAAGTTAAGAGTGGGAGGGTACCTGTTTCTCCGTGCCAAACACTTGCATTTCGCAAAAACCATATACAATGCATAGCTTCTCGAAACACAGATTTCCACTCGATATCCATGTCATTGTGCTCTTCGAGCATTGTCAGAATAAAATTGACCCATTCATCAAGTGACAAAGCACTAAAAATCCGATTTCGAGCACTTTCCTTCATCAGCTTCTCCTAGACCCCTGAATGCCCTTGCAATCTCACAAGGGCATGGAGCCTAAACTCTACAACTTCCTCAAAACATGGACAAATCGGGCTTTCCAAGGACCTACATATGAACCACAAAGTTACTGTTTGGAACTCTCCAGCGCACCTGCCACAAAAATAAATTAAGTCATTGAAGACCCGACATCTTCCAAATATCAGCCCATGCCCGAGACTGCTCCTTATCTGGGGTTGTTGCTAAGCTGCAATAGTAGGGTTCGTTTACAAGAAACTTTGTCTTCGTTTTGGCCACACAATCATGCGCCAATTCCTATGTAGAGCTCACGCTACCTACAAAATTTAGACATTTTCCCCAAAAGCATCAGGGTATAATTTTTGAACTTCTACATTTAAACATTCTTTTACTTAAACCGCAAATAATTTAGATTTTGCAGTTTTGATTCTTCAACTATGATACTGAGCTATTTTCTATACGCAAATAGTTTATGTTCCTTTTTTTTTTGTCCTTTTATGACAAATTTACACCTGTCTTATTCTCTCCCTTCTCCCTGCCTCCTTCTCTTCTTCCCCTTACTTTCCTTCTGTCACCCTCCAATTTTTTTAAGCAAAGTAGTTCTCTCTGTTTTCTAAACATTACACACAATTCTTCACATTTTCTGAGAACTTCCAATTCTCCTCTACAACCCAACGCAGCCCCTAGCAACTTCTCCCTCCTCTTTCTCCTCACCTTATTCAACCTTTTCTCTAGTGTGCCGCTTATCCTAATAGAAGGTAAAGGCCATGAATTTAATAATACAATTGGCATGCTAAATTAAATACTCTTGGAGAATTGATTATTTATTTGAAAAGCTTCTCGATCTTCCCATTTCGATCAGTACTACAGTACTCCAATAAAGAATGATAGTTTCACAGGATAATGTATATGAACAAGTAGGGACTTTAAAGGTGTCATGGGGTGTTTGCGGTGGTTGTTGTTCTTGGTAAGCTTATGATTTTTTGTAGCAGGTCATGGTGGTAGTATTGGATGTCATTTTAGCTTTCTTGAAGTTACTATTGTTGCTGTTGTTGGTATGTTTCAATAATTTTTTATCTGTATAGTGTTATAAACATTTTATATAATTAGTAGTATCAGAAAGGAGGAGCAGATATGCACTAAAGAAAGAATGAGGACAAGGGCAGGGAGGAGAAGAGGGGAAGACAAAAAGAATAAGAAGGAGGAGAAGGGTTTAGTAGTGCATCCCTAGGAAGAACAAGTGGGCAAAGAAGCAAAGAAGGGAGCAATTTTTAAAATTTTTTTCCTAATTATGCATGCAAATTTTTAAAACTATCCTCTTATTCTTTTGAGAAAAAAGTATGAACTTTTCATGGGGATCAATTTGTCCTAATCGGACAAAAAGCATGAACGTAAATTATTTGGGGATAAAAAATGAAAATTGAGGAAATGAAACTAAGAATCTTAAACTATTAGGGGACTTAACTAAAGGATCTTCTTCGTATGTAAAATTCTACAGTTACCCCTTGTATTCTTTTCCTAAAAGTATAAAAAATGAGAAATTAATTAATTTGGGATCAAAACAATCAAATTCAAATTCAAATTGAAGAACTAAATATAGTAACCTAAATTATTTATGGAGTGAATAGAGGAATCTTGATCATATCCATTGTAATATCATATATGATTCATAGCTCTCTTATGTTTGCCTCCTTGTTGTTAAAGTACATATTAAGCAAGAGCTATTTAGCTTTTTTCACGAACAGGTTAGTTCTTAAAACATAAAGAATTGGGACATCTTTATAACAATACTATATCCTACTTAAGGAATAAGAGAAATCACCATAGATATCCATCAATAACTTATATTTTTTGTCTGTTAGTTTTGTTTAACAATGGAGCGAAATATGGGCCAAGAAGGGTCATGGTCCCCATCCCTAAAATAATTTTATATCATATATATGATATAAGATTTTACCCATTCCCGTGTAAAAATTAGTATAAGTTTTTTGCTTGGCACGCTATAAATCAATGAAAACTAAAGTTTTATATATATATAGGAATATATATGTATATATATAGATAATTTATAGACACACACAGATATATATATGTCTACGTGTATGTGTGTATATGTGTATATATACATACATATATATACACACACACTCAAAAATATATTGGTAAGGTCTATCCTATATCATTATTTTCGAACTATTAGGTCCCAATCTATTTTTTCGTGTAAATAATTTAGTTCTTCCATTAGTTCATTTTAAGTCAGCCATTAATAAAGCTATTAAAGATTAAAAAAGAACGATATATATGTGTGTATGTGTGTGTCGTGCGTGCGTGCATGTGTATATATATACACATATATATATATACATATGTATATAATTGTATTTATAAATATATATATACATATATATATTTATGGGCCTAATAGGTGAGTTTATCCTAAAATATTATTTATTTGGTAAGGTTCGTCCCTAATGATTTCTTTCGAACTATTAGATCCTGAATCTATTTTCGTGTAAATAATTTGGTCCCTCAATTAGCTTTTTGCTTAGTCAACCGTTAGTAAAGCTATTAAAGATTAACGAAGAACGATATTGAAGAATCCTACTAGAAAAATTAAGGAAAAGGTGCGATATTTCCAGTGAATATGGTGGATATATTCGCCCACCTCTCCAAACTTAGTCTCATGTAACTGGGCTTAAAACCCGACCAAATCTCCCTTCATACTACCAAGCAAAAAAAGAGTATGGTCTTTCTTAGAAGAGAAGCCCTTAATGTCCTTGAACCTTATGGAATGCCACTTATGAAAGTAGCATACCCAACCATTCTAATCCTTTTATTTCCAAGAGAAGGCTGTCCTAAAGCCCTCTATGGAGCATTTTATGCCTCTCCTTACGGTTTTTCCATCCGGGATCGCGGGAGCTATTTCAACCGCTTCTAGATGAAGGGAACAATGAAGATGTACAAACACAAAGTAAAGAGTTAAAATACATTTTTGAAAAATATGTTTTCTTTCTATATGAAATTAGTTCGACCCTTTATTCAGCGACACAAGAGAGGCAATAATAATTGTTTTTTTTATGTCCCATACCATACTTGATTGGAACCCCAAGGAAGAAGCGAAATTTGGATTGACTGTAGTTGCCTTTTCGTATCTTAACAAATTTTATTGCATGAGCTAGTCGTCACATAGAAAATTCTGACAACGGGTTATATTGAACATGGATCCTCCCCTATCTTTCTCAGTTACATGCTCAATCAAAATCCTCGAGTATTTATATACCCTAAGAGAAGGAAAAAAACTACAAAAAACACCTTTTTACTGTTGCAGAATTTGTTGGTATTCCGTCATTATTATCCTGTTATCGATAGACAACCAACAGAACAGAAATTGTGGGCTGCTTTTCATCAGTGACAACTGTTACATGCGACCAAACCATCGATAACAATTGTTAAGTTATTTTTCTATATAATTTATAAAGTGAATAAAAAAATCCCTGAAATGCAATTATAAACCCGAACAATAAACATACAAATATCAACAATCTAAATCATTCAATATTAAAATATCCACAAACTAAAAGCTGCATACATAAAATAACCATATAAAACATAAAGAACTCAATGTATTAGGTTAGATATTCGTATATAAAGAACTGAATGTATTTGTTAGATCGTTATACATAAAGAACTCAATGTACATATTTTGTTGAAGGAGGAGCGGGAGACTGAGACGGGCAGCGGCGGCGATAGAGGCAAATGAGCTTCTGAGGGAGTAGGTATCACAGGATACAATATCCCTGTCTGCTCTATCGATGTGCTAGCATCCCATCCTATTTTCTCTTGTATCCTCGAGCCATCAAACATGCAATATTAGGATGAAGAATGAATTTTTAAAATGGTATAATCACATAATAAACATATGTATAAATTTTTAAATTTTAGAAGTACTTCAAGATCTTAGTTTTCTAAAGATTATAAGAAATCTTAGTTTTTTTTTTAATATTATCAGGTTGTAACGTAGTTCATTTTAAGTTTTAGATAAGACAGTACATAAAAGTCTAATTTTTTATAAGATTATTAAAATTTTGGTGGAGTTTTCCCATGTTATGAACCTTTTCCATGTACATAGGTCACTCAAATATGCAAAAATCATAAATTAATGTAAGAACTCCATAAAGATTAAAGAGTTACAGCATCCCCATAACCCTACATATAAATTAAAGATTCAGGCTTCCCCCAAAAAGCTATATAGCAATTAAATTGTAAGAGCTCCCCAACAAAACTATATATAAACTAGATATGCACATACCTTGTCCTTGCATGCAATGAAGAATATGCCACAAAAATCCTCACAACATAAACTATAATAAAATTTGAGAATAATATTAGACTATCATCCTTGATTTATTCCCATGAGAAGTTTTATAGTTAGTGTGTTAGAGTACGTCATAGAGGTTTTAAAGATATCATACATAATTTTTTTTTCTTTCCGAAGGGATAAATACTAATTTTTTTTAAGTCATTACATGTCACATAAGTGAGATTAACAAAGTCAAAGATATATAGATAGAAAAGAAGAAACTAGTTCAGTTTTGAGTTACTAGTTTAAATAAACACATCTAGCATTACAAAATTATGCATTTACATAAGAGATTAGAGTTTAAATGAATGTATTGTTCCAAGAGAGAACTCATAGTGACAAAAAAACTGTATTTACATAGGAGGTTAGAGTTCAAAGGTTTCCTTTCGTTTTTCCTTCTTAAAAGTTAAACTAATTTATAAAATAAACATTTTTGTTTAAATGAATGAATTGTTCCAAGAAAGAACTCAAAGTCACAAAAAAATTATATGTATTTACATAGGGGATTAGATTTTGAAAGTTTCCTTTATTTTTCCCTCTTAGAAGTTAAACTCTTTTACAAAGAAACATTTATGTTTAAAAATGCGTTGTTTTGATAAAGAACTTAAAGTCACAAATGAAGTGAAGTAGACATAAATGAAATTCATGTATGTTTATTTAGAATTTAGAAGTAAGAATATTTGTACGGGATGTATAAAGTTGAGAAAAAGCATCCCATTTGATTAAAAATTCGATGATAAACTTTGCAGCTACAAAAAAACTGAGAACTTTTAATTTCTAGAGATTAAAATTCAAGTATTCTCAAGACAAATAGAAATCCATATGTCAGAATTTAAAATAAAAGTAGCATATGATTCATGCTGGTTTACTAGCTAAAATCTAAGCCCTAAGCTGCGGTGATGCCTTTTCTTCTCAGCAGCAAAGTTTATATTTAATTGTAGAGAAGAAAGAGAGAGAATGAAATATAATTAAATAATATTTTTTAAAAAAGAAAGGAAAAGAAATAAAAAAGAAAAGATGAAGATAAAAGAACAGAGATAGAGAGAAATCATGCTCAATTATCAAGTAGCTGTCGATGCCATGGCCTCCGCTAGCAGTATTGTCTAGATGTCAAGGATTTGTGCTTCTCTTTAATGCTTGAAGAAGAAGAATAGAGGGGGGAAGAGAGAGAGAGAGAGAGAGAGAGAGAGTTATATAGAGAGACATCTGCAGTATTGACCGGGGTGGAGTAGCAGGAAGGAATGACATCGACGGATAAAAGACGAGAAGAGCCATCGGTAGTGGTCATCGGTTTGGGAGAGATTGGGGTGGAAGGCTTTGCATCATTTGGGAAATCAAGAAATCGAAATGGGGGGAGTCTGAAGGGTTTTACCTTATTTTTTAGTATGCTCTTTTGTTACCAGCGAAAGTGCCATAGGTAAATTCCATTCAAAGGTTACCGACAGGTAAGTCCGGCTCTAAGACCGTCGATAACTTAAAAAACTTCTAACAAAAGACTTACATTTGACTAATGACAGTCGCTAACGATATACGACTAGTTCTTTTGTTATGTTGCATTATTTTGTGGAGCGATTATTCTCTCTAATTTGTTGGCTTAGTTTGTGAAAAATCCGACAAAATTCGTCTACCCATTGGTAATCCGTCGGTAAGTTACCGACGGCCATAATTTCTATCAATAACTTCCATCGATAAAAGGGCATTTTCTTGTAGGGCAGCTAAAGCTTTCCATATGAAATAAATTGGTCCCTTAATTTATGTTTTCCTCCTATCCTTGATACAATTTCCTTTATGCATGGATTTCCTTTCTCCTCTTATTCTCTTTCCCTATTTAGGCCTAATGTAGTCCAGCTACTGGTGTGCTTTCTTCCTTCTAACTGCCACGGCCGCCAACATACAGGTAATTTTCCCTAGTGCCACCTACTTTTAGGAGAAGAAGAGTTCTCTCCATATCTTCATCCGCACTGCCAATAAAATAGTACAGGACTACAAGAGCAAACTAGCTATTGTATTCACTATATAAGAAATTCAAAAACTGCATGCTTCTCTCTCTCTCTCTCTCTCTCTCTCTCTCTCTCTCTTGTCGGAAAATTCTCCCATTGCCAGCCAATAAATTTTGCAATTCACAAAGTAGTTTAGACCACTGGTTGTAATGGTATTATATCTATTAGTTGGCATGACACAAGGCACTTCCTTCTTAGGCCCTCAATAAATGAGGATTATGTTTGGTTATGGCTAAAAGAGAAACGAAACATTCTTGTTTACCATGCGCGAGTTTTCACATGGTTGCTCGAATTTCCATTCATAGAAAAACCTTTGATTCTACTGGCATGGATTGCTTTTGACCATCTCCCATTTCTCTTCGTCTCGACGAATGTTCTTTTCTTCCTTACTTTCATTGTTGGGAAACCACTAAAGCTTAATGAGCCAACCACAACTCTTTCTAGAAAGGGTGTCACATAGGTTTGTGTGAAACATGATATGGCCAAGGATATGCTCTCCTGAATATGGATTAGGAAGCCGGAGGGTGGATTTTATCAGCTAGTTTCAAATGAGGATCTTTCCCCCTACTCTAGTGATGGTAAGAGAGTGGGGCATTCTAAGAAAAATTACAAGCATGCTAAATTTGGATAGCAACCCATTGCTATGGAAAAAATACTAGAAAACCTCGACTCAAGATGATAACAATCCACAGTAGGTTCGTAAAGAAAAAGTGAAATTTGTTGTTGCTCAAGAAGAACCTTCATTGGAGGAAAAAGATATAGGAAAACAACAGTCCTCGGTGGCTCAAGAGAATGCCTGAAAATTATAGCAGCAAAATCCAATGAAAAGCCTCTTTCTGAGATTCTAATGATCATAAAATTCATGTTGTGAATTATGCTTGAAAATCGCATTGCTACAATGGTTGTGATGGAGCTTTCTTCACCAGAGGGGCAAGATAATCATTTTTGTTCATCCCAAAGCAACTCAATTGCACCATTGCTTGCACCATTTCAAGTGTCTTTACAAAAATGGGCTTCAAAAGCTGTCTTGGTTTCTTCAATTTTAACAGCCACAATGCAACAACGCATTACTGATTCAAGCGGATTTACAACTTTTTCTAAAGCTATTCAAGTCCATATTACTGACAAGGACACCATTGCTGGGCTCTTGAAAGAAGTTTCATCCCTTGTGCCTTAATTATTTAACCACGTTATTGCTCTAATTAAGACAATAGACTCTATACAAAGTTATATTAATTCAGTAGACCCTATTGTCTTGCACATTGTTGGGATTTCTAAGGGAAAATACCTCACTTTCTTTATCCTCTGATCATGAAGAAAAAATGGAAGTAATGGAACAAATTAGAAATATTTGTGACAAGGCGACTCCTTTTGCAAGAAAACATCAATTAGTTTCTATTCCAACAAAAGTTTCTGGCATCAAAACTTTTGGAGATCGGAAATCCTTGGCCAATAATTTTGTGGAATTTAGTCATATCTTATCCACTAAATTCCCGTCATCAAAACATATTTTTGCTAGGAATAACATGCCTCCAATTATGCATTCGCATAATGCAAACCTAGACAAAGACCAATATAAAACAAAAATTAAAATTTCGGAACTCTATGTTAATTTTTGTGAGTTTTCTTCTCAAGATGATTTTCCATGAATAAGAAGAAACAACTACAAGTTGAGAGTACTCTTTTAACTAGACAATTTGCCAAAGCTCGAGCAGAATAATTTCCATAGGGCTAAGCCTTTTTGACCCTTTTGTTTATGTTTCCTTCAGGAAAGTTTTTGAGGTGCACTCTTTTAATATATATATAAACACATATGTATATATACACATATATATTAGGGAGTATTGATGAAGAATCTTCATATTGACTTATAAACAGTATTATCAATAGTTAATTGATGAAAATGAATTTATAAAAATGAAAACTATTTGAAATGTTCAAGCGGAGGATGCAATGTTAAAAAACACGTTGAAAGAGATAATAACATATGAAGGCGTTCATAACCTCAAAACTCATTGCCTAGTTTATAGTTACAGACCCACGTTGACACCTAATACATAGAATGTACATGATTTCCTTTCTACTTATTATCTAACAGATAATTGTTCTTCTACTTACTAGTAATCTCATGATACAGATTGCTAGTATATCTAACTCAACTATAAATTATTAATGATGTCAAATTTCTTTACATGATGTTTGCGAATTAAATCATATATTGAGAGGTGCTAGTTCGTGTTTTATCGCTTACTTACTAAGCATTTCTTCACTATCTCTTTTTTCCCATTTGAGAAGAAATAACCATTTATTAAGCAACCATCTCTGGAAAGAGAGAAATTGAGATACGTTGGAATATTGGTTAAAAGAACCAATATTTGGTATGCCTTAACATAATAGATTGGCGAGAAAGTAAGTCATCTACACCAGTTTATTTCTTCCTAACTATGATAACATAGACATAAGTGGTAAAGATTACTAGAAACGGACGTAAATAGAGAATTGAACACACACAAAATGGAGAAAATTTTGGAGGAACTTCTTTTGACTACTTGTGTATTTAACATCATACACTATTTTAAAACACAATTGAGTAAATGGTTAAGGTAAGCTATATAATTTTCCCATAACAGAATAGTAAGATGATTTTAAAACTTAGTCTAAGAAATTCATATTAAAGAAATTAGAAAGCATGCATGTTCTCGAAGAATTGTAAGCGTAACAAATATATTTAAATTTAAATGATTATTTACGTCTTTGATAATTACAAGTAGTGTCTTTCGTCCATATAACTTAGTTATGATTACCCCTAAAAAAAATTAATTACATTTATTGTTTCATGAGCCTATGTAATATGAAAGTTCATGTTTTAGTTAGTTCTACTAATTACATGTTCATCCATTTACCTTCAAGAAGTCTTATAAAAGTGGAATTCAAGTTTACCTTCATATCACATCTAAATTTTATGCTCAAATATTTAAATAGTTCTACCATATGTTCTACCATATGTTACTATGCACACTTCATTAAAAAAAAGACAGATAACAAAAGGTGATTAATGTTTACCGCAAGAATCTAAACTTAGAAATGACAAAAGTAAAACATTAATCAATGTGCAACTAATGTGCAAGAAGTAGAGGGTATCTTACTAGAGGACTTGGGAAAACTATCAACTAGACATACCTTTAAACGAATAGAGAAAATTAGGACAAAGAGTATAATAGAAAAAAAATATAATAAAATTAATAATAAAAAAATCTTACAATCCAGTAATTTAATAAACATATTTTACTTCAAAATTTAAAATCCACCATCTTTCAACTACCATATAGAAAAGGCAGCCTGCGAAAACATTTTACCATATGATAGATATTTCTCTTATTTACGGCATAATTTTCAAAAAACAGAGAGAGAACTCTCTCTTGTTTCTTAGAGGACTTTATTAATCAAATCATCAACAACTTTTACTCTGCCAGGCTGATTTTCCTCTATTATGCCATTCATGTAGGACGACAACTTTTTATCGATACTACTTTTTGGTGCCTCAATGTTTACGACTCTGTCATCTAGCTTTTTACAGATACTTGAAGAAGCTTTATTTCTAATGTTTATTTCATTCCTAGAGGAAGAATAGGTAGCTGGAGGTCTATCAATAGAGAGCTTATTCAAGATTACTTGTCGAGGTATAGGTAGTAAAGCACTTTTCTTTGGTTGATTGTTGCCACCGCTAGTATTGTTGAGACAATTTCCACCAACATTGCCACGACCATTTCCACCAGTTCTTCAGCTGCCTTTGATGACTTGTTTATTCTTTGCATTCTTACCTTCTCAATGCAAACTAAGTTAATGCTTTGAATAAATTAGTTCATTTTCTACTGATGTAATAAATAAGTGAACATTCAAACTACTATTCAAGAAAAGAACATAATTTGCCTTAGGGATCCTATACCTGATAAGGGCACTTGATAAAGCTTAAAGATCATTTCAATTGATTTATAATGATAAAATTTTGTTTATAGTATTCCTATAGTTAAGGTTATTATATCTTGAGCTTATACAATCAAAACATTATTTTCCTTAATAGTTCCACATATTCTATTTTTATTCTTTATAGGGGAACATTAAATTTGAAAGAAATTTGAATTCTCGAGAGATATTTCCTCAAACTAAAACAAGAGTTTTTTAGGCGTAAAGTTATCCAAGTTTTCCGAGAACCTAACATGGAAATTCAGTACTAATTAGAGATTGCGAGGTTTGAGTTGTTGCAATAATCTTTTGATAATGAGAGACCAAGAAAGTAAAAAAATATTTAAATAGAAAATTTGTAACTTATTTTGAAATATTATTTAAACAAAAGAGTAAAATAGTGTTGGCACCTTTCCGAAAAGATGTTAGCAAGCTTATTCAAAGAATACAAGTAGATAATACAAGTAGACATTTTAAATTCTTCTTTCAAATTAATCTTAGAAGTGGCAAGTTGGGGATTTTATGGTAAATAAAAATAGATTTATTACTTAATTAAGGAATTTAAAAAAATTTGTAAAGAGAAAATTCTTTACGATAAGTGTGTTTGAACAGCAAGAGAAATTATTTGCGGCATCAGCTTACCCAATGTTAGAAGGACAAGTCTAGACACCTAACTACACTAGAGAATCTGCACAAATATTCTATGAACATTTAGATTACTGAATAATTAATGTGATTAAATGGAAATGGAAAAAGGCCATAAAATGTTTTGAACTTGATGTGTCTAGAACAAACAAAATAGCGATATAGCCACAAGATCAAGGTTGCCTAACAGATATATGACACTATAGATATCTTGCCTTAAATAATCAATTATAAATTTTGTATTTAAAAAAAGTCAATATATAGACTGTAGAATAAAAATCCAAAAAATCGTTTATATCCAAGTAAATTAGTTATTTTTTTTAAATCCCGAATTTGGCCAAAAAAAAATTCCAAAAGCTCCAAACTCCAATTGATAAATGCACGTATAGATATATATAAATGTTTATATAGGTATATATACATGTACATACATATATATACATATATGTGTGTATATATACATTACACTCCATTAAAGATTTTTGTGACAGAATAAACAATGTATAAAAGCGCTTATGAACAAAATTTCTAACACATGTCTTAAAAAATTATCTTATTTGTTAATAACGGGAATGATTGTGAACTTGCAAATTCTGTAGTCTAAAAACTTAAAATTGAATGAGGTAATCAAAGTCTATAAAACCTTACTGCGAACAATTATATCCCTCTTCTTAGTATGCAGTGAATCTGAATATCAGAGACTCGTAATTTCAATGGCAGATTTGAGTTGGTCAACTTGCGTCAATTGTGACGGCAATGATAGAATTGAATATTAACACACTTTAAAATATCTAGTTAGAAGAAACATTAGGTTCCTCAAAAAAATCACTGAAATCTATTTCATCTAACTCATTATCATCAAAGTCAAGACTTATTAAAGTTAGCAGATGGAAAAAAACAAGGGGAAAAGAAAGGAAAAATGAGGGGAAATTAAATGAGAGAAAAGTCGGAAAGAGAGAATAGGAAAGAGGTAGGTGCATTACTTGTTTTACTTAAATTTTTATCTTTAAAATAGAGTAACTATTTAAGAAAAAGATTATTTATGTGAGTAACATTTTGTTTCAAATTGGTGATTAATGGATGAATAGTTTTTGTAGCCGATGAAATTAATTTTATAGGAACACTTTACTGCATTTGTGTTGCATTTAAATTATTTTATCCAAATTTATTTAAAAATCAAAATAAACTTGTCGTATAAATGATAATAAAACATTTAATTTAGAAGAAAAAGAATAATTCACAGTTAATAGAAAAATTAGTCTAGATGAATACAAGTGCAATGGAGGAAGATGAGAAAGGATGAGGAAAAGCAGAAATTATAAGTAAAATAGAATTTTTTATTTTCAAATACATTTGATAAATAATAGGATAAAATTATTGTGGAAATCTTATGTTAAAAGGTAAAGTAAACATTTCAAGTTTTCAAACAACTTAATCTTAGAGTTGGGCAATTCGGTCCATTTAACTGATCAACGAAAAAAGAATTTGCATTTAATTGATGAATTATCAAAAGTAAACAGAATTAGTATAGGAAATCCACGAATATAACATTAAGCTTATAAAGTATAATATATAAAATCTTGAATAATATTCTATTTTTTACAAACAAAACATTCAAATAATATGTTTTCTCGCCCAATAGAATAAAAAACAAATTTAATTAGAAATTCAATACAACAACTCTAAGAAGAATATCCCAATGTTTACAGATGAGTGAATTATTTGTCGGATCACTAATTCACCAAAACACCAGAAAAAACATCAAAATACAATAGCCAAAAAAAAAAAAAACCAATACGAAAAAAGTTAGATTTCAGTTCAAACAAAGAAAGAGTTTCATAATAAAAAAGTAAATATATATTACAGTTTCAAATGAAAACTATAAATGTTTCTTATAAAATTTCATTTATGAAGGGAACAGAATATGCATTTGAGAATTCCTTACTCCAAAAATTTAAATTTAATATGAAGAATTAAGTCCAGAAAACTTATTTCAAAGTCAGCAAGTGTTGCCCTTTCTTAATCAACATTAAAGTTTAATTATCGATCCCAGAGTTTTAGTGGGGATAGATTTGAATATAATTTCTAACTCTAATGGTGATGTTGGGGTTGAACTAACGCCCTCAAGAAATCACAAGGAAACTGTTGATCCTAAAAAAAATACAAAGTCTAGTTCATCTATAACTCATCACCGTAAAATTTTTCGATTTATTAGAGTTATAGATGGGAGAAACGGTGGGCAAGTAAGGACAAACGAGGGGAAAGAGAGTTAGAAAAACAAAAGAAAGCAAAAAACAAATAAACTTAAAGCAAATGTTTTTCTTTTGTGTCTTTACCTTTAACATTAAAGTAGTGTGATTGTTTAGTGTTCGAAAATGTTTCAATTACTTTTGTAACCGCCCAAAGGAATAGAAAGACTTACTAATATACAGTTCATGAAAATTTGTCATATTCTTAAATTGGCTCTATATATGGCTTTTTTAGAAATCTTGAAAGCAATTTCCATCGATCTTGAAATATTTTGTAATTAAATGTCAAATGTGAAATTTCAAAAAAATTAAATTTTTAAGGAAAAAACATAATCAACAAATCCGTTTGATTTATAAAAATAGTACTCAAATTAGGTCTATTATCATTTTATTTAATTTAGAGAAAAGTGGGTTTGTTTTACTCGATTTGTGTGAAAGATAAATTTTCTACTAATAGACCTCTTTTCAATAGTTCAAATTCTATGCTTTGGAATAATCGTGTTCATGTTTATATCTACTCTATAAACTTTGATTTATGGCATATTATTGAAAAACATCCTCGCATGCTATTTAAGATGTTTGCTGACAAGAATGTGGCAATGAAATATGAGTAATATCATTAAGATGACACGGAATTTTCAAGTAATGAATATTTCTTATTGTACTTTAGATGCCAGATAATACAATCATGTTATAAATTCATGTGAAACAACTCGGGAAACATGTAAGCTATTAGAGGTCGCACATGAATGGACCAAACATGATAAGCGAGGAGCCACTATACTTAACCCCAATACTAGCTCAAAGGGAAGGTTTGAGCCCATCCTATGAATAAGTCCAGGTAGTCCTATGCAACCAATATAGAATGTATCATCCCCATCCTCTTAAGACCTGACTGCCTTGGTCGGTGTATGTCGAACGCGAAGGGACATCAATGTGCAGGGCATGCAGTAATACAACATGATAAAAGAGGGGCCTTAATACTTCACCTCAAAAGCTAGCTCAAAGGGGAATTTTTTAGGCTATCTTATAAACCAGTCCAGGTACTCCTCTGCAACAAATGTGTGACGAAATGATTCCCTACTCAAGCAACAATCCTAATATCGTACGACCACTTCTTGAGTAAAGGCAGGCATTTTCCCCTAACATAATAGTAAGTTATATGATTTTCCCTAACATATTAGTAAGTTGATATTAAAACATAGTCGAAGAAATTCATACTAAAGAAATCAGAAAAGCATGCATGTTCTCGATGAATTTTAAGCGTAATAAGTATATTAAAATTTAAATGATTATTTACGTCCTTGATATTTATAGGCGGTGTGTTTCGTCCATATAACTTAATTACGTTTAAGCCTTGAAAAAACTTAATTACGTTTATTGTTACTAATTACATATTCATGCATTTACCTTCAAGAAGTCTTATAAAAGTGGAATCATTCAAGTTTACCTTTATATTAGATCCAAATTTTGTGCTTAAATATATAATAATACTATCATATATAAGTATACACACTTCATTAAAAAACATAGACAAACAAAGGTGATTAATATTAACCACAAGAATATGAACTTAGCAAATGACAAAGTAATACATTAATCAATGTGCAAATAAAGTACAACAAGTATGAGGTATCTTTCAGAGGACTTGGGAAATACATCAATTAGACATACATTTAAAAGAAAAGAGAAATTAGTACAAAGTGTAATGGACCATTATATAATATGAAAACAAAAACCATAGTAAAATTGTTAATCCAAAATCTTATAATCAAGTAATTTAATAAAAATATTGCACTTCAAACTTTAAAATCCACCATCTTTAAACAACCATATGGAAAAGATAGCCATCAAGAAAATTTTACCATGTGATAGATATTTCTATTACTCACGACATAATTTTCGAAAAACAACGAGAGAACTCTCTTTCTTATTTTGTAGACAACTTTATTATTCAAATCATCAACAGCTTTTGTTGTGTTAGGTTGATTTACCTCAATTATGTAATCTATGTAGGACGACCACTTTTGATCAATACTACTTTTCAGAGCCTCAATATTCATGACTCTATCATCATGCTTCTGACAGATAATTGAGGACTCTTTATTTCTGATGTTCATATTATTCATAATGGAAGGATAGGCAGTTGGAGGTCGATGAATAAGGCTCTCATTCAAAATTACTTGTCGGGATATAGGTAGTAAATCACCTTTCTTGGGTTGATTGTTGCCACTGTTTCCACCATCCCCACGACCGTTTCCACCAACTCTTGAGCTACCTTTGAGACTTGCTTAATCTTCGACATTCTCATTTTCTCAATATAACCTAAGTCAATTCTTGGTATAAATTAGTTTATTTTCTTCTAATGAAATAAATATTTGAACATTCAAACTCTTATTCAAGAAGAGAACATAATGTGCCTTGCAGATCCTATACTAGATAAGTACACTTGATAAAGCTTAAAGATCATTTTCGTTGATTTATAATGATAGCACTTTTTGTCTATTTCCATAGTTAGTTTAGGTTATTGTATCTTGAGCTTATACAATCAAAAAGTTATGTTCTAATTAATTAATTAGTTCTACCGTTCCATAGTTATTCTTTAAGGGGGAAATTTAAATTCAAATGAATTTTTAATTCTCAAGAAATGGATGGACTTTCTTATTCTCTCCTCATTGTAATCTCAAAGAATCTCGCTTCTATTGTAATGTATATGATAATCCTAGTCTCTTCCATCCCCTAGCGATAGTTACTCAAGAAATCTTATCAAAGGGGAATCGATCAGGCTTATCTTCAAATTATATCAGGGAGAACACTTTAATGCTCAAATATTTGAGTATTCTAAATTAAATAAAAATTAAAAAATAAAAACCAATATTGGTATGGAACAAGAATCACAAGAAATAAAGATGACAGAAAAAAACTAATGTAGTAAAATAATCTAAGAGAACCCCAACCCAAACCTTCGGGATCATAGACCAAACTTTGCAATCCAAACTTCTTGTTGTTGCAAGAACAACACCATGATTCTTTGAATGGATATACATGATTAACTTCATATTCTTCTTTCTATCCAAGCTCAAAATATGACCTATAGAGAAAAGAATCAAACCAAACGACCTTAGAAGTTCGAAAACATAATCAACTTCAAGAGAAAAATAAAGAGTACTAGAATAATAAGCTTGATTGGAAGCAAACGCAATAAGGAATAAACAAATTTCCATGGTAATCTGGTCTTCTTCTTTGGTACATCCATAAAAAAAACTAGATAGCTTGCTAAGTTTCTTGATGAAGCTCTTATAAAAGCTTCTTAATGTTAGTATATGCCCTAGACTAATTGACTCACATTTATGATTTATGAAGTATGTATTTTGAATTGTATTTTATGCTCTTGGTCATCAAGTACGTGACTTGATAGTATAGCTAATAAAAAACTATTCTTATTTGTCCCTAGTTTTATCACATCTTGTATTATTAAACTAGTGTGAAGTTGATTGATAATCAATTTTTACTGATCATGAATATGAGATATAAAATCAATTCATAAATACATATTGAGTATATTGTATTGGAAATGACCTAAAGTGAAGAAGAAATATTGCATGGGTTTAAGTCATAAGTATTTCTTCTCAGTTTTATATTTGGTGTCCTTCGACTTTATGTTTCTAATGCCTCTTACAGAGGGAGAAAATATGTTTTGATATAGCCAAACATCACTTTCAATTAGGCAATTATTATGACTATTGGTTGGCTTATTTTCTTGTCATGGCTTGAATATTGGAGATAGTGAAAGGGATTTGTCCCTCTCTCTTAGAGAGAGATATCCATGGGCCCCTTGATAAGGAAGACTGGAAAATATGCGTGACCATGCTCAAATAAGTATTAATGAGGTGTTATTAATATTATTTGTCGGAACAGTCTGCCTGGTGATCAAGTAAATGGTTAATTAAGTTTTATAGGGATAACTCGGTCTATACCTTATACTTAATTAGGATATCGTGTGACAAAAGGACTAAATATTAAATATGATACTAGGTTATTATTGCTTTTACTTAACTTGGGTAAGCATAATGTCTTGCTAGAGGCCGCTTATGTTTTGTGATTAAATGTCTAGGACATTTTTTATTCACTGCCAACGTTAAGTGAACCTATAGGGTCACACGCATAGATAATCTTGTGAGCATAATGTCCATGTTCAATGAATCTAGATTGTGTCCAGATTTATTGAACGTATACAAAAGGGGAATCAGATTCCATATTGTATTTTCTAGTAAGTTAATAAGTAGCTAATTTTATTTATCGGATAAATGAAATTAATTACTTAATATTACTCATCCAACAGTTGGATGATTATAGGAATAGACGGACGAGATTAAACTGTCATCAGATGACAGTTAGGGTTATGATATTAACAGCTATAAAAGGTTATGTTAACCTTTTTCTCAGTTGCCGTCTTCATCTGATTAAAAAAACCCTAAACCCTAGAATGGCGATAATATTATCTAGCCTCCTTTTCTCCGAAATTCTACGTATTACCAGATAGTCAGGATTAGTTCTGAACAGTTTTCAGAACACAAAAGGGGCTGGCATCCCGATCACTTGCAGAGGAGTTCGTCGCGTGGATATCCGTAGAGGGCGAAGCATAAACAGCAGTGCCTCCATAATGAACAGTCAAAACATTGAGGTAATTTCTATCCAATCGGTTTTTCTAGTATGTGCAGATCTTGTTGGTGGATTTCTGTGGTGTTATTTTATTTATTTTGCCTACGGATTCTAACAGTTAAACCATCTTTCCTCCTCAAAGACACTTTTGGAAATCAGCCAATCTTGGATTGCTTGCACTATATTTGCACCAACTTGGACACCTTGAAAACTCATCACGTAACCTAGGAAAGGACCATTTTCTACAAAACACTTATAGTTCCAAATTTTAGCATATAGTTCCGCATTTCGCAAAATAGACAAAACTCAAATAAAATGATGCAAATGATGTGCATAAGTGTTGCTATCAATCAAGATCTCATCAACATAAGACACAACAATTGTAGAATTCATTCCTTTAGGAAACCAAAGTAGTCCGAGTATAAACTCCATAGATATGTCTACATAAGGTTCTCTAGGCACATTCAAAGAAATGTAATGTCCATGTGGCAAAGATATAGAGTTAGCTCTTTTATACTCTAAGAAATTAACAATAAACCTTTCCACATCTCTTTTCATGCCAGTAAAATAACATAAGTTTTCAAAATATTAAAATAATCCATCAAACCACCACTATGAGCTTCTTTAGCTGACAAGATAAGCAACAATTCACTTTCATGATAAAGAACAACATCATGTGTAAGGTATTCATCATTATGTACAACCAAACAAGCATGAAATATGTTCGTGAATTCATTATCACTGGCATGTACTTCATTAAGCAGATTAAAACCAAATAATTGAGCTTGTAAAGTAATGGATAGAATGTACCTTTTTGACAAAGCATCGACTATAACATTTTCTTTACCTCTCTTGTACCAAATGACATATGGAAATGTCTTTATGAATTTCATTCCTCTTGCACACCTCTTGTTAAGCTTTCGTTGTCACCATTGAGAAACAATGCATACAGCTCCTCATCATGATAGCATATTTATGTCACTCCGATCACCCATTCAATTTGATGTTTATTTCCCGCAATAGAGAGAGTCCACTGAGTTTCTCTTTGCAATAGAGAAGTGAAACCAACTCGTCTTTCCCAATGTCTTCTATAAACTCACTCTCCTTGGCATAGAAACATCTCTTTTCTCCAATAGTACTACACAAAAAGAGATGATAAAATATAAACATGAAATTTTCAACATTCCAAGATGGTCTACATTTCTCTTTGGAAACCATTCTATCAAAGAACTCTTTAGAAATTAGATGAATAAATGATGTCTCTTCAAATTCATGTTTCAAAATGAATGCACAAGAGTTCTTTGGAAAAAAATCAAATGACATGAACAACTTTAAAGACCACTCTTTGAAAGGCCTATGCAGTAAATATGTCCAATAACACAATCTTTGTAAACTTGTTCGAAGGCATCATTTCTCAAAATAGATTTTCAAATACGAAAGCATTAACTTTGAACAACTGAAGATTAAATCCCAATCGGTTTTCAAAATCCTTCAATAAGAGTTCCTTGAAATGCGAATGATAAAATTGGAAACCAAATGTATTTTCACGTAAAATGTTCAAGGATGTAATGACATTTGAAAGCTTTTGTTCATAGTAAGAAAACTCAAATTGACCACTCACAAAGGATATAAGTTGATTTAAGGAAACAAAATCATTATGATTCTCTATAAATGTATCAAGGAGAGAGGAAACATAGCCAACATTCTCAACAAACTTTCTTAAACACTTATCATGTAGAATATCAAAAGCACCATCTAATCTAAAACCAACAATGATAGACTCAATAGAAGCATTATTCATAATTTTAAAATCATATCAAGAAAGATCAAACATAGAACCACTACGCAACAATTTCTTCTCAAGAAAAGCATAAGAAGAAAGACATGTAGAAGCATAAGACACAACAAGAAAGATACCACCACCAAAAGAAATAGCACAAAGATCTCCATCTATTCTAACATGAGAAAGACAAGACTCTAGGAACTACTTTAATTTCACAATAGAAACTTCATAACATATGAGAGAAGGTTTAAGAAGGATAGACTTATTGGTAATTCCTCAAGAATAGTTCCAAGCTCTTTTGGGATAGATTTATCAGTAATTCTTCAAGGATAGTTCCGAGCTCTTTCTCCATACTTCTTTCTTTGTCTTCTATTCCTAGCATAAAAGAAACATAATTAGCAATATTAAGATGACATTCATCAACTCTAGGAATTTCACAAGGATTGGAATTAAACTCTACAAATTATTTCTTTTCTATTAAAGTTCCAAGAGAGTTGATAAAGTAAAATTGATATCCATTTTCCATGAAAATAACTACGAACAACTTAATTTCCTTACAATAATCCTCAAAGCTCAAATAGGAATCAGAGGAAAAGAAGTTTATAATCTTGATGGACTTGTAAGTAAGCTTTCCTCCTTCACCCTTGATTCTTCAAAATTTTGCACACATAAGGAATTACTAGCAAAGAAAGAGTTAGTGTCATTAGTACAGAAATTCACTTCCCCACTCTTTTGAAGTACAACTATCTCTTTTTCTCTTTGCGCTTCTCTTTCACTCTCTTGTTTTTCATTGAAGCACCCATTTTCGTTTACTCTCTCTCTTTTCTCAAGCTCATTTTCTTTCTCTTTTGAGTACTCTAAAAGTTTACTCTCTTTTAAAATGATAGAGATGGAATCAAAGATACATGGTCTCTCAACTAATTTCTCTTTGTTTTCCACTCTTTCTTTTTCTTTAATCTCAATGCTCTATTTTTCTATGTTCTTTTCTCTCATGAGATCATAATGTTCCACATTAGATATCTCTTCCTTAACATGTAGTGCAACACTTTCTTCAACTTCAATTATAGCTTGTAGAAGCTCATTTACTTTTGAAATTTCTCCAATCATTTATCGTTTCATGATTTATGCCTTTCAACTCTTTGACATGACATGGAAACTTGTGTTTCTCTACACCTTTTAGCCTTTATAATGCTCTTTGCCTTTTCCTCTTGATCAAATCTTCTTACCCTTTCTTTCAACTTCTTTTGCTCTTTATAAATTTCATGATGCACCATCTTTGGTGAAGTTGTAAGAATTTTTATCCTCATTGTACATAGCTTTCCTATCATTTACCCAAGGACTTCCAAATAATAAATCATCAACTTGCATGGGTGCTACATCACATAACACATAATCTTTATATATTTCTTTAGAAATAGACATCCTCACTTACTTAGTGACTTTGATCTCATCACTATCATTTGACCAACGGCGTATGTCAGACTTAGAATGTTCAAGAAGAGGCAAATTTAACTTTTCCACAAGGTAAATAAGAGTGACATTAGCACAACTACCATTAACAATAAGCTTACCAACTTTGTCTTCCACACGGAATTTGAGATGGACTACATCCTTACATTCATTCTTCCTCCCATAGATATATTAATCATATAAGCTCTCAAAGTAAACTTCTCCACCATAACTATGTTGATACTTTTCATAACAATCATAAGGATTAACTCCTCCATACACCCCATAATCATCACAAGAAGTATGCTCAAAAGATTTAGCATAAGAAGAGAAGTTACCAGCTCCAACATGCCTTCTAGAAGTGAAGTTTCCATTTCCGTGGTTGTTCACACCATAAGCATTGAATCTATTACAATCACCATGATTGAAATTATGCTTATCTCCTGCAAGTTTAGATTGATAATCCTCTTGTTTGCTCTTTACTTCAATCCTTTTCCATGATGGATTAGACCAATTGTACTCCATTTATTTATTGTTTAAACCTACAAATTAAACAAAGGAAAACAAAACAAAAGCACCTCCCGATCACTCCCGAAGTATTTACACTATTTGATGATCACCCAATTCACTTGTGTTTAACACTCTTTATTAGCTTTTTTTCAAAATAAGCTCACCCTCTTGCCTTTTCCAAAAACTCAACACTCAAGTCTCTATATGATCCTTCAAAATTCTTAACCAACTAAAACCAAGAGTAACAATCCCAAGCAAGGAAATCAATCAATGCACTTAGTTGGATAAGTGTTCGAAGAGGCAAAATTTCAAACACTTGAGGTTTATGAATTTTAGAAAATGTAATCTATGGAAAAGAGCCAACAAACATAATTAATTCTTAGCAAAAGATTTTGAACACACAAGGAAACAATTAGAAGTCAAAAGTAAAGCAATGCAAACCAATTAGGCTAACAAAGAACACAAGAATACTAAAACAAATTTTTTTAAACTATTTAAAAGTAAATTACAATCTAAACGATGAGCCTTTACTTAATTTGTAAATAATTACGGTATCATTTGATTTTTTACATAAATTTCTAATATTATAATGTACTTGATTTGTAATCCCTCTGTTGGCGAAGAGGAAGGAGATAGACCCCCACCGGCAGGTATGTGCTCTAAAACTGCTTTATTGTCAAAGTAGGAGTAATACTCTTATTTGTCACATATATCAGCTTCTTTTATTCTATGAGATAATACTTTTATGAGAAATTGACTTGAATGAAATTTACTGGGGCATCCTGGGTAAGTTTTAATATTATTGATATTTTTATGTTGAATTCTTAAAGTGAGGAAATCCTAATAGAAGTTGTGGGTTTAGAATTTTTATGTGCTTGTATTAGTATTAGTATTTGGTCCACCAGATATTTTAATGGGGAGCATTAGATATCTTCAAGATGTTCTTTTGGGAAATTTTCCTAGTTTGAAATTTATTGATATACTGTTGTGGAACCTCTAAAATAGTTCTTCTAAGTTCTAACAAATCCAAATAGTCCCTTCATTATACGATTTTTATAGACATTTTTTGTTTGCTTACCTTGTAAAGTTTTAGGGAAAAGTTTGTATTGTTGTCTCATAATAACTAGGAAGTGTTGTCTCATGATGTATGACTTCAATTTCTTTTCTACCCATTGAGCTTTCAGGATATTGACTGTTGGGATCTCATCATTCTCATTTGTATGTTTTGCTCATATCATATCCGTATATAATGTATGTTTTGTACTCCGAGTTTTTTTACTCCTTCTGGAACATTGAGTTCAGCTATGTTTGATTTCTTGCTTAATTTATTTCTTTAAGACATGTTTTTTGCTAACTGGATTCACATGGAAGTTGAGTTATTTCGTTTTCCCAATTGCCATGTAGGAAATAACTTTTTTGACGAAACATTTATCTGCTACTTGCGATGGTTACCATGTCATTATCACTTCTTAGTGATGATTTAATAAAGGGATGTTCTTATCCTTGTCATTAGAAAACTCCTCAGTGATGGTTTTACTTGAATTTTAGCAAGCGATGCAAGCCGTATCTATTGATGATGCTCTTATAACATTAATTCGCCTTTTGTTAATTGTTGTTTCCTCGTTATTTAATAGGTGGGAATTTTAATTATTGATAATACTTTTAACCTGCATTTTATGAGTTTGATTCTCATGTGATCTTGTTTCATTGTTGTAACAGACAAACAAAATCAATAGTCAACCATGCTAATCATTGGAGGTGAAATGTAGAAGGATTTTTTTTATTTCTTTATTTTCCTTAATGAATTTTTTAGGAAATGATGATTATTTTGATTTGTATTATTTAGAAATATTTGCCTTATTTTTGTCTATTTTGTTTAAAGATATTTGGGTTATTTTTGTTTTTATCGTTTAGAGATATTTAAGCTATTTTAGTTTGTACTTTTTAGAGATATTTAAGTTATTTAGGTTGTATTATTTAGAGATATTTGATATTATATAAATTAGTATTTCTACCTTTATATTTGGAGTATTTGAATTTAAATCAAAATATTTTATAGGTTTTTAATTTTTTTAGAACTAATATTGCTGTAATTGAGGAACATTTATAAAATTTAAGCAGTCTTTCTTTAGTTTAATATATTTTAATACAAACGACAATTGCATTATGATATATTTTATGATAATAATAATTACTAGCGTATACATGACTGTCAAGACCGTCGTAAATGTCGATGTATATGCGACGGTCATGGACGTCCTATAGAGGGTATTAAATACTAGGTTCCAAGAATAAAATCTATAGAAATATCAGCTCAAGGTATTTTAGGCACATCTAAAGGAGTATAAAGACCATGTGGTAAGGAAGTAGATTTAGCCCCTTTGTATTCTAAGAATTTCCAATGAATCTTTCAACATCTTTTCTCATGTGAGGCTAAAAGAAATGCTCATGCAAGATATCATAAGTTTTAATAATGCCAAAGTGTCCCATTAGACCATCACATTGAGCCACTTTAACGAACAACAACCTAGTAGAACAAGATAGAGTACACACTTTTCCTTCATGATAAAGAAAACCATCATGTATAAGATACTTATCATTAGGCACAAGCAAGCAATCCTAAAAAATGTCTTTAAAATCTTGATCACTAGCATATAATTCCCTAAGCATCTCAAAACCAAGGATTTGGGCTTGTAAAGTACGCATAAGAGTGTATCTTCTACGCAATGCATCGGCTACAATATTTTCTTTACCTTTCTTATACAGGATGACGTATGGAACAACCTCAATAAACTCTATCCATCTTGCATGCTTTTTATTTAGCTTTTGTTGTCCTTTAAGAAACTTCAAGGACTTATGATCGGTGTGCACTACAACTCCTTAGGCCACAAATATTGTTGCCAATGTTTCAATATCCTCACAAGTGCATAGAGCTCATTATCATATGTAGCATAATTTAGTGATGCACCGGTCAACTTCTCACTGAAATAAGCCAAGGGTCTCTTATCTTGCATCAAAACTCCTCCAATGGCGACACTGAGACATCACATTCTATCTCAAACATCTTGTGAAAGTTAGATAATATAAGTAAAGGTGCACTACTCAACCTCTCCTTTAACAACTTGAATGTTTTCTCTTTATTCTCCTTCCATTTGCATCCATTCATCCTCTTAATTACATCCGTCAAATGGCTAGAAATGGTGCTAAAATCCTTAATGAATCTCCTATAGAAACTTGCCAATCCTAGAAAGCTCCTCACTTCAGATGCATTTTTGTGAGTAGGTCACTCCTATATTACTTTTAGCCTCTCTTGATCCACTTGAAAGCCTTGAGAGCTTACCATGTAACCGAGGAAAGTAACCTTTTCTAAATAAAACTCACATTTTCCAAGGTTAGCATACAATTTTTCACTTCTCAAAACTAACAAAACTTGTTTAAGATTATGCAAATGATCTTTATAAGTTTTTCTATACATCAAAATATCATCAAAATAAACTACAACAAATTTACCAATGAAATTCCTCATATAATGATGCATAAGTCTCATGAAAGTATTAGGAGCATTAGTTAAACCAAAACGCATGACTAGCAATCATAGAGACCAAAGTTGGTTTTGAAAGCCATTTTTCACTCATCTCCTTCCCTTATCCTAATTTGATGATAACCCAATTTTAAATTAATCTTGGAAAAAATTTGAGAACCATGCGACTCATCAAGAGAATCATCTAATCTAGGAATGGCATGCCTATACTTGATAGTAATGTTGTTAATGACTCCACAATCTACACACATACGCCATGTACCATCATTCTTTGGAACTAGTAAAATGGGAACGGCACAAGGGCTCAAGCTTTCTCTTACATAGCCTTCGGAGAGAAAATCCTCAACTTGTCTTCTTAGCTCCTTGGTTTCTTGGGAGGACTTCTGTAAACTGGTATATTGGGCAACACTGCTTTGGGTATAAAATTAATTTGATGCTCAATTCCTCTCAAAGGAGGAAGTCCACTAGGCATCACTTCAGGAAAGACATCCTTGAATTCTTCAATAACCTTTACTATAGCATTAGACATGGAAGACTAGTGATAATTAGTAGAAGCAAATGTAACTTTGCAATAAAAAGTAAAATCAACTCTTATTTTTCATGCCTTCTATGATCTCACTCTCTTTTGCATAGAAACATCTTTTTTCCCTCTTACCACTTTCACTCTTTTGAGCCCTCATTTTCTTGTCACTCTTCAATTTTTCCTCTCAAGATTTTTCTACACTCATTTTGTTTTTATCAATTTTTTTCCCTCTTCAATGCTCTTCCTCTTATTTTCACTCTCCACTTTTTCTTTTTCTCTTATTTTCTTTTGTTCTTCAAAGACTTCACTAGGAGTCAAAGGATTAAACATGAACCTCCCTCCATCCTTCTCAAAGGTGTAGGTGTTCTTCATACTATCATGAATATCTTTTCGATCATATCGCCAAGGACGTCCTAAAAACAAATGCACCACTTGCATAGGAACCAGATCTCAAAGAATTTCATTATTATATGACCTATTAGTGATAGACACTAGCACTTATTTGTTAACTTTCACTTCTCCACTATAATTTAACCAATGAGGCTTACAAGGCTTAGGATGCTGGAGGAGAGGTAAGTTCAACTTTTCAACAATCGACTGGACTAAGAAGCCAAGAAGCTAAATATTTAATGACTGGACCATTCACTAGTGCAAGGCTGAAGAAGAACAAGCTTGAAGGGTTTGAAGATGAAGGAAAGGCTTCCAAGTTGTTCTCAATTTGTTCAATTAGCAAGGATCATTCGAGAGAACAAATTAGAGGTAAAAAATGGCTAGGTGTTGGAGAAGAGTGACCCTACCGGTGACGGTAGCCCTGCCCTACCATTGTCGGTTAGCTTCTGCCGAAGAGCTCTTGGAAGATGGCACCTTACCGCGTCTGGTTGGTCTCACCCTATCTTCACTGGTAGTGTTCAGCTGGTACAATGCTAATGCAGTCTATTTGAGGGTTTTTTTATATTTGGCTTGTCTTTTCAGTTTTTAATCAAGGGTTTAATGGGTATTTTAATTCATTAAGCCATAAGTTAGCTAGGGTTAGACTTTAGCCTATAAATATCAATTATGACTCATTGTAAACAACATTGATGAATTTGCTGAAATTTGAGAGAGATTCTCCAATTGCTTCTTGGTTTCATTACCTTCTTAGACTAGCTTGCTAAGGGTTAGTGTCCTTATTGCTGTCAACATTGTTGCTTTAGATTTTAGAATCTATGGAACCAATTGATTATTCAAATTCCTTTCATTAGTTTATTCGTAGAGTTTCATTTCTTTGAATCAATTGAGCTTCGATATGCTAATTGTGTAATTGGGACTTTGAGGCCTTTGTTTCCTCAAGATTCTAATTATCAATCTAGGAAAGAACTTTATCCTCTCAATATCAGGCTTAGGAGGCTTAGATCCTCATAAGTTTCTTATCGGAGTGCTGAGTTTAAAAATCCTCAATAGAGGTTGTTCAAGAAAATGAGGTGACCCTTTTGAAAGAGTAGAATCCGAACTACAAACAAAAGTGGATCTATATCAAAGTAGTATCGGAGAAACATCCATTTGAAAGGTCAATTTGTGTTGTATATGTTTAAATTTCGCTAAAAAAAAAAAAGTACTTGATGATCTATGAGAATTCTATGAAGATCATGCAATTCGTGTATAGAAAAAATAATCAGAAAATAAACTTAAAAATCGAAAGAATAATTGCGTAATTTTTAATGATGATTTGTTATGGAGATGTTCTCCTTTGAGTTCTGGTTCAATTGAGATAAGTTTTGCTCAATTTAGAGTTCAATTGATTGCTCCATTTGATTGATTTGTGAAATGTGTTTTGGATTCGTAATTGATTCAAAAAAAGTGTTGATTCATTTGGGCATATCTTATGTAATACTAATTCAATTCGAATGCAATTTGTGCTTAAATTCATTCTCTTCGAATGAGGAATCTTCGTGCATTGTTTTCATCAGATTTGGATATGTAGTTTTCGAGTTATTATCCACTATTTCCTGAAAAAATTGTTTTAGTACTCTTGTGTTCTTTATTTAGTCTAATTATTTTGAATTGCTTATTTTTTGATTTCTAGTTATGTCATTTTGTGTTTTTAGTCTTTTTTTGATGATAAATGTTTTTTGTTGGCTCAATTCCATAGATTACTTTCTTTGAAATTCATACACCTCAAGTGTTTGATATTTTGCCTCATTAAACACTTATCCAACTTACTGCATTGATTGATTTACTTGCTTGGGATTATTGCTCTTGGGTTGAGTTGGCTAAGAGGTTAAAGAATATCATAGAGGCTTGACTGTTGAGTGTTTGAAAAGGATAAGAGGGAGACCTCATATTGATAAAAGCCAATTAAGAGAGTTATACACAGTGACTTAAGTTATCATGAAAGATTATAAACACTTAGGGAGTGATTGGAAGGTCCTTTTGTATTGTTTCTTTGTTTAATTTTCATGTTTTAATACATCTATCTCAATATGGAAGACGTGTTCCATCATGTGCAACGAATGCAACAAGCCTTGAAAGGATTGGAACCACAATTATCATGCTTTGCAAAGTGTGTGAAGGACTTAAAAAGAGAAGAGGAAGCCAATTATGAGTAGAGTATTGGAAGAGACCATGGTGGACACTCAATGCATGATAATCAATAAGGACATGGTAACTTTTCTCCTCATTCTAGATCTTATGAGCATAATTTTTATGATTGCTACGAGGGTGGTAAATTCGGAACTAGAAATGATTATAATGACACATGTTGTAAAAGAGTTGCAAGAAATGTTGCTAGAAATGGAGGAAATTATGTGAATATGGATGAGAGGTTCCATAAAAGAAAAGGTGATTATGAGGGATCCTATGAAAGTTATAACCAAGGAGGGTATAATTAGAGAATAAGTTCTCAAACTTTGGGAACTACATAGAGACCTCTTAGTTACGACAATTTGAAACTATCTCTTATGAAGCATGGGAGCAAAAAGTCTATTTCCATTGTGTGAGGGAAGAAGAAAAGTTCTAATTGGTGTTAAAATCTCTTCCTTATGAAGTCAAAGTTTGGTGGGATTCTAAATGTAAAAATGGAAGGAGAATGAGAGTTTAACCAAAAAAGACTTGGAGTTTAATGAACCAATCTCTGAGGAATAGATTTGGAGTTGGAAACCTTGAGGAACAAGGACAAGATCAACCAAAGGTTAAATTCATGGAGTAATTAATGGTTGAAGATTTTCCAAAGAACAAAGAGCTTTCACAAGCCAAATTGAAGAGTCTTAAAGTCCATGTTGAGGATGAAATATCCAAAGAAGAACCTTTTTCTATCGTGAATGAGAAGAGATTTGAAATAAAAGAAAAAGAAAGAGTGGAAGGAAAAGAGAGATTAATAGAAAGAGTATGTATCTTTCATTCTATTTCTATCTTTTCAAAAGAGAGTGAACATTTTGAGTGTACAAAAGAGAAAGAGAGTGAGCTTGAGAAAAGTGACAGAGTAAAAGAAAATGAGTGCTTCATTGACAAACAACAGAGTGAAAAACAAGAGCAAAGAGAAAAAAAAGATATAGCTGTATTTGAAAAGAGGGTGGAAGTGAATTTCTATGCTAATGGAACTAACTCTTTCTTTGCTAGTAAATCCTTACGCGTGCAGAATTTGAAGATTCAAGGAAGGATGAAGGAGGAAAGCTTTCATACAATTTTATCGAGACCATAAACTTCTTTCCCTCTAATTCCTAGGTGAACACAATGTTAGCGCCACTTTTAATATTTCTAATGTGTCTTCTTCCCATGTAGGTGAAGATTCGAGAATAAATCTTTTCAAAGGTTGGGCAGATGATGAGAACCGGATGAGTCAATCATCTATCAAATTGGAGCTTGAACCAATCACTAGAGCTCAAGGAGGAAACTCAAGATTCTTGAACAAAGAATGTGATGCCTCGGGTGTTGGAATTGGAGGGGTCTTGATGTAGGATAAGAGACCCTTGGCTTTCTTTAGTGAGAAATTGACCAGTGCAGCGTTGAACTATGCAACCTATGGTAAGGAGCTCTATGCACTTGTGCGAATTGAAGCATTGGCAACATTATTTGTGGTCAAAGGAATTTTTTTGTGCAGACCGGTTATGAGCCTTTGTAATTTCTCAAAGGGCAACAAAATTTGAACAAGACATATGCAAGATGGTTGGAATTCAATGAGACATTTCCATACATCATTCGCTACAGCATAGGTAAAGAAAACATTGTAGCCAATGCATTGTCAAGAAGGTATGCTCTTATCTCTACCTTAAAAGCTCAAATTCTTAGTTTTGAGATGCTTAAAGAGTTATATGCTAATCACCATGATTTTTAAGGGTATATATGAGAATTGCTTGCTTGTGCCTAGTGATAAGTACTTTGTTCATGATGGTGTCCTTTATTATAAAGGTAAATTATGCATTCCATCTTGTTCTACTAGATTGTTGTTGGTTAAAGAAGCTCATTATGGTGGCTTAATGGGACATTTTTGTATTTCAAAAACTTATGACATTTTCCATGAGCATTTCTGTTGGCCTCATATGAGAAGAGATGTTGAGAAATTTTGTGGTACTTGTTTAGATTGCAAAAGGGCAAAATCTACATCCTTGCCTCATGGTCTTTATACTTCATTAGTTGTGCCTAAAGTACCTTGGATTGCCATTTCTATGGATTTTATTCTTGGCTTGCCTAAATCTCCTGAGGGAATGGATTCTATCTTTGTTGCGGTAGATCCGTTTTCTGAAATGGCTCTTTTTATACGTTTCAAGAAAACTGATGATTCTAGCTATGTAGCACACTTATGGTGGTTCGGTCCCATGGAATTCCAAGAACCATGGTTTTGGACTGTGATTCTATGTTTCTTAGTCATTTTTTTGTGTTTTGTGGAGGAAACTCGGTACTAACTTCTTGTATTCTACAGCTTGCCATCCCCAAACCGATGGCCAAATGGCGGTGGTCAATAGGACCGTTGGCCAACTTCTTAGGGCCATCATTAAGAAGAACTTGAACCAATGGGAAGAAGTCATTCCTCATATTAAGTTTGCTTACAATAGCTCTAAACATTCTACTACTTCCTTTTCTCTTTTAGACATCTTTTATGGTTTTAATCCATTAACTCCATTTGGTTTGGTTCCTTTACCTAGAGATCATGTTGTGAGCTTGGATGGCAAATGGAAGGCGGAGTTTGTCAAGTCAATTCATGCCAAAAGTACATGAAGCTATTGAGTCTAAAAACAAGAAGTTGGTGGCTAAACAGAACGTTGGAAGGAAATGTGTTGTGTTTGAACCCCGGTGATTGGGTTTGGGTGCATCCTTGGAAGAAACATTTGCCTTTTCAATACAAGGGCAAGCTTGATCCCTATGGCGATGGACCGTTTCAAGTTCTTGAGTGTTTCCATGATAATGCCGATAGAATTGATCTTCCTAGTGACTATAATGTCAGCGCCATCTTTGATGTTTGTGATTTATCTCTTTTTTTATATAGGTGAAGATTCAAGGACGAATCTTTTCAAAGGTAGGGTGGATGATATGGACCGGATGAATCATCAATGGAAGTTAAGGAAGGACCGATGATTGGGTCGCAAAGGAAGAGGCTAAAGCTTCAAGAAGATAATCAAGAAAACAACGGCATGACCGTTCACATAATGGAAGCTTTGAAGAGTAAAGATGGAGATTTTGAAGCCCAAAAGAAGCATCCAAGTAATATCAAAGGGTTTCTAGAGATGTTGAAGAGAATAAGAAGGGCAAGAGTAGTGCCACAATAGAGCAAAGAGTTGAAGATAATTTTGGAGGAGTTAATTCACCTAATCATCCAGGACTTTATGAGAATATGTTAATCCAAGGATGCCGTGACATATCGGCTCACAATCCTTACCCTTCATGAAGTTGGAAATCAAGAAAGGCCACAAACTAGAGATGGAAGAAGAGGAGGACAAGGTGGAAGAAGATATTATACACCACATAAAGAGGTACCAAGACAAAAAGCATAGCGAGATGATAATTTGTTTGAACATTTTGGAGCGGTTCCTAATGTTGGCCAAGTAAACCATGGAGGCTCCTATGGTAATCAACAAGGGGATAGGGCTCTCAATAAAATCAAGTGGAAGGTCCCAAGCTTTAAGGGAGAAAGTCTTCCAAATGTATTCTTTGATTGGGAACGACAAGTGGAGGATTTATTCATGGTAAGGACTATACTGACATTGTCAAGGTGAAGCTATCATAGGCAAATTTTCGGGTTATGCACTCCATTGGTGGGAAAGATTTGTCACTCAAAGGTTAAGAAATGGAAGACCGCCATTAGAAACTTGGGCAGATTTGAAGTCACTCATGAAGCAGAAATTTGTACTGTAACATTATTATAGAGAGCTTCATTACAAATTGATAACTCTAATACAAGGAAACAAAAGTGTTGAAGAGTATAGGCAAGAAATGGAACTATACACTTTGAGATTAAGCTTGGAGGAAGATAAAGATGCTTCAATTGCTAGATTTCTATGTGGTCTTAGTAGAGATATTGCTAATCAATTAGAATTATACCCTTACACCACTTATGAAGACTTGTGTCATTTGGTTACCAAGATTGGAAATCAAAGGAAGAGGATTGGTTTATCTAAACCTAATCTACCTTCTTCAAGGAGTGTGGTGCCTAAACCTCAAGCATCAATCTACAAGAGTTGACCAAAGAAAAAAAGACACACCTAAGGTGGCATTCAAAGATGATTCTAAACCTAAGGTGGAGGAAAAAGGAAGGTTGATCACTAGTTCAACAAGGTGTTTCAACTGCACTAGTGTGGGCCATATTACTAGTAATTTCCAACAAAGAGAACCTTAATTTTTAATGAAGAATTGAATGGTTTGCTTTAAAGGGAAGAAGATGAATGCCAAGATTACTTGATTGGCAAGGAAGAAGGCAATGAAGATCAAGAGATTGACTCTTATTGAGCTATTCAATAGGAAATAAGTTTGGTGACCATTAGAGCTTTGTCACCTCAAGCCATTGAGGAAGAAGCAAGTGTCCAAAGGGAAAACATCTTTCACACTAAATGCTAAGTAGGAGGTAAGGTTGCCAACATTATCATAGATAGTGGTAGCTGCACAAATGTGGTTGGTACATATCTTGTTCAAAAGTTGAACTTACCTCTTCTTAAGCATCCTAAACCCTATAAGCTTTATTGGTTGAATTATGGTAGGAAAGTGAAGGTTAATAAACAAGTGCTAGTACTTCTTCCTAAAGGGGCATATGATGATGATATTCTTTCTGATGTTGTTCCTATGCAAGCGGCGTTTTTGTTGTTGGGGCATCCTTGGCAATATGATAGAAAGGCTATTCATGACTGTGTGAAGAACACTTACACTTTTTAAAAGTATAGGAAAAAGTTTATGTGGAATCCTTTAACTCCTATTCAAGTCCTTGAAGAGCAAAAGAAAATGAGAGAAAAAGAGAGAATAGAGAGTGAGCAAAAGAAAAGGAGCATTGAAGAGGGAAAAAGAGTTGATGAAAAAAAAGTGAGTGTGGAAAAGCCTAGAGAGGAAAAAGTGAGTAGAGACAAGAACATAAGTGATCAAAAAAGTGATAGTAGAAAGAGAGAAAAGAGGTGCTTCTATGCAAAAGAGAGTGAGATCATAGAAGCCATTGAAAAGAGAGAGATGGTTTTACTTCTCTATTGCAAAGGTACTTTTATGTCTATTAATGATCATTCGCCTTCTTTTTCTAATGCCATAGTAAAGATTATTGAAGAATACAAAGATGTATTCCCCGATGAGGTACAAGGCGGACTTCCTCCTTTGAGAGGAATTTAGCATCAAATTGATTTGGTACCCGGAGCGGTGTAGTAGTTTCCCCGAAGGAGCTAAGGAGACAAGTTGAGGATTTGCTTTCCAAGAGGTATGTGCAAGAAAGTTTGAGTCTTTGTGCTGTTCCCGTGTTGCTAGTTCCAAAGAGAGATGGTACGTGGCATATGTGTTTAGTTTGTAGAGCAATCAATAATATCACTATCAAGTATAGACATCCTATTCTTAGATTAGATATTCTATTGGATGATTTGCATTGTCAAAAAATCTTTTCTAAAATTTACTGGAAATTGGGTTACCATCTATTAGTATATGCTCTAGACCAATTGACTTACATTTATGATTTATAAAGCATGTATTTTTAGCTCTTGGTTATCAAGTATGTGACTTGATAGGAAAATCCTTACTGCTAATAAAATACTATTCTTGTTTGTCCCTAGTTATATTACATCTTGTATTATTAAACTAGTATGAAGTTGATTGATGGCCAAGTTTAACTGATCATGAGTATGAGATATAAAATTAATTCATAAATACATATTAATAATATTGTATTGGACATGACCCAAAGTGAAGAAGAAATATTGCATGGGTTTAAGTCATAAGTATTTTTCTCAGTTTTATATTTGGTGTCCTTCGACTTAATGTTTTTAATGCCTCTTACAGAGGGAGAAAATATGTTTTGATATAGCCAAACATCACTTTCAATTAGGCAATTATTATGACTATTGATTGGCCTATTTTCTTGTCATGGCTTGAATATTGGAGATAGTGAAAGGGATTTGCCCCTCTCCTTTTAGAGAGAGATATCCATGGGCCGCTTGATAAGGAAGACTGGGCAATATGCATGGCCATGCTCAGATAAGTATTAATAAGGTGTTATTAATGTTATTTGTTAGAACAGTCTGCCTGGTGATCAAGTAAATGGTTAATTAAGTTTTATAAGGATGACTCGGTCCATGCCTTGTACTTAATTAGGATATCGCGTGACAAAATGACTAAATATTAAAACTGATGCTAGGTTATTATTGCTTCTACTTAACTTCGGTAAGCAAAATATCTTGCTAGAGGCCGCTTATGTTTTGTGAATAAATGTCTAGGACATTTTTCATTCACTGCTAATGTTAAGTGAACCGACAAGGTCACATGCACAGACGATCTTGTGAGCACAATGTCCACGTTCAATGAATCTAGATGGTGTCCAAATTCGTTGAACGTATACAAAAGGGGAATCATATTACATATTGTATTTTCTGGTAAGTTAATAAGTAACTAATTTTATTTATCAGATAAATGAAATTAATTACTTAATATTATTCATCCAACCGTTGGATGATTATAGGAATAGACGGACGAGATTAAATTGTCATTAGATGACAATTAGGGTTCTGATATTGACAACTATAAAAGGTTATGTTAACCTTTTCTCGGTAGCCGTCTTTATCTGACTAAAAATAAAAACCCTAAACCCTAGAACAACGATAATAGTATCTAGCCTCCCTCTCTCCGAAAATTCCACGTTTACTAGATAGTCAGGTCAGGATTAGTTTTGAACAGTTTTCATAACACAAAGGGGTTAGCATCCCGATCGCTTGCAGAGGGGTTTGTCACGTGGATACCAGTAGAGGGCGAACCGTAAACAGCACTGCCTCCACACCGAACAGTAAAAAACAACATTGAGGTAATTTCTATCCAATCGAATTTTCTAGTATGTGCAAATCCTGTTGGTGGATTTCCGTAGTTTTATTTTATTTGTTTTTGCCTATTGAATCTAACACTGTCAAATTAGAATGAAGGAAGCGGATGAGTGGAAAATGGCTTTCAAAACTAATTTTTGTCTTTATGAGTGGGTAGTTGTGCCTTTATGATTAACTAATTCTCCTAGTAAATTCATGAGACTTATGCATCATGTGTTGAGACATTCATTGGTAAATTTAGTGTTTCTATTTTTACGATATCTTGATCTATAGGAAAACTTATGAAGATCATTTGCATAATTTGAAACAAGTTTTGTTAGTTTTAAGAAGTGGGAACTTAATGCTAACCTTGGGAAATATGAGTTTTGTTTGGAGAGAGTGACTTTCCTAGGCTATGTTGTTAGCTCTGAAGGTCTTCAAGTTGATCAAGAGAAGGTCGAAGCAATCAAAGAATGGCCTACTCCCAAGAATGCATCCGAAGTGAGGAGCTTTCACTAATTGGCTAGTTTTTATGGAGGTTCATCAAGGATTTTAACACCATTGCTAGTCCTTTGAAGGATGTGATTAAAAAGATGAATGGTTTCAAATGGGAGGAGAAGTAACAGAAGGCATTTGAGTTGCTAAAAGCAAGATTGAGTAGTGCACCTTTACTTGCACTACCTAATTTTGACAAAATGTTTGAAATAGAATGTGATGCCTCGGTGTGGGCATTGGAGGAGTTTAAATGCAAGAAAAGAGGCCCTTGGCTTATTTTAACGAGAAGTTGGACGGTACGTCATTGAACTACACTACGTATGATAAAGAGCTCTATACACTTGTGAGGACATTGAAGCATTGGCAACACAATTTGTGGCCAAAGGATTTCGTGGTGCACACCGATCATGATGCCTTGAAGTTTCTCAAAGGGCAATAAAAGCTAAACAAGAGAGATGAAATATGGATGGAGTTTATTGAAACCTTTCCGTACATCATCTGATATAAGAAAGGTAAAAAAAATATTGTAGCTGATGCATTGTCGAGAAGGTACACTCTTATCTCTACTTTGAAAGCTCAAATTCTTTGTTTGGAGATGCTTAAGGATTTATATGCTAGTGATCTAGATTTTAAAGAAATATTTGAGGATTGCTTGCTTAGATCTAATGATAAGTATTTCATACATGATAGTTTTCTTTATCATAAGGGCAGATTGTGCATTCCATCTTGTTCCACTAAGTTGTTATTAGTTAAAGAGGCTCATTGTGGTAGCTTAATAGGACATTTTGGCAACCTTAAAACTTATGATATTTTGCATGAGCATTTCTTTTGGCCTCACAAGAGGAAAGATTCATTGGAAATTGTTTAGAATGTAAGAGGGATAAATCTACTTCTTTGCCTCATGGTTTATATACTCCTTTAGAAGTGCCTAATGTTCCTTGGGTTGATATTTCTATCAATTTTATCCTTGGTTTGCCTAAATCTCTTAAGGGAATGGACTCCATCTTTGGTGTGGTAGATAGATTTTCCAAATGGCTCATTTTATACCTTGTAAGAAAAACAATAACGCTAGCCATGTAGCAAACTTGTCCTTTACTTGGGATGGATTTCCTAGAACCATTGTTTTGGACCATGACGCTAGGTTTCTTAGTCCTTTTTGGCGTGTTTTGTGGAGTAAACTTGGCACTAACTTGTTATATTCTACAGCTTGCCATCCGCAAATCAATCGCCAAACAGAGGCAATCAATAGGACCATTGGGTAACTTCTTAAGGCCATCATTAAGAAGAATTTGCGCCAATGGGAAGAAGTCATTCCTCATATTGAGTTTCCTTACAATAGGGCTAAACATTCTGCTACTTCATCTTCTCCTTTTCAGGTTGTTTATTGTTTCAATCTTTTAACTCCATTTGATTTTGTTCCTTTGCCCGTAGGTCATGTTGTGAGTATTGATGGCAAACGGAAGGTGGAATTTGTCAAATCTATTCACTCTAAGGTGCATAAAGCTATTGCATCCAAGACTAAGAATTTGGTGGCCTCAAGGAATGTTGGAAAGAAACGTGTGGTGTTTGAACTCGGGTGATTGGGTTTGGGTTCATATTCTGAAGGAACATTTTCCTTCTCAAGTTCCCTAAGCCAACAATGCAAGGGTGGAGTGAGCCTAGACTGTCTCCTTCCTATGGGATTAATTTCAATCCCTACTGCAAGAAAAATCTTGATGATCATGGCGATGGACCTTTTCAAGTCTTAGAGCTTCTTAATGATATTGCTTATAGAATTGATCTTCCTGGTGAATACAATATTAGTGCCACCTTTAATGTTTGTGATTTGTCTACTTTGGATATGGGTTAAGATTCGGGGACGAATCTTTTGAAAGGAGGAGCGGATAATGTAGATCGAAAGAGTCAAGCATCCATGGAGTTGAAGCTTGGACCAATGACTAGAGCTCGGATGAAGAAACTCAAAGCCTTCCCATGGAAATGAGGATAATGGTATGGTAGCTTACATGGAGAAAGCTTTGAAGGACAAGTTTGAAAAGTTTAAAGGCTAAGAAAGACCTCCAAATTGTTTAGCATTTGTTCAATTAGCAAGGATTATTCAAAGAAACAATTGGAAGTTTAAAATTGGCTAAGTATGTGCAGAGAAGACTTTACCGCCGACTGTAGGCCCTACCCCTACCATTACCGGTAGGCTTCTGTTGGCAATTTCCTTGTAATTCACACACTTACCACCAACGTTAGGTCCCCCCAAGTGTCGACAGTAGGGCTCGACTGAATGAGTGCCTAATGCATTCTAATTAAGTAGTTTTTGTTATTTGGCTTATTTTTTTCAGTTTTTAATCAAGGAAGGGTGTAATGGGTATTTTGACTCATTTAACCATTCGTTAGCTAGGTCCAGAGTTTAATCGATCGTACCCTATTATAACTCTATGTAATCCAAAGTTGATGAATTTGCTGAAAATATGAGGGAATTATTCCAAGTTGCTTCTTAGGTTGTTCATCTCATTAGACTATCATGCTAAAAGGTTAGTGTACTTAGTATTGTGAACAATTTAGCCTTAGATTGAAGTATCTATGGAATCCATTGATCATTTCAATCTCTTCCATTAGTTGATTCATAGAGTTTCCCTTCTTTGAATCAGTTGATTTCGGGTCTTCTAGTTGTGTAGTTTGGATTTTGAGGTCTTTGTTCCCTCAATGTTCTAATTATCAATCCAGGAAAGAATTTAGCTTCTTAATACTGGGTTTATATGACTTTGTTTCTCATAGGTTTTCTATTAGAGTGTTTAAATTTAAAAATCCTCAATAGAGGTTCTTCAATCAAATGAGGTGATCTTGGGAAGGATATGGATAAAATTCTTCAATCAAAGAGGATCTACGTCACCATGGGAGAATTTTCCAGCAAGAGAGAGAGAGAGAAAGAGAGAGAGAGAGAGAGTATGTGTGTGTGTGCATGTGCAAGGGGTTGTTCGCTCTTGTAGTCCTGTACTGATTTGATCGGTAGTGCAGATGAACATACTAAGGAGAAGAGGTCTGCAAAACTATTCTTCTCCTTAAAGGAGGCGGCACCAGTTGTATTTGCCTGGCTATTGTCAGCCATGGCAGCCAGAAGAAAGAAAGTAAAATAGTAGTTGAACTATATTAGGCCCAAAAAGGGAAAAAGAATTCAAGAAGAAAGGAAAGCATCTATGTAAAAAGGAAAGTCTATCAAGAATAGGAGAAAAGCATAAATTAAGGGACCAATTGATTTGATATGGAAAGCTTTAATTGCCCTACAAAAAAATGCCCTTTTATCAATGGAAGTTATCGATGAAATGATGGCCGTTGGTAACTTACCAACGGAAAGATGAATTTCATCAGATTTTTCACAAATTTAGCCAACAAATTAGAGAGAATAATCGCCCAATAAAGTAATGCAACATACGGAGGGAACAAGTGTAGGTTGTTAACGACGGTCATTAGACATAGAAATTCTTCCATCGGTACTTTTTTTGACCTAAGAATGGTCTTAGCACCGGACATACCACCGGTAACCCGTAAATGAAATTTACCAACAGCACTTCCGTCGGTAACAAAAGATCATATTAAAAGGACGAACCCTTCAGACTCCCCTCTCTCCATTTTGATTTCCTAATTTCCCAAAGTATGCAAACCCTTCTACCCCAACCTCTCCTGAACCGACGACTACTACCAATGGCTCTTCTCTCCCACAACCCGCTGATGTAGTTGTGATGTGAATCTTTAATTTATGATAGATTTGATTTAGCACCCTTCCAAGATCATCTCCTTCGATGAAGAACCTCTATTAAGGATTTTGTAGCTTCAATAGTCTAATGGAAAACCTATGAGGATCTAAGCCTCATAAACCCAACATTGAGAGGAAAAACTCTCTCCTGATTTGATACGAAGAACCTTGAGTAAACTAAGGCCTCAACACCCCAAATACACAAACTAGAACACTTAGAATCAATTGAATCTAAGAACAAGAACTCAAGGACTCAATTAAAGAAGGGAATTGGATGACCAATTGATTCCATAGATTCCACAATCTAAAGCAACACTTCACAAAACTAAGGACATTAACCCTTAGCAAGCTAAATAGGAAAGGTGAAAAGCCCTAGAGACAATTGGAGAATCCTCTCTCAAATTTAAGTAAAATTCATCAATGTTAGTTACAATTAGTTTATAATGGGATATTTATAGGCTAAGCATGGACCCTAGCTAAACAATTGACTAATGACTTAAAATACCCATTAAACCCTTTATTAAAAGCTAGAAAAACAAGTTGAATGATAAAATCACGCAAACAAAGTCACATTAGCACTCTCTACCCGAGTGCTCCTCCAACAAAATCCCAGCCAGAAGCCTATCAGCGACGGTAGGGACAAGGCTACAATTAGTAGTGGGGTTTTTCTTCACTAGTACTTAGCCATTTTGGCCCCCAATTTTCTCTCTTGATTGATCTTTGCTTATTTTACAAATTGAGAACAAGTTGGAAGTCTTTTCTTGACCTTCAAACCCTTCAACCTTGTTATTCAAATCTTCCTCCACGTAAGCAACCAAACCATTAGCCACATTTGTATCATAAATCTTGAGTTTCTTCCCTTGAGCTCTAGTGATTTGTCTAAGCTTCAACTCCATAGGTGCTTGACTCTTCCGATTCACATCACGTTCCTTCATGCTACTCCAACACCGATCACCACTGTAGAGGTCTCTCTCTCTCTCTCTCTCTCTCTATCTCTCTCTCTCTCTGTCTCGCTCTCCCTCTCGCTATTCTTCTTCTTCAAGGATTAATGAGAAGCACAAATCTTTCATATCCTTGCCATTCTTGCCAGTGGAGGCTATGGCGATTATGGCTGATTAATGATTGAGCATAATTTTTTTCTTTCTTTATTATTTTATCTTCATTTTTCCTTTTTAATTTCTTTTCCTTATTTTTTTAAAAAAATTGTTTAACTATAATTCATTCTCTCTCTTTCTTCTCCTTGATTGAACAAAAACTCTTGCTTGGTAGAAAAGGCACTGACGCTGCTCAGGGGTTACATTTTAGCTATTAGAACAGCTTGAATGATGGGTTATTTTTGTTTTAAATTCTAAAATATGGATTTCTATTTGTCATGTGAATACTTGAATTTTAATCTCAAGGAATTAAATATCCTTAGTTTTCTTAAGCCACAAAGTTTATCATCGTATTTTTAATCAAATGGGATGCTTTTTCTCAACTCCATACATTGCATTCCAATATTCTCACATCCAAATTCTAAATAAATATACATGAATCTCATATGTGTCTTAGCAATCATCTTCACTCTTTGCAATCTAACCATTTAAATTTTCACTAAAGACATAAGTCCTTTTTGTAGGGCAATTGATGGCTATATGCCCCACACCATTGCATTTGAAGCACCTTGTTGGATTTGTGATTAATCTTCCTTTCTCTTCCACCTTAGGCTTAGACTGATCCTTCAAAGCCATCTTAGGGTATCTTCTTTCTTTGGCAAACTCTTTTAGGCAGATGCTTGAGGTTTAGGTACTACAGTTCTTGAAGAAGGAAGATTAGTTTAACATAAATCTTGGTAGCCAAATGACACGCCTTCATAAGTAGTATAACGGTACAATTCTAATTGATTAGTAATGTCCCTATTGAGTCCACTTAGAAACCTAGCATTGAAGCATCTTTATCTTTCTCCAAGTTCAATATCAAAGTGTATAACTCCATCTCTTGTCTACATTCTTCAACACTTTTCTTACCTTACTTAAGAGTAATTAACTTGTAGTGAAGCTCCCTATAATAATGTTCCAGCACAAATCTTTCCTTTATGAGATTCTTCAACTCTGCCCAAGTTTCTACTAGTTGTCTTCAATTTTTCAACCTTTGAAATGAAATGCATAACCCAAAATTCGGCAATGACTAATTTCACCTTCCTAATGTCACTATAGTTTCTTACCATGAATAGGTTCTCTACTTGTCGTTCCCAATCAAGGAACACATTTGGATCACTTTCACCCTTGAAGCCTGGCACCTTCCACTTGATTTTTTCTAGAGCTCTATCCCCTTGTTGATTACCATAGTAACCACCATGGTATGCTTGACCAACATTAGGTTATCCCCATAATCTTTAAACAAATTATCTTCATGTTGTGCTGCATGTCTTGGAAACTCTTCTTGTGGCCTATAATATCCTCTACCTCCTTTAGATACATTATCAAAAGGTCTTTGATGGTGAGGTGAGTTAAATCCTCCAAGATTGTCTCCAACTCTTCGCTTCATTATGGTACTACTCTTGCCCTTCTTAAGCTCTTCAACGTCTCTAGCAACACTTTGAAATTGTTTTCTTTTTTCTCTCCTAAGTCCTGCATTTTGGCTTGCTTTTAACATATCTTCATTCCAAAGGTACCTACAATCAATAAGAGAAGAAACAAATCAATAAACTCTATTTTATAAATATTTAACCACAAAAACCGATAAAAGAACAATGCTTAAAAAGGGTAAAAGTTAGACTTATGAATGAAAATGCTCTATATGCTTGACTTTTCCATTGCTCTTCTACTCCAAGTACTAGCTAAAGCCATCCCCGGATTAGGTAGGACTTTAAAGATTTTAACGTTAGGCTTCAGACATACGTGATTATCAAACGAAGGTAAAGGAAAACCAAAATGAATGAAAATACAAGCTAATGCAACGAAAAAGGAAACAATTCAAAGTTATCTATAACCTTTTGGCCGCTTTCACTCCAATCTCTTGAAAAAATCTTTACTCTTTGTTCAATGCTCATAACCCCATAAAACTATATAACTCTCACAAAAATCAAGGAAGTATAAATGTTAGAAGGAGGAAATCTAAGATATCAAGCGATAAATTTCTAACAAGATCTTTCTTTTGAACTCATTCTTTTTCTCTCTCTTTTCCTTTTCTTTCATTCTCTTCTCTTTTCCCTATTTTTCGTCTTCCTCATTTTTTTTCTCCTTTTCCACAAGTGATTGATAATAATACAAGCTTTCTCACAAAGGGTTTCTTTTTTCCAAATGATTTTTTGAACATCTAATCACCCCTTTGTTTCTTTTCTCGCATTTGATTGCTTTCTCAATCGCAAAAATACCCCTTTTCTCTAAAATTTTCCTTTCTCACTTTTTTCCCACACTTATTTCGAAGCTCACTCAAACTGGATCAAAGGTATAGAATCATTAGCTTATTGATTAAGGGTTTCCACAAAAATGGGAGGTTAAAAACAAAGAAAAGAAGAGAGCGGATCCCTTGAAATGAAACATCAAAAAGGGTTGGATTTAACATTAAAAGGGTAGGCAAGAAAATGCTCAAACGAATCAAAGAATGCCTATGACAATCATCTCCGAGGTTAACAAAAAATTAGAATCTTCATTTTAAGGTGCGAAACATTTCGTTTTAGAATGATGTTTTGAAAAATAAATCATATAAGACAATTTCACAAGATTCTTAAAGCATAATCTCTACTTCTAAAACAAAGCATAGTGCATAAAACCCATCAATTCAAAAGGTATAAACAAAAGAAAGATATGAAGCTACCTACATATTATTCCTGTTCAAAGTTCTAACAAGTTAATTGCACATTCTTTAGTATTTGTCTAGTGATCAAAAGAAAAAGGAAAATCTTTTTGGGTTTTTTTGTATAAAAACAAAAACTAACTTTAAACAAAACAATTTTCGAGAATTTTCAAATTCTTCAATTTTTTGGTGCTTTTGAGATTTTTAAATGTTTTTGGTATTTTTATAAAAAGCAACAATTCAAAACATAAACAAAGAAAAAACTAAAAACAACTAAAACTCCCCCCACACTTAGAATCACATTTTCCTCAATATGGGGAGATAAAAACTAAAGCGTTTGAGGGATAAGAAAAAGATTTCCAAGTTGTTTACAATGTGCTCACTTATCAAGGATCAATCAATCGAACAACTAGAGATGAATTTTGGCTAAGTATTGGAAGCTGACACCCTACCGTCGTGGCAGGGTTACCCCTACTGTCGCTGGTAGGTTTCGGTTTGGAATTTGTTGGAGGCTGGCAACCTACCGCGCATGGTAGGTCTTACCCTACCGTTGTCAGTAGGTCTCGGGTTGGCCAAAGCTTAACCGCCCTTTTGGGTGAGAATTTTTAATGCAAGTTGATTTTCCAATTTTTAATCACTGGTTTTATGAGTAATTCAAGCTATTAAACACTTGTTTCGATAGGGTTAAGGCTTGACACATGTAAATACCCCACTATGCCAACTTGTAACTAACTTTTTGAAGTTGAAAGAATTTTTGTAAAATTTCTGAGAGAGAAACTCTCTTAGTCTCTAGGGTTCTTCCCCTTGCTTAACTAGTTCACTAGGGGTTCATGTCCTTGGTAGTGAGCAATTGAATTGCTTTAGGCTGATGAACTTATGGAATCAAGTTGATCATCTTAAATTCCTTTTATTGATTGAATTTAGAGTTCTTTTTCTTGATTCAATTGATTCTAAGGTCTTCTAGATAGTGTGGTAGGAGTTTTGAGGTCATAGCTCCCTCAAGGTTTTTTCTATCAATTTAGGAAAGTGTTAAACCTCTTAATTTTAGGTTTATGGGGCTTGTTCCTTATAGGTTTTCCATTCGACTGCGGAGCTGCAAAATCCTCAATAGAGGTACTTCATGAGGAGGTGATCTTGGGAAGAATTTGGATCTAATTCAACAAGCAAAAGAGAACTCATATCCAAATGGTATTACAGCAACTTCTGATGAAGGTTATATTGTCTTGTAAGTGGTTTAAAGTCGTGAAAAATCAAAAAGAAAAGTGAAAGTACTTGATAATCAAACAAAATTCTATGAGGATCATAAAAAATTAAGTACAAAAAAATCAATTTGAAATCCAATTGAAAATAGAATGTTAATTATGTGAATTTGTTGATGAAATTTTATTGATTTGTTGTTCTTTGAGTTTGGATTCATTTGAAATAATTTGTTCTCGATTTGGAGGTCATTTGGTTGCTTAATTTAATTGAATTATAGATTGCATTTTGAATTCGCGATTGGAGAGAAAGTGTTGATTGATCCGAACATAACTTGTGTTATACTAATCCAAATTGATTGAAAAAATTCGTGATTAATTTCATCCTCTTCAAGTGAGAAATCTTCCTGCGTTGATCTCATTTGATTTGGATTTGTAGTTTTGGAGTTATCATCATTTTAGTGACAAGGTGTCATTATTCCCTATTCCCAGGAAATTTTGTTTTAGTACTCTTATATGTTTTCCGTTTGCGTGCGGAGCTGCAAAATCCTAAATAGAGGTAATTCATGATGAGGTGTTCTTAGGAAGGATTTGGATCCAATTCAACAAGCAAAAGAGGATTCATATCAAAGTGGTATCAGAGCAACTTCTGATTGAAGGTTATCTTGTCTTGTAAGTGGTTTAAACTCGTGAAAGATCAAAAAAAGTGAAAGTACTTGATGATTGAAGAAATTTCTATGAGGATCATGCAAAATTAAGTGCAGAAAAATCAATCTGAAATTCAATTGAAAATCTAATGTTAATTATGCAAATTTGTTGATCAAATTTTATGCAGATGTTCTCCTTTGAGTTTTGATTCATTTGAAATCATTTGTACTCAATTTGGAGGTCATTTGGTTGCTTAATTTAATTGAATTGTGGATTGCGTTTTGAATTCCCGATTGGAGAGAAAGTGTTGATTGATCCGAATATAACTTATGTTATACTGATCGAAATTGTTTGAAATTTGTGCTTAATTTCATCCTCTTCCAGTGAGAAATCTTTGCGCATTGATCTAATCTGATTTGGATTTGTAGTTTGGAGTTATCATCGTTTTTGTGACAGGGCGTCATTATCTCCTATTCCCTGGAAATTTTGTTTTAGTATTATTATATTCTTTGTCTAGCTTAATTGTTTTGATTTCCTTTATTGTTGACTTCTAATTGTTTCCTTGTGTGCTTTTAATCCTTTGTTTACGATCAATTAAGTTTTTGACTCTTTTCCATAGATTATCTTTTTTGAAACTCTTACACATCAAGGGTTTGATTCTTTGCTTCTTTGAACACTTCTAACTAAGTGCTTGATCGTTTGCTTTTTTCAAATTAGTGCTCTTGGTTTGAGTTGGCTACGAAGTTGGAAGGATCATATAGAGACTTGAGTGTTGAGTGATTGGAAAAGGCAAGAGGGTGAACCTATCTTGATAAAAGCCAATAAAAGTGTAAACAGAAGTGAAATTAAGTGGTCATCAAAGAGTAAAACACTTAGGGAGTGATTGGTATATCCTTTGTTTTTATTTTCTTTTTTAAATCGTAGGTTAATGATGTCTACGGATGGCCATATGCCTACTCAATGTCAACAAGAAGGTACTAGTGAACCTTGAATGAGGAACTAGAATAAGACTTTGAGGTCTATGAAATAATCTATTAAACGATTAGCAAAAAAATTCCTTAGTGTTGCTAGAGATGTTGAGGAGCTTAAGACACGCAAGAGTAGTGCTACAATGGAGCAAAGAGTTAGAGATAACCTTTGTGGTTTCAATTCACGTCACCAACAAAGACCTTTTGATAATGTATCTACCTATGGATACCATGATATGTCGGTTCAAAATTCTCATTCATTCTAAGAAGTTGGATATCAAGGAAGACCACAATTTAAAGGGTGGTAGAAGAGGAGGTCCAGGAGGAAGAGGATGTCATAGACCACAAGAAGAATTCCCAAGATATGAAGTATGACATAAAGATAATTTGTACGAATATTCTAGAGATAATCCTTATGTTGGCCAAGCATATCATGATGGCTACTATGATAACCAACAAGGAGATAAACCTCTTTTACAAAATCAAATGGAGGGTGCCTTGCTTCAAGGGTGAAGGTGATCCTAATATGTTCTTTGATTGGGAAAGACAAGTAGAGAATCTATTCATAGTGAGAAACTATAATTACATCGTCAAGGAAAACTAGTCATTGCCAAACTTTCGGGTTATTGATGGTTTCAAAAAGTGAAACGGGGATTCCTAATCATTATAGCGCAAGGCCAGCGGACTTAACACTGCAAAGGTGAGTTCAACCCGACGGTCGAATCTCTGAAGGACAGACAAGGATAAACTACTCTACCCTTATTTCAATGTTTAGTCTGAAAATCGTTGCTTAAAAGAGTATTAACTACCGAAATTCTAACAAAACCTATAATCATAAAACCAACTAAGAAATATTAGAAGAAATATAACACAAAGGTTTGGATCTCGGATCCCCCTAACCTTGTTACTACTTAATTAAATGATTTTAACAGAAAAATGATGTTGTATTAATGAATTGGACCATCGTACTCTCAGTTGAACTACCTCTATCTCTAGGTGGAAGTCTCCCTATATACTAATCCTTAGTCGAGAATCTCGTCTCTCCCTAACAAGTTATGAACGCCATAAGTGCAGGTGATAAACATACCTAAAAGTGCATTATACAGTCTCTAATGTAATGCCCAAAATTAATCCCTAAATTGATTGCCCTAGGGTGTTCTTCCTTTCTGAATTCCAAACTCCCCTATGATAAATCGAAGTTCATGAAACTTAAACTACAGTAAAATGACCAATTAAAGAACAATTCAATAAACAAACCATTCAATATTAGGAAACTTCAATCAATTTCATAGATACAAAAATTAGGGTTCAACCCTTAATCCAGATAATGAAACTGCTCACAGTCCATAAGGTAAAACTGAAATTAAACGAATTAAAAAGTACAAGAGGAAAAAAAAGGCCTAGGACTGAATTCGAAGGCCGAATTTCGATCCCAAACTGCGCCTGAGCTCGTTGCTTGAGGTTCTCCACTAAAGCCCGAATTCACCTTTTTGGATCTTTCAATTCTCTTGATTCTTGTTCTCTAATCTAAGTTCTAACTAATTGAGGTGGGAATTGGGGGAAATTTATCACAGAAAATTACCCCAATTCGCCTCCTTAATAGCGTAAGTCTAAAAACTGAAAAAAAAAAAAAAAGTGTTGAAGGTCTGCTCAAAATCTGTCTAAAAATTGCCTAAGTATTGCTAAAATCGGGACCTACCGTCGGCAGTAGGTCTCTGTCCTCCTTTCTAGTTGTTTGCCTCGAACCTACCGTCAGCGGTAGGGTGAGCCTACCATCGGCATTAGGGGGAACCTACCTTCAGAGATGAGCTTTTGTCTTAATTTTCTTTGTTGCCAATGCACCTACCGTGGTGGTAAGTTGGCCTACCGTCGACGGTAGGTGCCCTTGTGGTCATTGTTTTCCGTCATTTTCCGTTATTTTTATCCTCTTTTAAGCAGTTTTCATCCTTTCTTCGTTTTATCTTTTTCCGGCAAGCACCTAAGACAAGAATGGGAGATATTAGAATTAAATGCATACTTTATACCTTAAAATCATCAAATATGATTAAACTAACATATAAAATAATAGAAAGAATAACAACTAACAAATACCCCCACACTTATCTGTTGTTTGCCCTCTAGCGATAGAACTAAATGGATGGAATGAAAGGATTTGAAGATCTTTATTCTGCTTAAAAAGTTAACGGAAAATGAAAAATTGGCCTTAAACATTTAAACACATAAGAAGACCCAAGGTATAAATAGCATCAATACCCAAAGTAAAACAAAACAAAACAAAACCAAATAAAGGGAAAATAAAACTAAAATGCTGCCACTTCAATAGCATACTTAACTACTCAACCATCAAGCTAAAATGAAAGAACGAGCACAAGATACACTCAGTCCACCTCACCTACAAATTAACACTACATGCCAATGGTGTGTATGTGTGTTTTGTTCATTCTGTTTGCATAGAAACTAAGGAACGTTAAGTAATTAATGAAGTGAAATCCTTCAAAAGACGATGCATAACAAGCTCATATTCCTCTAGTTCTTATCCATTCCAAATCTTATTCTAAGTTATTCCCAGATTAGGTAGGACTTTTCAACTTATAATGTTAGGCTTGAGATAGAAATAAGGTACTAAATTAAGGTACGTGGAGACAAAAACAAACGAGACAGAGCCAACGCAATCGAAAGAAAAAATAGCACAATTAGAGAAAAGCTTTCTAGCCACCTTTCGCTCTTTTGACCCACCCTTGACTCTCCTACTCAATTTCTTTCGCGAAGCTCACCTAACATATTCACATTTTTCATCCTTTAACACGAGAGAGCACAACGTCTTTATTTTCTTGACACATTGTATGCAAGAATGTATGTACTACTTTTCTTTCCTCAGTTTTTCTATTTTTTTCAAGAACAATTCAAATTATCTTCTCTCTCTCTCTCTCTCTCTCTCTCTCTCTCTCTCGCTCTCTCTCTCTCTCTCTCTCTCTCTCTCTCTCTCTTTTTCATAAGCCATTTTTACCAACTATGAAATACCCAAAATACCCCTTTCTTTAGATCATTTTTCTTTTCTTCACTCCTTCACCCCCGACACAAATCTTTTACTCTCATTCAAGACGGCAAAAACATTATTCTCACATTGGCTCCACGAAATGAGGCTTAAGATAGTGTGAGCTTTAAAAGAGCAAAGAACAGAAGGGAATAAAACGCTTCAGTATGGAGGCACAAATAAGGGCGCTAGGGGTTAATTTCGTAAAAGGATTGGCAAAATAAAAGCTCAATCGGTACAATGAAGGCCTAAGACCATCATTTCCGATCTCAACTCAAACTAAGACTTTTCACTTCAAAGAACAGAAAAACAAAAGAATGCCGACACAACTTTTAAAGGATTCTCACTAATCTAATTTACTATATTTCCTATTTTTCTATTACTAACGACACTCAAAGGTGCACTAAAACTACTGAACATGTAAGATTGTTATGTAAATGTCCTTTCCAAAGTAACCAAGAACTATGCTATTTCGAAGTTTCCTAACAATATCGCGATCAAGAAATCTAACCTAAGAAAAATTTTTAAATTTACAAGATATTTGAGTTCTTTTGATTTTCATAAGAAAAACAGAAAATAAGAGTAAAAAGATAGAATTGCCCCTCCTCCCTCCCCCCAACACACACACTTTGGAAAGCACATTGTCCTCAATGTGGTGGCCAGACGAACAGGAAACACAAATAAACATATACATGAGAGGCGCTCCCGCAAAATAAAGCAATAAAGCACAATGGAAACCATCCCCACAAAAAACAAAATAACGCAAAGAAATACATAAGAAAATAAGAAATGAAAATAGAAAACACAAAACATAATACTGAAAGAGAAATAAGCATAGAAATACAATAAAGGAAAATAAAATGAAAGAAGAGAGGAGAAATATCCCTATAGTGAACCAAAGTCTGCTCTGAAGTCACCATTATTGCCCTGATTGAGCATGAATTTAATGCACAGATGGGCAAGCATCACCTTCTGCTAGTCAATGGATGCCCTGTGATGGGCCAACTCGCCCACATACCGGGGAGTGGACTCTAAAATCTTCGCCAAGTGTGCCCCATGAATGTCCTGAGTGACACAGAGCTACTTGAAAGGACTCTACATCTCGTTCTGGAAGGCAAACATGGGGGCAGTGGGGATTTCATCCTCGCTGGAGAGGTCATAGGACTCATAATCCTCACTCTTCTCCTTATCAGGCTGCAAGAGGACGCCCCTATTCCAGTCTGAGTAGTTTTCATAATAGAACAAAATTAGAAAGGTCAAGCTCCCGTGGCTCCAAACTTTCTTCTTTTCATCCCAGGAGTAGCTGCAGTTGTTAAATGTAGTGAATGTGATGATTTGCAGCGACTGCGTGGACAATTTTCTCTCCCATGAAAAATTAACACTGCAAGCTGCAAAAACCATAGAAAGTATAATAGGGTAGTGATACACAAGTTTTTTAGTAGTATCACAACTTGTGTTGCGCATCATGTGTATCATTTGCAAAACAAAAGAAAAAGGGGACTTATTATAGAGTTTATCAAGCATGTACATATCAATGATACGAACTTCACTCTGTCCGCCCGCCCTTTTGGACTAGGGTGTGCCCGAAAAAGTAGCAAAGAGCATGGGGAAGAAGGGTATGAAAGCCACCCTTATAGAGTATATGACGGCGGTCCAATGGACGTTGCCATATACCAAAATGCAAACAACTCATGTCAAAACTTAAACCGAGGTCTCTTTTTATTAGAGTCCATGATGACCGTTTTCCCCTCATCCTGATCCCAAGAATGGACACCAGATACTCCCTATCAAAAATAATCCTAGCCCCTTTAACAGTAGAAATAATAGTTTGAGATCCTTATCCTTTTTGTGAGTCATGTTCGCATAAAACTCTCGGATAAGGTCGGGGTAATAGTGGTGAGAAATGAGAAGAAGGGGAACCCAAATCAAACCCCCAAAAATTTGTTCAAGTTTGAAATACTCGATGACTGCCACACTGCACGATTTTTCAGCAATAATCTGGAGTGACTCTCTGTCGGTGACACATTTACAAGCAGCTGTAGAGAGATGCTTTGGAAAAAGAAAAACATCTGGAGTGTTGGGATTGAGTAGGGGCCCCTCAACACGAGCCCATTTGGATTTTGAGGATGAAGCGATTGATTTCTTGGGTGCCTTAGGGAATAGAGTGAAGCAAATTTGAAATGGAGGGAAAAGAGAAGGAAAAGTGAATACAAAAAGGAGATGAAGAAAAACACGAAACACACAACACAAGGTCCCAAAAATACCAATCTAACGTAGCCCGTGGGTGCAAGGTGTACTATAGGTTTCGTGTGTGTGAAGGGGTTAAAAAAATAAACAAAATAGGAAGTACCCAAACCAATAAAATACACTCAAAAACACAACAAAACACCAAATGAAGAACAAACGAAAAAAATAAAAACTAAAATGAATAAGAGGCAAAAGAGTCAAGAAATAGACTGGAAATGTTTGAACAAACAACTCGTTGCCACTACTAGAATCAGTGTTGTTTCTTTACCTCGAATGATGTGCCACAGGAATTCTGCCAGAGAGCTTGTGGGGAAAATCTTGAAACTTTTTCTATAAATGTTTTGTTAGAAAACAAAAGTAAAACGCATACCCAATTAGTACATAAAAAAAAATTAACCCAAAAGAACAAAAGTACAAGAAACTAGAAGAAGAAGATATTAGAGGAAAACATGGTTATTGGAGAAAAGAAATCGAATGGAAAGGTGCAGGGATTTGAAAGGAAAGTAGAAGAAGAAGAAGAAGATTTTGTGTAGAATTTGTGTAGAATGGAAAAAGAAAAGAATGGAAGATGTAAGAGGTTTAGAAGACAAAAAGAAGAAAAGGAAGGGGAAAGAGAAGAAAAAGAAGAATACAAACCGGAGAGAAAGTGAGTTCACCAGTTGTGCTCACTGAAAAGGTGGAAGAGTCTGCTGGAGTTGGAGGTGGAGGGAGAAGGTGGACCGAGAGAGTGTAAGGGATGAGGAACGAGAGTTGATAGAGTTTGGTGGAGAAGAGGATTAGAAAAAAAAAAACCTCTAGGAATTTTGGAAGAGAGAAAGGAAAGAAATTGCAGAAGAATTGAATAAAAAATGAAATTGGTGTTCAAATGGGTCGTACAAACCTGTTTTCCTTTGAAACAAACCAACCCGCAACCACTACTAGACCCTTCCACGGATGTTCGAGCTTTTGTGGTACTACGGATTTTTTCGTCAGAAGGGCTGAACACTACTCACCAAGTACATAAGTGGAAGCTTCACAAGGCTTATTGTTCTTCGTTATCATATCCATCAAGTGCCTTCCATTTTGGGTACCTGCAACAAAATATCACACAGAGGTAAGTTAATCTGTAATTGAAGAAAGGTTTTTATAAACTCCCTCATTTCATCTTGAGTACGGTCTTAAACAAGTGACTTTGAGAATGGAACTTTAAGTTTATACAGAGCACTTGTCGACCTTTTCTTTCCTGAATCTTCTGCTGTATCTGCTTCTTCTTCATCAGTTTTACTGAATAATCGCCTTTCTTCTTCGGTACAACTTTCCCCTTGAACGATCACCCGTTCTTTCTTAGCTGAATTCTCTTACTCAAATTTCACTGAGATAGTGTTTACATCTCTTGGGTTCACTTCGGTGTTAATAGGGAGAGAGCCTAGAGTCTTCTCTGATATAAGCTTCACCAATTGCGCAATTTGCTTCTCTAAATTTATAATGGAAACTTCCTGATTCCTTTGGGCATCTACGATTGTGTTCATTCTGATGTCTACTGCACTCATAAATTTCACATCAACTCTTCTAGATTTGCCTTGGCCTGTGGGGCTGAATTTGTGGACCTGCTTCATAGGGTAACGGTGGAGGAAGACCCCTGTTCTGGAATCCCGGGAGATTCTGTAGCCTTATTTGTCCCTGACCACCCCAAGAGAATTTGGGATGGTTCCTCCATCCTGGGTTATAAGTGTTGGACTAGGGGTTGTTCCCCGGCCTATTCTCCTGGACATAATCAACTTGCTCTGATGGGCCTCCCATACTCGGGCATTTATAATTTGGATACCTCCTATCGCATAAGTCACAGAACATGATCGTTTGTTTCAATTTACTTGAAGATCCAGTGGTGTAATTACCAAACTTCTGTTTAATCACAACTATCAATCTAGCCTCCATGGCCGAAATTGCTTCAACATTGTCTACTCCACTTGCCTTTAGCTTTGTCCTCTACCCTTCCCAGGTATAGCAATTCATCACGATTTTCTCGATGAGGTCATATACCAGTTTAGGGATCCTGTGAATTGTAGACCCTCTAGTTGAGGCGTCTGTCAACTGTCTCGCCCTAAAAGTGGCTCCATTATAAGCGGCTCTTGATTTGTATCCCCAAATCCAGCCAGCAGTGAGGACATATTTTGAATAGTTATTTCCAACACTCCCAGGCTTCGTATAATCTTTCACCATCAATTTTTTAGAATGACAATATCCGTTCTTCAACTTTGTCGTCCGTCCTCGAGAAAGTACCTCCTAAAGAATTTCTCTGCCAGTGAGTCCCAGGTGGTGATGGACCTAGATGGCAGTGACTTCAGCAAGGATTTCACCTTTCCCCTTAGAGAAAATGGGAAGAGGCGAAGCCAAATAGCCTCTTCTGAGATCCCATTGATCTTAAAGTTGTCACAACTTCTAAGAAATTCCCTATGTCTGCGTTGGGATCCTCTTCCAGAAAAACGTCAAACTTGATGTTATTCTGCAACATCTGTTTGTATATTTTATTTGATTTAAATTGTTGGCTTCAACTCTTGACTATACTATGCTCGATTGCGTCCAAGATATGGACGGTGGGGCATAGTTAACCATTGTTCGCTTCGACATTCGTGGTGGTGGATGCGGCTCAAGGGTGGATTCTCGATCGATAGAACTTAGGTTCGTTTTGCACCCCCTCTACGGGTGTTGCTGCTCTTGCTCCTGCCATGTTGAACTGAAGGACGCGGCGGCTAACCGGCAATATACCTTCTGGCTCTAGATCAAAAGGTACTAGTTCCCCCTTTCTTTGTTGGGGCATAAATTAGCACCACTCAACCTATAACAAAGGCAGCAACGTGCTTAGTTCCACTTAAAGAATACCCTAAAATAATGAAACCGAAAATAACTGAATATTGCAAGATAAAGCCCAATTCAACTTATAAAAGTACTCACACAACAGAAGAAAAGAAAACAAGATCAATAATAAAATGAAATAAAAACAGCAAAGTGATTAAATCACCATACCATGGTATTTCTTTAAACTTATCGTGTTCTTCTGCAACGGAACCAAAAACTTGACGGTTTCAAAAAGTGAAATGGGGATTCCTAATCACTTAAGTGCAAGACAAGAGGACTTAACACTGCAGAGGTGAGTTCAACCCGAGTGTCAAATCTCTCGAGTATAGACAAGGCTCAACTATTCTACCATTATTTTAATGTTTGTCTGAAAATCATCATTGAAGGGATTATTAACTTCTGAAATGCTAACAAAAACTATAATCATAAAAACTAACAAACAAATATAAGAAGAAATTTAAAATTTTAATGCAAAGGTTTGGCTATTGAGATCCCTATAATCTTGTTACTACTTCAATTAACTGATTCTAACATAAAACGATGTGGTATTAATGAATTGGGTAATCACACTCTCAATCGAACTACTCATATCTCTAGGTGGAAGTCTCCTAACCTTAGACGAGAATTTCTTCTCTCCCTAACGAGTTATGAATGCCATAAGTGCAGGTGATAATCAGACCTAATAGTGCATTATAATATCTCTAGTCTAATGCCCCGAATTAATCCCCAAATTGATTGCCATAGGGGGAAATTTGTGAAAGAAAATCGCCCCAATTTGCCTCCTAAATCCCTAATAGCGTAAATCTAAAAACTAGAAAAAAAGTTGTAGGTCCCCCTCAAAATCATTCTAAAAATTACCTAAGTATTGCTGATATCGGGACCTAGGTCAGCACCTACCATCTACGGTAGGTTTCTGTCTTCCTCTCCAGTTTTGTGCCTTGAATCTACCGTCAGTGTTAGGCTTCTATCTTGATTTCCTTTGTTGCCATGCACCTACTATTAGCGGTAGGTTGGCCTACCGTCGGCAGTATGTACTCTTGTGGTCACCGTTTGTCGCCATTTTTCATTTTTTTTGCCCCGTTTTAAGCCGTTTTCGTCCTTCACTCATTGTACCTTCTTCTGACAATCACCTAAGACAAGAACGGGATATTTTAGACTTAAATGTATACTTTATACCTTAAAATCATCAAAAAATGATAAAACTAACATATAAAACACTAGACAAAATAACAACTATCAGTTTTGCATTTCTTTGGTGGGAAAAGATCGTCACTCAAAGATTGAGAAATGGAAGGCAATTGGTAGAAACTTTCATAGAGTTGAAGATTCTAATGAAAGAAACATTTGTAATAGAACATTATTATAGGGAGCTCCACTACAAATTGATGGCTCTTAAGCAAGGCAACAAAAGTAGTAAAGAATATAGGCAATAATTAGAGTTGTAAACTGATCGGGATTTTTAGAACAAAGCTTTCAACCCAATACATACAACTGCACAAGATCAATATAATAGGGAAGTATTAGGGTAACGAACCACATAGAAATGCTCAACTATTTAAATTATTATCTTCCTAAATTAATTTCATATAAAGAGAAGAATCAAATTATATTATCTAAAATTTATTCCTAAATTAGGTAAAAACAATAAATAAAATAACTAAACTAAAAGTAACAAGAGTTTAACCAAATAGATGACTTAGAATCTTGAATCCACCACTAACCTATATAACAATGATTTAATTTTATTTAGAAAAAAAGATTAGACATTTATGTGGTGATCTAGGCTACAAGCTTTGATTCACTAAAGAAATATATTGTGCTTAAATGCATGACATAATCCATCTAACTATTAACATGACCTATTCATTCCTATGACATAAATCATCTAAAATTAGCATGAACTATTCAATTCGAAAACCCACAATATACTTGCAAAAATTACATATTTCTCATACTCAAGAGTACAAGAATCAAGCATGGAAAAATATCAATTAAACCAAACAATTGTTCTACAAGAACAATAAAAAAGAATTAATTGCATCAAACCAATAAAAATCCCAAAATATGCAATCACATAAATAATATAATAAATCTCTAAAAAGTAAAATAAACCAAAATTACATAGCTAGGTTTCATCAACATTCTAAAAGGAAAATTAATTCATGGTTAAAAGGGAAAGAAGGAACCAATCTATAGATCATGGCTCTTTCATCCAAATAATTTTTTGTTGCTACTTCTTAGATTTGCTGCTTCAAATAGTTGCCATCTTGCAGCTGCTTTTATTTTTCTATCGTTGCAGCTCGGGCAACTGCTGCTGTCTCCCCCCTGCAACTCTCCTCTTTTTTCTTGATCTTCCCCCCACCCTTCTTGTGTGGCTCTTCTATATATAGACAAAAAAGAAGCAAAATCCTAATCCTTAAAGGATTCAATTAAAATCCTAATCCCTAAAGGATTCTACTAACGTTCTAATCCTAATCCTTAAAGGATTCAAATACTGCAGCTTCCCTTTACCAAATTTAATATGGAATCTTTATTTTTCATTCTTTTTTTAGAAATCTGCACAAAGATAAATAAAATAAATTAAATATAATAATTATGAATAATAAATAAATAAATATTTTCAAAGGAAAATAATTAAAACTTAAGGTGTTTATTTTTATTAAAAATCGACTCTATCATAAATTTTGAGACTGAGCTGGTAGTAAGATAAGAATGCTTCAATTGCTAGGTCTTAAATGGTCTCAATAAGGACATTCCTAATCAACTAGAATTGTACGCGCATACCACTTATGAAGACATATGTCATTTGGCTACCAAGATTGAAAATCAGAGGAAGATAATTGGTTTCTCTAAAAATAATCTTCCTTCTTCAAGAAGCGTGGTGCCTAAACCTCAAGCATCTACCTACAAGAGTTGGCCTAAGAAAGAAGATACACCTAAGGTGATTTTCAAAGATCATTCGAAGCCTAAGGTGGAAGAGAAAGGAAGGTTGATCACTAATCCAACAAGATGCTTCAAGTGCAATGAAGGACGGCATATTGGTATAAATTGTCCTACCGAGAGGACTTTGGTGTTTAGTGAAGATTTAAATGGTTGGATTGAGAAAAGTGATGATGATTGCCAAAAAAGGATTGTGCACAAGGATAAAAATAGTGAAGATCAAGATATAGCCTCTTTTGTTGCCGATGAGGAGGAATGAGCCTGGTGACCATTGGAGCTTTGTCTACTAAAATCCATGACTAAGAATCCAGCATTCAAAGAGAAAAATTCTTTCACACTAAATGCATAGTGGGAGGTAAGATGGCTAACCGTATTATTGATAGTGGTAGTTGTAGTAATGTTGCTAGTACTTATCTTGTTGACAAAATGAATTTACTTCTCTTTAAGCGTCCTAAACCTTATAAGCTACATTGGTTGAATTATAGTGGGGAAGTGAAAGTGAACAAACAAGTGCTAGTGTCTATTTTTAAGGTGCCATATAATGATGATATTCTTTGTGATGTGCTCCTATGCAAGTGGGGCATTTGTTGTTGGAACGTTCTTGGCAATATGATTGGAAGACTATTCATGATGGCATGAAGAAGGACACCTATACTTTAGAAAAGGATGGGAAAAAGTTCATGTTGAATCCCTTGACTCCTAGGCAAGTCTTTGGAGAACAAAAGAAAATGAGAGAAAAAAGAGAGCCTAGAGAGCGAGAAAAAGTAAAAGAGTATTGAAGAGGGAAAAAGAATGGAGGAAAAAGAGTTGAATGTGGAAAGACCTAGAGAGGAAAAAGTGAAGAGAGACAAGAAAAAGAGTGATAGTTGCAAGGGAGAGAAAAGATACTTCTATGCAAAATAGAGTGAGATCATAAAAGTCATTGAAAAAGAAGAGTTGGTGTTGTACTTTCTATTGCAAGTGAACATTTGTTTCTACTAACGATCACTTGTATAATGCTATAGTAAAGGTTATTGAAGAGTTCAAAGATGTTTTTCCTGAAGAGATGCCCGGTGGACTTCCTCCCTTGAGAGGGATTGAGCAACAAATCGATTTGGTACCCAGAGTGGAGTTGCCAAATACACCAGCTTATAGAAGTCCTCTCGAAGAAACCAAGGAGCTAAGGAGACAAGTTGAGGAATTGCTCCCCAAAGGATATATGAGAGAAAGCTTAAGACCTTATGTCATTCCCGTTTTATTAGTTCCAAAAAAAGATGATACATGGTGTATGTGTGTAGATTGCAAATCAATTAATAATATAACTATCAAATATAGGCATCCTATTCTTAGATTAGATGATTTTCTTGATTAGTTACATAGTTTTCAAATATTTTCAAAGATTGATTTAAAATCGGGTTACCATAAAATTAGAATGAAGTAAGGGGATGATTGGAAACAGTTTTTAAGAATATTTTGGTATTTATGAGTGGCTAGTCATGCCTTTTTGTTTAATTAATACTCCTAGTACATTCATGAGACTTATGCATCATGTGTTGAGGAACTTCATTGGTAAATTTGTTGTTGTCTATTTTGATGATATTTTGATCTAAGTAAGACTTATGAAGATCATTTGCATTATCTTAACCAAGTTTTGCTAGTCTTGAGAAGTGAAAAGTTATATCCTAACCTTGGAAAATGTGAATTTTGTTTGGAAAGAGTGACTTTCTAGGTTATGTGGTAAGTACTCAAGGCCTTCATGTGAATCAAGAGAATGTGAAAGTCATCAAAGACTGTCCTACTCCCAAGAATGCATTAGAAGTGAGGAGTTTCCATAGATTAGAGAGTTTCTATAGGAGGTTCATCAAGGATTGTAGCACCATTGCTAGTCCTTTGACGGATGTTTTTAAGACGATGAATGGATTCAAATAGGAGGAGGTTCAAGAGAAGGCACTCAATTTATTAAAGGAAAGGTTGAGTAGTGCACTTTTGCTGGTACTACCAAATTTTGAGAAGATGTTTGAGACAGAATGTGACGCTTCAGGTGTTGGCATTGGAGGAGTCTTGATGCAAGACAAGAGACCCTTGCTTTGTTTAGCCAAAAATTGATCGTGTGGCATTGAACTATGAAACATATGATAAGGAGCACCATGCACATGTGTGGACATTGAAGCATTGGTAATATTATTTGGTGGCCAAAGAAGTTTGTGATGCATACTGTTAAGGAGTCTTTGAAATTTCTCAAAGGATAACAAAAGTTGAACAAGAGACATGTAAGATGGATGGAGTTCACTGAGATATCTCCATATATCATTCATTATAAGAAAGGTAAAGAAAACATTGTGGCCGATGCCTTGTCAAGAGGGTACGTTCTTATCTCTACTCTAAAAGCTTAAATGCTTGGTTTTGAAATGCTTAAAGAGTTATATGCGAGTGATCATTATTTTAAGGATGTATTTGAGAATTTCTTGTTTGTGCTTGGTGATAAGTACCTTTTTCATGATGGTTTTCTGTACTGTGAAGGTAAATTGTGCATTCTATCTTATTCTACTAGATTGATGTTGGTTAAAGAGGCTCATTGTGGTAGCTTAATAGGGCATTTTGTTATTTCTAAAACTTATGACATCTTGTATGAACATTTTCATTGACCTCATATGAGAAAAGATGTTGAAAATTTTTGTGGAAATCGCTTGGATTGTAGAAGAACTAAATCTACTTCATTACCTCATGGTCTTTATACTCCTTTAGAAGTGCCTAACATTCCTTGGGTTGACATCTCTATGGATTTTAATCTTGTTTTGCCTAAATCTCATAAGGGAATGGATTCTATATTTGTTGTGGTAGATAGGTTTTGTAAAATGGCTAATTTTATACCCTGCAAGAAAACCGATGACGCTAGCCATATAGCAAACTTATTCTTCACTTTGGGTGCCGCAGTTCCATGGAATTCCAAGAACTATTGTTTCGGACTGTGGCATTAAATTTCTTAGCCATTTTTGGCGTGTTTTAGAGAGGAAACTTGGTACTAATTTGTTGTATTCTACAGCTAGCCATCCATAAACTGATACCCAAAAGGAGGTGGTCAATAGGACCATTGGGTAACTTCATAGGGCCATCCTTAAGAAGAATTTGCACCAATCAGAAGAAGTTATTTCACACATTGAGTTTGCTTATAATAGCGCTAAACATTCTACTACTTCCTTTTCTTCTTTTGAGATTGTTTAAGGTTTTAACCCTTTGACTCCACTTGATTTTGTTCACTTGCCTATAGATCTTGTTGTGAGCTTGGATGTCAAACGGAAGGTGGAGTCTGTCATGTCCATTCATCCCAAAGTGCATGAAGCTATTGCATCTAACAACAAGGTGGTTAAATAGGACGTTGGAAGGAAACATGTTGTATTTGAACCAAGTGATTGGGTTTGGGTTCATCTTCGGAAGGAACATGTTCCTTCTCAGCGCAAGGGCAAGCTTGATTCTCGTGGCAATGGACCGTTTCAAGTTCTTCAGTGTTTTAATGATAATGCCTATAGAATTGATCTTCCAGGATATTATAATATTAGTGCTACCTTTAATGTTTTCAATTTATCTTCTTTTAATGTAGGTCAAGATTCAAAGACGAATGTTTCGAAGATGGGATAGATGATATGAGCCGGAAGTCCATCATTAATGGAACACAAGCTTGGACCAATCACTAGAGCTCAAAGGAATAAACTCAAGCTTCAAGAGGACAAGCTTAAAGAGGACAATGACATGATTGCTTACATGGAGGGATCTTTGAAGAGCAAGAATAAAGTATTTGAGGGACAAGAAAAGACTTCCAACTTGTTTAAAATTTGCTCAATTATTAAGAATCAATCAAGAGAACAACTTGGGATGAATTTTGGTTAAGTATTGGAAGCTAGCACACTATCTCCGCGGCAGGGTTACCCTTACTGTCGCCGATAGGTTTTTTTGGAATTTGTTGGAGGCTAGCAACCTACAATACACGGTAGATCTTACCCTACCATCACCGGTAAGTATCTGTTGGTAAATGCTTAACCGCCTTTTTGGGCGGGAATTTGTAATGTAGGTTGATTTTCAAATTTTAATCAAGGGATTTATGAGTAATTCAAGCCATTAAACACTTGTTCAGATAGGGTAAGGCTTGACACACATAAATACCCTATTATACCAACTTGTAACTAACTTTGGAATTTGAATGAATTTTGTTGAGATTCTTGAGAGAGAAACTCTCTTAGTCCTGGGTTCATCGTGTTGCTTAACTAGTTCACCAAGGGTTCATGTCCTTAGTAGTGAGCAATTGAATTTCCTTAGCTTGATGAACTTATGAAATCCAATTGATCATCTTAAATTCCTTTTATGGATTGAGTCTAGAGTTCTTGTTCTTGATTCAATAGACTTTGAGGTCTTCTGGATTGTGTGTTGGGGGTTTTAAGATTATAGTTCCCTTAAGGTTTTTTCCATAAATTTAGGAAAGAGTTAAACCTCTCAATGTTACGTTTATTTGGCTTGTTCCTCATAAGATTTTCATTAGAGTGTTGAGTTGCAAAATCCTTAATAAAGGTGCTTCATGAGGAGGTGATCTTTGGACGGATTTGGATCCAATTCAACAAGCAAAAGAAGATTCATATCAACTTGGATATTTAGCATCATATACAATTTCAAAATACAATTGAGTAAATGGTTAAGGTAAGTTGTATAATTTTCCTCTAACTTAATTATAAGCTAATTTTAAAACTTAGTCTAACAAATTCACATTGAAGAAATTAGAAAGCATACATGTCCTTGATGAATTGTAATCATAATAAGTACATTTAAATGATTATTTACGTCTTTGATAATTATAGGTACTGTCTTTCATCCATATAACTTAATTACGAATAACCCTTAAAAAGAACTTAATTATTTTTATTGTTCATCTTTTAGTTAGTTCTACTAATTACATATTCATGCAATTACCTTCAAGAACTTTTACAGAAGTGGTATTCAAGTTTTCCTTCATATAATATCCAAAATTTACGCTCAAATATTTAATTGCACTACCACATGTAACTATACATACTTCATTAAAAAAACACAAATAAAGAAAGGCGATTAATGTTTACTATAAGAATCTCAACTTAGCAAATGATAAAAGTAATACATTATTAAATGTGCAACTACTGTGCAAGAAGTAGAGAGTATCTTAGCAGAGGACTTATGGAAAACATCAACTAGACATATCTTTAAATGAAAAAAATAAATTAGAACAAAGTATATAATAAGGAAAACAGAACCATAGTAAATTTATTACTCGAAAATCTTACAATCAACTAATTTAATAAAAATATTAATCTCAAACTTTAAAATCCACAATCTAAACAACCATATGGAAAACCCATCTTTCGCAAACATTTTACCATATAGTAGATATTTCTCTTATTCACGACTTGATTTTCGTAAAAAAGAGAGGAAACTCTCTCTTGTTATATAGAGCACTTTGTCAATCAAATCCTCAACAGCTTTTTGTCTGCCAGGCTGATTTGCCTCAATTATGCCATCCATGTGGGTGGACCACTTTCGATCAATACTACTTTTGGAGCCTCAATATTCATGACTCTGTCAGCTAGCTTTTTGCAGATACTTAAAGAAGCTTTATTTCTAATGTTTATTTTATTCTTAGAAGAATAATGGGTCCCTGGAGGTGTATCAATAAGGTTGTCATTCAAGATTACTTGTCGGGGTGTAGGTAGTAAAACACCTTTCTAGGGTTGATTATTGCCACCACTAGTATTCTTGATACTATTTCCACCAACACTACCACGACCATTTCCACCAGTTCTTGAGCTGTCTTTGCCGATTTGTTAATTCCTCGGCATTCTCTAAATTAAAATAAAAAAATCGTTGTATCCTAGTAAAGTAATTATTTTTTTAAATCCCAAATTTGACGAAAAAAAACTCCCAAAAGACCCAAATTCCAATAGAAAATTCACGCACATATATACATATATATACACATTTGTGTGTGTACGTGTATGTATATATATATAAGACTACATGATATATTTTTATGACAGAATAAACATTGTATAAAAGTGCTTATGAACGAAATTTATAACACATCTGTTAAAATTCATCTTATTTGTTAATAAAGGGAATGAATGTGAACTTGCAAACTCTTTGATATGCACCGGAAAAGCCAATCACCTATGGACGTGAAGAATGGACCAATCACTGAAGCTCTTGAAGATAATGGCATGGTTGCTTATTTAGAAAAGGCTTCGAGGAAGCTTTGAAGAGCAAGTTGGAAGGATTTGGAGGTCAAGAAAGGGCTTCTAAGTTGTTCTCCATGTGTTTAATTAGCAAGGACCAAACAAGGGAACAAATTGGAGGAGAAATTTGTTAAATACTTGGTGGAAACTACCCTACCGTCGCTAGTAGGCCTATGGACGGCAAAGCTTATGGAGACCAAACGTACCGCCAATGGTAGGTTCCACCCTACCGTTGTCGGTAAGTCTCAGAGAAGGAATTGCCTTTGTAATTCTTAGGCAGGATTTCATCGTTTAAACTCATTTTTCAGCTTTTAATTGAGGGCTTAATGGATATTTTAAGCAAATAATAAATATTTTAATTAGGTTAAGTCTTTAGCCTATACATACCATTTATAGGCTCATTGTAAACAAATTGACAATGTTGAAGGAATTTTGCTGAAATTATAGAGAGAGAATCTCTTGGTCTCAAGGGTTCTTCACCCTTGCATAGTTACTTCACTAAGGGTTAATGTCCTTGGTAGTGAGCGATTGGATGCCTTAGGATGATGAGTCTATGGAATTCAATCGATCATCTTAATTCCTTCTATTTATTGAGTCTAGAGTTCTTGTTCTTGATTCAATTGATTATAGGTCTTCTAGCTTGTGTGATTGGGGTTTTGAGGCCATAATTTCCTCAAGGTTCTAGTTAGCAATCTGGGAAAGAGTTTTGCCTCTCAATGTTGGGTTTATGAGGCTTAGATCCTCATAGGTTTTCCATTGGAATGTTGAAGCTACAAAATTCTCAATAGAGGTTCTTCAATCAAAGGAAGTGACCTTGGGAAGGATTTGGATCGAATTAAACAATTAAAAGAGGATTCATATCACTCTTTAGTCTTAACAATTTAAATTGAAATAGGTAATCAAAGTCTAAAGTCCTACCTTAATGCGAACAAATATCTCTTTCTTCTTAGTCAGTAGTGAATCTGAATTATCAGAGACTCATGGTAGATTTTTTGAGCTAGTCACCTTGCGTACAACTATGATGGCAATCAAAGATTAAATATCAACAAACCTCAAAATTTTCAAGTTAGAAGAAACTTTAGTTTCTCAAAAAAATCACTAAAATCTTGTTCATCTAACTCATTTTCATCAAAGTCAAGACTTATTAAAGTTAGCATAAGGAAATAACACTAGCAAAGGATAGGAAAATGAGGAGAAATTAAATGATAGAAAAGTGGGAAGAGAGAATAGGAAAGAGGCAGATGCATTAGTTGTTTTACTTTAACTTTACGTTTAAAATAGAGTAGCTATTTCGGAAAATAAATTATTTGGTGATTAAGTGATTGATAGTTTTTGCAGTTGATAAAGTTAATTTGACAGAAACACTTTACTAAATTTGTGTTATGTTTAACTTACTTTTTAAAAATCAAAATAAACATGTCCTGTAAATGATAATAAACTATTTATTTTATAAGAAAAAATAATAATTCACATTTCATAGAAAAATTAGTCTGGATGAATGCTAGTACAATTGAGGAAGATGAGAGAGGATGAGGAAAAGCAAAAATTTTAAGTAAAACATAAAATTTTATTTTTTAATACATTGGATAAATAATCTGATGAAATTAAGGTGGAAATCTTAAGTTAAAAGGTAAAGTAGACATTTCAAGTTTTTGACTAACTTAATCTTAAAGTTGGGTAGTTTGATCATTTAACTGATCAACTAAAAAAGAATTTTCATTATTTGATGAATTATCCAAAGTAAACGGTAAAATATAGGAATCCATAAATATAATATCAACCTTATAACATATAATATATAAATCTAGAATAATATTCCACTTTTTGCAAACAAAACATTCAAATAATATGTTGTCTCGCCTAATAGAATAAAAAAAATTAATTATAAATTCAATACAAAGAAAATCCCAATGTTAATAGATTAGTAAATTATCTTGTTAGATCAATAGTTCACCAAAACATAAGGAAAAAAAATACAATAGCCAAAAAAAAAAAAACTACTACGAAAAATGTTAGACGCCGGTTCAAAGCCAAAAAATGATTTTTTGTAAAAAATTAAATTAATATAATAGTTGCAAATGAAAACTATAAATGTTTCTTATAAAAGTATTATTTATGAAGGGAATGGAATGTGCATTTGAGAATTCTTTACTCCAATCAATATAAATTAAATATAAAGAACTAAGTCCAAATAACTTACTTCAATGTCAGCAGGTGTTGTCCTTTTTGAATCAACAGTAAAAACTTACTACCGATCCAAGAATCTTAGTGGCGACAAATTTGAATTAGCAATTTCTGGTTTAGATAGTGATGCTGGAATTAATACCCTCAAGAAATAACAAGGAAACTCTTGATCCTAAAAAATTCCAAATCTAGTTCATCTATAACTCATGCCATAAAAGTTTTAGATTTATCACAGTTAAAGATGGGAGAAACGGTAGGCAGGTAAGGAAACACAAGGGGCAAAAAGAGTTGGAAAAACGAAAGAATTGCAAGAATAAATAAAGTTAAGGTAGACATTTTTATTTTCTATCCTTACTTCTAACTTTAAAGTAGTGTGATTGTCTAGTATTTGAAAACGTTTCAATTACTTTTGTAGCTGCAAAAAAATTATAGAAAGTCTCAGTGATATAAAGTTGATGAAAATTTGTTCTATTCTTAAATTGGCTCTATATGTAGTTTTTTGAAAAATCTTGAAAGCGATTTCCATCCATCATGAAATAGTTTGTAATTAGATTTCAAATGTGAAATTTCTAAGCCAATTTAATTTTTAATGGAAAAAGTGAATCAACAAATCCATTTGATTTCTAAAAATAGTACCCTAATTATTTCTATTCTGATTTCATTTATGTTAGATAAAAAAGGGGACTATTTTTACTCGATATGTGTGAAAGATAAATTTTCCACTAATAGATCTCTTTTCAATGGTTCAAATTACATGCTTTGGAATAATGAGCAGAAAGGAAGCCACTCTCTCTTCATTCTCGCCTGGATCAATCGAACAGGTGTTGTATATTAGAACTCCACCAGGCTTTACCAGCCTATAGATACAGAATACAAACAGTAAATCATTTTTAGCATTTTTCCTTAACAAGAAGACACATAAACTGAAAATGTCGGTTCCTACAAAGAGGCGGAATCAAGAAGTTCATCTTGCAAACTCTTAAGTTCTTCCATGTCTTCCAGTCTCCTATTCCAACGTAGATCTGCTCTCTTGAGCCAAAAAGAAAGAAATGTAAGAATCATTTGCCATAACAAAGTTATCTTACTCATAAAGGAAATGCAGGCAGGAAAAGAAAGCTAGAATCAAGGGGACTCTTTTTAACTTTTGCCGCAAAATAAGGAGATTAAGGATGCAGGTGTTTATCGATCATTCTTCAAAGAAGTAGGAAAGGAAGCTTGTAGAAGCATTTCACAAAGTTGTATCATTTTCTTAACAAGCTTCTTTTGTAATATTTTTCCATCTCTACTCTCTCATCTGAAATTGTGATCAAAGGTTTTGTGAAAAACCCTTTGGGTGATCCATTGATATTTTGTTATCTTGTATTGGTTTGTGATCTTTGAGGTTCATGTACGAAATCTCATTTGTGGTGTTTTTGTAAAAGCTTGTGATTAGTAGAATTTGTGAAATCCTTGAGTTAAGTCTCAAGGTAGTAGATGTAGCTCTATTGAGAGAGTGAACCACTATAATTTCTTTGTCTTTCTATTTGTGTTTTTTTGCTTGTTGCCTATATGTTTATTGTTTGAACATTCTTAATAAAAGAGTTGTTGTTTGAACATTGTTTGGTTATGAATTTTATTAAAAAGAGTTATTAAATTCTTCTTCAAACAAAATTAGAGGTTCTATAGTTTAATTGTGCAAAAGTTTTTTAATTAGCCAAAAACATTATTCACCCCCTTCCCCAACCCTAAGGTTTTTCAATTGGTATCAGAGTAGGTCTTCTTTCCAAATGATTAACATCCTAAGAAGCAAAAGATCTTTTGTAAAAATGGCTAGTATTTCAAACTTACCTTATGTAGAAGGCTCTTCCACAAATGGACCTCCTCTTTTTAATGGCACTAATTATACTATTTTGAAGTCAAGGATTAAAATCTATATTTTCTTTATTAACTTTGATCTTTGGAATATTGTCAAAAATAGACCTTTTGTTCCCCAAAAGGATGGAAGAGTTAAGAAGGTTAAAGAATTTGATGAATTTGACTCAAGAAAGATGACTCTCAATTTTCAAGCCATGAATATATTAAGTTGTGCTTTGGATGCAAATGAGTACAATAGAGTGAGTAGATGTGATTTGACTCATGAAATGTGAAAATTGTTAGAAGTCACTCATGAAGGCACAAATCAAGTAAAAGAATCAAAATTGGCCATATTCGTGAGAGACTATGAACTATTCATGATGAAGCAAAATGAAAGTATTAGCGACATGTTCACAAGATTCACCAACATCACAAATGGGCTAAAGGCATATGGAAAGAATACACAAGGGGAGAGGTAAATAGAAAAGTTCTTGATGCACTTCCAAAGGCATGCCAACAAAAAACTCTTGCCATAGAAGAATCTAAAGATTTGAGACTTCTTCCCATTGAAGAGCTCATAGGATCCCTTCTCACCTTAGAGATGAAGATAAAGAGATTAATGAAATGGAAGAATAAGACAAAGGAAGAAAAGGTGTGGTGCTTAAAGTAATGTGGAAGAGCAAGCAAATTCATCTAACAATGAGGATGAGAGTAACAAAGATGAAGATATTGCTTTGGTGGTTCAAAAATTCAAAAAGTTTTACAAGAAAGGTTTCAAAAAAAAAGGTAAGAAACCTCCATTCAAGAAAAGAGGGCAAATTTCCTCACTCTTCAAGGCTAGGTGCTTTGAATGCAATAGCACCTATCTTCTTGTAGTCGATTGTCCAAAAGCAATAGGAAAGGAAAAAGGAGCATTAGAGGCAAGGCTTGAGGCAATAAAGAATAAGAAGAAAGGTAAAGGCCTAATTGGAGCTTGGGATTAAGGCTCAAGTGAGAGTAAAGGAGAAGAGAAAGCAGACATGTGCTTCATGGCATTGGAAAGTAAAGTACAATCTTCACCTTCTAACTTTTCTAGTTCTATTGATGATGATAATGATGATGATCCTAACTCTATGCTTATTGAAATGTATGATGAGCTCAAAAAGATTTCCAAAAGAAACAAAGATTTAAAAAACAAGATTGATGATTTATTGAATGAAAATTCAAAACTTGTTTGTGAAAACAAAACTCTTCTTGAATCTTTAAAAGTTTTGAAAAATGAAAAGGATTTTTCAAACAAAAGAATTTCAAGAACTTGTCTTAGAGAACAAAAATCATTGTGAAAAAGTTATTTCTCTTGAAAAATTCATGGTTGATTACAATGATTTGAACAAAAAGGTGAATGATCTCACCATGTGTATTGAAAAATTTACAAAAGGAAAAGAAAATTTTGAAAAACTTCTTATAATCACTCTAATACTCTTTCAAACTAAACTCGCTTTATAAAAGCTTCTTCATCTTTCCCATATATTTGTTGCACATATTGTGAAAAGGATGGTCATAAGGGCACAAAATGTTTTATGAAAAGAAAGATTCAAATGGGAGTAAAACCTATTTGGAAAGTAAAAGAAAAGGCAACTAACATTCATGGACCCAAAAGTATATGGGTACCACAAGTCATCTCTATTTCTTCTATTTTAGGAACACAAACCAACCTCAACTAAATGGTACTTGGATAGTGCATGCTCAAGACACATGACCGGCAATGCATCTCTTATGAGTGAGCTTAAGGAAACTGAAAGTGGCTGTGTCACTTTTGAAGATAATAAGACAGGAAAAATCATCGGTATAGGTAACAACGGTAACAACTCCTCTTCTTTAATTAAGAAAGTTGTCTTCATTGATGGTTTAAAGTTCAATTTGCTTAGTATTAATCAATTATGTGACAATAGCTGCAAAGTTGTTTTTGAAAGTGATTCTTCTTTTATCATTGATAACCTTGAAAACAAAACAATTTTTGTTGCAAAACGGGTTTGAAATGTCTATGTTTTTCATCTTGAAGTTCTTATTTCTCAAAACTTAAAGTGTCTCTCGGTTCATGATAATGATGCATTTTTGTGGCATACAAGGCTCGGCCATGGTAGCATGGATTTACTAAACCATCTTTCTTCAAAAAAGCTTGTTATAGGTTTACGAAAATTACATTTTGAGAAAACTAAACTTTGTGATGCTTGCCAATTCGGAAAACAAGTTAAAACCTCTTTTCAACCAAAGAAGATTGTTTCTACTTCAAAACCTTTAGAACTCATTCACATGGATTTATTTGGACTAATGAGGACCATTAGTCTTTGTGGTAAGAGGTATGCTTTTTTCATAGTGGATGACTTTCAAGATTCACTTCGACATTTTCTTTAAGCCAAAAGGATGAGGCATTTAAAGAGTTTTTCAAAATTTTCAAAAGAGTTCAAACCTCTCTTGATTGTAAATTGATCTCTATGAGAAGTGAAATGGGAGAGAATTTAACAATCAAGATTTTACAAAACTATGTGATGATTTTTGCATCTCACACAATCTCTTGGCCGCTAAAACCGCACAACAAAATTGTCTTGTGAAGAGGAAAAACCGCACTTTACAAGAAATTGCAAGATCAATGCTTTGTATGAAACTCCCTACCAAAATATTTTTGGTCCGAGGCCGTTAACAACGCTTGCTACATGATGAACCGTGTTCTATTGAGACCATTTTTGAAGAAAACTCCGTTAGAACTTACTTTTAACAAAACTCCCTCAACTGGCTATTCAAAGTTTTGGATGTAAATGTTTTATTTTAAATACCAAGGACAACTTAGAATGTTTGATAGAAAATCCGATGAGGGAAATTTTCTTGGTTACTCTTTATCAAGAATGCTTATAGGATTTACAACAAAAGAACCTTATGTGTTGAAGAGTCAATTCACGTGAACTTTGATGAATATAACATTTTTGGGAAAAAAGATGATGATGATGATATAGATAATTCTTTGTGTAATGAACCATAGCACACTCAAGCTATGGAGGAACATGCTAAGAAAGAACAGAAGATTGAGGAGAAACAAGAGAATGATCAAGAAAGTCAAAATCTTCCTTAAGATGTGATATATCCAAAAAGACGCTCCGAGGATTAAATCACTGGTGATGTATCACAAGGGGTAAGAACGAGGAGGTATTTCATTGATAACTTTGCTTTATTATCTCAAATTGCACCTAAGTTTATAGATGATGCTTTATGTGATGAGTTTTGGATTATTGCCAAGCAAGAGGAACTTAATCAATTTGAAAGAAACAAAGTTTGGACTTTAGTCCCAAGACCTTGTGAACACTCTAATATTGGCATAAATTGGATTTTTAGAAACAAACTAAATGAATTCGGAGAAGTTCTAAGAAACAAAGCTACACTTGTTACCCAAGGATTCAATGAAGAAGAGGGTATAGATTTTGATGAAACTTTTGCTCCGGTTGCTAGACTTGAATCCATAAGGATTCTTTTAGCTTTTGCTTGTTTTAAGAGATTCAAGCTTTTTCAAATGAATGTTAAAAGTACTTTTTTAAATGGTGATATTGAAGTTTATGTTGAACAACCTCCCGGTTTTGTAAATGAAAATTTTCCAAACTATGTTTATAAACTTTCAAAAGCTTAATATGATTTAAAATAAGCTCCAAGAGATTGGTATGAAAAACTAAGTTGTTCTCTCCTTTCAAACATTTTTTTAAGAGGTGTGGTGGTACAACTCTTTTTAGAAAAACCTCTTGTAACAATGATCTTCCACTTGTCCAAATTTATGTGGATGATATTATCTTTGGAGCTACTAATGTTTGTTTGTGTGAAAAGTTTGTCTCATTCATGCAAAAGGAGTTTAAGATGGGAATAATGGGAGAGTTAACCTATTTTCTTGGACTTCAAATTAAACAAGCCAAAGAAGGTATCATCATCAACAAAGAGAAGTACACAAAGGAATTTTTGAAAAGGTTTTGGATGAGCGATGTTAAAGGAATAGGAACTCCAATTAGCTTATTGTTAAAACTCGACAAAGACAAAAAAGGTAAAAAGGTGGATGAAAAACGATATAGAGGTAGTAGTCCGGATATTATGTTCGCTATTTGTTTGTTTGCTAGATTCCAAGCTTGCCCCAAGGAATCTCATTTAACTGTTGTTCAGTGTAGTTTAAGATATTTAATATCTTCTTATGACTATGGGTTATGGCACTCTAAACAATCTTGCTTTGATCTTATTTCTTACACCGATACAGATTATACTGGATGCAAGGTAGAAAGAAAGAGTACTAGAGGAAACTGCCAATTCTTAGGGGATGCTTAGTGTCTTGGTACAGCAAGAAGCAATCATGCGTTATAAACCACCGAAGCGGAATGCAAATAGGTTGTTGTTGTGCTCAGGTATTTTGGATGAAGCGTACTTTACTTGATTTTGGTTTTAATTTAAAAACATATCTATTTTGTGTGAAAACACAAGTGCTATAAATCTTTCTGTAAACCCTGTGCAGCATTAAAAAACAAAACATACTGAAATCAAACATCATTTTATTGATTTGTGTTACAAAAGGAGATGTATTTTTAGAATATATTTGCACAGAGGATCAAATTGCTGCTATTCTTAGAAAACCTCATTCTGAAGATCGATTTTGTTATTTAAGGAAAGTACTTGGCATTGGTAAATTCCATGAGTAATGTGCATTTTGAGTTTCAAATTTTTCCTTCACTTTTTAAGCCGAGAGTTTTGGACTACAAAATGGACGAGTCCAGAAAAACCAGGATGTCTGCTTTTCCTTAAAGTTTTAGGTTCTCTCTTTTTTCTTTACAAAAATAGCCGAGAGTTTCTGACTACACCACTTGACACATCCGAAAAAATCGGACGTACGATTCTCTTTGATTTTAAGATTTATGGATGACCGTTTTTAAAAACCGATCGACCAATTTTTCTGTTTCTCGACGGATGTTTTATATAGCAAAAAATGGGGGAGAAGCCTCTCCTTTTTTTTTTTTCACTACTCTCTCTCTCTAAAAACCCTCATCATCTGTGTCTCTCTCTATTCCTCCCAGAACAGATCTCTTTCTAAATTGATTCTCACTGATATGAACCAGTTAGACATTCAAGAACATCAAGGAGTGGTGACAAGAGCCAAGGAAAAACAACTAAAGAGTCACAAGGATCAAATTGAGCAAGAGAAGTTTCAAGGCTTAAATTTTGATGTCCAAAACCTTATGGGGCTAAAATTTTGATATCCAAGACTTTATGGGGCAATATCCTAAAGTTTTGAATAAGTTAGAAATTGAAAATTCACCTTGGTAGATGGTTGGAAGCCCTTTTGCCTAAGATGGAAAATTACCTCCTATTTTTGGTAGTGTGTGACTAGTGCTCTAGAATAGTCCAAATGCAATTAAAACACCTCTATTGTCTTATCAAATGTATGTACAGGTTATATTTATCCTTTGGGCTGAAAATATGAGAGGGAAAAATTCCTATTTTCTCCCTCAATTCTCTATAAATATGTAGTCTTCCATTTTGAAGAAGCTAATCAAGAAATTTTTCAAGACAAAGATTCTTCTCTTAGTATTCTTAGTTCTTAGCTTAGTTTTTCTATCTTCTTCACGGGTCAACTTCCTTGAAAGAAAAAATCACTTTGAAGACTTGTTGAAAGTTCCAAGAGCTTCAAGGTTGATCATCAAAATTCCTTCATACTTGTTACTACACTGTTGTAGAAAACTAGTCTTGAGGTCTTCTTCTTGTTTCATTGAGGTCTAAAGTTCAAAATACCTTAGGTTGCTTGAACTTTGAAAAAAAGATTTTGTTTAAACCTTCTTGTGGTATTGGATTTAATAAATCCAAGGTTGCGAGAAGTTTAATATTTTCAAGTCCATTCAAAGACAATTTCTCTCTTCTACTTGTTACACTTGTTTTGTTTGTTCTCTCCCTCACTTCTTGGACGAAAGTTTTTGCCCTTGAAGATCATTCTGCATCACTCACCGTCGACCCTCATCGTCGACTTTCTCTCCTTCTCAATCCACTAACCATTGGCCTTCTCTCTCTCTCTCTCTCTCTCTCTCTCTCTCTCTCTCTTTCTCTCTATCGAAATCCACTCAATTTCCTCTCCTCTTAAAACCGAAGCTTAAATTGTTCTCTCTCTCAAAGATTAATCACTCTCCTACTTAAATCTCTCTAAAATGTTGAAAGTCAAGATTGCAAATGTTTGAAGGGCAGAAAATTATGAAGAAGGATGAAGTAGCAGAGGTGGAAGAACTGGAAAGGGAAAAGGGAAGAAAGTGGCAAATGAAATGAGGATTCTAGAAAGGTTCATTTCGGTCAAAGCAGCTATAAATTTTGAAGAATGGACAAGAAAAAGGAGAAACATTGCTTCAGGAGACAGTTGATTTATCTGATATGGAAGGTATGGAGATTATTCCTAATCGTTTTGAGAATATTGGTAGGAGAGCTTTGCTTATAGTTAATGAACTCTACTATCTTGAGATGATTTATGAATTTTATGCTAATTTACACAAATGATGAGTTCAAAAGCAAGAAAATGTTACTTATCAATGGGTTACTTCTAGTGTGGGTGTAGAGATATCTCTTTTGATGATAGAATGTTAAACACCATCCTTGGAACACATGAAAATGGTATGAGATTTTATACCAGAAACAAGAAATGCTTTGATCCCAACTTTTATAGTGAGAAAAGATTTGAAGAATTATTTACGAAAAGAAAAGTTCTAAAGAGGCATGATGATAGAAATGTTAATAAACTTGATGCTTATGGAAGATTATTGCACCACATGATTTCCAACATAATTATTCCTAATGTGGGTCACAAGTCTTCTCTCACAAACATGCACTCTTTTGTTATGCTAGCTTTACATGAGCACAGAAGGATGAATTTTTTATTTATGGCCATTGGACATATGCTAACAACTCAAACCCCCTCTACGAAGTGTTTGCCACATGGTTGTTTTCTCGCTAAGGTTTTCCAATACATTGTGCTAAATTTGGTTGGACTTGGTGATCATATTTGTAATGGGAAAATCTATAACAAACATACCTTCAAAAGAATGGGTTTGTCAAGGAATGAGAAAGGTGTATTGGTGAGAGGAGGACAAGAGGATGATGATGAAACTGATGAGGAAGAAGAAGAAGAAGAAGAAGAAGAAGAAGATGATGATGATGATGAGGAGGAGGAGGACAAGATGGTATGAATGTTGACGAAGAAGCTAGTGAAGAAGAACTTGAAGAAGAAACCTTTAGAAGAGGTATGAGACAAAAAAAAGAGACAACAAGGGGTTGAAGAAGGACAATCATCCAGGGGTATGTCCAACTTATGGAGATGATGCGCTCTATGCAAGCCTCAAGGAATAGCCGATTTGATGCTCTAGATGGAAAAATATCCGATATTCAAGAAAGGGTAATCAGGTTAGAAGCAAGAGGAAGAAAAGAAGACAATTGATGCAATGCAAATCTCCGAAAGAGTGAAAAAAGAAAAGGGGTGTTTAAAGTTTATTAAGCTTATGTTTCATTCCTTATATCTTAAAGTTCATAAGCTTCATAACTTATGTTTCTTTTTGGTTATTAACTTTTTCGGAACTTAATTTTCATTGCTTATACTTTATCTATCAAGCCGTGTTATATCTTTGCTTAATAATTTATTCATCTTGAGATCACACACATTTTAGCCAGCCATCATAATTAATTATTTCTTCAACATAAGCTAAAGAAGTGACCGCTATATATGTCTATATACACAATCGTGGAGACTAAGTTATATAGCACTGTAAGAAACACAGCTTTTTTTTTTAAACCAACCATGATTTCATTAATTTAGAGACATGAAGTTCTCTAATCTAATTAAGTACAAATGATAGTATGGTTCCTTCAGTACCTATCTCTATAGAGACAAAGATGGTTTGATATAATATTCTTTGCGTTTTCAGCTTCGTGGTAGAGTCTCGGTTCCTATCAAGATATACAGTTTCAACGCTTAATTTAATTAGTACTTGCACAAAATAATTATGACAAAAAAGAAAACCTCAAACGGGCAAAAAAAAAATGTACCTGTGTATGCAACAACAAGACGTTTGAACTGTTTAGAGAGATGGATAGTCATATATCAACATTTCCTCTCCAGACAAAGGCGGTTCAAAAGTGCTATTGTTTTCTTTTCTTTTGGATTGAAGGAGAAGAGGCTACCAGAATATAGCATCCAAAAACTATCCTAAATCTGGTGATTGATTTCTACTTTCTTGATCAAGTCTTTTGTGCATTTTTGACGGCATACAAGATATGGTTTATTCTTATTCTTCTTTGAAGCTTGAGCTATGACTAACTTATCCTAATCAAAAAACCCCAAAACATGACATCTCCCAATACTTGGAATAACATGAGAGAGTGAAATTGTGAAAAATTTCTCCCATTTTCCTCCATCAACAACATCCTTCAAAGCGTACAAACTAATGCTCGAAATCAATGACAAATATAATTCAGTACACAAAAACCCTAGTACTTCCACAAGTTTAACATATTACATGAAAGCAAAATCTTTTCTTCCATAGCCAATTTTGGGTAGTAAATAGTACCAAGTGACACATTTTGCAAGTCCGAAAAATAGGCCAAAGTATCGTTCCCCTCCTCTTGATGAGAACTGTACTTCATCATCCAATACATGAATCCATTTACAAAAACTGGTAAACGTTCATCTAAAGGAATATAATCAAATGGCTCAAAATTAAAACCATTAAAATCAACCGAAAACTCGGTGTACTCCTTACAAGATTCTTTGATACTGTAGATCTTGCATCCTAGCCATTCAACATCATCTATAACATTTCTATAAAGTTGAACAACTTTATAATCATCCGATGAAGGGAGATACACTATACCAATTGAATTAGGAGAAATAATCCCAATTCTAGAAATTGGTAAATATTCTTGATTGCTCGGATTACAAAGTATAATTTCTAATTCAGTAAAAATGCATATTAGGTCACAGCAAGAAGTTACCTGATAAAAAGAGTCATCACTATTAACTTTTTTACCAATTTTGACCTTGAATTTATCACAAAATTCACCATCGCTTGTGATATTGGTTGACGATACGATGATTTTGCAATCTTTTCCTTCATCGATGCTGGAATCCTTGATCAAACCCTTGATATGAAAAGAAACCAGACTAGGAAATTTAAGGGATTGACAACGTTAGAGATTCTTGAAATGAGGATCAGATGAAATAAGGAAAAGCCAAGCTTTTGAAACACACTTGAATTTGTTTAGAGTTTTCATGGGAAGCTTTGAAAGAATTTTTAGTAACATTATTTCAGATAGATACGGAAAGTCGTCTGATAGATTTGGGGGTTTGTTTTCTAGAATATTTTTGCTAAGATTATCGATTCAAAATCAAAGGATGAAAAGACAAACTCTTAACTTGTGAAAGGCAGAAGAAATGAAGGAAAACTACAGATTGAGGATCGAGTGCTCACATTGTAAATTCTATTTCATTCAAATAAAAATTATATAAAATATAAATAGTAATGATTTCTCAAGTGCTCCTACATGTGTCGTAGCTATAGTTTTATATGAAGATAATTAACTATAATTTAATATAATAATAAAATACGGCATACAACTGTTCAATAATTAAAATAACAGGCACATACATGCACGAGTACGCACAACTATATTATATTTATAGGTAGTTATTTATGTAATTACTTAATGAAAAGGGCATCACCTTTTAGCAAAGAGATTTTTATTGTTGAAATTTAATTTTCACACATGTATGATGTTTCTATTTACCTTGAGGATATAATACCGTATCAACTGTAATATATTTCCCAAGAAGACGTTATTTCCAAAAGCGGTGGCATCATTTTTAATTTTTCAACATGATGTGTTTTTCACTTGTATATTATCTCTCACAATGCATCAATACCACCATCAAAATTTGTTGAACCAAATCACCATAGATGTGCTCCAAAAATTATGCTTTTCAACGGTCTCATTACGATGTTTGAAAATATAAAAATTAGGGAAAATTTAATAAATTGTCTTTGAAGCAACTCTGCTCCTCTTTCTACTCATCTTATGAGCAAGAGAATGAAAATGTGAGGAAATTTTTTGTGCTCTTTCAAGTCTTACAATCCCTTTTGTTAGATTTTTTTTTTTCCATTTCAACTAAACAATGTTTCCAATATAAATTCCATTTTCCTTCAAATAAAAATATTTAAAATGTAAATCATGGTAATTTCTTAGTGCTCTAGTCTTCGATATAGTTTTAAGTAAAATAATTAATTATAAATTAATATAATAATACAATATTGCATACAACTAATGAGTTATAGAAAGAACATGCACATACATGCACGAGTGTGCACAAAGATATTATATTTAGGGGTATATATTTTATAATTATTTATAAAATTTGTGTTATTTTAACGAAGAGATTACTATCTTTGACAATTTCTTTTGAGAACATGCATGATATTCCTCTTTACATTAATAATTTAGTATTAAATAACCTATCATATATATCCTCTCGAATAGAAATTACATGTAGTATTATTTTTAATCTGTCCACTTTATGTCCTTCTTAGTTGTATTGATCTCTTGCGATTCATAACTACATCCATCAAAATTTAATGCAGCAAACTACCATAAAAGAGAATCAACAATTTACATTTTTTTGCGTTCTCATTTCTTGCGGAAAAATATGGTCATTAGCGGCAATTTAATCAAGTATCTCTAAAGCAAGTTCATCCATCTTTCTATTCATCTCATACTCAATTTTTCACAAACTTTACTATTTGGTGCAGTACCATCGGAATATTAGTAACACTCATTAAACATTTAAACAACAAATAACGAACCTCATAATTCCTTTTCCATGATGAAAAAGGGAAAATTTTCGTTGCCCACAATCAATAATCATCTAAATCACTTGAAAAATAAAAGAATTGATCGACAATACAAATAGATTTCTTTCTTTTTTTTGAGAAAATGACTTTGCATTCCCGTAAAAGCATTTTTTGCTTTACCAATTATGCCCAAAATCTTTTTAATAACTGCTTTTGCCCTCATAAAATGCAATTCAGATCATCTGTGACATCCTCTATAATTCTTTTTCAGACATGTATGATATAATTATTTACGCAGAAGATATAATGTCATATTAATATTATATATTTCCTGAATAGACATTATTTTCAATAGCAGGATATCTATCGTTCTAATAGCAAATGATTAACGTGCTTTTTAAAGCCATTAGATAAAAGAAGAAATATGCCATTAAATTAAATATTATATATATGTATAAATTGCCTCCAAAATTTTAAGGAAAGAGAATTGTGTTAAAAATTGGGAAAGCTAATTAAGTAAGCTAAATATATGACTAAATTTAATGAAATGAATGTAACGAAAGATTTCATTACTTAAATTCCTAGAAAATATGTAAAAAAATTATAAAATGAAGTAATAAAGACACAAAGAGCTGCAAGAAATCTAAATCATACAAAATAAAGCATGAAAACTTAATGAAAATAAAGAAATGGATACATATTTAAAGAAAAGCTTCTGAAAAATTTATTTAAGAGATAAAAAAATGCACAATTAAAAACCTAAAAATGTTGGAGGGTTATAAAAGATGTATTAACAGACATAATTTGAAGAAAACAAAGGAATAATAATGTGTTTTGGCTTTATTTGATGCTGATCTCATCTTTGATCTTTCTCCTCTATTTATACACCTTTTGGACCTACCACTGTACCTACAAATCAACCATAATCTCCATATGATGGTTGTGGTAGTTCTGGAGAAAAAGTTGTTACTGGCCCTAAATTTGAGAAACTTCCATACAAGCAACTTCTAATATTTTCTCAGTTACTTCCTCATTTTATTTTGTGACCCAAATTACTTAATTTAGATTGGAAGTAGCACGGTGATCTCAAAGGGACTATATATATGCATCAACCACCAAGTTTTGAGGTTAAAGGTAAAGAACACATGTCGTGTCTTTTGAAAAAGTCCCTATAGGGACTTAAACAATCACCCAGGAAATGGTACAAGAGGTTTGATTCTTTTATGTTAAAAGTTGGTTTTACTAAAAGCAACTATGATAGTTGTCTTTATTTCTCTTGTAATAATGTTGATAGTGCTATTTACTTATTGCTTTATGCAGATGATATGCTAACTTCTTGTAGACATAAAGCTAAGATCGATGATCTAAAAACCTTGCTAAAATCTAAACTCGATGTGAAGGATTTAAGGGTTGTATCTAGGATACTTGGGATGAGTGTTACTAGAGATAGAGTCGATCGTTCTCTTTCTATCTCAAAAGCCCTTTCTTCAGAAAATTGTATCTAAATTTTCTGTTCACCTGTGTAAGCCCGTTATAACCCCACTTGTGAGCCATTTCAAATTTTCTGACAAAACTTGTCCTAAAACTGAGAGTGACAAAAGAGTTATAGTCAATATCCCCTGCAGAATGGCCATATGCTCGGTCATGTACTCAATGATATCTACCTGACCAGACATTGCTTTTTCTATAAGCCTTCTCAGCAGATTTATGTCTAACCCTGGAAGAGATCACTGGGCCGCTCTCAAGTGGCTACAGTGTTATCTTAACGGAACCTTAGACCGAGGCTTACACTATCGTAATTGGTCTGATATATTTGAACGAATTGCATATGTTGATTCTGATTTTGCAGGTGATAAGGATGATAGAAAATCTACCTCATCCTATTTCTTTACCCTCGTGGGTAATTGCGTCTCGTGGAAATCTCAACTGCAGCTAGTAGTTGCCTTATCAACTACCGAGGTTGAATACATCGCAACTACAGAAGCTATCAAAGAAGCTATTTGGCTTCAAGAGTTATTGAATGAATTACACGTTTTACATTCAAAAGCTATTATTTATACTGATAGTCAGTGTTGCTTACATTTATGTAAAAATCCGGTCTATCATGAACAGACAAAACATATAGATGTCAAATATCACTTTAGAAAGGAAAAAGTCTCTAGTGGTTTAGTTGACATAGACAAGATCAGTACTGATAATAATCCTGTAAATTTTGGTACTAAAATTGTGAGCTCTGGCAAGTTTATATTTCGCAGAGATTTTCTTCACTTGATATTTTGCAGGGTCATCATTGAGTCACACGATGGTTGGGAAAATATTGCTCAAGGTGGAGATTGTAAGCTTTTGGGCCTATGTCTTCCCAATATTTTTCATTTTTCCATCCCATTTACCTAACCTAATGATGACCATGAGCCTTACCTGAAGAGTAGGTGATCTGTTTTGACTGGGTCAGAAGCCAGGTTAGGTCGACCCGGGCTAACCCTGGCTGCCCGTTGTAACTTGACCTATATTATCCCCTTTTCTACTCGGTATGTGTGCAACCATTTTTCTCTCCTTTTTTATTTTTCTTCTTCTATTCTTTTGCCTTGGTTGTTGGCATCTGACTTGGTCTCTTCTTCTTCCCCCTTTCTTCATTGTGGCTTTCCGCGTCCGCTGCTCTCCTCTGCTGGTCTTCTGTGACGCTGTCACTACCGTCGACTTCTGTTGATTGTCTTCTTGTTCTCCGATCATCTCTCTGGTGAGTGTTTGAGTGAGAGTTGAAAGGGAGAGAGAGAGGGGAGTGACACCGGTGACTTTTTCATTGTTGAGGCTTGGATTTGAGGGACTCCGGTAGCCGACGCCTCGATGCAATCTGTGAACAGTAACCGCTGCTCGGCATCCCCTCAGTCTCGGTGCCTCCATCCTTCCCGCTGGCGGTATCTTCTGCGGCGGTGGTAAGTCTTCTTTTGTTCAGTTTCTTTATGTACTAACTGTTTTATTTTGTAGCTTTATTTCGACACACTTGATCGGCCATTACCGATCTATTTGGAGAGAAGGAGGATTGTTTTGTAATAGGATAGGCATTTACTTTTCTTGCTGCTTATCCTTTTTAGTTTGTAATAGTAAATAGACATTTCTTCCTACATCATTATCTATTTAAACCAACCCCAATTTAAAAATATTTTCTATTAGAAATAGAGAAACATACCTCTTTATTGTATACATCCTTAAGTTTAATATTCTTGCCGATGAAGTCAAGGCACTCAGTTTGATGTACAAGGAATTGAAAGATTGAAGAGCAGAAGTTTGATTTTATAAGTTCATAGATAATGTAATAGATAGATAAAGCCTTTAGTAATCCCAAAAAAATGAAAAGCCAAATTATGTAACTAAAGGAATTTAGCAAAACATAAAGTTGACACATGAATATATTAAATATGACATGTTTCCACGAAACCATCCAAGATTTAAATTAAAGTGACTATGACCTACAACAAAGACCATAAGATAAATTAATCCTTTAATAATTCCTAAGGTAGAAGAGGCCAAGCATGTGTAAATAAAGAACTTAGTGACACTTTACGTCGAAACATATGGATTAGTTCTAAATTATCTCTAAAGCAAGTTCACTCGTCTTCCAACTTATCTCATCCATCACTTCAGTACCTTTACTATTTGTTGGATCACTATTGAAATATGTGCGATACTCATTTAGCGTTTCTACATGAGATAGCGAATATTAATAAGATATTAAAATATTTAGGATCGAAAGGTTGAAATCAGATAGAAAATTCCCAATTTTGGGATCACATAAGTAATACTACTCAAGTATGGTCTAATCCCTGTGCTGTGCACACAATCTAGACCGCCAAGCCAGCCTGCCAATTTCGTAGTCTCGAGTCATTCGACTGCGGTTTTGTGTAGGTGAGCCTAGGTCAGACCACCACTGTGGACTAGACCAGGCGGGCCCATCCTACAGTCTTTTCCTCATTTTCTTAAATTCTTTGACACAAATTTAAGATAAAAAAATTAAATACATAATACATAAAATTAAAGATACATGAAAAACAAACAAGTAAATAGATAATGGTACATAATAAACTTCAAATAAAACATACAACACCGTACTTGAATTAATCTCCCATTCTTGGAGGGGTCTCGGGTGGTGTTGGAGCTCTTTGTAGTAGTTGAAGTTGATGAAAACTTATGCATGCTTCTTCTCTATGCGCCATCACAATGTGTTGTTTTAATGTGCTGGTACCTCTACCCTCGACATAGAGAAAAGTAGTACCACATATTCGACATGTTCTACATTTTTTAGGATTTATGATACACATATTACGATATATAAAGGTCTGACGATGACGATTAGAGTAGTTTGGGTTTGAGTTGTTGTTGTTGTTGTCAGTGTTGTGGTTGGAAACCATTGAGACAGTTGAGGAGAGAGTAGAGAGAGAAAGAGTGGGTGAAGAATATTAGAGATAGAGAGAAAAGAGTAGGAGATAGAAAATTTCTATAGGTTGTATTAATAGATGTAAATTTGATGAGATTTCTTGATTCTTCCAATTCCACCATTTCATTTTTCTTTTTAAACATGACAATTCCATTATTACAAAATGACAACTTAAATTATGAAAAGAAAAATTGATGAAAAAAGAAAGGACAATGCATGCGAGAAGAATTTACAAGTCACATACATAAAATGATAGAAATATAAATATTTTTTTTATTTTTCCCAGTATTTTTAATTTAGTTAAAAAACTTTTCTTAAGTTATTAAGATATTTTTTTTCTTAAGTTATAAAAATCTATGCTATTTTATTAAGTTTAGAAAACTTAAGGTATTTAAAATTACTTAGAAGTTGAAAAAAACTTAGGTTTTGTTTTAAAAGAAATTTAAAAAATGTAAGTTATTTTTATCAAGTTTAGAAAACTTAAGATCTTTTTATTAAGTTCAGAAGATTTGAGTTATTTATATTAAGTTTAGAAAACCTAAGTTAAAATAAAAGCTTATGTTATTTTTATTGAGTTTTAAAAAATTAAGTTAAAGTAAAAACTCAAGTCATAAAACTTAAGTAATTTTTTTTAAGTTTAGAAAACTTAAGTTATTTTATTAAGTTTAGAAAACTTAAGATTTTTATTATTAAGTTTAGAAAGTTTAAGTTATATTTTTAAGTTTAAAAAACTTAAGTTAAAATAAAAACTAACTTATTTTATTAAGCTTAAAAAGGTAAAGAAAAGCCACCTTAAAATAGGTGGGGGGTTTACTTGAACCCCTACCGATTCTTGAGAGAGTCAATATTTTATACAAATTACACCTTAAGTTTTAATTATTAGTCTTTGAGAATGCTATTTATTTATTTATTTATTCATCACAATTAATATATAGAATTTGTTTAATTTATCTTTTGCAGATTTAAAAGAAAATTACAAGTGGGTTAGAGAGCTCCAAGAATCAAAAGGAATAAAAACTTGAAAAGAAATGAGAATCCAAGCCATTAATGGATTGCAAGAATAAAAGAAAGAAATCAAGAGAAATCCAAGCCCATTTAGGGGACTTGGTCACCATAAAGAGAAACAAATATAGAGGTTCTTTTAGTAGTGATACGTTGCATCCATGTGCACATTGCAAAGTGTGCACATGAGAAAGCAAAAAAATCATCCCAGTCGTAACAAAGCGAGTAACGCACACGCGCGTTAGATGTTCCATACACTACCAGAAAAATAAAACTTCCCGACCAACGAGAATCGGTGGGTAACTTTTTGTAGTTACCGATCGAATGAAAATAGACTGATAATGTTAAAAAATTACCGTCTGCAGTAGTTCTTTGCCATGAAGTACTAAGAAACATAAGGCAGCCTACCACTGGCAGTCAACTGTCGTTTTTCTTCTTTTGACACGTTTATGTCCCGTTTCTTCGCCTGTCAATCTTGGTCATTCATTCCCCACTTAGAAAGGTTCCTAACAAGCAATCGGCCCTCCAAAATGCCTTACAACAAAATAATGCGACTGATTAATATACAAAACTAATACATCAAACACTAAATTTAAAACAGAAAATGACAAGGAATACTCCCTGTTTAGGTGCTAGGAGCACCTCCTCGAACACGATCATTCGGGTCCTCCTTGGCTTTTGGCTCTCTAACGTGCCGAACCGGTACCCATTTCATTAGTCTTACCTTTACATTAGAAGACAATCGTCTTCTTTTCTCATTATCCTTTGGCTGTTCTTTGCCTTATCTTGGTACAATTTCATGCACATTCATAGACACTTTATTATTTCTATGATTAATCACGCACACAGAGCCTTGCACTTTAGCTGAGGGACTCGGTAGAAAGGGGAATTTAAACACTATCACATTCCTCCCGACTGTAAGTACCAGTTTTCCTTTCTTCATCTGAATTAGTGCCCTCGAAGTATGAAGAAAAGGGAGACTTAAAATAATGGGAAACTCAACTTCCTCATCCATGTCTAAAACCACAAAATCGACAAGAAATACCAAATCTTTCACTTTTACCAACACATCCTCAATTATCTCTTTTAGATGTCAGACACTCCTATCTGCCATATTTATCGACATCCTCACAGGCTGTAGCGTACCAAGACCTAGATGCTCACAAAACGTAGAGGAAATAACATTTATACTGGCGCCTAAGTCTGTTAGATCCCTATCAACATGAAACTACCAATAATACAGGGAAAAGATAAAATCCCTGCATCCTCAAGCTTCTACAGTAACAATGATTTCTTCATCAAAAGAGCCGAAAACTCTTCTCCAAGAAGCTTCACGAAACTTATCCTTCTTCATAATCATATCCTTCAAGTGCCTGGCATATTTGGGTACCTGAAGCAAAAATTCACAAAGAGATAAATTTAACTTTAATTGAGAAAAACTATAATGAACTCCCTCATCTCATCATGCTTTTAGTCTTGTACAAGTTTCTCTGGGAATGGAACTCTTTATTTGCTAGGGGCACTCATCGCTTTCTCCTATCCACTTTCTTGTACTACACCTTCATCCTCTTCATTATTTCCACTAAATGATTGCTTTTTTTCCTCCTTGGTTGAAATTTCCTCCTCAACTATCATCGAGACAGCATTTACATGCTCCCTCGGGTTCACCTTTGTATTGCTCGGGAGAGTTCCCGAATTCCTTTTTTATACTAGCTTCACTAATTGCCCAATCTGCTTTTCTAAATTTCTGATAGAAGATTCCTGATTCCTTTGGGCGGCTCCAGTGGTGCTCATTTTGTTATCCGTTGCACCCATAAACTTTACCAATAACTCAAAATGGAGTTGTCGACAAAAAATTAGCAACCTACAGAGCCCGGTAGGTTGACCTACCATCGCCGGTAGATGCTGTGGAAAGTAGGGCATTGGCAACAGAGACCTATCACAGACAGTAGGGCTCGCCCTACCATCGACGGTAGGGAATTTTTTCAAGGGGCGGTTGACTCCAAAACTAACTCGATTTTCTTGTATTTTGTTTGAATTTCAACTTGGTTTTCTTGTATTTTTCACCTCTATATAATTTTTCATTTTGCAGCTATTGTAGAGATAATTAGACATATTTTTAAATAGATTTAGATACTTAGAAATTCTTAGATAGATTAGTTATAGATTAGTCAGGTTAGGTTAGATTAGGTTAAACACTCTTTAAATTCCAGCTTTTATACCTTCAATTAGTAAGTAAAGTTCAAGATTTCTACAATTTAGTTTCTTAGATTCAAGAATTGAAGACTTTTATTCAAGATTTCGATCTTCAACTTGGCGACTCGAAAGACAAGCTTGGAAGATATTTGTTATCTCAATTGCGGCTTCAATTTGAAATCCTAAGCTTTCATTTCCTTTCTTGTTATTGATTTTATGTTAATTTTCAATGTTATTAATATGAATAATGAGTATTTCTTTTTGTTTGGTTTGGGGTTGAACCCTAATTCTTGATTATGAAATTCTTGGTTTGATTTTGATATTTGTTTTAATTTGTCTTCAAATTAGGTTTATTTGTAATTTAATTGTCGCGAGATTAGATTATTCATAAGGTTGTTGGAATTGAAAAGAAAAAACAATCTAGGGCAACCAATTGGGAGTTAATTGGGGCAACCAATCCCTATCGTAAGGTTGCACTTTTAGGTCTTTTTAAATTATCTATGTTTATTGCACTCATAATTTGTTATGGAGAAAAGAAATTTTCCTCTAAGGGTTAGTGAGTAGGTTAGCTTTTGCCTAGAGATAGGGATCGCCCGATTTGAGTGATGACCCAACTTAATTAATTCAACATCGTTTCATTAAAGTTTTTCCAATTGAATTATTAAAAATGACTAGGGGGATTCCACCATTCCAAACTCTTGTTTTTATTAAATCTTTTAAAAACCATTCTTGTTTATTTGCTTTCTTTAATTATTACAGTTTAAGTTTTTATTTTTCAACGACATCATCTCCTTTTTAGACTAAATGTTAGAAACACAATTAGTACTTGAACCTTGGTCCATCCTCGAGAGATTCGACACTCGGGTGGAAACTCACCTATGCATTATTAGGTCCGCTTGTCCTACATTGTAGTGATTAAGATTCCACTCTGTTTTAAGATTTTAAACATCAGTTGATAACTTCTCTTCTTATGCTAATTCTTTTGAGCATACTTCTTATGATGATTATGGGGGTTATTGAAGAGCTAATACTAGATATGGCAATTATGAGCATAGTCCTTCTAATTGTTGTGAAAAATGTCATCATAGTTATGGTAGAGAAGTTTACTTTGAGTGCTTATATGATGAACGTCTATTGGAGGAACTATGGAAGTAAGTATGTAGTCCATCTCAAATGCCATGTGGAAGAACAATGATGGTTCAACCAACGGTTAAATACATGGAACCATCAATTGTTGTTGAAGCTCCAAGGATCAAAGAGCTTTCACAAGCTAAAATTGAAGAGATTCTTAAAATCCACGTTTGGAAGAGACGTCTAATGAGGATCCTTGTTATATCATGAGTGAGAAGAGCATTGAAATTAAATAAAAAGAAAGAGGGGAAGAAAAACAGAGATTAGTAAAGAGATAATGTTCTTTGATTGCATCTCTAGCCTTTTAAAAGAGAGTGAACTTTTAGAGTGCTCAACGGAGAAAGAATGTGAGCTTGAGAAAAGTGAGAGAGTAAAAAAATGAGTGCTTCATTGAAAAGTAAGAGAGTGAAAAAAAAAAGACCAAAGAGGAAAAGAGATAATTATTCTTAAAAAGAGTGAGGAAGTGAATTTCTATGCTAATGACACTAACTCTTTCTTTGCTAGTGAATCATTATGAGTGCAGAATTTTGAAGATTCAAGCAAGGATGAAGGAGGAAAGCTTGCCTACAAGTCCATCAAGACCAGAAACTTCATTCCCTCTAATTCCTGCTTGTGCTTTGAGATTTATTTTAAGGAAATTAAGTTGTTCTCACTTGCTGTCATGGAAAATGGATATCAATTTTATTTTCTAAACTCTCTTGGAACTTTACTAAAAAAGAAACAATTCCAAGAGTTTAATTCCATTTCTTGTGAAATTTCTAGAGTTGTTGAATAACATTTTAACATTGCTAATTATGCTTCTTGTGTGCTTGGAATAGAAGAAAAGGAAGGATCATGGAGAAAGAGCTTGGAGCTATTCTTGAAGAATTATCAATAAGCTAATCTCTTATCCCTTTTCTCGTGTGTTATGAAGTTTCTTTTACGCAATTAAAGTTTTTCCTAGAGTCTTATCTTTCTCATATGAGTATATATGGAGATCTTTGCACTATTTCTTTTTGTGGTGGTCTCTTTCTTGTTATGCCTTATGAGTCTAAATGTCTTTCTTCTCAATGCTTTTCTTGAGGATTCATTGTTGCATATTAGTTCTATGTTATATCTTTCTTGCCATGACGTCGGAGTTATTAATAACGCTTCCATTGAGTCTATATTTGTTTGTTTTGGATTAGATGGTGTTTATTTGATATATTACATAATGAGTGTTTAGGAAAGTTTGTTGAGAGTGTTTGTTGTGTTTTCTCTTTCCTTGATACCTTATGGAGAATCATAATGATTTTGTTTCTTTAAATCAACTTATGCCCTTTAGGAGTGGTCAAGTTGAGGTTTCTTGCAATGAACAAAAGTTTACAAATGTCATTAACTCCTTGAACACTTTATTTGAAAAACATTTGGGTTCCAATTTTATCATTCGCATTTCAGGGAATTCTTATTGAAAGATTTTGAAAAGAGAATGGGAGTTAATCTTATGTTGTTCAACGTTAATCCTTGGGCATTTGAAAATTTTAATTTGAGAAAGGAGGCCTTTGAACAAGTTTGCGAATATTCTGTTGTTGAGCACCTTTATTACCACAAACCTTTCAACTATTGGTTTTTAAAGTTGTTCATTTTATGTGCTAGCTTTCAAAAGAACTCTTATGCATTCATTTTGAAAGCTTTGTTTTTAGGAAACTTCCAGAGGTTTCAATTCTATCATTTTCATTTCAAGGAATTCATGTGGTTGTCAATTTTCAGAAAGAAAATGGATGGTAGTTTTAAGGTGCTTAAAGTTCACCTTTGTGATTTTGTGAAAACTACCTTTGGAAATGGTGTTTTTTAACTAACTTGGAAATATCTTGATGAGAAACAACTTGTTTATTCCAATTCTTTTATTGATTATCGTTTTAAAGGTATCATTTTAGAAAACTTCATAGTTCAAAATACAAATCCTCGTGTTAAACTTTTGAATCAACCTTTTAGTGATACTTTGTTGTATTCTTAACCTTCGATGAGTTTTTGGATGAGTTGATTTTGAAAAGAGAATTGAAAGTTTTTCATGCTTTGATGATAATGAAGATTGTTCTTTTGAAAATATGATTTAACAAAAGAGCAAGTTAGCACTTCTAATAATTTTGATGAGAGTTATTGGTTGATTAGAAGTATTAGTCTTAAATTTCATTGTTTAGAGCTTTTGATCAAACAATTGAGAAAATGTTTTTGAAGCTTCTTTGAAATGGAAAAGGGAAAGAATTTGGTATCTTCATTTGCCATTTGAAGAGTTATTTTGAAAGTTGTTAAAGCTAATGAAGTAAAATATGACGTTAAACTTTTCTATATCAATTCTTCGATTTTCAAAAGAAATTTTCTTGCAAAAATGTGTATGTTCTTGAAAATCATGGATTCAAAATTTCATGTATTCTTCAATGTGTTCTTAGAAATTTGAAAATGTATTTATTAAGAATATGTGAAGGAATCTTCAGAAGGGTTGAGAATCTAAGTTTATACTACTATCATCCTTTTCAAGAGGTCATGTTTCGAACTCTTGATTTCTTGAGTTCTTCCTTAGGTTTGAAATGGATAAAAGCTTCTTGTATCATTTGCCTTTTAAAGATGTTGATATCAACCTATTCTTTGAAGGAATTTCGAAGAAGTTGTTCCTAATTAGCCTCAATGTGAACTTTTTATCCAAAACTTTTGAAGGAACACTTCTTATTTTCGATCTTGAATGTTTTCAAAACTTCTTATGCTTAACCTTGAAATCTATTTCTAATTTTAGTTTTCTGTTTCATCGTCCTTATAAAGAAGTTTTTGGGGATATTTTTTATGTGCTTGAATTACAAGAATTCCTTGGTTTTTAAATGTGTTCTTTTCGGGAGAAATCTTGTAAAGCAAGGATGGTATATGCATTATTCTTCTTTGGACAATCTTGTCTTGAACTTTTATGCCTATACATCTTTTGAGTCTCATAGACCCTTTCATACCAAGGATCATGATGCTATTAATATCAATAACATGAAGTTGGAAATGAAACGATTAGTCTCTAATCGTAGCAAATGGGATTGGGTCACTTTTGACACAAACAATTCTCTTCTTATCACAAGTCTATGATTAATGCCCATGCTGGAGAGCCTGTGTTGGTTCTTGAATACTTTAGTGTTTCTATATTTGCTTGCCCAGTTGAATTTCATTTAGTAATACCTTCCATATTTTGATATGTCTCTGTTTGATGTGGGTTAAGATTCGAGTCTTTTCAAAGGAGGGCGGATGATGTACATTGGGAAAGCTAAGAAACTTAGATTCAATGGCATGGGTGTTTACATGGAAAATGCTTTGAAGATAAAGCTTGAAGGGTTTGAAGATCAACGAAAGGCTTCCAAGTTGTCCTTTACTTGTTTAATTAGTAAGGATCAATCAAGGGAACAAATTGGAGGTGAAAATTAGCTAAGTCTTTGAAGAGAAGCAACCTACCATCGACGATAGGCCTGACCCTACTGTCGCCGGTAGGCTTTTGCCGGTGGAACTCTTGGAAGACACACACTTATCGCTGACAAATAGGTTCCACCCTACCGTCGTCGGAGGGTTCGATTGAGGAAGTGTTTATGCGATCTGATTGAGTAGTTTTTGTTATTTGACTTGTCTTTTTAGTTTTTAATCAATGGTTTAGTGGGTATTTTGAGTCATTTAGCTATAAGTTAGCTAGGATTAGACCTTAGTCTATAAATACCCCATTATAACTCATTGTAAACTTAATGAATTTGCTGAAAATATAAGACTTATTCAAGGTTACTTCTTCAGTTCTTCATCTTCTTATTCTAGCTTGCTAAAGGATTAATGTCCTTTGCATTGTGTACAATTGAGCCTGAGATGGAAGTATCTTTGGATTCAATTGATTATTGAAATTCCTTTCATTAATTGATTCCTAGAGTTTCCTTTATTTGAATCAATCGGTTTTGGGTCTTCTAGTTGTGTAATTTAGGTTTTGAGTTCTTTGTTCCCTTAAGGTTCTAATTATTAATCTAGGAAAAAATTTAGGCTCTCAATATTGGGTTTATAAGACTTAGTTTCTCATAGGATTTAGGCTCTCAATATTGGGTTTATAAGACTTAGTTTCTCATAGGTTTTCTATTGGAGAGTTTGAATTAAAAAATCCTCAATAGAGGTTCTTCAATCAAAGGAGGTGATCTTGGATAGGATTTGGATCCAATTCTATAATGAAAGAGGATCTACGTCATTTGTGAACAGTGTTAGCATTCCCAGTATATTCCTTCACTGCCCATGAGACCTTCTTATTGGAAACTAAATTGTCATTTGCAATTCAAGGAGTTTACTTTGAGCCAGAAGTTGAAAGGATCAAATTGTTTGGTTTTGGAACACTGGCTGTTTGAATTGCAGCAGGTTATGTTAAAAAACAACAGTTGTGGATATGTGTTTCTTGCAAGCATTGGGGGTATGTCCAATCCTCATACAGTCTGTAAAATAACTAGGCACATCCTCTGAAGTGATTTTTTTCCAAAAGCCTCTATTATTTCAAGTCCCTATCCATACCCGATTTTGCTGCTCTATCATCAAATCTATCTCAGTGTAGACTTGTCTGATGCTTGGCCTACTAAGATTCGTGGTAGGGTCATCCAGCTTCAATGTTTTTCCAACCAAGTTTGAAAAGAAGCAGAGGGTTCCTTTATTGAACAAATGAATAAGAAGCCCTTCTAGTCCACTCCAAGCTGGGATAATGCATGGTTCAAAGTTCAATTGAAAATCTGTGGACCATTTAAATACTCTCATTGGGAAACCTTGCAAGTTCAAATTCCCTTTTAACAAAAGTCTCATATAATCTTCTTCAAGATCAAAGCGTATAAGCAAATGCTTAGGATAAAGCTAACTAATGGGAAAAGCACCATTAAAAACCAATGTGAAATTTCTCTTTAAGGTTCTCCATTGACGGTTTTCCATATGAGAATTTACTGATCAAGCAAAGGTTGAAAAATTTGAAGAGTGTTGATATCTCTTCAGGATAAAAGAAGACTGGTGGCTCTTCCTTGAAGGTGGATGGCAGTTTAACTGTTACAATAGTTAAAGGTGGTTGATCAGTAGGGGAGAAAAGGTCTGCAAAATATATCCTTGCCGAAACATGTTTTGTTGCTGAATTATTGATGACGATGGTGGTGGCTGTCCTGCTACTACTAATGGGTAGTGAAGTGTGAGTAAGGGAAGAAGTTTGTTGAGAAAGGAAAGAAATCTTTGTGAAAGAAAAGAACAGTAAAGAAATTAAGAGCTCCATTCGGTAATCAATTATGATGGAAAAGAATTCGAACGCCAGGCCAAGGCAATAGAGCAATTTTAATATTTATATATATTATGTATATATATTATATATGTATATATATGTGTATATATATATATGTAGCCTCATACTTTTGTCCACATCCGTTTTGGCACCTCTTCTTTTTTGTGTGACAACTGGACCCTGGGTGTAAGCTTTCTTCTCATGTTCTTTCTTCGGTCTCCACTCTTAATCTCTCTCTTTCTGTTAAAGATGTTGCCCACAGGGTTCTTGAAATACTCATATCCTCTTTTTGTCCTATCTCCTTCTGGTATTCAGCTTATTACTTCCTTGCCCCTTTGTTTGTCAACAGATACTGACCTTTTAAGCGAGATGTTTTATCCCACAGTCACCATCTCCACTACGGCCTCTCTTTTCTCGGTAGGCTACACCTCTTTTTTCTTTTGTGATATGATATGGGATTTAGATTCCTTTAAAATTTTCTATTTTTATTTGGAATATTTTTTAAAAGATTCTAGCTGTGGAAATTGTCAGACAAGGTTTGGGTTTCTATCTTGCATCCTACTGCTATTGCATTCATAGCCTTGACTCTTTTGATCATATTTTCTTGCACTGTCCTTTCGCTCAAGCTCTCTAGCGAAAAGTTGCCTTATATCTTGGGTTTGGTGATATCCCTTGGGAGACTTTTCGCACAATTAAAGACTACCTCTCCTTTTGGTGGTTGTTGGGAGGTAAAAATAGCTGCTTATTAATAAGTTACTCCCCATTATCATTTGTTTGTGTTTTTGCGTTGATAGGTGCCAATTCTATTTTGAAGGTATTTCTTCCTCCGCAGAAGCTTCCTTCTACCACCTTGTAACGCGTATGCATGAGTTGGGCATGGCTAAGGAGTTTATCTCTCCTCTTGCCCCTTCAAGAGATAACATGAATACTAGAAGCCACAGCATTCTACCTGTTAACTTGATTAATCATATTAGCTCTTCCTCTCTTGTGCTCAATATTGACGGTGTCTCTAGGTATAATGCAGGCTCTTATGTAGCTGGAGGACTTCTCCAATCCTTTGATTGCAAATTTCTTCCTGGTTTCTCAGTTCATCTGGTTCACCGTCGCTCCAATAACCTTGCAGAGTCCTAAGGGTTTCTACAGGGTCTAAAACTTGCTAACTCTCTAGGCTTCTCTGATTCTCAAGTACAATACTGTGACTCCCTCATGCTTGTATCCGTCTCTTAGGCATAATTAAGGCTCCTTTCATGCTGGGTTAGGTAATTCAAGAAATTTTGCACTTCTTCTGGAAACATCAATGCACTATTCTTCATGTTTATAGAGAGGTGAATATGGTAGAGAACTCATTGCTAGTTTAGGTTGTGACTCTTGTGCGGATTGTACCTTCATGTTGCTTCAGGATTTACCATCACGCATCCAGGGCCTTTCATTCTAGATAGTCCGGGATCCCCTATTTACGTTATGTCGTAATATTTTCTTTTGTTATTTTCTTTATGGTTATTCTAATTTTTTTTCTCTCGAGTAAGTTTTATGCACTACCCAGATATCTTTTCTTTCCTTATCTTATAACGGGAGGTATGCCTACTAGGTTTCATCCTAGTTTATTATATATATAAACATATATATATATATATATATTTGTGTGTGCGTGTGTATATATGCATATATAAATATATATACATATATATGTATATATATGTATATATAGTTATATATATACATATATACACACACAGGGACGGAACTATAGGCAGGCTCGGGTGGGCTTGAGCCCCCCCAACAATTTTATTTTTTAAAAAAAGTTTTAAGGTTTTTACATTTCAGCTCCTTAAATTTTCTTTTTCAATTTAGCCCCACAAAATTTAGGGACTGATTTATAAAAAAAACCTTGAAAAACCACGGTAGCAGCAGAAACCAAAAAAAAAATAGCTTTCTCTCTTCGATTCCCTCCTCCTCCTCCGCGTAAACAATCGATCCTCTTCCTCGATCCGAGCTCGACGGCGGGTGGGGTCGACGGCGATGGAAACCTCACGACGGTGGAGCTGCGGACAGCAAGCTGCAGCAGCGCGGCAGCACCAGTAATCAGGCAGACGGAGGATGGTGGCGGGCCGACGGCTTCATTCCCTGTTCTTCAAACTTTGAAGAAGAAAAAAAGTATGTTTTTTAGATTAATCTACGTAGAAACATTTTTTATTTTTTATTTTGGTAAATAGATTTTAGAGTACTTAAATTTTGATTTTGATAGTAAAAAAATTTCTTGGGTTTTTTTTGGCAAAAATATGATTATTATGTAAATTTAGAACTGTAATGCTTATCCCATGAGTGATGGGTAATCATTCTTTGTGAGTGATGGGTGATCACTCCTCATTGGTAATGGCGATTACCTATTCTTTTGCTAGTAAATTTGGAATTGTTTGAATGTCTTTTGTACATGGAATGCATCATTTTATAGAAGAAATTCTGGTAAAATTTTTTTCTTCTCCAGCCCCCCCAACAATGTTGTTCTGGTTCCGTCCCTGCACACGCACACACAGATATATATATGTATTATGATACCCCCAACTCCTCTGCCAGGTTAAGTGCGGCTGAGTAAGATACCAGTGTGCCTATCGGCACTAGAACGTACTAAGCCATAATACTTGTTAGGAAACTTAATACATGTGCAGCAACATAAACTTATATTTACATAAACAGATCTATTGATTAGGTTACAAAAGCTAAAAAACAAGATAACCCAAAAGCTTATAGAGCTGAAACTGCTTTTAACCTGTACTACGTAAAAAAATTACTTAAACTCAGTTTCTCAGGCCAACTTTATACGTAGAGAAGAAGTCCAACAAATACAAGCTTCCAAAAGCCCATTGTTCCGCCTCTAGGTCCAAAACATCTAAGAAAACATGGCATGCAAAATCATGAGCTAAAAACTTAGTGAGTCTATATGGGTGTGTGTTATTGTGTGTTCTCCAAAATAAATGATGCCGTAGGAAATAGTGAATTTCATACAAGGGTTTATGCAAACTAAGATATTCATTTTCTTGATAATTCCACAGGAACATATGCATACACAGATGTGAAGGTTTAGAGTGCAACGGGAAGTCTAAGAGAATTATGGCACATTAACGCAACCTCCAAAACCGGGTTCCAAATCACGCCAGAAGTCGCACTCAACGAACGTATATCCAAAACCTATAATAGGGTCATTAGAACAAAGTTCCGACATCCCGACTCAAGATCAACCCAAGCACCACATGTATGCACGTTCGATTTCACAAATATCGTACACTTCTCAAAATAGTGAAAGTGGAAGTTACACATGAAGTTAAACAAATCCCGTAGTCAATACTAGCCCAAGCACCACATCTTTATATTTAGTTGTAATTCCTTAAAGTTCTGTTAAATATCTCAAAGTTCTCTAAACTTTAATATTGTGTATGCATATGTTCTTTTGGAATTATCATCTGTAACTTCCTCTTTCTCCATTTTGTAAATGATCACTACCAACCCAAGCACCATAACTTTGCGATAGGAGTTATATTCCCAGAGAATCATCATGTGTAACTTCCTCTTTCTCCATTTTAAGGAGAGCGCGGTATTTGTGAAATAGAACATTCATACATGTGGTGCTTGGATTGGTATTGACTATGGGATGCCATAACCTAGTTCTGAAGACCCCGTTATGGGTTCTGGATATATGTTCATTAAGCCTGACTTCTGGCATTTGAAACCCAGTTTTGGAGACTGGATGATGTGTAATTCGCTCGGCTTGACAATTTATGATCTAAATATTTTGATTTTGTACAAAGATGCCAAAATATGATCTAAAGGATTTTTTTTATGATCAACCTTGAAGCTCTTGGAACTTTCAACAAGTCTTCAAAGTGATTTTTCTTTCAAGGAAGTTCACCCTTGAAGAAGATAGAAAAACTAAGCTAAGAACTAAGAATACTAAAAGAAGAACCTTTGTCTTAAAAAATTTCTTGATTAGCTTCTTGAAAATGGAAGACTACATATTTATAGAGACTTGAGGGAGAAAATAGGAATTTTTCCCTCTCATATTTTCGGTCCAAAGGATAGATATAACCTAGACATATACTTGATAACACAATAGGGGTGTTTAATTTACATTTGGGCTATTCTAGAGCACTAGTCAACACATTGCCAAAAATAGGAATGAATTTTCCAGCTTGGGCAAAAGGGCTTCCAACCATCTACCAAGGTGAATTTTCAATTTCTAACTTATTCAAAAATTTGGGATATTGCCCGTTAAAGTATTGGACATCAAAATTTAAGCCCCATAAAGTCTTGGACATTAAAATTTAAGCCTTGAAACTTCTCTTCCTCAATTTGATCCTTGTGACTCTTTAGTTGTTTTGCCTTGGCCCTTGTCACAACTCCTTGATGCTCGTGCATGTCTAACCGGTTTACATCAGGGGCACTAACATTATGATCACTCTGAAGATAAATGTTATGAGCATTATCATTAACGCGTTCAAGAACTTGAAAGGGACCATCACCCTGGGTATCTAACTTTGTCTTCCTTTGAGAAGGAAAACGTTATTTTCGAAGGTGAACCCATATCCAATCACCGGGTTCAAATACATTACATTTCCTTCCCATATTTCTCTTGGCTACAAGCTTCTTGTTAGTAGCTTCAGTGGCATCATGGACTTTGGAATGAATTGCCCTAATGAATTTGGCCTTATTCTTTCTATCCAAGCTCAATGTTTGATCTATAGGTTAAGGCAATAAATCAAATGGAGTTAGAGGATTAAACCCATAGACAACCTCGAAAGGAAAGTGAGAAGTAGAATGACAAGCTCTATTATAAGTAAATTTAATAAGTGGCAAACATTCTTCCCATTGGCACAAGTTCTTCTTTAGAATGGTTCTAAGAAGTTTTCTTAGGTACTATTAACCACCTCCATTTGTCCATCAGTTTGTGGATAGCAAGCTGTAGAATACAACAAGTTAATTCGAAGCTTCTTCCACAAAACACGCCAAAAATGACCAAGAAACTTGATGTCGTGGTCCGAAATAATAGTTTTTGGCATACAATGGAATCGTACAACCTAAGTAAAGAAGAGGTCTACAACATGGCTAGCATCATTGGGTTTCTTGCAAACTACAAAGTGAGCCATCTTAGAAAACCTATCTACTACCACAAATATAGAATCCATGCCCTTAGGTAATCTAGGCAAGCAAAGAATAAAGTCAATAGATATATCAACCCAAGCTTCCTGGGGCACACTTCCAAAAGAGTAAAAGACCATGTGGTGAAGATGTAGATTTAGCTCTTTGACATTCTAAGCAAGTACCAATGATTTTTTCAACATCTTTTCTCATATGAGTCCAATAGAAATGATCATGCAATATATCATATGTTTTAGCAATGCCAAAATGGCCCATTAAACAACCACAATGAGCTTCTTTTACCAACAACAATCTAGTAGAACAAGAAAGAATGCAAAATTTACCTTCATGATAAAGGAAATAATCATGTATGAGATACTTGTCACTAGGCAAAATCAAACAATCATGAAATATGTCCTTGAAATCATGATCACTGGCATGAAATTCCTTAAGCATTTCAAAGCCAAGTAATTGAGTTTGCAAAGTACAGAGAAGAGTGTACGTTCAAGAACTTGAGTTTTCTTTACCTTTCTTGTAACGTATAACGTACAGAAATGATTCGATGAACTCCATCCATCATGCATGCCTTCTATTGAGCTTTTGTGTTCCTTTGAGATATTTCAAGGACTCATGATCGGTATGAATAACAAACTCCTTAGGCCACAAGTAGTGTTGCCAATGCTTCAAGGTCCTTACTAGTGCATACAATTCCTTGTCATCTATAACAAAGTTTAAGGCTGCAGCAGTCAATTTTTCACTAAAATATGCCAAAGGTCGTTTTTCTTGCAACAAGACCGCACCGATTCCAACTCCCGAAGCATCACACTCTTTCTCAAATGTTTTTTCAAAGTTAGGTAGTGCAAGTTGATGTGCAATACTCAATCGTTCCTTCAACAACTTGAATGCAATTTCTTGCTTATCATCCTACTTGAAGCTATTCAACTTTTTTATTACATATGTCAAACAACGAGCAACAGTGCTAAAGTCCTCGATGAATCTCCAATAAAAGCTTGCTAGACCATGGAAGCTTCTCATTTCAAATGCACTCTTTGGAATAGGTTAATCCTTGATTGCTTTCACCTTGTCTTGATCCACTTGAAGACCTTGAGAACTTATGTAGATTCACTTTGAATGTAATTTTGGACTCTACTCATTTCCAAGGATCACATAATTCTTTGAAGAACCTCTATTGATGATTTTTACATTCAAACACTCCAATAAGAAACCTATGAGAAACAAAGTCTCATAAACATAATAATGAGAGGCTAAATTCTTTCCTGAATTGATAATTAGAACCTTGAGGGAGCAAAGACCTCAAAACATCAATTAAACAATTTAGAAAACACAAGATTAATTGATTCTGAGAAAGGAAACTCTATGAATCAACTAATGAAAGGAATTTGAATGATCAATTGATTCCATAGATACTTCAATCTAAGGCTCAATTGTTCACAATACTAAGGACATTAACCCTTAGCAAGCTAGTCTATAAAGGTGAAGAAACTTGGAGAAACTCTCTCATATTTTGAGCGAATTCATCATTGTAAGATTTCATTCAGTTATAATGGGGTATATTTAGACAAAACTCTAGACCTTGTTAATCTATGGTTAAATCACTTACCCATTGAACCCTTGATTAAAAACTGAAAAGACAAGCCAAATAACAAAAACTACTCAATTAAAATGCATTAAGCATCAATTCAGTTGAGCCCTTCCGGTGACGATAGAGGGAAACTACCGTCGGCAGTAGGTGTGTGAATTACAAAAGATTGGCCATCAAAAGCCTATCGGCAACGGTAGGGGCAGGGCCTACCGTCGGCGGTAGGGTCTTTTGTTCAATTACTTTGCAAATTTTCAACTCCCAATCGTTCTCTTGAGTAATCCTCGCTAATTAAACAAATGGTGAACGACTTGGAAGTCTTTTCTTGTCCTTTAAACTCTTCAAACTTGTTCTTCAAAGCTTCCTCCATGTAAGCTACCATGCCATTATCCTCATTTCCAATGGAAGCCTTGAGTTTCTTCGTCCGAGCTCTGGTCATTGGTCAAAGTGTCAACTCTTTAGATGCTTGACTGTTCGGATCTACATCATCCACCTCTTCTTTGAAAAGATTCGTCCTCGAATCTTGACCTACATCAACAAAGACATATGAAAACATTGAAGATAGTAGGAAATGAAATTCAATCGAGCAATCAAATATAGAAGTACTAAAGCAATCAAGAATGTGGAAAGGTGCTCCGACAAGGGCATCAAGCTTAAAGTTGTGTGGAGAAAAACATCATTCGAATCCAAGGTAACTCCAACCTAACCTTCGGGATCAAAGACCAATCATCTCATTTTAAATTTCTTGTTGTTGGTGTTATCATCGTCATGATTCTTTGAATGGATATACTTGATTAACTTCATATTCATCTTTTCATCCAAGCACAAAACATGACCTATATAGAAAGGAATCAAAGCAAAAATGTTAGAAGCTTGAAACCATAGTCAACTTCAAGATAAGAATAAAGAGTAGTAGATAATAAGCTTGATTGGAAACAAACTCAATAAGGAACAAAAAGCTTTGCCAGGTGATTCCAATCTTCTTCTCGGGTACATTCATCAAAGAACTAGCAATGGTGCTAAAATCCTTGATGTATTTCCTATAAACGATTGCAAGAGCATGGAAGCTCTTCTCCTCAAAGGCACTATTGGAAATTGGCCAATCTTGGATTGCTTGCTCCATCTTTGCACCCACTTTGAAACCTTGAAAACTCACCAATTATGCACAACCACACAAGACCAATTATGTCCTTTGTCACTAACATGTAATTCCTTAAAAATCTCAAAACAAATTAATTGAGATTATAAAGTAAAGATTAGAATGTACCTTTTTGGCAAAGCAATGGCTACAACATTATCTTTACCTTCCTTGTACCAAATGATATTTAGAAATGCCACTATGAATTCTATCCATCTTGTATACCTCCTGTTAAACTTTTGTTGTCCATTGACCAACAATGCATGGAGCTCCTTCCAAATAAATACAAAGGAATTTAGAATGAAGGAATAGCATTCATGAGTCTCAACATTTATCATTTCACAAAGGAGAGGAGAAAATGTAGACTTAAAGTTTCAATAATTCCAAGATGGTCTACATTCCTCTTTGAGATCCATTTCATCAAAGAACTCTTTAAGAAATAGATGATAAAACAATCATGCTTCAAATTCAAGTTTCAAAGTTAATCCACAAGAGTTCTTCCAAAACAACACAAGTGAGATGTCGTTCTTTAAAAATCACTCCTAGAAAGGTTTGTTGTAATAAAGATGTTCAACAACAAAATATTTGCAAATTTGTTCAAAGGCTTCCTTTCTCAAATTAGATTTTTCAAATGCCCAAGAATTAACTTGGAACAACATAAGATTAACTCCCATTCGGTTTTCAAATTCTTTCAATAAGAATTCCTTGAAATGCAAATGATAAAATTTGAAACCAAATGTATTTTCAAATAATGTGTTCAAGAATGTAATGATATTTGAAAGCTTTTGTTCATTGCAAGAAAACTCAACAAGACCACTCACAACAGACATAAGTTTATTTAAGAAAAAAACAAAACCATTATGATTCGCCATAAAAGTATTAAAGAAAGAGGGAACATAACCAACATTCTCAAAAAACTTTCCTAAACACACATCATGTAGAATATCAAATAAAGGACCATGTAATCCAAACCCAACAACTATAGAGTCAATGGAAGTATTATTAATAACTCTAACATCATGGCAAGAAAGATCAAACATAGAACCACTATGCAACAATAAATCCTCAAGAAAAGCGTGAGAAGAAAAACATTTAGACACATAAGGCACAACAAGAAAGAGACCACCACAAAAAGAAATAGTGCAAAGATCTCCATAGATGGTCACATGAGAATTCAAGAATAGCTCTAAGCTCTCTCTCCATGTTCCTTCCTTTGTCTTAAACTCCTTGCACAGAGGAAGCATAACAAGCAATATTGAGATTGTATTCATCAACTCTGGGAATTGCACAAGAAATGGAAATAAATTCTATGAAATGTTTCTTTTCCAATAAAGTTCCAAGAGAGTTGAGAAAATAAAGTTGATATCCATTTTCCATGAGAACAAGTGAAACCAACTTAATTTCGTTAAATAAATCTCAAACCTTAAGTAGGAATTAGAGGGAAAGAAGTTTATGGTCTTGATAGACTTGTAGGAAAGCTTTCCTCCATCCTTACTTGAATCTTCAAAATTCTGCACACAAAAGAGTTCACTAGCAAAGAAAGAGTTAGTTTCATTAGCATAGAAATTCACTTTCTCACTCTTTTCAAGTACAATTATCTCTTTTTCTTTTTGCTCTTTTTTACTCTCTTGTATTTCAATGAAGAACTCACTTTCCTTTACTCTCTCACTTTTCTCAAGCTCACTTTCTTTCTCTTTTGAACTCTCAAAATGTACACTCTCTTTTGAAATAATAGAGATGGAATCAAAGATGCATAATCTCTCTCCTAACCTTTCTTTTTCTTGATTTTCAATACTTCCTTTTTCTGTGTTCTTATCGCTCATGAAATCACAACGTTCCATATTAGACATTTCTTCCTTAACTGTAGTACAACACTTTCTTCAACTTCAATTATAGCTTGTGGAAGCTCATTTTCTTTTTAAAGTTCTTCAATCATTGATGGTTGCAAGGTTTCTACCTTTGGAACTCCTTGAAGTGGTTTGAAAAATTGTTTGTCCTCTCAACTTTCACCCTTCATAATGCTCTTGGCGATTTTCTCTTGATCAAATATTCTTACCCTTTCTTTCAACTTCTTTGTCTCTTCAAAAATTTCGTGAGACACCAAAGAATTTAGAATAAATCTCTTGCCATCTTTAATGAATTTGTAAGAATTCTTGTTCCCATTGTATATAGCTTTCTTATCATTTATCCAAGGACTTCCAAACAATAAATAACCAGCTTACATGGGTGCTACAGGCCATAGCATAACATCTTTATATGTTCCTTTAGAGATAGACACCCACACTTTCTTAGTGACTTTAATCTCATCACTATCATTTGACCAATGGTGTATGTAAGCTTGAGGATGTTCAAGAAGAGGCAAATTCAACTTTTCCACAAGGTAATTACTAGCCACATTAGCACAACTACTACCATCAATAACAAGATTAGCAACTTTATCTTCCACATGGCATTTGAGATGGACTACATGCTTACTTTCATTCTTCCCCCATAGACATGTTCATTATATAAGCTCTCAAAGTAAACTTCTCCACTATAACTATGGTGATACTTTTCATAACAATCATAAGGACTATGCTCATAATTATAACACTTAGCATTATCTCTTCCATAACCCCCATAAACATCATAAGAAGTATGCTCAAAATATTTAACATAAGAAGAGAAGTAAACAACTCCAACAAGTCTTCTGGTAATGAAGTTTCCATTTTCATGGTTGCTCCCACCATAAGTATTAAATGCATTGCCACCACCATGATGGAAATTATGCATATCTCTTGCAAGCTTAGATTGATAGTCCTCTTGTTTGCTCTTTACTTCCAATCTTTTCCATGATGGATTAGACCAATTATACTCCATTTATTTCTTATTTAGACCTACACAAAATGCTTAGAAAAAAAAAAAAAAAAAAACAAAAACGACCTCCCAATCACTCCCTAAGTGTTTACACTCTTTGATGATCACTCAATTCACACATGTTTAACACTCTTAATGCCTTTTACCACGATAAGCTCACTCTCTTGCCTTTTCCAAACACTCAACAGTCAAGTCTCTATAAAATCCTTCAAAATTCGTAGCCAACTGAAACTAGAAGCAACAATACCAAGCAAGTAAATCAATCAATGCACTTAGTAGGATAAGTGTTCAATCAGGCAAAATATCAAACACTTGAGGTGTATGAATTTCAAAGAATGTAATCTATAGAATTGAGCCAACAAACAAGATTGATCATCAACAAAGGACTAGAAACACATAAGGAAAAAACTAGAAATCAAAAACAAAGAAATTCAAAATAATTAGACTAAACAAAGAACAAAAGAGTACTAAGAAAATTTTTTCCATAAAATAGGGAATGACAACAACCTTTTACTAAAATGACAATATCTGAAAATATACGAATCCAAATCAGATGAAACAAATTCAGGAAGATTCCTCACTCGTTGAGGATGAAATCAAGCACATCATTTCATTCGAATTGAATTAGTATAAAATAAGATATGCCTAAATTAATCCACACTTTTTCTGTAGTCGCAAATCTGGAACACATTCACAAATCAAACCAATTAACCAATCAATTGATCTCCAAATTTAGTAAAATTTATTTCAATTGACTCCTCACTCGAAGTAGAATATCTCCATTACAATACATCAAGCAATTTCTGATTTAATCAGTCAAAGTTTCAATTTATTTTCGGAAATATTTTTCTGTACTTAGTTTTTGCATGATCTTCATGTAAACTTTATAGATCATCGAGTGCTTCTTCTTTTGTGATTTTCAACGAATTTAAATAACTTACAACACAATTGACCCTCAATTGTAGGTTTCTCTTATACAACTTTGATGTAGATCCAATTTAAATGTAATTTTGGACTCTTCTTCTTTCCAAGATTACCTCTTTCTTTGAAGAACCTCTATTAAAGATTTTTAAATTCAAACACTCTAATAAGAAACCCATGGAGAAAATAAGTCTCATAAACATAATATTGAGAGGATAAAATCTTTCCTATATTGATAATTAGAACCTTGAGGGAACAAAGACCTCAAAACCCAATTACACAATTTAGAAGACCTAAGATTAATTGATTTAAAGAAAGGAACTCTATTAATCAACTTATGAAAGGAATGTGAATGTTCAATTAGTTCTATAGATACCTTAATCAAAGGCTCGATTGTTCACAATACTAAGGACATTAACACTTAGGAAGCTAATATAAAAAGGTGAAGAAACCGAGAAGAAATTTAGATAAACTCTCTCATATTAACCAAATTCATCACTGTTAGATTATATTGAGTTATAATGGGGTGTTTATAGGCTTAACTCTAGACCTAGCTAACCTATAGTTAAATAACTCAAAATACCCATTAAACCCTTGATTAAAAACTAAAAAAAACAAAAGCCAAATAAGAAAAACTACTCAATTAAAATGCATTAAGCATCCATTCAGTTGAGGCCTACTAGCGACGGTAAGGGGAACCTACCATTGGCAGTAGATGTGTGAATTATAAAGGTGTACCGTCGGTGGTAGCGTCTATTTTTCAATAACTTAGCCGATCTTATAAACTCCCAATTGTTCCCTTAAGTAATCCTTGCTAATTGAACAAACGGGGAACAAGTTGGAAGTTTTTTCTTGGCCTTTAAACTCATTTAACTTGTTCTTCAAAGCTTTCTCTATTGTAGGCTACCATGCCATTATCTTCATTTCCATTGGAAGCCTTGAGTTTCTTTATCCGAGCTCTAGTTATTCGTCCAAGCTTTAACTCCGTGAATGCTTGAGTCTTCCAATCTACATCAAGAACTCACAAGATAACGTACGAAAGTAACCTTTTCCAAACAAAATGCACATTTTCCAAGGTTAGCATATAACATATCACATCTCAAAACCAGCAAAACCTTTTTAAGATGATACAAATGATCTTTCATAAGTTTTGCTATGAATAAAGAGGTCATCAAAGTAAACCACAACAAATGTTCCAATGAAATCCCTCAAAACATGATGCATGAGTCATGAGTCTCATGAATGTGCTAGGTGCATTAGTTAAACCAAAAGGCATGACTAGCCCTTTATATAGACCAAAATTAGTTTTCAAAGCTGTTTTCCATTCAATCCCTTCTTTCATGCGAATTTGATGATAACCTAATTTAAAATCTACCCTTAAAAATATTTGGGCACCCTGCATCTCATCAAGAAAATCATCTAATAAAGGAATAGGTTGCCTATACTTGATGCTAATGTTATCAATAGCTCTACAATATAAACACATGCATCATGTACCATCTTTCCTAGGAACTGAGAAAACAGGAACAACACAAAAGGTTAAGTCTTATCTTACATAGCCTTTGGAGAGAAATTCTTCAACCTGTCTTCTTAACTCTTTGATCTCTTCGAGTGGGCTTCTACACACCGACCCATTGTGAAGTACCGCACAGGGTACCAAGTCAATTTGATGTTCAATTCTTCTCAAAGGAGGAAGTCCACCAGGTATCTCATCGAGGAAGACTTCTTTGAACTATTCAATGACCTTCATCATAGTACTAGATAAAAAGGACAAATGATCATTACTAGAAACAACCCTTGTGATACAAAATCAATAAAAGATTGTTCAACAATTCGCATAGGAGCAACTAGAGAATTGAAGAATGCATAGTTGAAGCTTCAATTAAGGAATTCTGGATTTAATTGGAAGGCTTGAAAAAATTTACATGACTTCCAGGACACATTAAAGTCCTAAGAAGCCCAACAGAATCAAACTAGAGCTCCCAGCCATCATAGATAAATGAAGAAGCAAGGAAGATCGATCTAGGCTCCCATCTTAACATTCCTGGTAGCTCTCTAGACAAAAGGAGAGTTTTGAAGATTACCTATCGTCGACGATAGGCTCCACTCTACCATCACGGGTAGGCCTCGGGAAAAGAAGAATACTTTGAAGAATACACTCTAATTTTAGTCAAAATTCATTAGTTTAGTTAATTCTTGGTGTCTTGTTTTCCAAGGTTAGTTAGGTATTTTTAATGCTCATTAGGTTTTAGGAAGAGGAGTAGGTTTTCTCTATAAATACCTACTTATATCTCTTCTTTTAAGCAACTTTGATGATAAATAAATTGAGAGTATTCTCTAATGGTTCATAGGGTTCTTCAGCGCATTTTAGTTAGGTCCTCAGGGTTAATTTCTTAGTTGGTGGGCAACTGATTACTTAGATTGATGAATCTATGGAGGTCAATTGATCGTTTTCCAATTCCTTCTTTGATTGGTTTTAGGAGTTATTGTTTCTAGAGTTGATTAATCCAGTTCTTCTAATTAAATTAGCTTAGGTTTTAGGGTCATAGTTTCCTTAAGGTTCTTGTTATCAAGCTGGGAAAGAGTTCTTCCTCTCATTATTGGGTTTACGTTGCTTAGTTCCTCATAGGTTCTTTAGTGGAGTGTTAGAATTACAAAATCTTCAATAGAAGTTCTTCAAAAAAGAGGTGATGTTGAGATTGTGATGGATTCAATTTGCAATAAAATTTGGAATTCACATCAATTTGGTATCAAAGCAACCTCCAGTTGAAGGTCAATTTATGTTTTGTTTTTGTTAAATACAGTGGGAAAAAAAAAAAAAGAGATACATGATGATCTATGAAGAAAATGAAGATCATTTATAAGAAATTCGTATAGAGAAATTTATAGCAAAAAAAAAAAAAATGAAATCGAAGTTCATTTGCAAAATTGTGTTATGGATCTAAATTCATTTGGGTTGGGTACTGTTTGAAACAAATTTTACTCAATTCAGAGTTCATTTGAATGCTCAATTAGATCAAAACTTCGGATATGTCCAGAGTGTTCATTTTTGAGAACTTGCTGCTTAAACTGATTATATCTCATGTTATACTGTTCCAAATTGGACAAAATTTGTGCTTAATCTCATCCTCATCGAGTTTTAATTCTATATAAACTTATTTGACTCAATTTGGAGTTTATTTGCTCGATAAATTTGATTGAAAACTGATAGGTGTTTGAGATCTTGTTTTCAGAAAAACAGCATGGAATTAAAACGATAATATCTTGTGTTACTTTTGTTCAATTCAATCTCTTTGTTCCCAAATGCATCCTATTCAAGTGATGAATTTGTATAAACTTGTTTGTCTCAATTTGGATTATTATTCGCGGAGTTATGACCGTTTTGGTTAAAGGGTGTCATCATCCCTGTTTTCTTGAAAAATTGTTTTCTTAATACTCTTTATTTCATTGTGTACCCTAGTTTGCTTTGAATTGTTTTGAATTTGATTTCTAATTGCTTTCTTGTGCGTTCCTATTCTTTTTTTGATGATCAATTGTGATTATTAGCTCATTTCCATAGATAATTTTTTAAATTCCTTACACCTAAAGTATTTCATAAATTATTTTTTTGAACTCTTGGTTGAGTTGTCTAATAGGTTTGAAGAATCTATAGAACCTTTAGAGGAGAGTGATTGGAAAGAAAGGGAAGAAGGTGAGCGCATTATTATAAAAGTCATAAAAGAGTGCATACATAAGTGGATGAGTGATCATCGAAAGAGTGAATACACTAAGGACCTTTTCTTTTAGGCACTCTTTTAGTGTATTCCTTTTCATGTTTTCTATCCTTTTTATGTAGGTCTAAACAATAAATAAATTGAGTGCAATTAGTCTATTCCATCAAGGAAAATGATGAAAGCAAAGAGCAAACTAGAGGGTTATCATTCCAAGCTTTGAAGGGATATGCATACTTTCTATCATGATGTTGGCAATGGAGTCAATGCTCATGGTGGAACCAACCATGGACATGGAAGCTTCATTTCTAGAGGACATGATGGTTATGCGAACTGCACTTATTAAAGACATGTTTGAGTTGGTAACTTTCTCTTCTTATTCTAAACCTTTTGAGTATGCTTCTTATGATGATTATGGGGGTTATGGAAGAGTTAATGTTAGATATGCTTATTATGAACATAATTCTTATGATTGTTATGAAAAGTATCATCATAGGTATGGTAGAGAAGTTTACTTCTAGAACTTATATGATGAAAATGTCTATGGGAGGAAAAATCAAACTGAGCATGTAGTCCATACCCAATTCCACATGGAAGAAAAAGTTGCCAATCTTGTTGTTGATGGTAGTAATTGTGCTAATGTGGCTAGTACTTACCTTGTGGAAAAGTTGAATTTGCCCCTTCTAGAAAATCCTAAGTCTTACATGCACCACTAATCAAATGATAATGATGAGATCAAAGTACTAAGCAAGTGTACGTGTCTATCTGTAAAGGAATATAGAAGATTAGGTGCTATGTGATGTAGCACCCATGCAAGTGGGTCATTTATTGTTTGGAAGTCCTTGGATATATGATAGGAAAGCTATATACATTGGCAACAAGAATTCTTACAACTTCACCAGAGATGGAAAGCGATTCATTCTAAATTCTTTGGAGCCTCACAAAATTTATGAGGAGCAAAAGAAGTTGAAAGAAAGGGTGAGATGTTTGAGCATGAGGAAAAGAAAAAGGACATTATAAAGGCTAAAAGATGTGCAGAAAAACAACTTTCCATGCCATCTCAAAGACTTGCAATGGTGGAAGTCAGGAAACCATCAATATTTGAAGAATTTTCAAAAATAAATGAGCTTTCACAAGCTACAATTAAAGTTGAAGAAAGTGCTATAACACATGATAAGTAAGAGATATCTAATGTGGAACATTGTGATCTCATGAGAGATAAGAACATTAAAAAAAAAGATGATGTGAATCTTTAATTAGTTACAATTTTGATTCAACATCTTCCCAAGACCACCTCCCTTGATAAAGGACTTCTCTTGAAGATTTTGTAGCTTTAGCGCTCTAATAGAAAACCTATGATGAACTAAGCCACATAAACCCAGTACTGAGAGCAAAAACTCTTACCCAATTCAATAGAAAGAACCTTGAGGAAACTATAGCCTCAAAACACAAACTACACAAACTAGAAGACCTACGTTTAATCAATTCTAAGAACAAGAACTCTTAGAATCAATCAAAGAAGGAATTGAAGTGATCAATTGATTTCAAAAGATTCCACACTCTAAGCAATCAATTGTTCACAAAACGAAGGAAGCAAACCCTTAGAAGCTAACTAAGATGCGTTGAAGAACACTATAAACCAATGGAGAATCCTCTCTCAAATTTCAGCAAAATTTCGAAGTTAGTTTACAATGTAGGCTATAAATGTATATTTATAGTGTTAGGGCTTAAGCCTACCTTGACTATTGACTAAAGACTCTAAAAGACCAATTAAACCCTTAATTAAGAACTGAAAAAAGAGTTTAAAGATTAAAAATTGGCCTAAAAAACGCATCGGTTCAAAAGTTCCAAGACCCTACCACGTCCGTTGGGTACCCTACCGCATGCGGTAGGTCTTCAGCCAACAAGCCATTTGGACGAAACCTACCGTCAACGGTAGGCTCTATTTTTTCTTTTTCTTGATTTATTCTTCTTCCAAGTTGCTCCATTTATTGCTCCAAGTTTAGGGATTGATCAATAAGCAACTTAGGATGATTTTCTTCGTCTTTCAAGCCTTCATTCTAAATAATTAATCTGTTCGTCATGGTTTCTTCAATGAAAGCAACCATTCTATTAGCCAAGCTATCGTCATATGCCTTTATCTTTTTGCCCTTGCTCTGGTATTGACTATGACTCAACTCATTACCTTCTTAGTCATCCCATTTCATATCACCCGCCATTGTTTTGAAAAGATTTCATCCTCAAATCTTCTCCTACATTAAACAAAGATATGTCAAAATATTGAAGATAGCACTAACATTATATTCAACCAGAAGATCAATTATATAAGCACTAAATCATTCAAGAAATTGCAAAGGCTCACCACCACTGGCAACAAGTTTAGACTTATGTTGAGAACGAAACCATTCCTTTCCAAGGTGATCCCAACCACAACCTTCGGGATCAAAGACTAATCATTTCTTTCCAAGCTTCTTGTTGTTGGTGTCAATAGCATCATGATTCTTGGAATAGATAGACTTGACAAACTCCGTTTTCTTCTTTTCATCCAAGCTCAAATCATAACCTATACATAAGGAATGAAATAAAAAGGAATTAGAATATTGAAACCATAATAATTCCAAAAGGAGGATAAAGAATAGTAGATTGAAGATCTTTAGTGTATGCAAACTCAAGATGAGGTGAACAAGCTTCCCATTGACACAAATCCTCCTTGATTACATTTGTCAAGGACCTAGCGATGATGCTTAAGTCCTTGATGAATCTATTATAAATGCTTTCTAGGTCATGGAAGCTTCTCTCTTCGAATGCACTCTTCGAAGTAGATCAATCTTTGATTGTTTGCACCATGTTTTCACCCACTAACCTAGGATAGTGCCTTTTTCCAAACAAAGCTCATATTTACCAAGGTTAGCATATAATTTCTCATTTCTCAATACAATCAAAACTTGTTAAAGATGATGCAAATGATCTTCATAAGTTTTGTCATCACTCAAGATGTCATCCAAATAAACCACAACAAATATAGAATCTATACCTTTAGGGAACCTAATTAATCTAAGCAAAACTCCATAGATATGTCTACACAAGGTTCTCTAGGCACATTCAAAGAAGTATAAATCTATGTGGCAAGGATGTAGATGTAGCGCTTTTATAATCTAAGCAATTATCAATAAACCTTTCTACATTTCCTTTAATGCGAAGCCAAAAGAAACGCTCAAGTAAAATGTCATTAGTTTTGGAAATACCAAATGACGCAATACACCACCACCAGAAGTTTCTTTAACTAACAAAAATCTAGAGGAACAAGAATGAATACACAATTTACCTCCATGGTCAAGAAATCCATCATATATAATGTACTTTTCATTAGGTACAACCCAACAAACATCGAATATGTACTTGAAATCATTATCACTAGCATATGACCTCTTAATCATCTCAAAAACAAGTATTTGAGCTTGTAAAGTAAAGATTAGAGTGTACCTTCTTAACAATGCATTGGCTACAACATTTTCTTTACCGTTCTTGTACCGAATGACATATAGAAATGCCTCTATGAATTCCTTCCATATTGCATACCTCCTGTTAAGCTTTTGTTGTCCTTTGAGAAACAATGCATAGAGCTCCTTGTCATAAGTAGCTTAACACAATGTCACTTCGATCACCAAATTAATTTGATGTTCACTTCTTTCAAAAGAGAAAGTCCACTGGAATCCTATTTGGGGGACAACATTGAAATCTTCGATAAGCTTTACTATAGCATTAGACATGGAAGACAAGTGATCAATAGTAGAAACCAATGTACCTTTACGATAAAGAAGTAAAACCAACCCTTGTTTTTCAATAGCTTCTATGATCTCACTCTTTTTTGCATAGAAACATCTCTTTTCTCTTATGCAGCTATCACTCTTTAGATCACTCATTTTCTTGTCTTTCTTTAATTTTTTCTCTCTAGGTTTTTCCACATTCAATTCTTTTTCCATCTTCAATACCCTTTCTCATTTTCTCACTTTCTAGTCCTTATTTCCTCTCATTTTCTTTTGTTGTTCAAAGACTTGACTAGGAGTCAAAGGATTCAACATTAAATTCTTGCCATCCGTTTCAAAAGTGTAGTGTTGTTCACACCATCATGAATAGCTTTTTGATCAAATTGCCAAGGATGTCCCAACAACAAATACCCCGCTTGTATAGGAGCCGCATCACAAAGAATATATCATTATATAACCCCTTTGTAATAGAAACTAGCACTTATTTGTTAACCTTAACTTTTCCACTATCATTCAAAAAGTGAAGCTTATAAGGTTTAGGATCTGTGAGGAGAGATAAGTTAAACTTTTCAACAAGATAGGTACTAGCGACATTAGTGCGACTACCACTATCCACAATAAGGTTAGCGTTTCTAAATGCCTTTCTTATCATGCTTCTCTTGAGGATCCATTGTTGAATAGTGGTTTTATGCTTTATCCTTCTTGCCATGATTATGGATTGATGAATGTTTGTTGAGAATGTTGGCCATTTTTACTATTTCCTTGATACTTTTATGGAAAATCATTATAATTTTGTTTTCCTTAACAAACTTATGCCCTTTTTTAGTGGTCAAGTTGAGTTTTCTTGCAGTGAACGTGGGCATTTAAAGTTATGGAATCGTTGAACTCATTGTTTGAAAACATATTTTGTTACGAATTCTATCATTTGCATTTTAAAGATTTCTTATTGAAAGATTTTGAAAACCAAAATGGAGCTTATCTTGAGATGTTCAAAGTTAATCCTTTGATATTTGTCAAGTCTAAAGAAACATTTGAACAAGTTTGCAAAGAGTTTATTGTTGGGTATCTTTATTACCATCAACCTTTCAAGGAATCATTTTGGAAGAACTCTTGTGCATTTATGTGGAGTAAGATTTATATCTTCCTTAGATTTCTTGTTGAAAGTTGTTATGTTGAGAGAGTTCATTGGATCTCTTGTTCATTATGTGGTGATTTTCATGCTAAGTTTAAAGGAGAGCTTGTTGAAAATTGTAATTATGTGGTATCTTTCCTTTATACTTCATGAAAATTTTTAGTGGAATTATTCCTCCCATTCAACTCTTGTGCTTTATGAGTCATCAACTTGAATTTCCTTGTGATGAGCAAAAGGTTATAAATGTGATAAATTTTTGAAAGCTTTGATCGAAAAACATTCACGGATTTCAATTTTATCATCTTTATTTCAAGGAATTCATGTGTGATAAAGTCGATTTTTAGCATAAATAAACACCTTAAGTCTTAATTATTAGCTTTTAAAAATGTGTTATTTATTAATCACAATTTGTAATTTATTTTATCTTTGGGCACGAAAAAAAATTACAAATGGACCCAAAAGAGCATTGGGCTACTGCAAAGAAAGAGAATTGAAGGGCAGCCCACAAGTAAGCCCATGATTGAAGGAGTGGGCTGTCACCAAGAAAAAAAAAAAGAACAAAAAGAAGCTGTTGATCTTGTGCAAAGAAAAGAGTCACAATAGGAGAAGGAAAGCAAAACAAAGTTACAATTGGAATAGAAAAAAGTGACAGCTGAGAGAGCTTTAAAAGGAGGAGCTGCCGAAGTAGCCAGGGGAGACAAGAGTCGTAGAAATCATTAAAAAAAGAGCTTAGCACTTAGTTATTGCTAGCAAACAAACAGCAACGGCTAAAGTACGGAACCAGAAGCAGCTGCTGGCAAATTGAAGCAGAATCTAAAGCAGCTAAAGAAGAAAAGCTACAGCAGTTGAAGAAGCAGAAACCGGACGAAGGCAGAAGCAGAAAAACGCCTGCAGCAGATATTAACAGAAAGATCAACAACTTCAAGTGAAGGAAAACGCCATGATCTACCCCAATAAATAGGTTCTTTCTTTCCCTATAATCATGAACTAATTTATTTTTAGAATCTTGATGAAACCCTAACTATGTGACTTTGGTTTATTTTATTTTGGGAGATTTATTATGATATTTATGTGATTACATATCTTGGGATGTTTCTTGGTTTGATGCAATTAATTCTTTGTAATTATTCTTGTAGAATAATTATTTGGGTTGATTGATATTTTCTTTCCATACTTGATTCTTGTAGTCTTGAGTATGAGATATGTGATTTTTGCAAGTATATTGTAGGTTTTAGAATTGAATAGTTCATGCTAATTTTAGATAATTTATGTCATAGAATTGAATAAGTCATGCTAATGGTTAGATGGGTTATGTAATTTATTTAAACACAATATATTTCTTTAGTTAATCGAAGCTTATAGCCTAAATCATCACATAAAGGTCTAATCTTTTCTCCTAAATAAAATTAAACCATTGTTGTATAGGTTAGTAGTGGATTCAAGGTTCTGAATCATTCCTTTGGTTAAGCTCTTGTTATTTTTAATTTATTTATTAGTTTTACTTGATTTAGTAATAATTTTTATATAATAAACTTTGATTCTTTTTATAAAATTAATTAGGAATATAATGATTTAAGCAGTTAGGCCTTTCTCTGTGGTTCGATACCCTGATACTTCCATATTACATTGATCTTGTGCACTTGCAAGTATTGGGTTTAAAACTTTATTATAAAAATCCCGACCAAGTTTTTGGCGCCATTTCCAAGGAGAGGTTAAATTAATTGTTTGTGTTATTGTCTCCTAAATTGTTATTTTTTTGTTTTATTATTATTCTAACAAAAAGAAAAATAAGTTTGATTGTTCTCTTAGTTGTCTTCACTGTTTTTTATTATTATTTTTATTTTTTATAAAATTTATTATTTTATTATAGTATTCTTTCACTTAGTAATTTATTCTTCACTATTATTTGCAGTAATTTTTTTCTTCCTTGAATTTGTTTATTTAATGCTCGGTCATCATTTGCTCTCTATTGATTTAAAAGAATTTGACCTTGAGATAGAGCGTACACTTAAGGTACTTAGAGCACAAAGAAAAATCACTAACACTTGTGAGGGTAAGATGGCCGAAAATCCATGAGCATTAAGAGAGTATTTTACTTCCAACACTTATAACTCACCAATAGGTAATAGACTACCTAAAATTGAGGCTAATCAGTTCAAAATTAAAGCTTCTACCATTCAAATACCATCTTTTTATGGGCTTGATTCCAAAAATCCTTATAAGCATATTGATGAGTTTTTAAAAATTTGCTCAACTTTTAAACTGTCAAATGTTACTGATGATGCTATTAGATTGTGTCTTTTTTCTTTTTCTCTGAAGGGTTTAGGGTTTAGATTGGTAACATACATGTGAGAGAAATAGGTAAATGGGCTGAGATGTCTAGGGAATTTCTAAAAAAATACTTTCCTATGGGTAAACTTACAAGGTTAAAGTAGAGAAATCACTACTTTTTCCCAACAAAATAAGGAACAATTTCATGAAGTTGGGAGCGATTTAAAGAACTTCTTCGTAGTTGCCTCACCATGAAGTCCCTAAATGGCAACAAATACAAAGTTTTTATTCGGTATTAGATGAGAGAAATTGCCAAATGGTTGATTCCCTTTTTAGTGGTATCTTTCTTCATAAAACTGTAGATGAGGTGTGGGATTTATTTTAAAATTTTTAATGATAATTCACAACAACACGCTACATCCTCACGTATAGGCATATCTAGACAAATAGAAAATAGAGTAGGAATGTATGAAGTTTCTCAAAATGTTGATCTTTCTTTTAAAGTTGATGCCTTATCTAAAAAGTTTGATCAAATTTTTAGTTTCGAATACATTGCCTACTAATTCTCATAACGTGCAAGGTGTTTGTGCAATTTGCTCTAGTCCTTCCCATGCTATCTATGACTGTCCTAGTACTTCAGTATTTCCAGAATTTGTGCAGGAACAAGTCAATGCAGCCCAAAAATTTCATAGAGAGAACGACCCATATTCAAACACATACAATCCAGGTTGGAGAAATCATCCTCATTTCTCATGGAGGCAACAAGGAAGGGAAGGTCAATTAGGAGAGCAACAATATCAACAAAACAAACAATCCAGTATGACTGTTCCCCATGGTTTTTAATCTCAAAGGTATGTACCTCCTCACCCTCCTCAAAGTGGAAACTCTATTTTTAAAGAAAAAGTCTTATCTGCTTTGAAAGGTATAGAATATATGACACAAATTCTAGACTCACATACTCAATCTATTGCTAAGTTAGAAACTCAAATAGGGCAACTAGCTAATGCAATAAGTAGAAGAGATGAGGGCAAGCTTCCTAGTCATCCAATAGAGAACCCTAGAGCTAATTATCATGAGCAAGCTAATGCTGTAATTACTCTTAGAAATGGGAGGTTCGTAGATAATAAAGTAGGGGAACCTATTAAAGATGGTGAGTTAGATGAAAACAAAACTGAGGGAATTGATATAGGGACTAAAATTGAAAGGAAGATAGAGAAGGAACTAGCTTCTTGCTCTAATTCTAAGACTCTAGAATCACCTCCTACTTCTTCATATAAGCCAAAGATTCCTTATTCACAAGCTTTATTGCCATCCCACATCTTAGAAAGGGTAATAAAAGGGAAGATATTTTAGAAACTCTCAAACAAGATAAAATTAATCTTCCACTTTTAGAGGTTATTAAGCAAGTTCCATTTTATGCAAAATTTCTTAAAGACATGTGTACATTTAAAAGAAAATCTAAAAGTAATGTTTCTAAGAAAATCTTTCTCACTAAACAGGTGAGCTCCGTTTTGTAATATAACACTCCACCTAAATATAAAGATTATGGTGTCCCTACTATCTCATGTCTTATTGATAATCATAAAATAGATAAGGCACTCCTAGATTTAGGTTCTAGTGTTAATTTGATTCCATACTATGTTTATGAAGAGTTAGAACTGGGGGATTGCAACTGACTGATATGACCTTACAGTTAGATGATAGATTAATCACGGTACCTAGGGGAAGGATAGATGATGTTCTAGTTCAAATTGATAAAGGTGTCTTCCCTGTAGACTTTATAGTCCTAGATATGGAACCTGGTAGATCTTCCAAGAATCATATCCCCATTATTTTAGGCTGACCTTTCTTTGCTACTGTTGATGCCACTATTAATTGTAGAACTAGGGTAATGGATGCCTCTGTGATGAATATGAGGGTTAGATTGAATATTTTTAAAGCTTCTTCACAACCTTTTGTGGAAGATGATTCTGATTGTTATTTGGTAGATTTAATTGATGAATTAATTGAAGAAACTCTACCTGTAATGTGTTCAAAAGAATATACTTCTATTTAAAAGCAAAACCTAATGTGCACTGAGGATGTTAATTCTAATCTTGCTTGCACTGCTCCATTAGAAAAATCTTCTTGTTTTGTGAATCATGAGCTTAATATGAGAGAAATAGATCCTGACTGAATGTAAAAGAATTAGGGAGTCTGGCTGAAGACTTTAAATATCTTGGGAAGCAGAATATCTTGGGATGTTTCTTCGTTTGATGCAATTAATTCTGTGTGATTGTTCTTGTAGAATAATTATTTGGGTTAATTGATATTTTTTTCCATACTTGATTCTTGTAGTCTTGAGTATGAGAGATATGTAATTTTTGCAAGTATATTATGGGTTTTAGGATTGAATGTTAATGTTAATTTTAGATGATTTATGTCATAGAATTGAATAAGTCATGCTAATGGTTAGATGGGTTATGTCATTCATTTAAACACAATATATTTCTTTAGTGAATCGAAGCTTATAGCCTAGATCATCACAAAAAGGTCGAATCTTTTCTCCTAAATAAAATTAAACCATTATTGTATAGGTTAGTGGTGGATTCAAGGTTATAAATCATCTCTTTGGTTAAGCTTTTGTTATTTTTAATTTATTTATTAGTTTTAGTTATTTAGTAATATATAATAAACTTTGATTCTTTTTATAAAATTAATTAGGAATATAATGATTTAAGTAGTTAAGCTTTTTCCTGTGGTTCAATACCTTGATACTTCTATATTACATTGGTCTTGTGCATTGCAAGTATTGGGTTTAAAACTTTGTTATAAAAATCCCGACCAATGTGGTTGCTAATCTTTGGAAAGAAAATGAATGTTAGTTTTAAAGTGCTTAAAGCTCATCTTCCTGATCTTGTGAAAACTACATTTGAAAATGGTGTTTTTGAACTAACCTTGAAGAATCTTATTGAGAAATGTCTTTATTATTCTATTGTCTTTATTGACTTTCTTTCAAAAGATGATATTTTAGTTCAAAACACAAAATCTTATGGCAAGATTTTGAATCAATCCTTTGGTGTTACTTTGCTTTAATATATAATCTTCAAGGAGATTTCGGATGAGTTGATTTTCAAGAGGGGAGTTAAAGTTCTTCATATTTTGATGATAAACCAAGATTGTCCTTTTTTGAAAGGTTTCCTTGAGGTATTTTGGAAGAATTTGTATAAGAACTTCTTATTTTACCATCTTCCTTTTAAAGAATGTCTCTTTGAAATAATCTTGTGGTTCTTTATACTTGTCAAAGAGAAATTCCATTATCCTTTCTTTACTAATATGATGTTCAATCATTTTCTTGGACTTTTGGAAATTATCAATATGTTTTGCACCTGAGGAATCTTCAGTATTCTAGTTTCTTTTTTTATTCTATAAGATTCCATGATAATGTTAGCGTTGCATTTCATAGACTTTTTAAAGAAGTTCTAGTGTCCTTTCTTATTTTGTTGTCACATGGTCATTTGATTTAATCTTTTACATCTTAGCTAAGCTTATATTGTTGAGTCCTTTTCTAATGTTGCCCGTCTTTCTAGATATTTGAACGAAAAGATTCCTTTTGAGAGAGAGAGGGTATGATACGAAATCGGCAAAGGATTGTTCAACAATTTGCACAAGAGCAACTAGAGAATTGAAGAACGCTTCGTTAAAGCTTCAATTAAGGAATTCTGGATTTAATTGAAAGGCCAGAAGAGTTTAAAAAACATCCAAGGCATATTAAAGTCCTAAGAAACTCAATGGAATCAAACTAGAAACTCCGGCCATCGTAGATAATGGAAGAAGTAAGGAAGATTGAAGAACATAGCCTACCAGTGGCGGTAGGTGAGAGTGGTTATTTTATCTATTATTTTATATGTTAGTTTTAGCATTTTTTGACGTTTTGAAGGTATAAAGTATAAGTTCAAGTCTAATATTCCTATTCTTGTCTTTAGTGCTTGTCGAAGGAAGGTATAACGAAGAAAGGATGAAAATGGCTTAACACGGAGCAAAAGAGATGGAAACGATGACAAACGGTGACCACGAAAATGAGCTACTGCCGGAAGTAGGCCAACCTACCGTTGACTGTTAGTGCATTTGCAAAAAAAGAAGAAAAGACAAAACCTTATTGGCGATGGTAGACTCCCCCTACCGCCGACGATAGGTTCAAGGCAAAAATGGAAGAAGTAAGACAGAGACCTACTGGTGATGAGCCCGACCTACCGTCAACGGTAGGTCCCACTTTCTGCAGTTATTAAGCTAATTTTTAGAGGTATTTTTAACATAAACTCGTTATTCATTTTTATAGACATCTGCCATTATGGGAGGTGAATTGGGGCAATCTTATGTGACAAATTTCTCCTAATTCTAACATCAAATATTTAGGTATTAGATTAGAAAAGTGGAATTAAAGGCTTTCAACAAGATTCAAGATCGAAAAGACGAATTCAGGCATCAGTTGGGCAACTCGAGAGACGAGCTCAAGCGTGTTTTAGAATCGTAATTCAGCCGCCAAAATCATTCATGATCCTTTCTTTTCCTTTCTCTTATAGATTTCAATTATTTAATTTCTATTTTACATTATGAACAGTGAGTAGTTTTATTATGTGGATTAAAGGTTGAACCCTAATTTTGATGTCTATGAAATTGATTTGGTTTTTTTGAAATTGAATATTGTAGATAGTTGAATTGTTCTTCAATTGGTATTTTCACGCAATTTAAGTGCCACGAACTTAGATTAATCGGTAGGGCATTCAAAATTGAGAAAGGAAGAACCCCCTAGGGCAATCAATTTGGGGATTAATTGGGACATTAGACTAGGGATTGAATGATGCACTTTTAGGTTCGTTTATCACCTGCATATATAGCATTCCTAACTTTTTAGGCAGAGAAGAGATTCTCGTCTAAAGGTTACTGAAGAAGGCGATTTCACCTAGAGATAGGGATTGTCCGATTGAGAGTGTGATGACCCAATTTGTTAGTAAAACATTGATTTCCATTAAAATCAATGAATTGAAGTAGTAACAAGATTAGGGGGATCCCGAGATCCAAACTTCTATTTTATAGATTTCTTTTGATAATTGTTCATTGGTTTTTTTTATTACGGCTTTTGTTAGCATCTCTTCTAGTTAATAATCTTTTCAACGACGACTTTTAGACTAAAGATTGGAATAACAGGAGAGTAGTTAAACCTTTTCAGTTCCTCGAGAGATATAACACTTGGGTTGAACTCACCTTTGCAATGTTCGGTCCACTTGCCTTGCATTTTAGTGACTAAGAATCCTCAGTTGTACATTTTTCTAAACACTAAGTTTTTGGCGCCGTTGCCGAGGAACGAAAAGTTTAAAGAAATACCGGTGTTTGATGCTTTAGTTAAAATTTTCTTGTTTTCCTTTGTTCCGTACTATTGTTGTGCTTGGGTATATGTGGTTTGCACATTGTGTATTTGGCTTATTACTTCTAGAACCTATGTTAATTGCTCATCTAATTGTTGTTTCAGGTTTTGAAGGGTATTGCATGGGTACCGGTGATACCATGGAAGTCCGATGGGCAGCAACATTAGAACAAAAAAAGGAGAACATGGCCCTTACACCTCAATATACACATTATCAGCTTGTCATGTTCTAAGAAAACTACCATGGATTTTATACGTATTCTAACCAGTATAGTTTGGAGTGGAGAACCCAACAAAACATTCCCTGGGGAGATTATGCTCAATACTCGTCATATAATTATACTCCAACGGTACCTCTATCACCCCCCGACATGATCTAGAAGATCTTGTTTTGAAGTATATCTATTCGGCGAACATTGGGGTTAAAAGTATAGAAGATGTCTAGAGAACCCAAATACCTTCCACCCACAACATGGAGAGTTAAATCGAGCATTTGGCATAGATGATCATTGAAAGGCCGCTCGGTAGCTTACCTTGTAATACAAAGCTAGTTCCAGAGGAACATGCAGAAACGATCACCTTGCGATATATAGAAAAACAAAAGATAACATCCCCCATGTTTGTGGATGAAGAGGAGACAACCTCACAAGTACTGGAGGAGTCCACTTTACTCAAGGAAGAAGAGGCTCAACGAGGAAAAACAGAAAAGAGACATAATGATCTCCAAATATTTAAACAACCTTCTCAGGCTACAAGTGTAGTGAACGAAAGTAGGAGAGAAGAGTGCTCGCCGGAGAATAAAAGTGAGTTTGAGGAAGGTGAACTAGAAAAGAAAAATGAGAGTCTCATGAAAAGTCAAGAAGAGCGTAAAAAAGAGCTATAAGAAATAGAGATAGAGACCGTCGAAAAAAATAAGAGGGTGAGCTCCCTTACTAATGGTTCTTTATGTGTGTAGGCATTATGGAAGCAAACAACGTAGAATGCAGTAGAGAAGAGATATCTCATGAAATCTGAAAGCGATTTCAAGAGAGCAAGAAGAAAACAACCTTATCCTATGGAAAATCGCAAATAAGTTTTTCTTCCTACCTTAGCCCATATTACTCTTCTGTTTTGCTTTAAAGAGTTGAAATTGTTCAAAATGTTTGACATCTTTCAGGAGCTCGATCTTTAATTTTTTATTTCTCTTCTTAAATGGGGTTCCGAATTCTTTCACTTCCATTACAAGGAGATCATAAACGAACATCACCTGAAGTCGTGCTTCGGAAAAGACATTGGAAACCTTCTAAAGGAGTCCCTCGTTCTCCAAAATGGTTAGGAGAAACATCTCTTGACATGTCATTTTATGTAAAGTGTATCATTGTATTCAATTATGTCCCCCTTATTTCTAATTTGTTTTTGTTCTGGTCTTCTTTCAAGGTATTCTTAAGAGATTATTGCTTGCCTAGGATGCACTTTAAGTGAAAAACGTGTAAATAAGGTTAGCAAGCATGAAACGGGGTCCAAACATGCAAAAAAGAATAAAAATCGGTGTCCTGGAAGAAGCCTACCACGATCGGCAAGGTGACCTACTGCACACTGTGGGGTGGAGGCAACAAAGAGCGGATGGTAGGTCCAACCTACCGGTAGTGGTAGGATGATGGGCATTTCTTGGAACAATTGGAGCAGAGACCTACCACGGAACGTAGGCCTCGACTTACTTTTGGCGATAGGGTCCAATTTTTGCTACAGATCAAATTTTTCAAAGGAAAACAGGTTTGGTCGACCCGATTGGGTTTCAATTCTAGCTTTGTTTTCAAGTTTTTGCACTTTTCCCCCATTTTCATCTAAAACCCTTACAAGTTTTTCCCCATCTCATGCTCTAACTCTCGTTTTTCCCTTGTATTTATACTCTCTCAGTTTCTCTCATCTTCTTCCTTCAACTCTGTCAAATTCCTCTCCACTCTGGCGACCACTCCAGCGTTCTCCTCTTTTTTTTAGTTTATTTTTCTTCTCTCCACTTCTTTTTCTTCCTCTTCTTCCCTCCTCATTCTTTCTCCTAACTTCTCCCCTTCCCACAACCTTTACTTCTTTTGCTTTCCATTCTTCTATTCTCCTCTTTCCTTTACCAATCACTTTCACCCAACATCCGTATTCACCCATTAACACTAATTTCTCCTCATTTCAAAAAAAAAAAAATTTCATCTTTTCCTCTTTTCCATTATTTTTCACTTTTTTTCTCATTTTAGTCTTAAAGTACTATATACTAACTTTTGATTTTTGTCTACTTTTTCTCTTCTAACAATAAAGTGTAGAAAATTGGAAGAAATATTTTTCTGACGAGCTTTCTGGCGAAATTTCGGCCAACTTCCGGCAACCTCCGGCGACACGTCATCTGAGAGGCAAAAAATGACACCGATTCTATTAGAAACGTCAGGTTGTTTATTCAAACATCCCCAGTCTATTCCTAAACTCTTTTGCCTGTTGCTGGTTTTAGTTTTTATCTTTTGAATTTATGCTCAATTTGGGGTAACTATGTGTTTTTTGAGTTTGTTCTAGTGGTTTGAGTATTGCCTGTTTCATTTATTTGTTTAACACTTTCACATGCACGGAACTTATAGTACACAGTACAACCATGGGCTACGTTAAATTGATGTTTATAATTTTGTGCAAATTTTTCGTGTTGTTGGTTTCTTCCATGTTGGAAGATTTTGTTTTGTTTCCTTTTTCCTCTCATCTCCTTTGAACCTTCATTTTTCTCTCTTTTTTCCCTCCATTTCAATTTTCTTCTGCGCTCTCTATGGCACCCAAGCAATCAATTACTTCCTCCTCAAAATCCAAATGGGCTCGTGTTGAAGTGACCTCGCCCGACCCTAATAGTCCAAATATTTTACCTTTTCTGAAGCGTCTTTCTATAACAGCCCCTAAATGGGTAACGAACAGGGAATCACTTAAGATTATTAGTGAAAAATCGTTCGATAAGGTAGTCATTGAACATTTTAAACTGGAACAACTTTCTGGGGGGTTAGGTTGGGTCCCTCTTCTTCTCCTTTATGGCAATTATTACCCTAACCTTGTCCGTGAGTTCTATGCTAACATGACCTACAAAACGGACAAGGATCTAGAAATAATTTTTTCTACTTTAAAAGGGGTGAGGATTATTCTTACTAGGGAGCGTCTCATATCCATTCTTGGGATTCAAGATGAGGGGAACATGGTAACTATTGACTCCAATAAAAAGTCTATTGATAAGGATCCCGATTGGAGTATCGATGCGAGTTGTCAATGTTTTGGTATATGGCCATGTTCGATTCACCGCTGTCGTATATTCCACGTGGGTGACTTTCGTACACTTCTTCCCCGTGCTCTCTCCTATTTTTTCGGGTACACCCTAGTACAAAAGGAGGGCGGACCAAGTGATGTCCGTACTTTTTATATATACGTGCTTGACAAAATTAAAATAATTCCACTTTTTCCATTGTTTCCCTAATAATACACACGATGCGCAAAACAGGTTGTGATAATACTAAGACATGTGTGTATGGTTACCCTATTATACTTTCTAAAGTTTTTGCTGCTTTCAATGTTAATTTTGCAGGGGAAAAGAAATTGTTCTTAGGGTCGCTGTAGATCATCAATTTCACTATGTTTAACAACTGTGCCTACTCTTGGGACGAGGAGAATAAAGTTTGCATCCCTCTGGTCGAGGAGGATAGGCTACAGGAGTATGACCTTTCCGGTTTTCGTTCTATAAAGAAAACCACTCAGTCCTGCATAGGGGTGTCCTCCTCGCAGCCTGATTATGAGGAGAGTGAGGAAGATGAGTTCTATTACCTCTCCGGTGAGGATGAACTCTCCACTGCCCCTATGGCGGCCTTTTAGAACGAGATGCGAGCAGCTCCGTGTCACTCAGGACATCCATGGGGCCTAGTTGGCAAAGATTTCAGAGTCCACTCGCATTTTCCTTATGGAAATAAAAAATATTTTCAAATAACCTGAATTATGTAAAAGAAAAAATTTCTTTTATCTTTTTATTTGAAAACCAAAAAATATTTTTCGTTTTGCCACTTTGGATAGAATGCTTGATCATGATTCTATTAGGATTCTTCGAAAGAGCACAGTACTTGGTCAGTTTGAAACAACATTTACATAATAATCTTAGATGTTCGATGGTTCTCATGCACCTGTGAGTGTCATTAGAATAGAAACCCAAGAATTCTACGAAATTAGCTTAGTGAGAATCCTTTAAAAGTCATGCATGCATTCTTGTGTTTTTTTTGTACTTTGAAGTGAAGAGTCTTAGTTTAAGTTAGTCTCGGAAATGATGGTCTTAGGCCTTCATTGTACTGACTGAGCTTTTGTTTTGCCTATCCTATTACGAAATTAATCCCTAGCTCCCTTATTTTTGCCTTCATGCCTAAAGGGTTTTACTCCCTTCTAGTCTTTGTTCTTTTAAAACTCACACTATATTAAACCTTACTTCGTGGAGCCAATGTTCAAATAATATTTTAGCCAACTTGAGTGAGAGTAACATATAAGTGTTGGAGTGAAGGAGTGAAGAAGAGAAAATTGTTTAAAGAGGGGATAGTTTGGGTATTTCAAAGTAGGTACAAATGGCTGATAAAAAAAAAAAAAAGAGAGAAAAGTTGATTTTTCTAAAGAAAAAAAGGGAAAAAAAAATAAAACAAAAGTAGTACTTACATTTTTTTACATAGTGCATCGTGAAAATAATGTCACTGTTTCTTTCTTATGTTAAGGGCTGAAAATTAAGAATGTGTTGGGTGCATTGTGCGAAAGAAATGTAGTAGGATAGTCAAGGGTGAGTAAGAGGAATGAAAGGTGGCTAGAAAGTTATTCTCTAATTTGCTATTTTTTCTTTCGGTTGCATTGGCTCTGTCTCATTTGTTCTTCTCTCCATTTACCTAAGTTTGGTACCTCATGTATGTCTCAAGCCTAACATTACAAGTCGAAAGTCCTACCTAATCCAGGAATAACTTAGAATATAACTGAGAATGAATTAGAACTAGAAGAATATGAGCTTGTTGTGCATTGTCATTGAAGGATTTCACTTCATTAATTACTTAACATTCCTTATTTTCTATGAAAAGCAACAAGAACAAAACAAACACACACCATTGGCATGTAATGTTTATTTGTAAGTGCGGTGGACTGAGTGTATCTTGTGCTTGTTCTTTTGTTTTATCTTGATGGTTGAATAGTTAAGTGTTCTAGCTGAAGTGGCATCATTTTAGTTTTATCGTCCCTTTATTTAGTTTTGTTTTGGTATCGCTGCTATTGTACCTTTGGTCTTCCAATGTGTTTAATTGCTTAGCGTCGATCTCTCTCTCTCTTATTTTCTGTGAACTTTCAATGCGAAAAAAAATCTTCAAACCCTTTCATTCAATCCATTTAGTTCTGTTTCTTGAGGGCAAGCAACAAACAAGTGTGAGGGTATTTGATAGTGGTTATTTTATCTATTATTTTATATGCTAGTTTCATCATTTTTCGATGTTTTTAGGATATAAGGTATACGTTTAAGTCTAATACCACCCATTCTTGTCTTAGGAGCTTGCCGAACGATGGTACAATGAAAAAAGGATGAAAATGGCTTAAAATGAAGCAGAAACGACGGAAAATGATGCTAAACGGTGAGCATGAAGAGGACCTACTGCCAGAGGTAGGCCAACCTACCGCCAATGGTAGGTACATTGGCAACAAACAAAGAGAAGACATAACCTTACCGGCAATGATAAGCGCCCCTATCGCCGACAGTAAGTTCACGGCAAAAATGGGAGAAGGAAGAAAGAGATCTACCGGTTATGGTAGGGCCCAGCCTACCGTTGACAGTAGGTCCCAATTTCAGCAGTTATTAAGCCATTTTTTAGCGGGATTTCAATATACAGTATTTTTTTTTTTAAAGGCGTCCACCATCAGCGCTTAGGGAGGTGAATTTAGGGAGATCTTATGTGCCAAATTTCCCCCAAATCTCACGTCAATTAGTTAGGAATTAGATTAGAAAACTAGAATTTAAGGCTTTCAAAAGATTCAAGGATCGAAAAGACGAATTCCGGCATCGGTTGGGCAACTCAAGAGACGAGCTCAAGCGTGTTTCAGCATCACAATTCGGCCTCCAAAATCATTCATAAGCCTTTCTTTTCCTTTCTCTTATAGGTTTTAATTATTTTTATTTAGTTTCAGTTTTACATTATCATTAAGTGAGTAGTTTTATTGTTTGTATTAAGAGTTGAACCCTAATTTTTGTTTCTATGAAATTGATTTGATTTTTCTGAAATTGAATATTGTGGATCATTAAATTGTTGTTTAATTGGTACTTTCTTTCAATTTAAGCGTCACGAACTTAGATTAATCATTAGGGTGTTTGGAGTTGATAAAGGAAGAACACTCTAGGCAATCAATTTGGGGATTGATTGGGGTATTAGACTTGAGATAGAATGATGCACATTTAGGTCCGTTTATCACCTTCGTTTATAGCATTCATAACTTGTTTGGGATGGAAGAGATTCTCATCTAAGGGTTAGTGAATTGAGCGACTTTCACCTAGATATAGGGATTGTCCGATTGAGATTTTGATGACCCACTTCGTTAATGAAACATCGATTTCCTTTAAAATCAATCAATTGAAGTAGTAACAAGATTATGGGGATCCTGAGATCCAAACTCCTGCTTTATAAATTTCTTTTGATAATTGTTCATTGTTTTTTTTACTATGGCTATGTTAACATCTCTTCTAGTTAATAATCTTTTGAACGACAATTTTTAGACTAAACACTGGAATAACAACAGAGAATAGTTGAATGTTTTCCATTCCTCTAGAGATACAACACTCGGGTTGAACTCACCTCTGTAGTGTTATGTCCACTTGCCTTGCATTGTAGTGATTAGGGACCTACGTTTTACATTTTTCTAAACATCAGTAGGCTCCCACTCAACCATCCACAATAGCGCTTTGGATAAAGAGAGAGTTTTGAAGATTACCTACCATAGACAGTAAGCTCCACCCTACCGTCCCCGATAGGCCTCGGGACAAGAATGAAGACTTTGAAGAATACACTCTAATTTTAGTCAAGATTAAGTAGTTTCTAGTTAATTCTTGGTGTCTTTTTTTTTTCAAGCTTGTACTTAACTTTTATTAGAAGGTTAATTAGGAATTCTTAGTACTCATTATGTTTTAGGAAGAGGAGTAGGTTTTCATTATAAATACCTACTTATGCCTCTTCATGTAATCAACTTTGATGATATATGAATTGAGAGTTTTCTCTAATGGTTTCTAGGGTTTTTCAACCCATTTCAGTTACGTCCTAAGGGTTTACTTCCTTAGTTGGTGAGCAATCGCTTACTTAGATTGATGAATCTATGGAAGTTAATTGATTATTTTCCAATTCCTTCTTTGATTCATTCTAAGAGTTTTTTTTTTTCTAGAGTTAATTAATCTAGGTCTTCTTATTTGTGTAGCATAGGTTTTAGGGCCATAGTTTTCCTAAGGTTCTTGTTATCAAGTTGGGAAGGAGTCCTTCCTCTCACTATTGGGTTTATGTTGCTTAGTTCCTCATATGTTCTTGATGTGAATCTTCAATTGATTGCAAATTTGATTCAACACCTTCCCAAGATCACCTTCTTTGATGAAGAACTTCTATTGAAGATTTTGTAGCTTTAGCACTCGAATAGAAATCCTATGAGGAACTAAGCCTCATAAACGCAATATTGAGAGGTAAAACTCTTTCCCAATTTGATATCAAGAACCTTGAGGAAACTATAGCCTCAAAACCTAAACTACACAAACCAGAAGACCTAGGTTTAATCAATTCGAAGAACAAGAACTCTTAGAATCAATTAAAGGAGGAATTGAAATGATTAATTGATTTCCATAGGCTCCTCAATTTAAGAAATCAATTGTTCACAAAACTCGGGAATCAAATCCTTAGAAGCTTACTAAGATGGGTTGAAGAACCCTGGAAACTTATGGGGAATCCTTTCTCAATTTTTTAGTAAAATTCCAAGTTTATTACAAATAAGCCTATAAATGAGTATTTATAGTGTAAGGCTTAAACCTACTTTTACTATTGACTAAAGACTTAAAAAAGACGAATTAGACCCTTAATTATTAGCTTCAAATTGGAGTTTAATCATTAAAATACAGCCTAAACAACACATTATTCTAAGCCATCAGGACCCTACTAGCGACGGTAGTTTGTACCCTGCCACATCCTACCAAACCGTCTAGAAGCCTACGGCGGACGATAGGTGAATGGCCTACCGTCGGCGTTAGGTCTTCAACTTAACTATGCTTGGTCTTTTTAACCTCTAATTTGCTCTATTGAATAATCCTTGTTTATGTAATAGATTGTTAGCAACATGGAAGGTTCTCCTTGATTTTCAAAGCCTTTATTCTTGTTCTTCATGGTTTCTTCTATGAAAACAACGATCCTATTAGCCACATTTCTATTATATGCCTTGATCTTCTTCGTGCTGGTCTAGTAAGTGGTCAATGCATCAACTCATTAGCTTCTTTCCTCTCCTAGTTCATATCATCTGCCCTCGTTTGAAAAAAGATTCATCCTTGAATCTTCACCTAGATCAGACAAAGATAAATCAAGAATATTGATGGTGGCACTAATAATGTATTCACCCGGAAGATCAACTGTATAAGCATTATTACTAATGCGCTCATGAACTTGAAAAGGTCAGTCGCTATGTGCATCAGGCTTACACTTTCGTTGAGAAGGAAATCATTCATTTCTAAGGTGAACCCAAACCTAATCTTAAGGTTCGAAGACGACTCGTTTCCTTCCAACATTTATTTTGGCCACTAGCTTCTTGTTGTTGGCTTCAATAGCTTCATGTACTTTGGAATGGATAGACTTGACAAGCTCTGTTTTCCGCTTTCCATCTAAGCTCACAACATGAATTATAGGTAACGCCACTAAATTAAATGGAGTAAGAGGATTAAAACCATAAACAACCTCAAAAGGAGACTAAGAAGTAGTAGAATGACGCACTCTATTATAAGCAAAGTCGATGTGAGGTATATAATCTTCCCATTGGTGCACGTTCTTCTTAAGGATGGACCTAAGCAGTTGCCCAACGGTTCAACCACCTCTCTTTGGGCATCAGTTTGTGGATGGCCTACTTTTAGAATACAACAAGTTAGTTCCAAGTTTCCTCCAAAAAACACGCAAAAAATGACTAAGAAACTTTGTGTAATGATTTGAAATAATAGTTCTAAGAATACCATAGAATCACACCACCCAAGTAAATAACAAGTTTGCAACAAGACTAGCATCATCGATTTTATTTCAACGTATGAAATGAGCCAGTTTAGAAAACCAATCTACTAGAACAAAGATAGAATCCATGCCCTTATGTTTCCTAGGCAATCCAAGAATAAAATCCATAGAAATATCAACCGAAGGTACTTTGGGCACATCTAAAGTAGTATAAAGACCATGTGGCAAGGAGGTAGACTTGGCTCTTTTAAACTCTAAGCAATTTCTAATGAACTTTTCAACATCTCTTCTCATGTGAGGCAAAAAGAAATGCTCATGTAATATGTCATAAGTTTTTGCAATTAAAAAATGTCCCATTAAACCACCACAATGAGCCTCTTTAACCGACAACAACCTAGTTGAACAAGAAGGAATGCACAATTTACCCTCATGATAAAGAAATGGATCATGTATAAGATACATATCATTAGGCACAAGCAAGCAATCATCAAATATCTCTTTAAAATCTCGATCTCTAGCACACAACTCCTTAAGCATTTCAAAGCCAAGTATTTGAGCTTGCAAAGTAGAGATAAGAGTTTACCTTCTAGACAAAGCATCAGCTGCAATGTTTTCTTTACCTTTTTACCAGATGACATATGGAAATTTCTTAATAAACTCTATCCATCTAGCGTGGCTCTTGTTGAGCTTTTGTTGTCCTTAGAGAAACTTCAAGGACTCTTAACGGTATGCACTACAAACTCCTTAGGCCACAAATAGTGTCACCAATGTTTCAATGTCCTCACTAGTGCATAGAGTTCCTTGTCATAAGTTGCATAATTCAATGCCACATCGGTCAACTATTAACTAAAATAAGCTAAAGGCTGCTTGTCTTGGATCAAGAGTCCTTCAATTCCAATCTCCGAGGCATCGTATTCTATCTCAAATGTCTTTTCAAAATCAGTTAGTGCAAGTAGAGGTGCACTACTCAACTTTTCCTTTAACAACTTGAATGTTTTCTCTTGTTTCTCCTCCCATTTGAAGCCATTCATATTCTTGATTACATCCGTCAAGGGACTAGCAATGGTGCTTAAGTCCTTGATGAATCTCCTATAAAAGCTTGCAAGACCATAGAAGCTCCTTACTTCGAATGCATTTTTTGGAGTGACTTTTTCTTCATCCACTTGACAACCTTGAGAACTCACCATATAACCTAGGAAAGTAACCTTTTCCAAACAAAAATCACATTTTCCAAGGTTAGCATATAATTTCTCACTTCTCAAAACAAACAAAACTTTCTTAAAATGGTGTGAATGATCTTCATAAGTTTTGCTATATATTAAGATGTCATAAAAAATAGACTACCCAAATTTACCATTGAAATTCCTCAAAATATGATGCATGAGTCTCATAAATATGCTAGGTGTGTTAGTTAAAACAAAAGGCATGATTAGCCGTGCATAAAGACCAAAATTTGTTTTGAAAGCCATTTTCCACTCATCCCCTTCCCTCATTCTAATTTCATGGTAACCCGACTTTAAATTAATCTTTGAAAATATTTAAGAACCATACAACTCATTAAACAAATCAGCTAATCTAGGAATGGGATGCCTATACTTGATGCCCTAACACCAATTGACTCACATTTATGATTTATGAAGCATGTATTTTTTGACTTGTATTTTATGCTCTGGGTCATCAAGTATGTGACTTGATAGTAAAACCCTTATAGCTAATAAAATACTATTCTTATTTGTCCCTAGTTTATTACATCTTGTAAACTAGTGTGCAGTTGATTGATGGTCAAGTTTTACTGATCATGAATATGAGATATAAAATCAATTCATAAATACATATTGAGAATATTGTATTGGACATGACCCAAAGTGAAGAAGAAATATTGCATGGGTTTAAGTTATAAGTATTTCTTCTCAATTTTATATTTGGTGTCCTTTGACCTAATGTTTCTAATATTTCTTGCATGGGGAGAAAATATGTTTTGACATAGTCAAACATCACTTTAAATTAGGTGATCATTATAACTATTGGTTGGCTTATTTTCTCGTTATGGCTTGAATATTGGAGATAGTGAAAGAGATTTGTCCCTCTTTTTTTAGAGAGAGATATCCATGGGCCCCTTGATAAGGAAGACTAGAAAATATGAATAGCCATGCTCAAATAAGTATTAATAAGGTGTTATTAATATGATTTGTTGGAACAGTCTGCCTGGTGATCAAGTAAATGGTTAATTAAGTTTTATATTGATGACTTGATCCATGCCTTATACTTAATTAGGATATCGTGTGACAAAAGGACTAAATATTAAATCTGATACTAGGTTATTATTACATTTACTTAACTTGGGTAAGCATAGTGTCTTGCTAGAGGCCGCTTATGTTTTGTGAATAAATGTCTAGGACATTTTTCATTCACTGCCAACGTTAAGTGAACCTACAGGGTCACACGCATAGACGATCTTGTGAGCATAATGTCTACGTTCAATGAATCTAGATTGTGTCCAGATTCGTTGAACGTATACAAAAGGGAAATCAGATTCCATATTGTATTTTCTGGTAAGTTAATAAGTAATTAATTTTATTTAATCGAATAAATGAAATTAATTACTTAATATTACTCATCCAACCGTTGGATGATTATAGGAATAAACGGACGAGATTAAACTGTCATTAGATAACAGTTAGGGTTTTGATATTGACAGCTATAAAAGGTTATGTTAACCTTTTCTTGTCCTTTATCTGATTAAAGAAGAACAAAACCCTAAACCCTAGAACGGCGATATAGTATCTAGCCTCCTCTCTTCGAAATACAATCGATTACCAAATAATCAGAATCAGTTCTGAACAGTTTCAGAACACAGAAGGGGCTAGCATCCCGATCGCTTGCAGAGGAGTTCGTTGCGTGGATACCAGTAGAGGGCGAAGCGTACAAAGCAGCGCCTCCACAATGAACAATCAAAATATTGAGGTAATTTCTATCCAATCGGTTGTTCTAGTATGTGCAGATACTGTTGGTGGATTTCCGTAGTTTTATTTTATATTGTGTTTGCCTACGGATTCCAACAGTTAATGGCTCTACAATCTACACACGTGTGCCATGTACCATCTTTCTTAGGAACTAATAAAACGGGAACGGCACAAGGGCTCAAGCTTTCTCTTATATAGCCTTTCGAGAACAATTCCTCAACTTGTCTTCTCAAGTTCATGGTCTCTTTGGGAGGACTTCTATAAGCTGATCTATTTGGTAACTCCATTCCAGGTACCAAATAAATTTGATGTTCAATCCCTCTGAAATGAGGAAGTCCACCAGGCATCTCTTCGGGGAAGTCATCCTTGAATATTTTAATCATCTTTACTATAGCATTACACATGGAAGACAAGTGATAATTAGTATAAACAAATGTAACTTTGTAATAAAGAAGTAAGACTGACTCTTTTTTTTCAATAGCTTCTAGAATCTCCTTCTCTTTTGCATTGAAACATCTCTTTTCTCTCTTGCAAATATCACTCTTTGGATCACTCATTTTCTTGTCTTTCTTTAATTTTTCCCCTCTAATTTTTCCACACTTATTTCTTTTTCCTCAATTCTTTTTCCCTCTTCAATACTCTTTCTCTTTTTATCACTCTCAACTTTTTCTTTTGTTCTTCAAAGACTTGAGTAGGAGTCGAAGGATTCAACAAGAACTTCTTACCATCATTTTCAAAAGTATAGTTTCTTTTCACACCATCATGAATAGCTTTTCTATCATATTGCCAAGGACGTCCAAATAAGAAATGTCGCGCTTGCATATGAGCCACATCACAAAGAATGTCATTATTATATGACTACTTAGTAATAGAAACTAGCACTTACTGTTAAGCTTAACTTCCCTACTATCATTTAACAAATGTAGCTTAAAAGGTTTAAGATGCTGGAGGAGAGGTAAGTTAAACTTTTAAATAAGATAGGTACTAGCTACATTAGTGCAACTACCAGTATCCCAATAAGGTTAGCAACTTTACCTCCCACTAAGCATTTAGTGTGAAACATTTTTTCGATTTGAATGCAAGATTCTTCTTCAAGGACTTGAGTTGACAAAGCTCTAATAGTCACCAAATTGTTGCCTTCTTCATCGGCTTCAAAAGAGGCAGTTCCTTCAACTCCTTTAATACCTTCTTCGTACTTTTCAAAAACATCCCCTTGGCAATCATTTTCATCCTTTTAAATCTAGCCATTAACATCTTCACAAAAGACCAGAGTCTTCTTTGTAGGACAATCCAAGGCTATATGTCCCACACCATTGCAGTTGAAGCACCTTATTAGATTGGTAATCAATCTACCTATCTCTTTCACTTTAGGCTTAGAATTATCTTTTAAAGCCACCTTACGCATTTCATCATTCTTTGGGAAACTCTTTAAGTGCATGCTTGAAGCTTAGGCACCAATTTCTTGAAGAAGGAATATTTGTTTTAGAGAAAACAATCCTCTTCCTTTGATTTTCAATCTTGGTTGCCAAATGACACATATCTTCATAAATTGTGCAAAGGTCCAATTCTAGTAGATTAGCAATGTCCCTATCTAGACCACTCAGAAATCTAGCAATAGAAGTATCTTTGTCTTTTGATGTGTGAGTTTTAAAATCAAAATGGGATGCACTACTAAACTAAGCGACAGGTAAGTGGACCTATCACTATAGTAAACAAGCTATACCCGAGTGTTGAATCTCTCAAGGATGGTAAAGGCTTAAGTACTAATCGTATCTCTAATGTTTAGTCTAAAGAAAAAGTCTTTTTAGAAAATAATTAAACTATAAAGCTTGAAATAGTTTAACAACTAAAGAGAGAAAGTAAAAAAATTCAGATTTAAAGAACATTATACAACAAGAGTTTGGATGGTAGAATCCCCGGAATCCTTGTTGCTAATTCAATTGGAAAACTTTAACAAAAAGGATGTTGAATTAATTAAGTTGGGTCATCATTATAAATCAGGTAATCCCTATCTCTAGGCGAAAGCCGCCTTACTCACTAACCCTTAGAGGAAAATCTCTTTTATCCCTAACAAACTATGAGTATAGTAAAATTAAGTGATCTAAATGACCTAAAAGTGCAATGTCGTATCTCTAGTCAATTGCCCCAACTAAATCCTAATCGGTTGCCCTAGATCGTTTGTTCTTTTTCAATTCCGAACAATCTTGTGATTAATCTAATCTCGCGAAAATTAAATTGCAAACAAACACAATTGGAGAAAAACTTTTAAAAAATTCGAAATCAAGAAATTAAGCCAAGAATTTCATAATGAAAAACTAGGGTTCAACCCTCATCCAAACAATAAGAACTGCTCAGTATTCATTGTAATAAAACTAAAATTAAACATTAATTCAATAACAAAGTAAAGGAAAGAAAGCTTAGGAATAAAATCGAAACCGAAATTGAAGTGCAACGTCTCTTGAGCTCGCTTCTCGAGTCGGCGAATTGAAGCTCGAAATCTTGGAATTAGGTCTTCAAATTTTGATCCTCAAGAACTTAATTGCAGAAAATGCAATTACTACTTAACTAATTAAATGTAAAATTGAAGAATTAACTAACTTAAATCTAGCCCTGATTATGTACTATCTAGTCCTAAATGTTGCCCTCTACTTTAATTGCAGAGTAGCCTTTTAAATAGATGAAAAATTACAGTAAAACAGTTTGAATTGGATTAAAACTGTCCATCAGCCAGGACATACCGCCGATGGTAGGTCGAGCCTTACCTTCTGCGGTGGGGTTCTGGCCATAGAAAATTTCTTGACGCCGGGATGTACCACCGATGGTAGGTTGGCCTACTGTCGCCAGCAAGGTTCTGCCGTGGCTCCTTGTGTGATTCCTAGACCTACCACCGGCAGTAGGTTAGCCTACCTTAGGTGGTAGGTCTTCTTCGTTGATGTCGTCGGCTCCGTTTTCATTTTCTTTCATCAATTTCTCTTTTTTAAGGCACTTAAAATAGAATAAAGGGTATTAGTCTAATACATTTTAATAACATGAAGAAACGATGAAAATAACATATAAAAATATGGACAATTTTTAAGCACATATCAGATACCCGAACACTTATCCGTTGGTTGCCCTAAAGCAACAAAAACTAAACAAACAAAATGGAGGAGCTAAAAACTTGTATTTTTAGAAAGATGATACATGAAAACGAGAGAAGCCGAATTAATACAGTTAAGATCACAAATTGACGACAACCAATAGTAGTAGAAATGATCACAAGAATAAAACAAAGTGTAAGCAAAACAAAAACGAACAAAACTAAGAAAAGGCAAAAGATAAAACCACTTCAATAGAATACAATCCTACACAACTCCAAAGATAAATCAAATAGACCAACGACAAAAGTCACTAAGTTCACCATAAGTCACTAAAAATCGTTACTGATCAAAGGGGTGTGTGTGTGTGAATTGCTCATTCTGTCTTTACTCCAGAAAAGAGGAATGTTAAGTGATTAGCATAATGATATTTTTCTAGAAGACAATGCACACAAGCTCGTACTTCTCGATCACTTTTCCACTCTAAAGTCTATTCTAGGTCATTCCCGAATTAGGTAGGACTTTTCGACTTGTAATGTTAGTATGAACTCCCCTAGGCTTCTATGGAGTCTATTCTTAGCCCAAGAATCTTCTCTCATCCAGAGGAACTTTGAGTCAGTGTATGGCGAATTGGTGTCAATGCAAAGGAAAAATTGCAGTAAAATAAACACAAAAAATCCTATCTAGAAGAGGAATCAATAATAGTTATAAGAACTACCCCCTATCCCTCATTCACAAGGAATACCTAATGCCTGACAATACTAACTAAAGATTTAGCACCTTTAGGGAATGTAGTATTTTTTATTGAACAAGAACTCTTGAATTCCCTTCAAGAACTACTTGCCTAAAATTCAAAGTTTGAACACCTAATATACAAGGAAGAACAAAACCACTAGGAACCCCAGCTTTCTCTCTCAAAATGTCTCAATCTATTACATTCATCATTCATCCTCTATAAGTGGCTGCTAAAAGCGTATATAACGTGCTCTAAGTAATTAAGAAACAAGCCCTAGCTGCTACTTAGACTTAAGGAAGGTAAATGGGCACTTAGGCCACTTTATTACAAGTCTAGGATTTAAGAAACCAAGTTTAGAAGTCAAAATATGCTTAAAATCAACAAATGGATAATGCAACCAAGACCTATCGTTAATGATAGGCCCAAACTACCGTTGGCGACATGTTAGTTCACTTGGTTTTCCTTTGAACAGAGACCTACCGGCAACGGTAGGTCTAACCCTACTATCGACGGTAGGGGTCTTCTTGAGCTTCCTTTGAGACAGAGACCTTCTAGCGATGGTAGGTCCAACTATAGGTCAAGCAATAGGTCTTCTTCCGACCACACTTTTGGTTTTGAACCTTCTAAGTCTTCCACTCTTGTTTCTTTTGGTTTTTCCTCTCTTTTACTAGGGATATTAGGAATTTTTTTGTGCTTCTTTTATCTTCATTTTCTCCTTCTAATCAATTCCAAGTAAGGTCTCGAAGGTTCTTCTCGAATTATGCCACCATTCTGTTGCCCTCCCCTTCTATCTTCCTTGCCATCAACCCTATAATTGATCCTAGGAAGATCTCCCTGTTCTCATGCTCATTCCGCATCATACCATACACCCTCTCTTTAAACGGATTCGCCTCGAATCCAATCCTTCAAATGACCATAAGAGGAGAGCAATATTAAAAGAGGAAGTATTAAAAGAAAGAATATTTTAAACTTGACCAAAGAACTCAAGGAGTAGGCAAGAATGGATCTTTAATGCAAGAAGTTTATTTGCCAACAACTTCAACCCAAAATAAATCAAGACAATCAAATCTTCATCAAAAGGTCTATGAAACTCAAAAGATATGTAGGCATAAAAGTTCAAGATAAGATTGTTCAACGAAGAATAATGCATAGAACACCCTTGCTTTCCAAGATTTCCCCCAAGAAGAACACAATTAAAACCATGGAAATCTATCAATTTAAGCACATCAATAATATCCTCAAAAGGTAGGTGATGATAGAAACTAGCACCAAACTCAAAAATTGAGATGTCTCCTCCTTAAAAGGATAGTGATATTATAAATGCACCTTGGAAATGGAATCAACAAAACTTGGAAATGAAGAATAGACTTTATGTTTCTCAAATTCAAACACTTCAAAATTGTGGTGAGGAAAAGTAGACATAAAATTTTCTGCTTTCCAATATTTTATACCTTCCTTTTTTACGGCCATGTTCACTAAAACTCTTTTAAAGGTGGAGGATAGAAGAAAGTTCCATCAAATCCAATATTAAAGAAAGTATCCCAAGAGCTTTTCGAAAAACTAGCAATTGAAATGAACAACTTTGAAAACCAACCCTTGAAAGGTAAATAATAAAGAAGCTCAACAAAAAAGTCCTTGCAAGTGTGTTCAAATCCTACCTCTACCTTGATTCCAAAACCCTTTAACATAAAATCCTTCAATGTAAATGGTAGAATTTGAATCCAAAGGTGTTTTCAAACAAGTTCAAAGAGTCAACAACACTTGAAAGCTTGTGCTCATTGTAGGAAAACTCAACTTAACCACTTAAGAGGTGAAAACGTCGGTGTAAAAGAATAACTCCATCAAAATTTCCCATGTGAATAATAAGGAAATGAAACACATAATCAACATCGTCAATAAACTTTCCTAAATACTAGTAAGCACAATCGAGCTCAAAAACCCACAATGCTAGGATCAACAAGGAAAGTCTCATCTAACATACTAGAACGATAATAAGGAGGATCAAATTTAACATTACTACTCGTCAATGGATTCTCAAAAGATACATGAGAAGAAAGACACTTGGACATAGAAGGCATAAGAAGAAAAAGATTCCCATCAAAAAGCAATACTACACATATCTCCAAATAAGGTCACATGATAAGTATAAGAAATCAACAAAGATTTTAATTCCTCAAGAGAAAGTTCATTACGTAAAGAAGAAGGGTTAAGAGATAGGCTTATTGATAAGTCTTCAAGAATACGCCAGGCTCTTTCTCCATGCTCCTTCTATCCTCAACTCCTAGCACACAAGAAACACAATTATCGATATTGAAATCATAATCATCAATTCTAGAAATTACACAAGATATGGAATTAAACTCAATGAAGTATCTTCTTTCAAGGAAAGTTGCAAGAGAGTTAAAAAAAAGTATAATAATCTCCATTTTCTATGAAAACAAGTGCGAACAATTTAATTTCCTTAAAAAAATAACAAAATACAAGTAAGAGTTAGAAGGAAAGAAGCTTATAGTCTTGATGGAGTTGTAGCCAAGTCTTCCCTCTTGATTCTTGCTTGGTTCTCCTAAATTCCACACAAAAAGAAATTCCCTAACAAGAGAGAAGTTAGTTTGGTTAGCAAAGAAATTTGTTCCCTCACTCTTTTCAAATACTTCTAACTCTTCTTTGAATCCTCTTGTTTTTCTTTACTCATTTCTTTTGTTCTCTCATTTTTCTCAAGATCATTCTCTTCTTCTTCTACAAAATTGTCATTTTCAAGCTCCTCAAATAAAGAAGAAATAGAATCAAAGAAACATGAATCTTCATCTAAGCTCTCTTTTTTTTCCACTCATTCTTTTTCTTTAAAACCAATGTTCTTTTTCCTTTCAATGTCCTCCTTATTCATGGTAGCGCAAAGATCCTCATTGGGTGACTTTTTTTCAACATGTTTTCCATCACTCTCTTCAACTGCAATTACAGCTTGTGAAAGTTCTTTGACTCTTGGAGGATCATCAACCATTGGTGGCTTCATGGTTCTAACCATTGCAATTACTTGATATGACATGGATAATTGCTCTTACTCCTATATTTTGTCCTCCACGATGCGGTTTTCCTTTCCTCATTCTCAAATATTCTTAACCTTTCTTTCAACTTCTTTTGCTCCTCGTATACTTGGTGGAATGCCAAATACTTAAGAGTGATTATCTTTCCATTCTTAGTGATGCTAATAGCATTCTTGACTCAATCATGTTTAGCTCTTTTATCATACATCCATAGTTGTCCCAATAATAGGTGACTCGCTTGCATGGGTGTCATGTAACATAACACTTCGTGTTAAACAACCCCAAAGAAATAGTCACCCATACTTGCTTGTTGACTTTAACTTCAACACTACCCTCTAACCATTGATATGTGTAGGGTCTAGGATGATCAAGAATGGACAAACTCAACTTCTTCACAAGATAAGTACTAGTCACATTAACTTGACTACCACTACCTATAGCATGCACCACAATCTTGTCTAACACCTTGCACTTGGCATGGAACAAATGCTCTCTTTGATCATCATTCCTATAGACATTTTCATCAACAAACTATCTTTGTATACTCCTCCACCATAACTCCACTCTCCAAAGTCTAACCCATCATTATACCCTTTATAACAATTATAAGGACCATTCTCACAATAAGCATAGCTAGCATTAACTCCATGATAGTCTCCATAATCATTGCAAGCCACATGCTCAAAAGTTTTAGTATGAGAAGAAAAGTTACCAACTCCCATTGGTCCTCTAGGAATGGAATTTCCATTTCCATGGTTGTTTCTACCATAAGAATTGCCACCATAGCCATCCCCATTATGTAGGTTAGGCATTGCCCTTGTAAGCTTTGAATATCGCATCTCTTGTTTTCTCATGCCTTCCATCCTTTGCCGTGATGAGTTAATCCAAGGGTACTTCATTTAATCACATGTCAAACGTTTACAAATATGGAACAACAAGAAGGAAGGACCTTCCACTCCCTAAGTATATCTCTCGACTTTGATTTGCTCAACCCTCGTGTTTATCACTCACTCTCTATGGCTTTTGTAAAAATAATCTCCCCTTCTTGCCGCTTACTATCCCTCACTCACTAGAGTTTCCCAATAGCTTCAAAGTCTTCCAAGTTCTAAGCAATTCCACAAGGAGTTCAAGCAAGCAATTCCGATATGACAAGAAGTCAAATACTAAGAGACATTCTCACAAACACTTAGAGTGCATAGAATTTCAAGAACCAATTCAAGAGCATGAGCCAATCATACTATTCAATTCCCACAACGAAAGAGAAAAGCACCTAACAATTTAATCAAATAAAATCTTCCATTCAAAACAACAACGTTTGAAAGTCAATACAAGGAATTAAGAATACTAGGCTAAATTTTACAGAAAACAGAGCATAATGATACCTTGTCACTAAAATCCCAATAGCTCCGTGAATATAGCTGCAAATCGAGTCAAACAAGTGTAGAATGATGGAAAACTCGAAGAAGATGAATTTAAGAACAAATTTCGAACAATTTGAGGGAGTATAACATAAGATATAGACTGATTAATCCACATGTTCTCAATAGACGCGATTTCTGGACACTTTCAAAGTTTTGAAAAACTTGACCAAGCAAATCAAGTCCAAATCTATCCAAACTTGTTTCTAAAGAACAAAAACTCAACAAGGATTTAAACTGGAAACATTTAGGCACTTGGGTTTCATTTGATATACTTTTCATCTCAATCTTTTCACATGTAATTTTCTGTCCAAGAAGTCCAGAATACTTTGTTTTTTCAATTTCTTTTAATTGACTTTTCTATAAATGAAATTCATCAATCAAACACATAATCTTCACCGCAAAGAGAGTTTAAATCTGATACCAAATGGTATGAACTCCCCTAGGCTTCTTGGCATCCATTCTTTGCCCAAGAATCTTCTCTTTTCAAGAGGAACTTTGAGTGAGTGAATGGCAAATTGGTGTCAAAGGAAACAAAAAAATGCAGTAAAATAAACACAAAAGTGCCTATCTAGAAGAGGAATCAACAATAGTTACAGGAACTATCACCTACCCCTCATTCATAAGGAATACCTAATCCCTAACAATACTAACTAAAGAATTAGGACCCTTAGGGGATGTAGGATTTTGGATTGAACAAGAACTCTTGAATTCTCGTCAAGGATTACTTGCCTAAAGTACAAGTTGTAACTCCTACTATACAAGGAAAAAGAAGAAACACAAGGAACCCTAGCTTTCTCTCTTAAAAGTCTCAATATATTTGATTAATCCTCTACAATTAGCTGCTAAAAGGGTATATATAGTGCTCTGAATAATTCAGAAACAAGCCCTAGCTGCAAATTAGGCTTGAGGTTGGTAAATGGGTACTTAGACCACTTAATTACAAGTCTAGGATTCAAGAAACCCAGTTTGGAAGTCAAACTAAGTTTAAAATCAACAAATGTTGTTGCAGTCGAGACCTACCGTCGATGGTAGGCCATACCTACCGTTGGCAGTAGGTGTTTTCACTTGGTTTTCCTTTGAACAGAGACCTACCAGCGACTGTAGGTCTAACTCTAAAATCAATGGTAGAGGTCTTCTTGAGATTCCTTTGTGACAGAGACCTACCAGCGGTGGTAGGTCAGACTTTAGGTCCAACAATAGGTCTTCTTCCTTCCCCACTTGTGGTTTTGAACATTCTAGGTCTTCCACTCTTGTTTCTTTTTGTTTTTCCTCTTTTTTACTATGGATATTATGAATGTGTTGGTGCTTTCTTGATCTTCATTTTCTCCTTCCAAAGCATTCCAAGTAAGGCCTCAAAGGTTCTTCTTGAATAACACCACTATTCTGTTGCCCTCCCCTTCTATCTTCTCTTCCATCAACCTTGTAATCGGTTCTTGGAAGATCTCCCCGTCCTCATGCTCATTTCGGGTCATGCCAAATATTAGGATTAGGACATGTAAAGGGTAACAAACAAAGGTTAACATGAACAAAGACAAATGAGATAGAGCTAGCGCAATCGAAAGGAAAAGGAAACAAAATTAAAGAACACTTTTTAGTCGTCTTTCTCACTCTTCTCACTCACCCTTGAACATCCTACTTCATTCTATTTGGTGCACACCCCACCTAGCTGTTGGAATCCGTAGGCAAAAACAAAGTAAAATAAAACTATGGAAATCCACCGACAGGATCTGCACATACTAGAAAAAACCGATTGGATAGAAATTACCTCAATGTTTTTTATTGTTCGTTGTGGAGGCGCTGCTTTTTACGCTTCGTCCTCTACTGGTATCCACGCGACGAACTCCTCCGCAAGCGATCAGGATGCTAGCCCCTTCTGTGTTCTGAAAACTGTTCAGAACTGATCCTGACATTCTGGTAATGGTCGTATTTCGGAGAGAGGAGGCTAGATACTATATCGCCGTTCTAGGGTTTAGGGTTTTGTTTTTCTTTAATCAGATAAAGGACGGCCACCAATAAAAGGTTAACATAACCTTTTATAACTGTCAATATCAAAACCCTAATTGTCATCTAATGACAGTTTAATCTCGTCCATCTATTCCTATAATCATCCAACGGTTGGATGAGTAATACTAAGTAATTAATTTCATTTATTCGATTAAATAAAATTAATTACTTATTAACTTACCAGAAAATACAATATGGAATATAATTCCCCTTTTGTATACGTTCAAAGAATCTGGACACAATCTAGATTCATTGAACGTGGACATTATGCTCACAAGATCGTCTATGCATGTGACCCTGTAGGTTCACTTAACGTTGGCAGTGAATGAAAAATGTCCTAGACATTTATTCACAAAACATAAGCGGCCTCTAGCAAGACATTATGCTTACCCAAGTTAAGTAAATGTAATAATAACCTAGCATCAGACTTAATATTTAGTCCTTTTGTCACACGATATCCTAATTAAGTATAAGGCATGGATCAAGTCATCCTTATAAAACTTAATTAATCATTTACTTGATCACCAGGCAGACTGTTCCAACAAATAATATTAATAAGACCTTATTAATACTTATTTGAGCATGGTCATGCGTATTTTCCAGTCTTCCTTATCAAGGGGCCCATGGATATCTCTATCTAAAAAGAGAGGGACAAATCCTTTCCACTATCTCTAATAATCAAGCCATGACGAGAAAATAAGCCAACCAATAGTCATAATGATCACCTAATTAAAAGTGATGTTTGACTATGTCAAAACATATTTTCTCCCCATGCAAGAAACTTTAGAAACATTAGGTCAAAGGACACCAAATATAAAATTGAGAAGAAATACTTATAACTTAAACCTATGCAATATTTCTTCTTCACTTTGGGTCATGTCCAATTCAATATTCTCAATATGTATTTATGAATTTATTTTATATCTCATATTCATGATCAGTAAAACTTGACCATCAATCAACTTCACACTAGTTTACAGGATGTAATAAACTAGGGACAAATAAGAATAGTATTTTTTAGCTATAAGGGTTTTAATATCAAGTCACATACTTGATGACCAAGAGCATAAAATACAATTCAAAAATACATGCTTCATAAATCATAAACGTGAGTCAATTGGTCTTAGGGCATATACTAACACTAGCAACATACTTCTTCATATTTACAAGAATTGCGAAGTAGGAGAAAGTGAGAGAGAGAGAGAGAGAGAGAGAGAGAGAGAGAGAGATGCTTGATGTTTTTCAAGAATTTCCTGTAAAATAAACACTCATATGTTTCTTTATTTTATGCTATTTCTTCCAATTTTGGTTTGTACTTTCTTTTTTTCTAGTTTTTCTCTTTTCTGGCATCAATTTTTTTTCCTCTCTTTTTCTCTCATTTCAACAGCCATAAGTACTGAATATCATAAATACCCAATATACCCCTTTTTACACAGGGTTTTCTTTCTATCTTCACTCCTTTAACCCCACACTTATTTCTTTCCTCACTCAAAACGGCTAAAAAGATATTATACAATTAGCTCTATGAATTAAGCTTTTATATAGTGAGTTTAAAGGAACAAAGGGAAGAAGGGATGGAAACCCTTAGCATGAAAGAACAAAAAGGGAACTAGAGATTGATTTCATATAGGATAAGGCAAGAAAGGCATAAATGGTACAAAGAAGGCCTAAGATCATTATTTCTGGGGCCATCCAAGACTAGAATTCTTTGCTTTTAAGGATAGAAAAATATGAAATTGCAGGCAAAGATGCAAAAATTGATTATCATCATGCTAATTACCCAAGATTCCTTGGTCTCTACTACCTAAACAACATTTACAAGTGCATGAAAACCATTGATCATGTAAGAAAATTAGTAAATATGGTTTTCAAAGTGATTAAGTTATCGCCTTTCTCGTAAAACCTAAAGAATTTTGCAGTTATGTACTCTATTGAAAGCCGCAAAAAAAAATATTTTTGGATTTTTCTTAGAATAGGATTTCAAAGTTTTTAGAATTTTTTAAATTCTGATTTTTTAAAATTTTTTCAATAAACTACTAAAATTTAAAATAAAAATAAAAAGATAGACAAGAAAAATAAGACATAAATACCCCCCAAACTTAAAATCACATTATCCTTAATGTGGGAGTCAGATTATCCGGAGAAACGAATAAAACACATACATGGGAAGCAATCCTGCAGATATAAAGCAGTAAAGGATATTGGGAAGTGGTGTGATTATCCTAAGTCTTCATTGAGGATCAATTGCTCCCAAGATCAACTCTCTTTTAGGGGGCACCTTGAATGCTTGTTTTTGGAAAAATTTGAAGAACAAAGAACACTTGCAGGAAGAGAACAATGACAGAGAATAATAAACCTCCTTATATTTGAGGGAGAATCAACAAGACTCTACAAAGTTTCACATATTCTCTAACTTCAAAAAGGACCTAAACCCAAGCAACACCAACTATGGAGTTGGCACCTCAAGGAGATATTAGGATTTGGAAATTAGACTAGAACTCTTGAATTAAATATTCAAAAAATTCCTTGCCTTGAATTATAAAAAGGAAGCTCTTAGTTGTACAAGGAAGATGAAGAAATCTAAAGAACCCTAATTCTTCTCTCTATAGAATTTTCAGACATCCTGACTTAGCCAAATGGCTACAAACATGAGTATTTATAGTGTGCTTTATAATTAGTTCCAAACCCTAGGTATTAGACTAGCTTAAAAGAGTTTAAAGGGCGCTTAGATTAGTTAAGTTTAAGATAAAATAAGTTTACAACCAAATTGAAGGGTCAAGGAAGTTAAAAACTTCCCCAATTCTCCACCAGTCGAGACCTACATGTTTCGATAGGTCCCGACCTCAATGGTCTCAAACTATTCTTAGCCAGAACCTTACCGTGAAGGTAGGGCAAACCTACCGTCGGCCGTAGGCTGCTTGAATTTTTCTTTATCCATACACAAAACCCTACTGTGGACGGTAGGGCCCAAAATGACTTCTTCCTTTGATTTTAAAGCTACAAAACCTCCCAAACTTGCTACCTTGGATTCTGGCATTTGTACCCTTCACAATAAGAAGGTTTTGGATCCTCCAAGGTCTTCTCGGTGTTCCTCTAGCACGTGTCAAGCAAGGTCTTTGCGCATCCACTGAAACAAGATTACCTTCCCCTTGTATTGTTCTTCAATTTTCTTAGCCTTTACTCTCGTGAGAGGCCCTTGCATCAATTCATAGATTCTCGTGCGTCCCAGGTCATACTTGTGGGAATCCATAGGCAAAAATACACAAAATAAAACTACAAAAATCTATCAACATTATCCGCACATACTAGAAAATCGATTGGATAGAAACTACCTCAATGTTTTCTACCATTAGGTGTGGAGGCGTTGCTTTTTATGCTTCGCCCTTTACTGGTATACACACAATGAATTCCATGCAAGCGATCAGGATGCTAACTCCATCTGTGTTCAAAAAACTGTTCAGAACGAATCCCGACTATCTGGAAATACGTGAAATTTTGGAGAGAGTGAGAGAGGCAAATACTATTTTCGCCGTTCTAGGATTAAAGGGTTTTATATTTAATCTGATGGAGATGGCTACCGAGAAAAGGTTAACATAACTTTTTATAGCTGTCAATATCAGAACAACAATTGTCATCTAATGACAGTTTAATCTCGTCCGTCTATTCCTATAATCATCCAACGGTTGTAAGAAAAAAAATTAAGATTTATCAGATAAATAAAATTATTTACTTATTAATTTACAAGAAAATACAATATGGAATCTGATTCTCCTTTTGTATACATTCAACGAATCTGGGCACGATCTAGATTCATTTAACGTGGACATTATGCTCACAAGATCATCTATGCGTGTGACCCTATAAGTTCACTTAACGTTGGCAGTGAATGAAAAATGTCCTAGACATTTATTCACAAAACATAAGCGGCCTATAGCAAGACATTATGCTTACCCAAGTTAAGTAAAAGCAATTATAACCTAGCATCAGTTTTAATATTTAGTCCTTTTGTCACACAATATCCTAATTAAGTATAAGGCATGGACTGGGTCATCCTTATAAAATTATCTAACCATTTACTTGATCACCAGACAGACTGTTCTGACAAATAATATTAATAAAACCTTATTAATACTTATTTGAGCATGGCTATGCGTATTTTCCAGTCTTCCTTATCAAGGGACCCATGGATATCTCTCTCTAAAAAGAGAGGGACAAATCCCTTTCACTATCCCCAATACTCAAGCCCTGACAAGAAAATAGTCCAACCAATAGTCATAATAATCACCTAACTAAAAGTTATGTTCGACTATGTCAAAACATATTTCCTCCCCATACAATAAGTATTAGAAACATTATGTTAAAGGACACCAATTATAAAACTGAGAAGAAATACTTATGACTTAAACAGATGCAATATTTCTTCTTCACTTTGGGTCATGCCCAATACAATATTCTCAATATGTATTTATTAATTGAGTTTATATCTCATATTCCTGATTATAAAACTTGATCATCAATCAACTTCACACTAGTTTTATAATACAAGATGTAATAAAACTAGGGACAAACAAGAATAGTATTCTTTTAGCAATAAGGGTTTTACTATCAAGTCACATACTTGATGACCAAGGGCATAAAATACAATTCAAAATACATGCTTCATAAATCGTAAGTGTGAGTCAATTGGTGTAGGGCATATACTAACAATCTCACACTTTCCCTACAACCAATTTGACATGACTCTCAAACCCATTAACCTAATATGACTCTCATGCTTAAGTTGTGGGAGTGGCTTTGTCAATGGATCTGCAACATTGTCATTGGTATCTACTTTGCAAATTTTTACTTCTTCACGCTCAATAATTTCTCGGATAATATGGAAACGCCTGAGAATATGTTTAGATCGTTGATGAGATGTAGGTTCCTTAGCTTGTGCAACGGTGCCTGTATTATCACAATATAGGTCTACTGGGTTCACAATGCTAGGAATCTCACCTAGTTTAGCGATGAACTTTCTGATCCAAACTGACTTCGTGGCTGCATCAGAAGCAGTTACATACTCAACCTCTGTAGTAGAATCGTCCACGGTATCTTTCTTAGAAATTTTTCAGCTCAAAGCACCTCCATTCAAACAAAACACAAATCAAGATTGCAATTTAAGATCATCTACATTAGTCTGAATGCTAGCAGCTATGTAATCATTTACAATAAGCTCTCTTTCCTGATCTTCGTAGATAAAAAACATCCCTTTAGTCAATCTTAAGTACTTGAGAAGTTTTTTACTGCAGTCTAATGTGGTTCACTATGATTTTATTGGAATCTGATAGTCATGCTTAATGCATACGAGACATCTAGGCGAGTACATATGGGTACATGATAGATCCAAATGCAGAAGCATAAGGAATCTTACTCATGCATTCTGTATCCTCCCTTGTGGTATGACTTTGAGACTTACTGAGTTTAATGCCATGTGACATCGGTAAGAATCCTCTCTTAGAATCTTGCATACTAAACCTGTTCAGTACCTTGTCAATATATCCACTCTGACTTAAGCCAATTAGGTTTTTAGATCTATCTCGATAAATCCTAATGCCTAGAATATAGGCTGCTTCACCTAAATCTTTCATTGAAAAACACTTCCCCAACGAAATTTTTACACTTTGCAAAGTGGGAATGTCATTCGCAATTAACAAGATGTCATCGACAGAGAGCACTAAGAAGACCATTGCATTTTCTGCAACCCTTTTGTACACACAAGGTTCATCTTCATTCTTGATGAAATTGAACTCTTTAATTGCTTCATCGAAACGAAGATTCCAAATTCGAGATGCTTGCTTTAAGCCATAAATGGATCTTTGAAGTTTACATATTTTACTAGAATTCGAAGGATGAATAAAACCTTCATGTTGTGTCATATACACATCCTCCAGTAGTTTTAACATCCATTTGCCATATTTCATAATCATAATATGCTGCAATGCCAAGTAGAATTCTGATTGACTTAAGCGTTACAAGTGGAGAAAAGGTTTCATCATAGTCTATACCATGAGTTTGTCTATAACATTTTGCTACCAGTCATAGTTTGTAGGTGTGCACATTGCTATCCATGTCAGTTTTCTTTTTGAAAACCCGTTTACACCCTATGGTCTTGCAACTTTCAGGTGGATCAATCGAAGTCCAAACTTGATTGTCATGCATAGATTGCATTTATGATTTCATAGCCTCTAGCCATTTGCTAGATTCAGGACTACAAATAGCATCTTGGTAGGAATTAGGTTCACCTTGATCAATAAGATCAACATTATGATCCTCAGTCACAAGAAATCCATATCTCTATGGTATCTGAGAAATCCTACCAACTTTCCTAGGCCTTATGTCAAAGGTTCGGGGTCAGTATGAATACGTGAGCCCAACTGAGTGTCCATACTAGGTTTAGAAATAGTCTGCTGTCCTTGAGCTTCTTCAAGATGGATTCTACTTCCACAAACTCTTTTCGAAATGAATTCCCTTTCAAGGAAAATTCCATTCTGAGCAACAAACACTTTATTTTTAGATAGAAGATAGAAATAGTATCCCTTGTTTCCTTATGATATCCCACAAATAGACACTTATCAGATTTGGGTGCTAGTTTTTCAGATAATGATTGCTTCACAAAAGCATCGCATCCCCAAATTTTGAGAAATGCTAAACTACGTTGTTTCCCGATCCATATCTCATATGGTGTCTTTTGAACAGCTTTAGATGGAACTCTATTTAATATGAATGTAGTAGTTTCTAGAGCATAACCCCAAAAAGAAATTGGAAGATCTGTTTGACTCATCATAGATCGAACCATATCTAATAGAGTTTAATTTTTGTGTTCAGACACACCATTCCATTATGTTGTTCTTGGTGAAGTTAATTGTGATACTATCTCACAATTTTTAAGATGTTCGTCAAACTCTTAGCCTACGTATTCACCACCTCGATCTGATCGAAGTAATTTGATACTCCTTCCAAGTTCATTTTGTACTTCATTTTGAAACTCTTTAAACTTTTGAGAGGAATCAGATTTATGTTTCATTAGAAAGACATAACCATATCTACTGAAATTATCTGTGAATGTAATGAAGTACTGAAAACCTTCTCTGGCTTGTATGTTCATTGGTCCATATACATCAGTATGTATAAGTTTCAATAAATCGGTAGCCCTTTCACTTTGTCCTGTAAATGGACTTTTAGTTATTTTGTCTAATAAACAAGAATCGTACTTTAAGACTCAAGGTCGAATGAAGATAAAAGTCCATCATGAAGGAGTTTGGATATGCGTTTCTTATTTATGTGGCCCAAATGACAATGCCAAAAGTAAGTTTGTTTTAAATCATTAGATTTAAATTTCTTTGTATTTATGTTATAGATGGGCTTATAATGGAATTATGTAGGTTAAGAATGTAAAGTCCATTACATAAAGAGGCATTCCCGTAGAAAGTACAATTTTTATAAATAGAACTTTTACCTCTCTTAGTATTAAACTCAAAACCATCAATATCCAAACAGGAACCTAAAATGATGTTCCTACTCATAGCAGGAACATAATAACTATCTTTAAGTTCAATGATAATCCCACTAGGCAAAAGTAAATCAAATGTCCCTACAACTACAACAGCATCTTTTGCTCCATTTGCTACTCGCAGGTCCACCTCTCCTTTTTCCAAAGATCTACTCCTTTTGAGTCCCTGCACATTTACACAAATGTGAGCTCCACATCTGATATCTGATACCTATGAAGTTGGAGTAGACATATTAATTTCTATAACAAAAATACTTGAAGTGGCAGTCTGGCCTTTTGCTTCTTCTTTTCTTCCAAGTAGAGATTGCAATTCCTCTTCGAATGACCAGGTTCATTGCAGTGGAAGATAGTCCCTTCCTTTGATGGTTTAGCCTTGGGCTTGGGCTTTTGCTTGCCTTTGCCCTTCTTGGCCATATCTTTTCCCTTTCCCTTTCCCTTGTTCTTCTAGAACTGTCCCTTCTGAACCATCAGAACATAAGGAGTAGACTTCCTCATGTTTTGTTCAGCTTGCTTGAGCATCCTGTGGAATTCATTTATGCACTTTTCCATATTATGCATATTGAAGTTCATGACAAACTGATCATAGTCAGAAGTCAAAGAGGCCAAGATCATATCAGTAGCCAAGTATGACTTACAGGTGCTCCAATTTTTTCAAGCTAATCAAAATAACCCTTCATCTTAAGGACATGAGCACTAACTGAAGTGCCTGGGGTGATTTTGCAGCTATTTGACGCCTTAGTACTAAGATATCTCTCTTGACGTGCTTGCTCTCGGAACATTTCCTTGAGCTGTTTTATCATCTCATAAGCCAAAACTTCCTCGAATTGGTTTTGCAACCTCAGATTCCATCGTAGCCAACATGAGACATGTCACATCATTAGAATCATCCTTGTGCTTACTATAAGCATCTTTTTCGACTCTAGGAGCGTTGTTAGCTAGTTGATTAGGGATAAGGTTCTCAAGTACATATAGCCTTTTTTCTTGTTTAAGGATAATCCTTAAATTTCGTGCCTAATCAAGAAAGTTAGTTCCACTAAGCTTATTCTTTTCAAACACGGATCGCAACGAGGTGTTTGAATTGTTTGAGGCCATTATTTACATAGAATTTGCAAAGTAAAATTAAATAAATGAAGCATTAATTTTCCCTGAAATATTCAACATTTGATATAAATCGTGGGTAGAAAAATTCCATTTTATAGTAATCATAAGTAAGCTTTGGCTTAACACCCATAATTAAAAAAAAAATGGATTATTGGGATTTACATCTATATGTCCTAACAAAATCCCATATGATGCCCTAGGCTCAAAACCGTTTTGATAGCCTAGTTAAGTCAAACCACTCCAAGGACATGGAAAGCACCATTTTACATCTTCTCCTACTTAGATAACCACTTATCTCTTGCTTTGGCAATGAGACAAAATGATGATGTAGGCATGGAGAAGTGCTTATAATCATTGGAGGCATTTTATAACTTAATCTTTACATTGTTTCAAAAACCTTCTTCCGTATATATATATTATATTATAAAACATATATACAATAAAATAAAAGGAAATAAACTAAACATCACATGCATAATATATACATAGAATAAAATGTTAGTATATGCCCTAAGACCAATTGACTCACATTTATCATTTATGAAGCATGTATTTTTTGAATTGTATTTTATGCTCTTGGTCATCAAGTATGTGACTTGATAGTAAAACCCTTATAGCTAATAAAATACTATTCTTATTTGTCCCTAGTTTATTACATCTTGTAAACTAGTGTGAAGTTGACTGATGGTCAAGTTTTACTGATCATGAATATGAGATATAAAATCAATTCATAAATACATATTGAGAATATTGTACTGGACATGACCCAAAGTGAAGAAGAAATATTGCATGGGTTTAAGTTATAAGTATTTCTTCTCAGTTTTATATTTGGCGTCCTTTGACCTAATGTTTCTAATGTTTCTTGCATGGGGAGAAAATATATTTTGACATAGTCAAACATCACTTTTAATTAGGTGATCATTATGACTATTGGTTGGCTTATTTTCTTGTCATGGCTTGAACATTGGAGATAGTGAAAGGGATTTGTCCCTCTCTTTTTAGAGAGAGATATCCATGGGCCCCTTGATAAGGAAGACTGGAAAATATGCATGGCCATGCTCAAATAAGTATTAATAAGGTGTTATTAATATTATTTGTTGGAACAGTCTGCCTGGTGATCAAGTAAATGGTTAATTAAGTTTTATAAGGATGACTTGATCCATGCCTTATACTTAATTAGGATATCGTGTGACAAAAGGACTAAATATTAAATCTGATGCTAGGTTATTATTACATTTACTTAACTTGGGTAAGCATAATGTCTTGCTAGAGGCCGCTTATGTTTTGTGAATAAATGTCTAGGACATTTTTCATTCACTGCCAACGTTAAGTGAACCTACAGGGCCACACGCATAGACGATCTTGTGAGCATAATGTCCACGTTCAATGAATCTAGATTGTGTCCAGATTCGTTGAACGTATACAAAAGGTGAATTAGATTCCATATTGTATTTTCTGGTAAGTTAATAAGTAATTAATTTTATTTAATCGAATAAATAAAATTAATTACTTAATATTACTCATCCAACCGTTGGATGATTATAGGAATAGACGGACGAGATTAAACTGTCATTAGATGATAGTTAGAGTTTTGAAATTGACAGCTATAAAAGGTTATGTTAACCTTTTCTTGGTGGCCGTCCTTTATCTGATAAAAGAAAAACAAAATCCTAAACCTTAGAATGGCGATATAGTATCTAGCCTCCTCTCTCCGAAATACGACCGATTACCAGATAGTCAGGATCAGTTCTGAACAGTTTTCAGAACACAGAAGGGTCTAGCATCCCGATCGCTTGCAGAGGAGTTCGTCGCGTGGATACTAGTAGAGGGCGAAGCGCACAAAGCAGCGCCTCCACAACGAACAATCAAAACATTGAGGTAATTTCTATCCAATTGGTTTTTCTAGTATGTGCAGATCCTGTTGGTGGATTTCTGTAGTTTTATTTTACTTTGTTTTTGCCTACGGATTCCAACATAAAACATGCCATAGCATGGCACAAATCCTATATTGACTCCCACAAGCCTCATGGAAGTCAAATGTTAATCTAGGTAAGTCTTCATCTCCATGAGCTTGCCTCCAATGTCTTGGCCTTCTAATCTTGTTACACAGGATAGAAAAACATACACAGGAATAGTAAATAGAGTAAACCTATTCTAGTAAAGCCTGATAATATTACATCAATGAAAACGACGACACGCTGGCCGTATTTAAAAACATTACAACCCATTAACAAAATAAAACAACCAATCATAAGAGGTAAAGGGTCATGCTATGCAACATGCATCTTAAGATAGAAAGGAACATGCTAAAAACAACTAGGGGGTTCCCGGGGACAAAGCCCCTGGAAGTAAACTGCGATCCCACTGTTGGAATCCGTAGGCCAAAACAGACAAAATAAAACTACGAAAATCCACCAATAGGATCTGCATATACTAGAAAATACCAATTGGATAGAAATTACCTCAATGTTTTTCTGCCGTTAGGTGTAGAGGCGCTGCTGTTTACGCTTTGCCCTCTACTGGTGTCCACGTAACGAACTCCTCTGCAAGCGATTGGGATGCTAGCCCCTTCTGTGTTCTAAAAACTATTCAGATCGAATCCTGACTATCTGGTAATACATGGAATTTCAGAGAGAGAGAGAGGCAGATACTATTATTGCCATTCTAGGGTTAAAGGGTTTTATTTTTAATCAGATGGAGATGGCTACCGAGAAAAGGTTAACATAACCTTTTATAGCTGTCAATATCAGAACCTTAATTGTCATCTAATGAAAGTTTAATCCCGTTCGTCTATTCCGATAATCATCCAACGGTTGGATGAAAAATTATTAAGGAATTAATTTCATTTAGCTGATAAATAAAATTAGTTACTTATTTACTTATTAGAAAATACAATATGGAATCTGATTCCCCTTTTGTATACGTTCAATGAATCTAGACACGATCTAGATTCACTGGACGTGGACATTGTGCTCACAAGATTGTCTATACATGTGACCTTCTAGGTTCACTTAACGTTAGCAGTGAATAAAAAATGTCCAAGACATTTATTCACAAAACATAAGTGGCCTCTAGCAAGACATTATGCTTACCCAAGTTAAGTAAAAGAAATAATAACCTAGCATTAGTTTTAATATTTAGTCATTTTGTCACACGATATCCTAATTAAGTATAAGGCATAGACTGAGTCATCCTTATAAAACTAAATTAATCATTTACTTTAATCACCAGGCAGACTGTTCCGACAAATAATATTAATAACACCTTATTAATACTTATTTGAGCATGGCCATGCATATTTTCCAGTCTTCCTTATAGGGGCCCATGGATATCTCTCTCTTAAAAGAGAGGGACAAATCTCTTTCACTACCTCCAATATTCAAGCCATGAGAAGAAAATAGCCCAACCAATAGTCATAATAATCACCTAATTAAAAGTGATGTCTAATTATGTCAAAACACATTTCCTCCCCATACAAGAAACATTAGGTCAAAGGACACCAAATATAAAACTGAGAAGAAATACTTATGACTTAAACCCATGCAATATTTCTTCTTCACTTTAGGTCATGTCCAATACAATATTCTCAATATATATTTATGAATTGGATTTATATCTCATATTCATGATCACTAAAACTTTATCATCAATCAACTTCACACTGATTTAAGAATACAAGATGTAATAAAACTAGGAATAAACAAGCATAGTATTCTATTAACAATAAGGGTTTTACTATCAAGTCACATACTTGATGACAAAGAGCATAAAATACAATTCAAAATATATGCTTCATAAATTATAAATGTGAGTCAATGGGTCTAACGCATATACTAACAATACCATCCACCCCTCTTTTGAAATGATTCATCCTTGAATTAGTATTTACATAAAAAAGAGAGAAGTTAGAAAGTGGCGCTAACATGATACTCATTGGGAAGATCAATCTTACATCCAATTTGCCTTTACGAAGGTGAAGAAGCCATTCTTTCCTTAAATGGATCCATACCCAATCTCCGGGCTCAAAAGTCACTTTCTTGCGTCCTTTATTCTTCCTAGAGGCCACCATTTCATTCTTCTTTTCAATGTGGTCACGGACCTTGGCACGAATATATTTAACAAGGTCGGTCTTTCTCTTACCATCCAGACTCAATTGATGGTCAATTGGCAGTGCAATTAAATCCAAAGCGGTTAGTGGGTTAACGTAATAGAAAAATTCAAATAGAGAAAACATAGTAGTAGAATGACAAGCCCTATTATAAGAAAATTCAACGAACAATAATCATTCTTCCCACTTGCTAATATGTTTTCTAAGAATAGCCCTAAGAAGTTGGCCAATAGTCTTATTAACTACCTCAGTTTGTCCATCTGTTTGAGGATGACAAGAAGTGGAGTAAAGTTCCCTAGTTTCTTCCATAATACTTTTAAAAATTACTAACAAACTTGGTATCTCAGTCATATACTATAGTTCTAGGCATGTCATGAAATCTCATGACTTCTTTAAAGAACAAACTAGCAACACGAGATGCATCATTCGTTTTCTGACCCCAAAATGAAATCCATGGAAACATCCTTCCAAGGTACTTTGGCAATCGGTAAGGGAGTGTACAAACCATGAGGTGAAGAAGATTATTTGCATGCTTACAATCCAAACAATTTCCTCAAATCTTTCAACATCTCTTTTCATTTTAGGCCAAAAGAAATGCTCATGCAAAATGTCATATGTTTTAGCTATGCCAAAATGACCCATAAAACTACCTCCATGAGCTTCCTTAACAAGTATATGTCTAATGGATCCACTAGGAATGCAAAGTTTCCCTTCTCTAAACAAAATTCCATCCTTCACATAAAAATTATCACAAAAAGCAATCATGCATGCTTTAAAGATACTGCCAAAATAAATACCGCTAGCATACAAATCTTTTAACATTTCAAACCCAAGTACATGTGAATGTAGAGAAGTTAAAAGTGTATAACTTCGTAAGAGTGCGTCTGCCATAACATTCTTCTTTCCTTTTTTGTAGTGGATTACATAGGGAAACATCTCGATGAATTCCATCCACCGAGCATGCATCTTGTTGAGCTTTCGTTGACCCTTCAAGTATTTTAGGGACTCATGGTCGGTGTGGATGACAAACTCCTTCCGCCACAAATAATTTTGCTAATGCTTTAAAGTCTTCACAAGGCATACAATTCCTTGTTATACGTGCTATAGTTTAATGTAGCTCCCAAAAAATTTTCACTAATGTAGGCAATGGGTCTCTTATCTTGCATTAGAACTCCTTCAATTCTCGATCTCAAACATTATATCAAAGTTGGGTAAGGTAAGGAGTAGAGTGTTGCATAGTTTTTCCTTCAAAGCCTTGAAAGAGAACCCTTGAGCTTCTCCTTGAAAGAGGTTGCATTGGTCTTTCTTATGACCTCAGTGAGAAGGTTGGCAATGGTGCTAATGTCCTTGATAAACCTGTGGTAGAAACTAGCCAACCCATAGAAGTTTTCATCATTTTCCGGTGTTTTTAAGGTATAAAGTATACATTTGAGTCTAATAACTCCCATTTGTGTCGTAGGTGCTTGCAGAAGGAAGTACAACGAAGAAGGAACCTGCTTGAAATGGAGCAAAAATGATGGAAAACGATTGTAAAACAGTTACTAGGCAGCAGCTTACCGTTGATGGTAGGCCCTCTACCAGCCGCGGTAGGACTATTGGCAATAAACGAGTTGAAGACTGAAGCCTACCGTGGATGGTATGCTCCCCCTTCCACGGACCATAAGTGCCTGGCATCAAAAGAAGAATTGGGGATAGAGACCTACCGGAGATGGTAGGTCCCGGCCTACCTCGCCGGTATGTCCCAGAATTAGTAGTACTTAGTTCATTTCTAAAGCTTTTTGAAGGGAATTCATTCCATATTTTTGAGACTAAGCTTTTTGAAGGGAATTCATTCCATATTTTTGAGACTTATGTCTATAGGGCTTTAGAAGGGGAATTGAGGCGATTTTCTATGACAAATTTTCCCCATTCTCTCCTCAATTAGGTTGGATTTAGATAAGAGAACACAAGTTGAAAGATTTCAAGTAAAATCATGGATCGGACAACGGATTCAGGCTTTGTTGGAGCAACTCAAAGCACAAGATAGGTTGCGATTCAGAATCACAATTAGGCCTGCAATTCAACTCCTAAGCATTTCTTTTCCTTTAATCCAAATATTTTTTATTATTACATGTACTTGAAATTGACGAAATTGAATGTTGCTTTTGAATGAATTGTTCTTCAATTGTTTATTTCCTTGCATTTTGAGTATCATGAGCTTGAATTAATCACACCGTTGTTTGGAGTTCAAAAAGGAGGAATACCCAAGGGCTTCCAATTTGGGGATTAATTGTGGTACTGAACAAGAGATATTAATGCACTTTTAGGTCCATTATCATCCGTGTTTAGTGCATTCGTAACTTGTTAGGGAGAGAAGAGATTCTCGTGTAAAATTTATAGTAAATAGAGCGGCTTTTACCTAGAGATAAGGATTGCCCAATTACGAGTGTCATGATCTAGTTCGTCAATGCAACTACAATTCTCATTGATTCTAATTATTTGAAGTAGTAACAAGGTAAGGGGATCCCGAAATCCAAACTTCTTTCTTATATATTTGTTTTAATATTTTCTAGTTTGTTATTATGTTTATAGTTTCGTTACACACAACCTTTTAAAGAACATTTTAATGCTAAACATAGAATAAACTATAGAGTAGTTGAACCCGATTCTATGGTGTTAGGTCCCCTTGCCTTGCATTGTAGCTTTGGGATTCCCATTCTAGTTTCATTTAAGACACATCATGTTTTTTGCAGCGTTGTTGGGGAAAGACAGGATTAAAGAAATACCATTTTCGGTGATTTAGTCACTTTTCTATTTTTATTTTGTTTTATTATTTGTGATAATTTTTAGTGTTTCACGTTATCTTTTGTTTCATTTCTGCAAGTTATAGTATAATTTGGACTTTCGTTTGCCATTATTCGATTTTCTCTTCAGTTTCATAATTTAAGGATATTCGTCCAGTGGAACTAAGCCTTTTGTTATATGTTGCAAGTTGGGTGGTGCTATTTTATGCCCCAACCAAGAAAGGAGGAACGAGTATGGTTTGATCTAAAACCGGAAAGGACATTGCAGAGTGCCTACCGCGTCCTACAGTTCGGTATGGCAGTAGCAAGAGCAGAACCACCGATTTAAAGGGTGGACAACTGATTACAAATTCCACAGATCAAGAATTCGTTGTTCGAACCACATCCACAACCACCAATAGCAGAGCGAAAGATGGCTGACTATGCTCGACCGTCCATTGCTGGGGGCTGGGGTGCGGTCGAGCATAGAATGGCCAAGAGTTGAAGCTACTAATTTTGAGACTAAAACGAACATTATAAGATGTTGCCAAACAACGTCCAATTTGACGATTTTCTAGAAGAGGATCCCAATGCACACATTGGGAATTTTCTAGAGTTGTGCGACACCTTGAAGGTCAACAGGGTTTTGGAAGATACTATTTGGCTTCTCCTCTTTCCTTTTTCTTTAACGGGAAAGGCGAAGTCTTGGCTAAAGTCACTGCCATCCGGATCCACCTCATCCTAGGATTTGCTGACAGAGAAATTTTTGGGGAGGTATTTTTCTCCAGGATGGACGGCGAAGCTGAGGAACAAGATACTTTCGTCCCAACCAGTCAACGGTGAGAGGTTGAATGAAGAATGGAAGCGTCGAAAAGAACTGCTCAAGAAATATCCTCATCACAGGCTGGAGTTGGGGATTCAAATCCAGAGTTTTTACAACGGAGTTACCTTTTGCAGCGAGACAGCTAATAGATGCCTCGGGTAGAGAGTCTATCTATCATAAGACCCTATAGCAAGTGTATGAACTTATCAAAGAAATTGCGATGAACAACTATGCATGGGGAGGTGAGAGGACAAAGCCAAAGGCAAGTGGAGTACGTAATGTAGAAGCGATATTAGCCATGGAGGCTAGGTTGACAACGATGATCGAGCAAAAAATGGGAATTTCATAACTGGATCTTCAAGCAAGAATACTCAAATGGTCATCTTCTGTGACTGCTGTAGCGGGGTGCATCCAAATCATGAATGCTCGAGTATGGAGGCCCAATCAAGCAAGTTAACTATGTTTAGGGTAACCGACCTGGGAATAACCGGTATTCTAACATGTATAATCCGGGATGGAGGAACCTTTTAGTTATATGCCCTAGACCATTTGACTTTCATTTATATTGGTTATTTATGAGGTACGTATCTTGAATTTTATTTTATGCTCTTGGTCATCAAGTATGTGACATGATAGTAAAACCCTTCTTGCTAATAAAATACTATTCTTGTTTGTCCCTAGTTTTATCACATCTTGTATTATTAAACTAGTATGAAGTTGATTAATGATCAAATTTTACTGATCATGAATATGAGATATAAAATCAATTCATAAATATATATTGAGAATATTGTATTGGACATGACTCAAAGTGAAGAAGAAAATATTGCATGGGTTTAAGTCATAAGTATTTCTTCTCAGTTTTATGTTTGGTGTACTTTGACCTAATGTTTCTAATGCTTTTTACATGGGGAGAAAATGTGTTTTGACATAGTTAAATATCACTTTTATTTAGTTGATTATTATGACTATTAGTTGGGCTATTTCCTTTTCATGGCTTGAATATTAGAGATAGTGAAAGGGATTTGTCCCTCTTATTAGAGAGAGATATCCATGGGCCTCTTGATAAGGAAGACTGAAGAAAACACATGGCCATGCTCAAATAAGTATTAATAAGGTATTATTAATATTATTTATGGGAACAGTCTGTCTGGTGATCAAGTAAATGATTAATTAAGTTTTATAAGGATGTCTCAGTCAATACCTTATACTTAATTAGCATATCGTATGACAAAAGGACTAAATATTAAAGCTAATATTAGGTTATGTGGTAAGCATAATGTCTTGCTAGAGGCCACTTATATTTTGTGGATAAATGTTTAGGACATTTTTCGTTCACTGCCAATATTAAGTGAGCCTATAGGGTCACAAACATAGACTATCTTGTGAGCATGATGTCCACGTCTAATGAATCTAGATCTTGTCCAGGTTCATTGGACATATACAAAATGGTATTAAATTCCGTGTTGTATTTATTTGGTAAGTTGATAAGTAACTAATTTATTTATCAAATAAATAAAATTAATTTAATATTGTTTATCCAACTGTTGGATGCTTATAGGAATAGGCGAAAGAGATAAAATTTTTATGAGATGATAATTAGGATTCTGATGTTGACAGTTATAAAAGGTTAAGTTAAACCTTTTTCCGTAGCTGACTTCTTCTGATTAAAAAAACTTTAAGCCCTAGAATTGCCAGAATTGTGTCTTGTCTCTCTCTCGAAAAATTCCTGTGTTACCAGATAGTTAGGGTTCGTTCTGAAAAGTTTTTAGAACACCAAGGGGCTAGCATCTAGATCGCTTACAGAGGAGGTCGAATGGATACCGGTAGAGGGCGAAGTGTAAACAACAGCGCCTCCACACCTTGCGGCATCGAAAACATTAAGGTAGCTTTTCTTTACAATCATTTTTTTTGTATGTGCGGATCCTGTTGACACTTTTTCATGGGTTCCTTTACTACATTTTTGTCTGCAGAATCCAATAGAACCATCCTAACTTTTCTTGGGGTGGCCAAGGAAAAGAAAGACCACAAAATCTCCCGGGAATGAAGAACAAGGCCCTCCTCCACCATTGCCATATAAAGCATGCAACATTATCAACTCATTCCGGCCAAAGAAAATCTTAAAGAGTTGATGTTGAAGTTTATGAGTGCTACGGATAACTGAATGAACAACATCGAAGCCGCCTAAAGGAACCAGGGAGCTTCTATTCAGAATAGGGAGAAGCAAATTGGACAATTGGTGAAGTTTGTATCAGAAAGGACTCGGGGAGCTCTCCCCAACAATACCGAGGTGAACTTGAGAGAGCATGTAAATGCTGCCTCAGTGATAGTTGAGAAGGAGAATTAAGTCAAGGAAGAGAAGAAGCCATCATCTGGCGAAAATGGTGAAGAGTATGTAGGTGTAGCAGAAGAAAATGGTATGAAGAAAGCGACAAATGCCCATAATAAACAGAAGTTTCCATTCTCGGAGGCACTTGTGCAAGACCGTGAACATGATGAGATGAGGGAGTTCATTAAAAAAAATTTTTAGCTATAGTTAAATTTACCTCTTTGTGGATTTTTTTTACAGGCACCCATATGCAAGACACTTGAGGGATATAATCACGAAGAAAGAGAAGCTTCATGAAGCTTCCATTCATGTACTTATAGAATAGTGTTTGGCTCTTCTGGCGAAGAAAATAATGCTACCACAGAAGCTTGAGGATGTAGGGAGTTTCTCTTTTCCCTGTGCTATTGGTAGTTTGCATGTTGATAGGGCTCTAGCAGATTTAGGCGCCATTATAAATGTTATTTCCTCTACTTTGTGTGAGCGTCTAGGTCTCGGTGCCCCAGACTTGTGAGGATATCGATAAATCTGGAAGATAGGAGTGTCAGACATGCGAAAGGGTTAATTGAGGATGTGTTGGTAAAAGTAAAAGATTTGGTATTCCTTGTCGATTTTGTTATATTAGATAGGGATGAGGAAGTTTGATTTTCCCATTATTTTTGGTTACCTTTTTCTTCATACTTTGAGGACGGTATTAACATGGAGAAAAGGAAACTAGTGCTTAGGGTCAGGCAAAATGAGATAATGCTTAAATTCCCCTTACTCCTGAGCCCCACATCAAAAGTGCATGACACTGGGTGAATGATTAATCATAGGAATAATGAAGTGTCTGTGCATGTGCAGGAAAATGTACCAAGAAACGGCAAAGAACGGCCAAATGACGATGAGAAAGGAAGACACTTGTCTTCTAATGTAAAGGCAAGACTCATGAAGTGGGTGCCAATTTCGCATGTTAAGGAGGCAAAGGCCTAAAAGGACCCGAATGATCATGTTCGAGGAGGTGCCCCTAGCACCTAAACAGGGAGCATTCCTTGTTATTTTTTGTTGTTGTAAGTGCTCGTTAATGTATTGATATTATATTTTAATCAGTCGCATTATCTTGTTAAAAGGTACTTTGGATATCCGATAGCCTGTTGGAAACCTTTCTAAGTGGGGAATAATGAGCAAGACTGACAGGCGAAGAAATGGGGCATAAACGTGCTAAAAAGAAGAGAAACAATAGCTAGGCAGAACCCTATCGCGGACGGTAAGGAAGCTTACACCAGCGGTAGGTTGTCTGGAACTTTTCAAAACCTCAAGGCAAAAACCTATCACAGATGGTAGGTCCTGGCTTACCATGCGAAGTAGGTACCTAGGTAGGCAGCAGGTCGGTTTTTCCAAGGGCGAATCAAGTTAGGTCGACCCCTCTTACCAATTTTCAAGCTTCAATCAGGAAAATTCATGTATTTTTTTTTACCCTCTTCCTGTTCCAAAATACCTAAGTTTTGCACTCCCACTTTCTCCTCTCTTGAGCTCCCACAATATTTCCTCTTCCGCTTATTCTTCCTCTCTCGGTCATATCTCTCTCTACCCCACCAACTTTGGTGTCTTTCAATTCCATTGGAAAACACTCCGGCAGTCTCCATCTACTATTTTTGGGTTTGTTTTCTTTCTCTCTAGTTCTTCTTCTAGCTTCTTCTTCTTTTTCTTCTTTTTCTCTTCCATCTCTACTCTCTCTATTTCTTCAAATTTTTTCTACCTCCATCTCACCATCTTAAAATCCTACTTCGCCAGTTTCTTTTTTCAATTTTTTTCCTTGGAATGGTTTCCATTTTTCATCACATCTTCATTGGAGTTTTTCTCTTCTCTTCTTTTGTTTCCTTTTCTGTAATTTTTGTTTTTAGTTCTTTCTGTGCGATTTTAATAATTACTTATTTTGTGTGTGCGTTCTTTGGTTCCTAACAAATATGTTGCAGGAAATTTGCAAAAAGACTTCCGACCACTTTCCAGCGACTCCAGCGAGCACATAATTTGAGTAGAAAAGGCACTGCCATTAGCAGCTTGGGTTGTTTGTTCAAATACCCTCTTGATCCTTTGTCCCTTATTATTTTCAGTGTTTTACTTTTGGTGTTTTTGCTAAGTTGGTTTGAGCTTGTGTTTGATTTGCTCTATGATTTTGAATTTTTTCTTTGGTATTACTGTTTTCTTATGTGTTTCACACATCAGCACATAGGGGCTACAAGAGTTTACTTTCTCTTTGTGCGTTTTTATTGTGTTCTTTGTTTTATTTTGTTGGTGCCATTGGTTTTTTCCGTGTGGGAAAACTGTTGTGGTGTTGTTTGGTTTTTCTTTGCTTTTCCATTTTACTTCTGTTTTCCCTATATTTTCCTTTTTTCTTTTCACTTTATTTTTCAAATGGCCCCTAAAAGAGCAGCTTTTACTTCAAAATCAAAATCAAAGAGGGCTCGGGTACCGGACATGACACCCACCCCACTAAGCCTGATATTTTACCCTTTCCGGAGCATCTCTATACTGTGGCCTGTAAATGGGTAGCTGAAAAGGAGTCACTTAAAATGATTCTTGAAAAATCGTTCGGTGAGAGGTCATCGAATATTTTAGATTGGAAAATCTTTTTTGGGGTTTGGGTTGGGTTCCTTTACTCCATATTTCAAGAGATTATTATCCTTCCCTTGTCCTGGAGTTTTATGCAAATCATATCACAAAACTGTTGGAATCCGTAGGCAAAAACAAAGTAAAATAAAACTACGGAAATCCACCAACAGGATCTGCACATACTAGAAAAACCGATTGGATAGAAATTACCTCAATGTTTTTTATTGTTCGTTGTGGAGGCGCTCGCTTTGTATGCTTCGCCCTCTACCGGTATCCACGCGACGAACTCCTCTCGCAAGCGATCGGGATGCTAGCCCCTTCGTGTTCCCAGCTGCTCGGAGCCCGATCCTGACTATCTGGTAATCGGTCGTTTTTCGGAGAGAGGAGGCTAGATACTATATCGCCATTCTAGGGTTTAGGGTTTTGTTTTTCTTTAATGAGATAAAGGACGGCCAACAAGAAAAGGTTAACATAACCTTTTATAGTCGTCAATATCAAAACCCTAACTCGTCATCTAATGACAGTTCAATCTCGTCCGTCTATTCCTATAATCATCCAACGGTTAGATGAGTAATATTAAGTAATTAATTTCATTTATTCGATTAAATAAAATTAATTACTTATTAACCTACCGGAAAAATACAATATGGAATCCGATTCCCCCTTTTTGTATACGTTCAACGAATCTGGACACAATCTAGATTCATTGAACGTGGACATTATGCTCACAAGATCGTCTATGCGTGTGACCACGTAGGTTCACTTAACGTTGGCGATGAATAAAAAAAAATGTCCTAGACATTTATTCACAAAACATAAGCGGCCTCTAGCAAGACATTATGCTTACCCAAGTTAAGTAAATGTAATAATAACCTAGCATCAGATTTAATATTTAGTCCTTTGTCACACGATATCCTAATTAAGTATAAGGCATGGATCAAGTCATCCTTATAAAACTTAATTAACCATTTACTTGATCACCGAGCAGATTGTTCCAACAAATAATATTAATAACACCTTATTAATACTTATTTGAGCATGGCCATGCATATTTTCCAGTCTTCCTTATCAAGGGGCCCATGGATATCTCTCTCTAAAAGGAGAGGGACAAATCCCTTTCACTATCTCCAATATTCAAGCCATGACGAGAAAATAAGCCAACCAATAATCATAATGATCACCTAATTAAAAGTGATGTTTGACTATGTCAAAACATATTTTTCTCCCCATGCAAGAAACATTAGAAACATTAGGTCGAAGGACACCAAATATAAAACTGAGAAGAAATATTTATAACTTAAACCCATGCAATATTTCTTCTTCACTTTGGGTCATGTCCAATACAATATTCTCAATATGTATTTATGAATTGATTTTATATCTCATATTCATGATCAGTAAAACTTGACCATCAATCAACTTCACACTAGTTTACAAGATGTAATAAACTAGGGACAAATAAGAATAGTATTTTATTAGCTATAAGGGTTTTACTATCAAGTCACATACTTGATGACCAAGAGCATAAAATACAATTAAAAAATACATGCTTCATAAATCATAAATGTGAGTCAATTGGTCTTAGGGCATATACTAACAAAAACGAACAAGGATCTGCCCACTGTTATTTTTAAAGTAAAAAAGGTTCAGATTGTCCTTTAAAAGGAGTGTCTCGCATCCATCATTAGGATTCAATATACGGGGATCACAGTCACTGTGGACTCTAATAAGAAGTCTATAGATGAGGACCCCACTTGGAGTTTTTTATGCGAGTTCTTCGCGTTATATGGGCACAGCCCTTTGAGTGCCGTCGTATACTCTATGTAGGTGACCTCCATACCCTTATTCCTCGTGCCTCACTTATTTTTGGGCACACCTTCATTCAAAAGAGAGGAGGACAAAGTGAAGTCCGTGTTGTTAACATATATATGCATGATAAATTCCATGATAAATCTCCTTTTTCTCTTGCTTCGTTAATGATACACATGATGCGCCACACAGGTTGAGATACTACAAAAAAGTGTGTGTATCGAGACCCTGTCATTCTTTCTAAGGTTTTTGCTGCCTTTAATGTTAATCTTGCAGGGGAGAGGAAGTTTTCCACATGGGCGCCATAGGTAATCACCTTTACAACATTCAACAATTGCGGCTATTCTTGGGATGAAAAGAAGAAAGTTTTGATCCTTCCATCCAAGTAGGACAGAAGGGTGGAGCGCGACCAAGGCACTGCCTGGCCTATAAAGAATACCATTCAAATGTGCATAGGAGTGACCTCCTTGCAGCCCGACGAGGTTGACGGAAGTGAGGACAACGAGTCGTATGACCTCTCCAAAGAGGATGAGCCTTCCATTGCCCCCATGGTGGCTTTTCAGACTGAGATGAGGACTTTCTTCAAGCAGCTCCGTGTCACTCAGGAGGTCCATGCGCAGCAGTTGGCTGAGATTGTGGAGTCCACTTGAGGGTATGCAGACGAGTTGGCTCATCAGATGGCCTCTATCGATAGGCAGGAGGTGATGTTGGCCCGTCTGTGCAGCAAGCTTATACCCGATCAGGACAGCAGTGGTAATGGCAGAGGGACTTTGGGCCCCGATAGGGAGTTTTCCTGTTCTCTCCTTTCATTTTTTTATTTTCTTTCACCGTATTTCTTTGGATGTTTTAGTTTTGTTGTTTTGTTATTTTTTTTGCTTAGTTTCTTCTATGATTTCCTTTAATTGTTTGTGTGAGGATGGCTTCCCGTGTTCTTTACTGCTTTATTATATGTGGGAGCGCCTCCCATGTATGTTTTATTTGTTTTTGTGTGGGTCTGTCCCCCACATTGTGGACAATGTGATTTTAAGTGCGAGGGAATATTTCTGGATTTACTCTGATTTTTACCACTTCTTTTATGGAAAATCCAAAAAAAAAATAAAAAATCTTAAAAATTTAAAATTTTCTTAGTTTTCTTTGTCTTTTTATTTAAAAAGACCAAAAAGATTTTTCTTTTTGCTACTTGGAGTAGAGTGCTTGATCATGAGACTGTTTGGATGTTTCAAGAGGGCATTGCACTTGGCCATTTTGAAATCCTCATTTGCATAATAATCTTACATGTTGATGGTTTTCATGCACGTCTGAGTGTTGTTAGTAGAAGAAACCTTGGAATTTTGGGAAATTAGCTTAGGGAGAATCCTTTGGAATTCATGCATTTATCCTTATGTTTCTCTATTCTTTGAAGTGAAAAGTTCTAGTCTAAGTTAAACCCGAAAACGATGGTCTCAGGCGTTCATTTTACCATTTGAGCTTTTAATTTTCCTACCGTATATGAAATTAACCTCTAGCTCCCACATTTGTGCCTTCATGCCAAAGGTTTCACTCCCTTCTATTCTTCATCTTTTTAAACTCACACTATATTAAACCTTATGTCGTGGAGCCAATATTGGAATAACATGCTTAGCCATTTTAAGTGAAAGTAATAGAAAAGTGTGGCGGTGAAAGAGTGAAGAAAAGAAAAATGCTGTAAAGAGGGGAAAAGTTGGGGTATTTCACAATTATTATAAATTGTTGAAAAAAAAAAGAGAGAAGAGTTGTTTTGTTTTGTTGATAAAAAAAAGAAAAAAATGAAGGAAAAAAGAACGAAACAAAAGAAAAAAAAGAGAACATAAAGAAAAATAAAAAATGGCACGTTCATTTTTGTGCATAATGTGATTGTGAAAAATAAACGACACTAGTTCTCTCTTGTTAAAGGGTGAGTGGGAAGAGCGAACAGCAACTAAAATGTTACCTTAATTTTGCCATTTTGTCCTTTCAGTTGTGTTGCTCTGTCTTGTTTGTTCTTGTCTCCTTTTACCTTCGTTTGGCACCTTTTATGTCCCAAGCCTAACATTGCAAGCTGAAATTATTAGAACATGCCCTAGACCAATTGACTTACATTTATTATTTATGAGGCATGTATTTGGAATTGTATTTTATGCTCTTGATCATCGAGTATGTTACTTGATAGTAAAACCCTTCTTGCTCATAAAATACTATTCTTGTTTGTCCCTACTTTTATCACATCTTGTATTAAACTAGTATGAAGTTGATTGATGATCAAGTTTTACTGATCATCAATGTGAGACATAAACTCAATTCATAAATATATGTTGAGAATATTGTATTGGACATTAACCAAAGCGGAGAAGAAAATTGCATGGGTTTAAGTTATAAATATTTCTTCTCAGCTTTATGTTTGATGTCCTTTGACCTAATGTTCCTAATGATTCTTGCATGGGGAGAAAATATGTTTTGACATATTCAAACATCACTTTTCATTAGGTGATTATTATGACTATTGGTTGGGGTATTTTCTTGTCATGGCTTGAATATTAGACATAGTGAAAGGGATTTGTCCCTCTCTTACTAGAGAGAGATATCCATGGGCCCCTTGATAAGGAAGACTGGAGAATATACATGGCCATGCTCAAATCAGTATTAATAAGGTGTTATTAATATTCTTTATCGGAACAGTATACCTAGTGATCAAGTAAATGGTTAATTAAGTTTTATAAGGATGACTTGGTCCATACCTTATACTTAATTAGGATATCATGTGACAAAAGGACTAAATATTCAAAAAACTGATATTAGGTTATCATTTCTTTTACTTAACTTGGGTAAGCATAATGTCTTGTTAGAGGCCGCTTATGCTTTGTAAATAAATGTCTAGGACATTTTTCATTCATTGTCAACATTAAATGAACCTACAAGGTCACACACATTGACGATCTTGTGAGCACAATGTCCACGTTCAATGAATCTAGAACATGTCAAGATTCGTTGAACATATGCAAAAGGGGAATCAAATTCCATATTGTATTTATTTGGTAAGTTAATAAGTAACTAATTTTATTGATCAGATAAATGAAATTAATTACTTAATAATATTGATCCAACCGTTCGATGGTTATAGGAATAGACGGACGAGCTGAAACTGTCATTAGATGAAAATTAGGTTTCTGATATTGATAGCTATAAAAAAGTTATGTTAACCTTTTCTTGGCAGCCTTCTTGATCAAATTAAAAACAAAACCCTTTCACCCTAGAATGACGATAATAGTATCTAGTCTCTCTCTCTCCAAAATTCCACGTATTACCAGATAGTCAGGATACATTCTGAACAGTTTTCAGAACACCTAAGGGGCTAGCATCCCGATCACTTGCAGAGGAGTTCGTTGTGTGGATACCAGTAGAGAGCGATGCATAAACAGCAGCGCCTCCATACCTAACAGCAGAAAGCATTGAGGTAGTTTCTATCCAATCAGTTTTTCTAGTATGTTCAGATCCTGTTGGTAGATTTTCATAGTTTTTATTTTGTTTTTTTCCTACGGATTCCAACAGAAATGTCCTACCTAATCTAGGGATGACTTAGGATATGATTTGGAATGGAGAACACCTAGAGGAACGTAGCTTGCTGTGCATTTCCATTTAAAGGATTTCACTTCTTTAATTACATAGCATTCTTTAGTTTCTATGAAAATAGCATGAACAGAACAAACACACACCATTGGCATGTAATATTTATTTTTAAGTGTGGTGGACTAACTGTATGTTGTGCTCGTTCTTTCATTTTGTCTTGGAGGTTTAGTGATTGAGTATTCTTTTGAAGTGGCATCATTTTTAGTTTCATTTGCCCTTTATTTAGTTTTGTATTGTTTTGCTTTGGGACTGTTGTTTTTCATGTCTTCTGTTTTCCTATTTACTCATTTGGTTCGGGACGATTTATTTTCCATTTTTCGTAACCTCTATTTTTTTTTAAGAAAAAGTTTTTTTTTTAACTTTTTCATTCAATCCGCTTAGTTCTGTTACTTGAGGGCAAGCAACGGGTAAGTATGAAGGCATTTGATAGTCGTTATTTTGTCTATTATTTTGTGTGTTGATTTCATCGTTTTTCGATGATTTAAGGTATAAAGTATACATTTGAGTATAATATCTTCCATTTGTGCCATAGGTGCTGGCTGAAAGAACTACAATGAAGAATGAACAAAAATGGCTTGAAACAGTTTGAAAATGATGGAAAACGAAGCAAAACGGTGACCATGCAGCAGCCTACCGCCAACAGTAGGCCACCCTACCAACCGTGGTTGGCCTCTTGGCAACCAATGAGTTAAAGAAAGAAGCCTACCCCAGATAGTAAGTGCCAGGCAATGAAAGAGGAATTGGGAACAGAGACCTATCGGGGACGATAGGTCCCAGAATAAGCAATAGTTAGTTTTTACAGCTTTTTGAAGGGAATTCATTTCTTAGTTTTGGGACTTTCGCAAATAAGGCATTAGGAGGCGAATTGGGGCTATTTTATCTAACAAATTTCCCCCAATTCTCACCTCAATTAGGGAGGATTTATATTAGAGAACACAAATTGAAGGATTACAAGTGGAATCAAGGATCGAAACAATGGATTTGGGCTTCATTGGAGCAACTCGAGAGACGAGCTCGGGTGCGGTTCGGGATCGTAATTTTGCCTGTAATTCTACTCCTAATCCTTTCTTTTCCTTCTCTATAGGTTTGAATTTAGTTTAATTTCAATATTATAGAATTAATTATGAGTAGTTTAATTGTTTGGATTAAGGGTTGAACCCTGATTTTTGGTATTATGATATTGACTTGTAATTGATGAAATTGAATGTTACTTTTCAATGAATTGTTCTTCAATTGTTTATTTCCTTGCAATTTTAGTATCATGAGCTTGAATTAATCGCACGGGTGTTGGAATCGAAAAAGGAAGAACAACCGAGGGCTTCAAATTTAGGGATTACAGGGGATCTCAAACTAGAGATAGTTAATGCACTTTTAGGTCCATTATCATCTGTTTTTAGTGCATTCGTAATTTATCACAAGATAAGAGATTCTCGTCTAAAATTTATAGTGAATATAGCGGCTTTTACCTAGAGATAGGGATTACCTGACTACGAGTTGATGACCTAGTTCGTCAACACAACTACAATTCTCATTAATTCTAGTTAATTGAAGTAGTAACACTGTTAGGGGAATTCCGAGATCCAAACTTCCGTCTTATATATTTGTTTTAATATTTGCTAATTGGTTTTTATGTTTATAGTTTTGTTAGTCACGATCGTTTGAATAACCTTTTTAAGGCCAAACATTGAATAAATGGTAGAGTAATTGAACCTTGCCATCCTTGAGAAAATCGACATTTGGTGTGAACCCACTTCTACTGTTGTAGGTTCTCTTGCCTTGCATTGTAGCTTTAGGATTCCCATTCCTGTTTCATTTAAGACACATTAGTGATACTCTTGAGCCTTAGCCAATCCTCTATCGACTTCACCTTGTGAAGATCCACTTGTAGTCCTTTGGAACTAACAACATCGCCTAAAAATGTTATCTTTTCCAAGCAAAATTCACGTTTTCCCCAATTTGGCATATAATTTTTCTCTCCTAAGCAGAAACAAACTTGTCTAATTTTGTTCAATGATCCTCACACGTCATACTATAGATTAAAATGTCATCAAATACACAACAACAAATTTCCCAATAAATTCACGAAAGACATGAGGCATCAATCTCATAAACGTGCTAGGTGCATTGGTAAGACCAAAGGGCATAACAAGCCACTCATAAAGACAAAATTTAGTTTTAAATGCGAGTTTCCATTTATCTCCTTCTTTCATCCGGACTTGATGAGAACCCGATTTCAAATCAACTTTAGAGAAAATCATGGAACCATGCAATTCATCAAGCAAATCATCTAGCCTAGGAATGGGATGACGATATTTAACGGCTATGTTATTAATAGTGCTACAATCAACACACATACGCCGACTACCATCCTTTTTAGGGACTAGGAGTACAGTGCCGCACATGGGTTAAGACTCTCTTGGATGTGGCCCTCGGAAAGAAGCTCCTCCACTTGTCGTTGAAGTTCCTTAGTCTTTTCCAGTGAGCTCTTATATGCGGGTCGGTTCGGCAACACGGCTCTGGCAACTAAATCAATTTGGTGCTCTATGCCTCTCAAGGGTGGTGGCAATCCTTTGGGCATCTCCTCTGGGAAAACGTCCTCAAACTCCTTGATAACACCGATAATAACTTGAGACAAAGAAGAAACAATTTCATTATTAGAAGATACATAAGCTATTTTGTACATAAGGAGTAAGAGGGTTTCTTTTGCATAATTGGCCTCACAAATCTCACTCTCCTTAGCAAAGAAACTCAATCTAGTCCCTTTCCTTCTCTCGTTTATTACCGCTCCATTCTTCTTTGTTTTCACTTGATCTTTCTCACTTTCTTGAGACTCTCCTGTCTTTTCTTTTTCCTCTACTCTCTTCCGCTCTTTTATGTTTTCCTTTTTTGTTTTCCAATTCCCTTACCTTCATTTTCACTTGGTCTTGGTACACTTGGAATGGGGTGAGGAGTTTGACACACATTTTAACCGCATCTTTCTCAAAGGAATATGTGTTCTTGTATTTGCATTGATGGCCTTTCTATCAAATTGCCATGGTTTTCCAAACAATAGATGTCCAGCTTTCATAGGCACAACAATGCAAAAGACCTTATCTGTGTATCTCCCTGATATGAATCCTCTTATCCTTGAAGAATTGGATCCAAATCTTTCCCAAGATCTCCTCCTTGATATGAAGTACCTCTATTGAGGATTTGAAGCTCCAACTTCCAATGAAGAACCTATGAGGAACAATGCCTAACAAACCCAAGCATTGAGAGATCAAGGCATTTCCCTAGATTGAAGATTAAAACCTTGAGGTAACAAATACCTCAAAACCGGAATCACACAATGTAGAAGATGTTAAATTAATTGAATTAAGAACATGAACTCTAGACTAAATCAACAGAAGGAAGTGAGATGAACAATTGAACTCCATAGACTCATCATCCTAAAGCACTTAATTGCTCACAACCAAGAACTAGAACCCTTAGCAAGCTAAATGAAACAAGGGTGAAGAACCCTAATAGACCAAAGAGATTTTCTCTCAAGTTAATTTCAACAAAATTCTGAATTAGTCTTACAAGAATTTGATGAAGGGGTATTTATAGACTAAGGGCTTAACCCTAGCTTAACTAATGTTTAATGACTTGAAATACACATTAACCCCTTGTTTAAGAGCTTAAAAATCAACTTGCATAACAAATTCCTGCCCAAAAGGGGGATTACAACTTTCCCAGCCTAAGGTCTACCAGCGACGGTAGGGTAGAACCTACCTTCGGCGGTAGGTTGCCAATGTCTAAGAGGATTTCCAGCAGAAGCCTACTGGCGATGGTAGGGGTGGTCTGCCATCAGTGGTACGGTGTATTCTTTCCCATACTTAGACAAATTTTACCTAAAGTTGGTTCCTTGTTTGATCCTTGATAATTGTAAATATTGTAAACAACTTAGGATTCTTTCCTTGATATTCAAACTCATAAACCTTGCTCTTTAAAACTTCTATCATGTAAGCATCCTTGCTCTTTAAAGCTTGAGAAGCCTACTGGCGATGGTAGGGGTGTCCCTGCCATCAGCGGTATGGTGTATTCCTTCACATACTTAGCCAAATTTTACCTAAAGTTGGTTCCTTGTTTGCTCTTTGATAATTGTACATATTGTAAAAAACTTAGGATTCTTTCCTTGATCTTCAAACTCATGAACCTTGCTCTTTAAAGCTTCCATCATATTCTCAAGCATGCCAGTATCTTGTTAGAGCTTGAGTTTCTTCCTTTGAGCTCTTGTCATCAGTCTAAGCTTTACTTCTATTGATGATGGACTCTGCCAATTCATATCATTCGCCCCTTCCCCCCTTCGAAAAGATTCATCCTCGAATCATCACCTACATCAAAAGGATATAAATAAACAACATGAAAAGTGACACTAACATTATAATCACTTGAAAGGTCAATTTTATATGTATTGTCATTAAAACGCTCAAGAACTTGAAATGGGCCATCGCCATAGGCATCAAGCTTGTCCTTTCATTGAGAAGGAAAACGTTCCTTACTTAGATTCACCCAAACCCAATCACCAGATTAAAACACCACACGCTTCCTTCCAACGTTCCGTTTTGCCACCAACTTCTTGTTGTGAGACTCATTAGTAGCATGTACCTTGGCCTGAATGGACTTGGCAAGCTCCACTTTCTGTTTACCATCCAAGCTCGCAATGTGATCTATAGGCAAGGGAACTAGATCAAAAGGATTCAAAAGATTAAAACCATTAACAATCTCAAAAGGAGAAAGGAAGTAGTAGAATGTTTAGCCCTATTGGAAGTAAAGTCAATGTGAGGAATGACTTCTTCCCACTGGTGCAAGTTCTTCTCAAGGATGGCCCTAAAAAGTTGGCCAATGGTCCTATTGACCACCTCCGTTTGGCCATCGGTTTGTGGATGGCAAGCTATAGAATACAACAAGTTAGTACCTAGTTTACTCCACAAAACACGGCAAAACATGACTAAGAAATTTTGTATCACGGTCCGAAGCAATAGTCGTAGGAATTCCATGAAATCTCACCACCCATGTAAAGAACAAGTTTGCTACATGTCTAGCATCAGCGGTTTTCTTACAAGGTATAAAATAAGCCATCTTAGAAAAGCTATCTACCAGCACAAAGATAGAATCCATGCCTTTAGGAGATTTAGGCAAGCCCAGAATAAAATTCATAGAAATGTCATCCAAAGTACCTTAGGCACATCTAATGGAGTATAAAGACCATGAGGCAAGGATGTAGACTTAGCCTTTTTGCAATGTAAACAATCACCAACAAACTTCTCAACATCTTTTCTCATTTGAGGCCAATAAAAATGCTCATGAAAAATGTCACAAGTTTTAGCAATACCAAAATGTCCCATTAAGCCAACACAATGATCTTCTTTAACCAACAACAATCTAGTAGAACAAGATGGGATGCACAATTTTCCGTCACAATAAAGAAAACCATCATGAACAAGGTACTTATCACTAGGCAGAAGAAAAAAAATCTCATATATATCCTTAAAATCATGATCACTAGCATATAACTCTTTAAGCATTTCAAAACCAAGAATTTGAGCTTGTAAAATAGAGATAAGAGTGTGCCTTCTTGACAATGTATTGGCTACAATGCTTTCTTTACCTTTCTTGCAACGAAAAATGTACAGAAATGTCTCAATGAACTCCATCCATCTTGCATGTCTCTTATTCGAATTTTGTCGCCCTTTGAGAAATTTCAAGGGCTCATGATCGGTATGCACTACAAACGCTTTTGGTACAAATAATTTTGCCAATGCTTCAATGTCCTCACTAGTGCATATAGCTCCTTGTCATAGGTTTCATAGTTCAATGCTGCATCGGTTAATTTCTCAATAAAGAAAGCCAAGGGTCTCTTGTCTTACGTCAATACTCCTCCAATGCCAACACCAGAGGCATAACATTCTATCTCAAACATCTTCTCAAAATTTGGAAATGCAAGCAAAGGTGCACTATTCGACCTTTCCTTCAACAAATTAAATGCCTTCTCTTGAACCTCCTCCCATTTGAATCCTTTTATTTTCTTAATAACATTCGTCAAAGGACTAGCAATGATGCTTAAATCCTTAATGAATCTCCTATAGAAGCTCGCCAAACCATGGAAACTACTTACTTTGGGTGCATTCTTGGGAGTAGGCCGCTACATGATAGCTTTAACCTTCTCTTGGTCCACTTGAAGACCTTGGGAGATCACCACATAACCTAGGAAAGTCATTTTTACCAAACAAAACTCACATTTCCCAAGGTTAGCATACAACCTTTTTCACTTCTCAAAATTAACAAAACTTGTCTAAGATGATCCAAGTGATCATCATAAGTTTTGCTATATATCAAGATGTCAGCAAAATAAACAACAAAAAGTTTGCCAATGAAGTTCTTCAACACATCATGCCCAAGTGTCATGAATGTAATAGGAGCATTAGTTAAACCAAAAGGCATGACTAGCCACCCATAAAGAAAAAAATTAGTTTCGAAAGCCGTTTCCCACTCATACCTTCCCTTATCCTAATTTAATAGTAACCTGATTTTAAACTATTCTTTGAGAATATTTGAGAACCATGCCACTCATCTAGCAAATCATCTAATCTAGGAATAGGATGCCTATACCTGATAGTTATATTATTAATGGCTCTACAATCAACACATATAAGCCGTGTACCATCTATCTTAGGAGCTAATAAAATAGGAATGGCACAAGGGCTTAAGCTTTCTTTTACATATCCTTTGAAGAGCAATTCCTCAACTTGTGTCCTTAGCTTCTTGGTTTCTTTGGGAGGACTTCTATAAGCCGGTCTATATGGCAACACCACTCCGGGTACCAAATCAATTCGATGCTCAATCCCTCTCAAGGGAGGAAGTCCACCGGGCATCTCTTCAGGAAAGACATCTTAAAACTCTTCAATAACCTTTACTATGGAACTATACAAAAAAGACAAGTGATCATTAGTAGAAACAAATGTACTTTTGCATTAGAGCAGAAACAGCAACTCTTTTTTCAACAGCCTCTATAATCTCACTATGTTTTGGATAAAAACATCTTTTCTCTTCCTTACAACTTTCATTCTTTTAATCACTCTTTTTCTTGTCTCTCTTCAAATGTTCTCTCTACAATTTTTCAAACTCAATTCTTTTCCCTCAATTCTTTTTCTCTCTTCAATACTCTTTTTTTTTTTCTCACTCTTTAATCTTTCTTTTTCTCTCATTTTCTTTTTCTCATCAAACAATTGACTAGGACTCAAGGGATTCAACATGAACTTTTCTCCACTCTTCTCAAAAGTGTAGGTGTTCTTCATAGCATCATGAATAGCCTTCCTATAATATTGCCAAGGACGTCCCAAAAACGCGTGCCCCACTTGCATAGGAGCCACATCACAAAAAATCTCATCATTATAGGACCTCTTAGTGAAAGACACTAACATTTGTTTGTTCACTTTCACTTTCCCACTATCATTCAACCAGTGAAGCTTATAGGGTTTAGGATGTTGGAGAAGAGGTAAATTCAATATTTCAAGAAGATAAGTACTAGGCACATTAGTGTTACTACCACTATCAATAATAAGATTAGCAATCTTACCTCCCACTAAGAATTTAGTGTGAAAGATTTTTTTCTTTGAATACTTGTTTCCACCTCACGAACTTGGGTAGACAAAGCTCGAACAATCACCAAACTCATTCCCTCCTGATCGGCTTCAAAAGAGGTAATATCTTGATCTTCACTACTTTTATCCTTGTCAATAATCCCTTCTTGGAATCATCATCACTCTTCTCAATCCAACCATTTAAATCTTCACTAGACACCAAAGTTCTTTTGGTAGCACAATTTATAACAATATGCTCCACACCCTTGCACTTGAAGCACCTTGTTGGATTAGTGATCAGCTTTCCTTTCTCTTCCACCTTAGGCTTGGAATGACCTTTGAATGCCACCTTAGGTGTATCTTCTTTCTTAGGCTAACTCTTGTAGGTTGATTCTTCACGCTTAGTCACCATACTTCTTGAAGATGGAAGATTAGTTTTAGAGAAACCAATCCTCTTCTTTAGGTTTTCAATCTTGGTAGCCAAATGAGACATATCATATTTGGTATAAGGGTACAACTCTAGTTGATTAGCTATATCCCTATTGAGACACTTAGAAATCTAGCAATGGATTGCAATATCAATCTTCCTCCAAGCTCAATCTCAAAGTGTAAAACTTCATTTCTTGCCTATGCTCTTCTACACTTTTGTTGCCTTGCTTAAGAGTCATCAAATCATAGTACAACTCTCTATAGTAATGCTCCTGTACAAATTTTTCTTAAGAATCTTCAATGCCACCCAAGTTTTTACTGGTTGTCTTACACTTCTCAACCTTTGAGTAGCAACTCTTTCCCATCAATGGAGTGCATAACCCGAAAAAATTCATCTATGACTAATTTCAACGTGACAATGTCACTATAACTTCTTACCATTAATAGGTTCACTACTTGTCTTTCCCAATCAAAGAACACATTTGGATCACTCTCACCCTTGAAGCTAGATACCTTCCATTTGATTTTATCTGGAGCTTTATCCCCTTGTTGATTTTCATATTAGCCACCATAGTATGCTTGACCAACATTGGGATTATCTCCATAATCTTAATCTAATTGTCATCATGCCTTCACTCATGTCTTGGATACTCTTCTTGTGGTCTATGATATGTTCTTTCTCCTAGACCTCCTCGTCTACCACCTCTATGTTGTGGTCTTCCTTGATAGCTAACTTCTTGAAATGGATGAGAATTTTGAACTAGCATGTCATGGTATCAGATATATTACCAAAAGGTCTTTGATGGTGAGGTGAATTGACTCCACCAAGGTTGTCCCTAATTCTTTACTCCATTGTAGCACAACTTTTGTCTTTCTTAAACTCTTCAATATCCCTAGCAACACTTGGTATTGTCTTGCCAAATCCTTCAATGGTTTGTTATAAAGATCGCATAGGCTCGGTTACTTGTCTCATTAATGGTTCACTAGTACCTTCTTGATTAGAATAGTTAGGCATATAGACCATCCGTTGACATGATCAAACCTGCAACTTAAAGCATAGAAACAAAGGCAAAGGACCTCCCAATCACTCCCTAAGTGTTTCACTCTTTTATGATCACTCAAGTTCACTCGTGTTTACATTCTTATTGGCTTTCATCAAGATAGGCTCATCATCTTGCCTTTTTATCCAAACACTCAACACTCAAGTCTCTTATAGATCCTTCAAACTTCTTAGCCAACTCAAACTAAGAGCATCAATCCCAAGCAAGCAAACAATCAATGCACTTGGTAAGAAAGTGTTCAAAGATGCAAAGTTTCAAACACTTAATGTGTAAGAGTTTCAAAGAATTGAGTCTATGGAAATGAAGCTAAAACTATAATTGTTCCCCAAAAAATGACTGAAAGAACATAAGGAATCAATTATAAGTCAAAAACAAATCAATTCAAAACAGCTAAGCTAGACAAAGAACATGAGAATACAAAAACAAAATTTCCATGAAACATGGGATAATGACACCCTAACACTAAAATGATAATCAATCACAAACCACGAATCAAAAAGTGATGATACAAGTTTATGAAGGTTCCTTATTCAAAGAGGATGGAATTGAGCACAAATTTAGATCAATTCGAACTGTATAATGCAAGTTATGTTCGGATCAATCAAAACTTCTTCTGCAATCAAGAATCCAAAACACACTTCACAATTTAATCGAATTGACCTTTCAATTGACCTCCAAAATGAAGCACAACTTATCTCAAACGATTCACAATCAAAAGAGAACATATTCATAAAATTTTATCATCAAATTCGAAAAAATCTCAACTAAGTTACAATAGAATTCCAACACAATTTTTCTGTTAAATTGTCAATATTAGCTTTGCATGATCTTTTTGTATGTTTTTGTTTGATCATCAAGTACTTTCACTTTTGTTTTATTTTTCACGAATTAAATTCACTTACAATTCAATTTGCCTTCAAATGGAGAATGCTTTGATACCAGTTTGATATGAATCCTCTGATGCTTGAAGAATTGGATCCAAATCTCTCCCGAGATGTCCTCCTTGATTTGAAGTACCTCTATTGAGGATTTGAAGCTCCAACTTCCAATGAAGAACCTATGCGGAACAATGCCTCACAAACTCAAGCATTGAGAGGTCAAGGCTCTTACCTAGATCGATGATTAAAACCTTGAGGCAACAAACATGTCAAAAACCCAATCAAACAATATAGAAGACCTAAAATCAATGGAATCAAGAACATAAACTCTAGATTCAATCAATAGAAGGAATTGAGATGAACAATTGAACTCCATAGACTCATCATCCTAAGGTATTCAATTGCTCACTACTAAAGACTAGAACCCTTAGAAAGCTAGACTAAACAAGGGTTAAGAACCCTAAGAGATTTTCTCTCAATTTAATTTCAGTAAAATTCTCAATTAGTCTTACAAGGATGTAATAAAGTGGTATTTATATTCTAAGGGCTTAAACCTAGCTTAACTAATGTTTAATGACTTGAATTACACATTAACCCCTTGTTTAAGAGCTAAAAAATTAACTTGCATAACAAATTCCCGCCCAAAAGGACGATTACAACGTTAAAGTTGCCAGCTCGAGGCCTACCAACAACGGTAGGGTGGAACCTACCATCGGCGGTAGGTAGCCAATGTCGAAGAGGATTTCCAGGAGAATCCTACCAGCAAATGGGAGGGGTGGCGCTGCCGTCGGTGGTAGGGTGCATTCCTTCCCATACTTGATAATAGTACTTGTTAGTTCCTTATTTGCTCCTTGATAACTGCACATATTGTAAACAACTTGGGATGCTTTTCTTGATCTTCAACCTCATCAACCTTGCTCTTTGTAGCTTCCATCATGTAAGCAAGCATGCCATTACCTTCTTGAAGCTTGAGTTTCTTCCTTTTAGTTCTTGTCATCGGTCCAAGCTTTACTTCCATTGATGATGGACTCTTGCGGTTCATATCACTCCCTATAGCAAAAATCACCAATACTTACCTTTTAACCCTCACTTCTCCACTATCGTTCAACCATTGCAACAGATATGCCCTAGGTTTTTGGTGGTTGGCAGCTTCAATTTTTCTTCCAACTATGTGCTTGCTGTGTTGGTGCAACTCCCACTATCAGTGATGACATTGCAAGCCTTTTTATCAATATTACACCTAGTGTGGAAGATGTTCTCCCTTTTGTTCACTTGAGCCATCTTCAAAAGCTTGTGAACTAAGAATCCTCAAGTCCAGTAAGACCTCCCTCTCATATGGAGACTTCTCATTCGATTCTTAATTTTCTTTCTCATATTCGTCTTCATCTTCGGATACGACTTCTCCATTTGGCCTATTGATCATGACCTTCATTATTGGGAATCTACTTCATAGTCACCATATCCCTTGTACTTATAACATTGGACATATCTAGCTCTATTAGGTACCCCCTCCACCTTATTCTTATCCTTGTTCTGTTCTTTCCCTTTAAATCCTTTCTTGAATGCTACTTTAGGAGTGTCGTCCTTTCTCAAAGGATTAGAATTGCAGGTTGAGGCCATTGGTTTAAAAGTAGTAAAAGGATTTTTGAAGGATGCCTTGCTCTTCAATTGTTTCTTTATCTTCAGGGCCTTATGAAACATATCTTCCAATTCTACATAGGCTTGAAGCTCCAATGTGTGGGCTATATCCTTGTTCAATCCGCCCATGAACCTTGCCATTGTAGCTTCCATATCTTCAATGATGTTTTTGCCCTTATCATGGCCACCTTCATCTGTTTGTAGTAATCTTCTACGCTTTTGCTTCCTTGTTGGAGGTTTTGAAGCTTGTTATAAAGGTCCCTGTGGTAGTATGGGGGAGTAAAGCTCTTCCTCATCAAGTTTCTCAATTCCTCTCATGCTTACACCGGCGTCTCTAATTTTCTCCTTCGATTTGTCACCAATTGATCCCACGATATGGCATCATAGTCAGTGAATTCTACCACCGCTAATCTTATCTTTTTAAGGTCCGAGGAATTGTGACAATCAAAGACAAGCTCCACCTTCTGCTCCCATTCAAGGTATGCTTCCGGATCACTTTTCTCTTAGAAGGGAGGGATTTTAAATTTAATCCTTCCAAATTCCATTTCCTTATAGTAACCCTCTTCATCTCTTTCTAGTCCCCGATCATATTGATCTTGGCCGCCATATTGTCTTTCTTGTTCTTTGGCATCCTCATAAACTCCCTTTCAAGTCCGCTGTCCATGCCCTTTTTTTTTCGTCCACCTCTACTCCCAAACCTTCCCCCGCCTTTGGTACTTAATGGTTGGAAACTCTCTTGGAAGTTTTGGGACACATCATCCTTAACTCCAAAGTTAGCATGAGGAGAACAATCTTTATCTCTCATAGTTTGTCTCAGGGTAAGGTTATCAAAATTGTGGAAACCCCTTCTTTGGCCCAATGTCAATTTTTGTCTATATATCTAGGCGAACAATGCTCCAACATTCCTTTCAATTTTACCCATTTGTGGTTTTGACGACCTCAAAGTTCCAACAACCTCTTGTATAAGAGGATCAGCAGGTCCCTTATTATGGTTTCAGTTTTGATCTTCTTCATGAGACATTTTTTAATTTGATAGAACAAAAGGTACATACAAAACAAGAAACAAATAACAGAAAACAAGGACCTCGCCTCTCCCTAAGTATTTCGCTTAAGGTAAATACTCTCAACCCTCGTGTTTACTCTCACTGTCCATGGCTTTTAAATCAATAAGCTTACCCTCTTGCCTTTTACTTTTCCTCACCCACTTGGGTTACTTAGCGATTTCTAAAACTTCCAACTCATAGGAAATCCCAAGCAAAACAAGTAAGCAATTTCTCAAAAGATAATAAGAAAGGATTCAAAGAGAACTTTTATCGAACATGTAGAAGGCATAGAATGTCAAAGAAAAATTCAAGAGCATGAGTCAATGAATGAGTCTAATTTCAACCAAAAGAGCAACAAAACATTTATGATTATATCCAAAGAAGTTTCAAACTCAAAACAAAGATAATTAGGTCACAAATCAAAGATATGTAGATTACTAGAATATTATTCTGGAAAAACTGAGCATGAAAACGAGTTGTAGTAATCTCAGCATAACACATTCATTTCTCAACCAAATAGGCTCCAACTTGTTGCAAAATCTTCACAATCGATTAAGCTTCCAATAAACACTAATTTCATGAAATTTCAATTGGTATACATTTCAATTCAATCTTTACTCATGACTTTTTCTTTGCAAAAATTTTTCCAGAATTTTATGTTTTTTTCAAATAACATCAATTGGCTTTTTCCTTATCAAAGTTCAACAAATAAGCACGTAAACTTCACCTCAAAGAGAGCTTTGCTTTGATACCACATGGTATAATCCTCCTAAGCCTTCATTGAGGCTCAATTGCTCCGAAGATTAACTCTCTTCTTGAAAGCACCTTGAATGCTTGTTTTTGGAGAATTTGAAGAACAAAGAACACTTGCAAGAAAAGAAAAATGAAAGAAAACAATTAACCTCATCATAATTGAGGGAGAATCAGCAAGACTATAGAAAGTCTCACCTATTCTCCAACTCCAAAGAAGGACCTAAAACCCAAGCAACACCAACTATAGAGTTGGCACCTCAAGGAGATATTAGGATTTGGAAATTAGACTAGAACTCTTGAATTAAAGATTTAAGAAATTCCTTGCCTTGGATTATACAAAGGAAGCTCTTAATTGTACAAGGAAGATGAAGAAATCTAAAGAAACCTAGTTCTTCTCTCTATATAATTTTCATATATCTCTAACTTGGCTAAATGGCTGCAAACATGAGTATTTATAGTGTGCTTTACAATTAGCTTCCAACCCTAGGTATTACACTAGCTTAAAAGAGTTTAAAGAGTTCTTAGAAAACTCAAGTATAAGTACAAATAAATTTACAACCAAATTGAAGGGTAAAAGAAGTTAAGTCATCTAAAAAAGTGTCCTCAATGACTTCATGAACATGGCTATCCTTTTCATCAACAAGATCTTCAAGGAAATCCTCTTCATAATTTTCAATCCAACCATTTAAGCCTTCTCTAAAGATCAAAGTCCTTTTGGTCAGACAATTGATAGCTATACATCCCACACCATTACATTTGAAACATCTAGTTGGATTAGAAATCAATCTACCTTTCTCTTCCACCTTAGGCTTAGAATTATCTTTGAATGCCACCTTGGGTGTTTCATCCTTCTTTGTCCACCCTTTGAAAGTAGATGCTTGAGGCTTAGACACTACATTTCTTGAAGAAGGAAGAGTAGTTCTACAGAACCTACTTCTCTTCCTTTGATTCTCAATGTTGGTTGCTAAATGGCACATGTCGTCATAAGTGGTGTTAGGATACAATTCTAATTGATTAACAATGTCCCTATTGAGACGACATAGAAATCTAGCAATAGAAGTATCCTTGTCTTCTTCCAAGCTCAATCTAAAAGTGTATAACTCCATCTCTTCCCTATATTCTTCAACACTTTTACTTCCTTGCCTAAGGGTAATCAATTTCTAGTGAAGCTCCCTATAATAATGCTCCGGCATAAATATTTCTTTCATGATAGTCTTCAATCTGGTCCAAGTTTCAACCGGTTCCCTTCCATTTCTAATCTTTTGAGTTGCAATATTGTCCCACCAATGAAGTGCATATCCTGAAAATTCAACAATGACTAGCTTAGCCTTGACATTTAACTATAGTTTCTCATGATGAAAAGGTCCTCCACTTGACATTCCCAATCAAGGAATAAATCTAGATCACTTTCCACATTGAAGCTAGGCAGCTTCCGTTTGATCTTATCTAGGGCTTTATCTCCTTGTTGTCCACCATAATAGCCACTAAAGGGTTCTTAGCCAACATTGGATTCTCCCCATAGTCATCAAGCAAGTTATCTTCATGACATGCTTCATTTCTTGGGATCTCTTCTTGTGGTCTTTCGTTTCCTCTTTCTCCTAGACTCCCTCTTCTTCCTCCTATAGTGGTTCAACTTCCTTGGTATCCATTTTCATGAATTTGATAGGGACTTTGAGCCGACATATCATAACGAGCGGAATTTTCGTAGACCCTTTGATTGCAAGGTGAAGGAACTCCTCCAAGATTGTCCCCAACTCTTTGCTCTATTATGGCACTTCCCTTGCCCTTCTTTAACTCTTCAACTTCTCTAATCATTCCTTGGAATTGTCTTAATAAACCCTCAATATATTGTTGTTCGCAAGGTTTCATCCAAATTCATCCTTGTAAGATCACTAGTGCGTTTATGATGAGATAGGTAGGTAAATGACCATCTGTTGACATTGTAAGTACCTACAAATAAACAAAAGAAACAAGAAATAGGACCTCAAAATCACTCCCTTAGTGTATACACTCTTTTGGTGCTCACTCAATTCTCTCATTTTTGGCTGTCTTAAGTCTTTTAATAAAATAAGCTAACTTTCTTGCCTTTTTCTAAACTCTCACCTCACAAGAGTTCTTTGAACCTTCAAACTTTCTCCATCACAAGCACAAAAGGCAATCAACTAAAGATAGACTTCAATCAAAGCACTTAATTGAGGTAGTTAAAGGAATTCAAGGAAGAATTTCAACAAACTCTTGTAGTGCAAGAGGTTCACACACAATTCAAAGTAATTAGAGCCAACTAAAGTCAACTGATCACCACAAAAAATAGGAAAAAACTAAATGGAAGCAATTAGAGTTCTAAGACAATGAATGAAAACAAAAACAAGATAAACAAGGAAGTAAAAGTACTAAAATAAATTTTCACAGAAAACAGAAGTCACTGACACCCGTTACAAAAATCACGATAACTCAAAGAATATAAATCCAAACCGATTCAAATTAACCTTGAAAGCCACACAGCTTGATGAGAATGAATTTAAGAACACGTTTCGCCCAAATTGAACCGGTACAACACAATATTTTATTTGTTTAATCTATACTTTTCAAATAGGTCCAGTTTTTGGATACCTTCTAGAGTTTGATCGAATTGATCTAACAAATCAAGTCAAAATTCAATGAAAAAAACTGCAATTCATCAATAAGTCATTACAGTTGAGATATATATCTTATTTTTGTAAAAAGAAAGAAATAGAACTTCGGATAAAACTAATGTTATGGGATCAATTTTTCTATCTGAGATTTTCATGATCTTTATGTATTTTTCTATAGATCTTCCTATACTCTTTTTTCTTTTTGGGAGTTTGTAGCCACTGAAACAAACTAGAGCTTACTTTAAGGTAGCTCTAATACCAAATGATGTGAAATTTGATTTTCAAATCGATAAAATGCTTCCAATCTTCATATCTAACGACCTTTTGCCTTCAAGAAGGGCTTAATTAGCTCAATCCCCAAGCAACCATAGGTATACTAAACCTATGACCTCTTGAATTCGTGTATCCAATCTTTCCTCCACACTCTAATTCAACATCGGATATGCTAAATCCAATACCTAACTAGCTTATCTAGAGAAGACCCAATTTAGACAAATACAATGATGTAGATATCTAAGATAGGGAAATATGATCAATCGAAAACCTTAGATCTTCCCAATCCAAGTAAAATCAACGTAAAGGAGAACAAACACTAGATAGAAATTAGGAGAAAGTTTCAAAGCTTAAGAACCCTAAAGATAAACTCATCAATTTCATAAAGTCATCAATTAGTCCTACAATTAGTTTATAAAGGGGTATTTATAGAGTTTAAAATAAACCCTAATCAAACATGGTCTAGGGTCAACCCAAGACCCATTAGAGACTTAATTAAAAGTTGTAAATTGAATTAAAATAGCAATTCCTGCATAAAACAATGCATTACATTTGAACATCGAGCAAGTCATCACTCATGGCATTTAGTATGTCAAACTTGGAAATCTCATTATTCGTCTCCCATTTCTTATAGTTACATATCTTCTCAAATGTGCCATCCTCTCTGTTTGTACTTTGTTTTGGGGTTCTAGTACCACCAAGAGGAAATAAACCTCTTTTGCTACACAACAAAAGATTGTGGGAACGTTGTGAAGCAAAGTATATGCAAGAAGATGGAACTAGTAAGAAGTCTCATGTTTCTAATTTTCTAAATTACAAATGGTAGATAAAAGTCCTATAATGGAACATGTTAAGGAAATAAAGTTTCCTAGTTATATTAGAAGTTGCATAGGCATTATTTGAAGAAACAAAGTTCTACCCTAATAAAGAGCTCTATTTTTTAACAGATAACTAAGATCTTTAAGGATGATTGAAAGCACATGATAAAAAAATCTTAGAGATAAACTTTGTGTCATTTTGGATCAACTGGGCTTGAAGAATTTGACTTCGAGTACGTAACCTTCTCCAACGAGGTATCCGCTTGCTTATTTAACTAAGCACCATTTAGATGTTTTGCTGCATCCAAATTAAGTGAATACATTAATATATTCTCGAGGAAGAAGTTTCGGAACTTTTGTCAGAGACATCGAAAACAGCATTGGTGTCTGGCGCCTTGTGTTAAGTTTCTGCTGCTCATCCAACACCTTGTAATAGTCATTATATCATTGTAATAGATAGTAGCATTGGGTTTATCTTTCCCTAAACACTTTTGTATTGCTGCGGGGTGTGTTACACCGTGTGCGTCAAGTCTAACACACATCATTGTTAGTCTAGTGAACTTGTATCAGTTACTGGAGTTAGGGTTATTCAGTAGATAGGATTGTGTTGTTGTTCCTTTGTATTTTTGTTTTAGTAGATTGGGTCGATGATCATTCCCTCGTAGATATAGGCATTGTTAGCAAAAATGCGTTAACTATTCTTTGTGTTCGTGTTAAGTCCATTTTTATTCTGTTGACACACCTTTATCATTTGACATAGCACAACAAACATTTTCAGAAGCCGTTGGTGTTAGCAAGGTGACATCTTGTGAAAACTTTGACAAGTAATCAAACATAAATTCAATCAAAGAAGAGGATCAATTGTTTGTCCATTGTTGGAAGGCATGAACTATCCGTACTGGTAGGAATGTATGAGCATTTTTATACAAACTCTTCATGGTATGGCTTGTGATTTTGTTAAATCACGTTGGAAAATGCCTAGCACAACTAATAGAGAGGCTAGATCCTAATAAACACGTACGGAAAAGGAAGAAGCAACATCAAATGCAATAGTGTTAAATGCTATCTTCGCTGGTGCTGACCAAGTTCAAGTTGATATCCTAATTGACAAAGAAAAAGATGCATGGGATACCTTGCAGATACATGAAGGGAATGATAAAGTAAGGTTAACTAGACCCCAAATATGACGAGTAAATTTGAAAAGCTGCGCGTGAGAGAGAGAGAGAGAGAGTAGATTAAGGTATTGAGTCAAATTATGTGACATAATTAATCAAGCATATCAACTTTGCAAAAGCTTTAACTAAGAAAAATTTGTCAGGAAAACTCTAAGGTCTCTTCCAAAAAGGTTTAAAGCAAACATTACAACAATAGAGGAAGCCAAGGATGTGTTTGTTAGTTATATGCCCTAGACCAATTGACTTACATTTACATTGGTTATTTATGCGGCATGTATTTTGAATTGTATTTTGTGCTCTTGGTCATCAAGTATGTGACTTGATATTAAATCCCTTATAAAATACTATTCTTGTTTGTCTAATAGTGTTAACACATCTTGCATTATTAAACTAGTATGAAGTTTATTGATGATCAAATTTTACTGATCATGAATATGAGATATAAAATCAATTCATAAATACATATTAAGAATGTTGTATTAGACATGATCAAAAGTGAAGAAGAAATATTGCATGGATTTATAAGTATTTCTTCTAAGTTTTATGTTTGGTGTCTTTTAACCTAATCTTTCGAATGCTTCTTGTATGGGGAGAAAATATGTTCTAACATAGTCAGCATCACTTTTAATTAGGTGAATATTATGACTATTGGTTGGGCTATTTTCTTGTCACGGCTTGAATATTAGAGATAGTGAAAGAGATTTGTCCCTCTCTTTTTAGAGAGAGATATCCCTGGGCCCTTTATAAAGAAGACTAGAGTATACGCATGGCAATGCTCAAATAGGTATTAATAAGGTGTTCTTAATATTTATTTATCGGAATAGTATGCCTAGTGATCAAGCAAATGGTTAATTATGTTTTATAAGGATGGCTCGGTCCGTGCCTTATACTTAATTAGGATATAGTGTGACATGACTAAATATTAAGATTGATGTTATGTTATGATATCTTTTACTTAACTTGGGTATGCATAATGTCTTACTAGAGGCCACTTATATTTTCTTGATAGATGTCTAGGACATTTTTCTATTCACTGCCAACGTTAAGTGAACCTATAGGATCATACGCATAGACAATCTTATGTGCACGATGTCCACTTCCAATAAATCTAAATCGTGTCCAAATTCGTTAAACGTATACCAAAAAAGGGATCAGATTTTGTGTTGTATTTATTTGGTAAGTTAATAAGTAACTAATTTATTTATCAAATAAATAAAATTAATTACTTAATATAATTCATCCAACCATTGGACGATTATAGGAATAGACGAATGAGATTAAAATTGTCATTAGATGACAACTAGGGCTCTGATGTTGACAGCTATAAAAGGTTATGTTAACCTTTTTCCGCAGCTGGCTTCTTCTAATTAAAAACTTTAAACCCTAGGACAGCTAGAATTGTGCCTTGCCTCTCTCTCCAAAATTCCAAAGTATTACCAAATAGCTAGTGTTCGTTCTGAATAATTGTTAGAATACTGTGGGCCTAGCATCCTGATCATTCGTAGAAAAGGTCATCGCGTGGATATCGGTAGAGAGTGTAGCGTAAACAACAGCGCCTCCACACCTTGCGGCATAAAAAACATTGAGGTAGCTTTCCTTTCTAATCGGTTTTTCTGGTATGTGTAGATCATGTTCGTAGTTTTTCATGAGTTCTTTTCTCATGTTTTTGTCTACAGAATCAAACAATGTTGACTATGAAACTTGATGAATTGATAGTATCTTTACAAGACTATGAAATGACACTAACTATAAGATAACATGACCTGTGAGTTATGTTTCAAATTAATGCTATTAAACTAAGATGTAAACCTGATCTATCCAAGAAAAATAATAATGGAATAAGGTGTATTGAATATGGAGGTCATGGGCATATTCAAAATGAATGTGTGAATATGTTGAAGAACAAATTATCCAACACCATACTGCATACGGAAAATTATTATGATACCCAACATGGCAGTGATGAAGAACAAGAGAGTAATGTGGCTTTCACCTACAATTCACTCCAGGTAATGATATCCTTTCCTGTGTTTATTCAGTTAACTATGCTAACAGTGTTGATGAATTCGACAAATGAAATTACTAATGCAAAGCCATAGAAAGTGTATCATCTTCTAAGTGACAAGTGTCAAAAGCTAGACACAGAATATGCTAAGGCATTATAGACTAAAAATAAATAGCAGTTAGAGGAAAACACAAAGATCAATGTATTCTATCAAACTGTTGAAGAAAAATGAAACTACATGAGACAACCTCTAAGAAATTAAAAGAAATTGAGCTTTATATGGGAAAGATTAATAAAGACGAAATGAAATTAGATGAGATATTTGAGATTGGGAGCGATATTGGAGATCATATAAGTTTGGACTACGTAAATATGATTGAAGTGGGTCCCTCATCATATCACAATGTACAAAAGCTACAAATGTTATGATGAAAGTTAAATAAAGAAAGTTTTAAAAGAAGAGCTTTTTCAAAAGAATAAGGTGAAGAAAGCCACCTCTAATATGTTATTATTGCACGGTGTTAGGACACGTTTGGAGATGTTTTATCAAACATATCAAAGATCTTCAGCTAGGTAAATTTATTTCTAAACTTAATTTGACAGAAAGTGGGATAGCTTTAGAGAAAACTAGTTTGTCAAGAGAGATGTGAAATGCTTTGAGTCATTCAAGGAAAAAACAGCATGTCTGTTGCACCATAACATTGATCATTCACAACATAAGATAGTCAACAAAGAAGCTCTTATAAAACATAAAATCGTGTGTTAAAAAAAACGTCATTGGAATAGGCAATATGAATGGAGAAGAAAAGCTTTTTGCCTTTGCAGCAGTTATTGATTCTGACATCTTTATCATAACAGTGTACGTATGCTCTTTTTTTTCATTTTTCCTTCCTATTTTGGTTTTCTAATAGTTTCTTTTGTTTATAAAAGAACAACCGAGAAAAATAAAAAAATATTGGTGAATGTCTTAAAAGTACAAGAAGTCCTATGTCAAGTGGAAGTCTTACACAATGTTGAGTCTATATTGCAAGTTGGATGAAGGATGACTTTAACATGGATGTTGTGATTGATTAGATTCATATTGAAAGAATGAAAGTCATGTTTGAAGAGTTTATGGGCTCTTGGAATGAATAGTTTTTTCCTTGATTCTTTTGTTTAACAAAAAACGGTCACTCTACTTCGACGTTGCACAGGCTCCTACGAAGATAGATTGTGATGGATTTTTACTTTGGTATCATAGTCTCAACTGACAGAGTCCTCTAAATGATTCCCTATATTGACTTTGTTGTTTTTTTATCCAAAAATGGGAGAATGAAGATAGGGTGAGTATTGTTGATTCTGTGTTAAGGGGTGAGAAGTAGTGTTGTTGATGCTATATTAAGGGGAGCCATTGTTGTGTTAAGGGAGAGCAAACTTCTGATAAGGGGGAGTTTCTGCTGCTAAATCGGTTTATGAATGGTTTATTGGATATAAATTTAGTTTTTCATGGTTTCCTTGGTATTTTTGGCATATTGTTTTTTTATTAAGAGCTTACTTTTGGCTTGGGATATTTTCTCATTTTCTCTTAAAAGAGAAGGCTAGTTTTTTCATTGATGTACTTCTTTAACAAATATTAGTTTCATTCTTATGTGGAATGGATCTTCAATGGATCAATTCTCCAGAGTCAACATCCAAGGATCTTTGCCCTTAATAGGACTTGAAAATCCATCATCCTCAAGTAAAATTTAAGATCTCTTATATCCAAGATGAATAATCTTTCTTTCATAAGCCAATTCAACATTAGGGATGGATGCTCAACACCCAATTATACACATATAGAGAAGACCTAATTGTATGATGATTACAAAATCGTAGAAATCAAAGAAGTAGTAATTATGATAAATTGAGAAGCTCTTAGATCATCCCAATTTAAGAGATTCAGTTAAAATCTAGCCAAGGAATATCAAAACCCTAGATAAATATTAGTAACAGGCTTGAAAGCTCAAGAACCATAGAACAATTTCTCTCAATTTCATATATCAATAAGCTATAAAAAGAGGTACTTAGAGTTTAAGGGCTAAACCCTACATTGACTATTGACTTAGGTAACTAAAGACCAATTAAGCGTTTAATTGAAACCTCAAAAAGGGATTAAAGAACTTAAATTGGAGCCAAGATCACATCATAGTTGATGGTAGACCCTACTGCGAATGGTAGGTTAATCCCTATCGTTGGTAGTAGGTGCACGGCATTTTGTTTCTCTATGGAAATAACCCTCCCGTGGCTTGTGTGGGTAGGCCCTACCACTGACGAGAAGCTCTGTTTTACCCTTCCTTTGTGATTTTTATTCCTCCAATTTGTTCCATTGTTTACTCTATTAGTATATGCCCTAAGACCAATTGACTCACATTTATAATTTATGAAGCATGTATTTTGAATTGTATTTTATGCTCTTGGTCATCAAGTATGTGACTTGATAGTAAAACCCTTATAGCTAATAAAATACTATTCTTATTTGTCCCTAGTTTTATTACATCTTATATTATTAAACTAGTATGAAGTTGATTGATGGTCAAGTTTTACTGATCATGAATATGAGATATAAAATCAATTCATATATACATATTAAGAATATTGTATTGGACATGACCCAAAGTGAAGAAGAAATATTGCATGGGTTTAAGTTATAAGTATTTCTTTTCAGTTTTATATTTTATGTCCTTTGACCTAATGTTTCTAATGCTTCTTGCATGGGGAGAAAATATGTTTTAACATAGTCAAACGTCACTTCTAATTAGGTGATTATTATGACTATTAGTTGGCTTATTTTCTTGTCATGGCTTAAATATTGGAGATAGTGAAAGGGATTTGTCCCTCTCTTTTTAGAGAGATAGATATCCATGGGCCCCTTGATAAGGAAGACTGGAAAATATGCATGGCCATGCTCAAATAAGTACTAATAAGGTGTTATTAATATTATTTATTGCAACAATCTGCTTGGTGATCAAGTAAATAGTTAATTAAGTTTTATAACGATGACTCGGTACATGCCTTATACTTAATTAGGATATCGTGTGACAAAAGGACTAAATATTAAATCTGATGCTAGGTTATTATTGCTTTTACTTAACTTGGGTAAGCATAATGTCTTGCTAAAGGCCGCTTAAGCTTTGTGAATAAATGTCTAGGACATTTTTCATTCACTGTCAACGTTAAGTGAACCTACAGGGTCACACGCATAGACGATCTTGTAAGCATAATGTCCGTTCAATGAATCTAGATTGTGTCCAGATTCATTGAACATATACAAATGGGGAATCAGATTCCACATTGTATTTTCTGGTAAGTTAATAAGTAACTAATTTTATTTAATTGAATAAATGAAATTAATTACTTAATATTACTCATCCAACCGTTGGATTAATATAGGAATAGACGGACGAGATTAAACTGTCATTAGATGACAATTAGGGTTTTGATATTGACAGCTATAAAAGGTTATGTTAACCTTTTCTCCGTGGCCATCTTTTTATATGATTAAAGAAACACAAAACCTTAGAACAGCGATATAGTATCTAGCCTCCTCTCTCCGAAATTCTACCAATTACCAGATAGTCAAGATTAGTTCTTAATAGTTTTTCAGAACACCGAAGGGGCTAGCATCCCGATCGCTTGCAGAGGAGTTCGTCGCGTGGATACCAGTAGAGGGCGAAGCGTAAACAGCAGTGCCTCCACATCAAACAGTCAAAAACATTGAGGTAATTTCTATCTAATCAGTTTTTCTAGTATGTGTAGATCCTGTTGGTGGATTTCCATAGTTTTATTTTATTTATTTTTGCCTACGGTATCCAACATGCTCCTTGTTTAAGGCATGAATTATGAGCAATTTGCGAGGTTTACAATCATCTTCTAAGCGCTCAATCTGGCACTTTATTCCATCTTTCATAGATTCTTCCACAAATATAAGCAATCTCTTGGTGACACTATCTTCCTACTCCTTGATCTTCCTTGCCCTAGCTCCATTAACCGGTCATTGTAAGAGCTCCATAGTTTCTTGTTCTTCCTGATTCACGTCATCTGCCCATTCTTTGAAAAGATTTGTCCTTGAATATTCACCTATATTAAAGAGTGATAATCCAAAACATTGAAGGTAGCGCTCATACATGTCCATTTTATTTATGTTTTTACAGTGTTTGATCTTTGGTTTTCAAAGTATTTTATTAGTAAAATGGTATATTTATTCTTTTTTTCTTCTCTTTTGGTTGTAGGTATGTCCCAGATAAGTTAGAAGAAAGAATGAAGCAAAACGGGAGCATATGGAGCAAGAACGGACGAAAAAAGAGAAGAGGCACAAAAATTCAGCAAGTGGTGGACAGACCATATCACCGGCCGGATCCGGCTACCATACTTTTCCATACCCGGCAAGACCAGACCACCAAGTGGAGGACCTGGACGGTCGTGCAATAGGGAAAATACCTTCAATTTGTTCAGCATCTTTTTCAACAGTCTTTAATTATATTTAACATATCTTTTTCTAGAGTTTCTTTGGGGCTGAAAGGGGTGATTTTCAAGAGAAAATCCCACTCATCAGCACTCATTAATCTCCTTAGATCGCAGTTTATTTTTTACTTTCAAGTGTCGATAGTTAGATTGAAGCGTTTCTTCGGAGAAAATTCTAGATTCATCGGGTGAATCGAGAGAGGAACTCGAGCAACAATCCAGATCGTTGATTCTTCAATCAAAACTCCTAAGAATTATAAACTATTCATTATTTTTTATATGAATTCCTCATTGAAATTTATGATTTTTATGATGTTCAGAGGCTAGTGTTTACTTTTGTGTTTAAATGGGGTTAAACCTTAGATGATATTAGCTTTGTTTTATTAGATTCTATGGATTATACGTTGAATTAAAGTTGATTGTTGTTTAATTGTTGTGTTTGTGTTATCAATTTTTAACCAATGATTGATACTATCGCATTAGATTGTTTGGAAATTTAAAAAGGAAGAACATCTAGGGCTTAATTAAACAATAAAATTTAGTAGTTAATTAGAGATAATGGCTATGATTTCTAGGTCTGAAAGAGAAGTCTAATTCACTCCTGCACTTCATTCATGCATAATTGAGTTAGGGACAGAAGAGATTCTTTTCTAATATATTAGGGGAATAGTGGGTTTACACACAGAGATAGGGTTAATCCTAATAAGCAAGTGAGACCTGATCAATAATTTAACTATTTTTCCAATGTTTTCAATGAATTGCTAAGCATTTCTAGGGGGATTCCACTATTTAAGCACTCTTTTCTAAAACTTCATTTAAAAATGTTTTTCTATTCTTATAGCTTAGTTGGGTAGTTTATATTTAGTTCAATTTTGTTCGAAACCTTTTTAAAACATATCGGAGTTGATTAAACAATGATAGAATAGTTATTACTATTTCTTCTCTGTTCCCGGAGTTTGATAACCCAGGAGATTCCCTAGTACTACATTGATAGGTACACTTGCCTGTTATGTTATAATTTTATAGTAGTCTCGTATTATAATAAACAACAAGATTTTGGCGCTGTTGCTGGGGACAGTAACATTAGGAATTCTTTGATTTTTCTGTTTTAATTGCTTTTCTTCGTTTGTTGGTGATTTGATTGCTTTTGTTTGTTTTAGTTTTCTTTGTTAGAGTCTTGGTTGTTTCTTTGCTTTAGAGTGGTTAATTCTTGTGGTGTATTTGTTAGTATTTTCATTAATTACTTTACTGTATCATTTATTTTTTTATTCGTCTCATAGTGTTTGTCTTCCTTCGTTTCTTGAACTACGACGAGAAGAACGATGTCTAATTACGCTCGGCCTTCTATCATGGGAAGCTTATCCAGCATTGCTAGGTCAAAGATTGACATGAAGAACATCAAGATTATGCCTAATGTCATCCACACAGTTCATTACATGGTTTAGTTCAACGAACTGTAACATGAGGATCTAAATATGCACATCGCTAACTTTTTGGAGGTGTGCGATGCTTTTAAGATAGATGGAGGTCCATATGACGCCATTAGATGTATATTCTGATTTACACTTAGGGATAGGGAAAAATCATGGTTAAACTCTCTACTGGCAAGATCAATTACTACATGAGATGAGTTGGTAGATAAATTCCTCACCAGATATTTCCATCCTGGGCAGACTACAAAGTTAAGGAATGAGATCTTCTCATTCCAACAAGCCGATGGTGAGAGTCTAGGTGAAACTTAGGAAAGGTAGAAGGATCGAATTCAATAATGTCCCCGTCATACATTGGAATATTCGCTACAGATGCAAACCTTTCGCACTAGACTTAATTTTGGAGCCAAGCAATTAATTGACACCTCAGCTAGAGGTTCTACAAGCTCAAAGACTCCACAAGAATTGTACTATCTCATAGAGCATATTGCATGAAAAGTTCCTAGGGGAGTACTTGAACAAAGCTGAAACATGCAAGTGTACACAATGTGGACATGATGACTGCAATTGAATCGAGGATGGCAGCTATGTTTGATAGGAAACTTGGAAGTTTAAGCCTGTCATTGTCGTAAGTAGCTCCGTAACAAGTCATGCTCTGCAATTTTTGTAATGGAGGACGCCCGAATCATGAGTGCCTAAGCATGGGTACTCCTATGGAATCATTTGATTATGTGGGTGAAGATAGACAAGGGAACCCTTATTACAATACATATAATTCGGGGTGGTGGAATCCTCTGAATTTCTTGTGGAATCAAGGGCAACAGAGATCTTAAAACCCTCCCAGTTTTCATCCAAAATAGGAATAGAGGGGCGAATCAACCTTTGCCATAATATCCTTTCGCTGTAATACCACCACTGCCTAAGTCTAATCTTGAGAAGTTGGTTGAAATATTCATCATTGCAACCAATTCCCAATTTGAGAGTGTTGAAATTTCTCAGAGAAATCAAGAAGTATCGATCCATAACTTGGAGGTGCAAATTGGGTAGTGGGTGCAGTTGGTATTTGTGAGAACTCCAGGAACTCTTCCAAGTAATACAGAAATGAATCTGAGAGAGCATGTCAATGCTATCTCGATGAGGTATAATGAAGAAGTTCCTAGCAATGAGGTGATGGTGTTTATTCAAGAAAAAAACCCTTAGAAAGAAGAAGTGATGTTGTTGTTAATTGTAGCACCAAAGGAGGATGAAAGAGCTATAGAAGACCCAAATAAGAAGCCGGTCGTTGAAGCTTACAAGCTTAAAATTCCTTATCCAGTGGCTCTTGTTCATGACCAAAGTAAAGACGAGATGAGAAGTTTTGTGGTGATTTTCAAACAATTAAAAATTAACTAACTCTATGTGATTTACTTTTGCAGTGCCCAAGTACGTGAAGTACTTGAAGGAAATGCTTTCAAGCAAAAAGAGGTTTGACAAAGCATCTACATTCACACTATATGCCCAAGGTAGTTTTTCTTTCCCTTGTATGATTTGTAGTTTTTCCATTGATAGAGCTTTAGCCGATCTAGGAGCTAGCATAAACATTATTTCCTATAACATGTGTAAAAAAGTAGGCCTAAGGAAACCACAACTCACTAGAATGATTGTAATTTTTTATGATAAGAGCATTAGGCATCCTAGAGGGGTTGTAGAAGATGTTTTGCTAAAGGTCAAGGACACTATCTCATTATTTTTTGATGTGAAAGAAGATATAGACTTCCCTTTGATCTTAGGATGATATTTTTTATACACTTCTAGATCTTGAATAGATAAGGACGAAGGGAAATTATGCATGAGAGTTAGAGAAAACGAAGTAGTTTTTAAATTCATATTACTCCTACTTCCTCTTTACATTGTAATGACATTTTGTTTTCTATAGATGACACTATTCTTGAAGTGTCTTACCCTTTCCAGGAAAACGAGTAGCTGCCCCCCAAAGCTTCTAAGAATTAAAGGAGATGGAGAAGTTTATATCTCCTCATTTCGCAAAGAAGCGCTTGAAGAAGTGGATGCAAAAAAGGAGAAAGAAAAGAGAGAAAGCCAAAATGAAAGCAGATTAAAAGATTCAAGAGGTGCTTTTGGAACCTAAGAGGGAGTATTTGATGCCTCGCTTGTGTAAAATGTTGCACCATTAGTGCACGATTGAGTTTTATTTGTCAATCTTGAGTTCTACATGCTTCATTTTCTCGTGTGTTATTTAGTTTTGTGATTGCTTTCCTCTTTCATTTCATTTATTTTTGCATTTTGTTTAAGTTCTTAGGTGAACTTAGGAGGTTATTGTGCAATTTTCGTGACCTAAATGTGTTTTATATCATCTATGTAGGTTACACAAGGAAAACGGAAACAAGAAGTGAAGGAAAAGGGCAAAAAAAAAATATTTTTTTAACACAATGGGTCTTCAAGAATATTGCCGTGGACGGTAAGGGAGAGCTACCGGGGCCGGTTTGTCATTAAAATAAAAAACAGAAACTTTGCACTTCACCTCGAAATCCCTATTTCACTTAATCCCAGCCACTATCATTGTCCTCCTCGCATCGCCTTTCACTACCACTGCTCAACACCCCCTCTCATCGTCTTTTACAACCTCCATGCCATCAGAAATGGCCATGTTCTCTTTTTCTTCCTCATTTCTTCTATTTCTTCAATTTCACTGTCCTCCCAGCCACAACCTTCTCTCTGCTTTCCTAACCATCACTACTCCAGCGTGCAATACCATCATCACCACTTCTCTTTCGTCTTCTTTCTCCCAACAACTACCGAGACCTCTTCTTCCCTTCTTTCTTCCATCTTCTCGCTCTCTCTCGCAATTGAAGTTACCACCTCGTTTTTCATTAATTTTTCTTCTTCTTCCTCTTTTCTTCACAACCCGCTGCCTCTCTTCTCCTCTCCACCGTCACCATCCACCGCTTCCTCCTTTCCTCTATTCTTCTCCTCTTTCTCTTCTACACCACCACAACACTTCACGGTCAACCCTCTACCGCACCACTACTCAACTATAAACCATCTGAGCACCACCACCCTACTGTCAACCCTTCCAGCCACAATCATCCAGAAACCGACCTCACTTCCCTTCTTTCCTCCTCTTCACTTCTTTCTTCTCACTATTCTTCCACAGTAGCTCTAATACCGCTACTGTCATGCTCCAATATCCGCAAAGACAACAACAAAGGGGACAAATTTGGGACTCAATTTTCTACTTTTGTTTTCGCTAAACTCTTGTGGTTGAATTTACTATTTTTAATTTTAGTATTTGTAATTCTTGTTAAGCTTGTTGCCTTAGGTGACCAATTGTATTAGTCACTGTAATTCTTTCACACTCAACACATAGGCTGTCGTTTTTTTTTCTTTGCTTTCTCTGTTCTATATTGAACTTTTTGTTTGCTTTTTTTTTTAGTTGGTGAAAGTTTCTAAATCTTGTGACATATTTGCTTTACTTTTCAGTAATTTGTAATCACTTGACACACACGAGTGAAATTATCTTTTGTGTTTTCTTGTTTGGCTACCTTTTTTCTTTGTCTCACTGGTAGTTTTTAATTTATGTTTTTTCTTGGGAGCACCATTATTTTTATCTCTCTATACTGCTCTTTTAAAGTTGTTTGGATTCTTTATTTCTATTTGTTTCTGTGTTTCCCAATTGGTGTGCCTCGTGGGAGGTTTCAGTGTGTTTTTTTGGAGAGTTGTAACTGTGTGGCTTTTTTTTTCACGAGTGATTGGTACAAAATTGCTCAAGTGTGGTAACTTTTCTTATCTTGTCTCAAATGGTGTTTGTATTGGTTGTTTGCTATTTGTTCGGAGTTATTTGTAGTGCGGTGAGCTTGTCGTAATGAGTGGATATTTTCATCCTTATGGAATCATGCTCCCCTCCCAAAATACTACCGCAGTTATTAAAAGGAGTACGGCAACTGCTGGCCCATTGAATAATGAACCCATCCTTCCTTTACCCCATAAGATATATGATGAAGGCAATAGGATATGGTATAAAGCCAAACTCAAATATAAACTTGTGGTTCAGTGCACTGTAGAAAATCTTCTAGAAAGTCAAGTAGGCATCTTACCGCGCTTTAGGGCTCTCCAGTGGAACTCGTTGGCTAAAATGAAAGGAGAATGATACTCTAATCTAATTAGAGCGTTCTACACCAATATGCTCTTCAATTCTAATCCTTATAATACTGACATTACCACTATTGTAAAATGGCTTAGGATTCATCTACATCGAGCCATCCTTGCTAGGGCTGTAAACGGGTCCAGACCCTCAGGGTACCCCCGGACCCAGACCCGTACCCTTATAGTTAAACTTGGACCCAGACCCGGACCCATACTCTCCAAGATATAAAATTTTGGACCCAGACGTGACCCTCCAGAGTCCAGGGTAGTATACCCATACCCGTATGATATTTTTTTTATTTTTTTTCCCTGTTAAACAAAAATATATAAAACAATGTGTAATCCTAAATTAAAAATTTTAACATGATTAACATAAGGTCCTCAACATTTCTTTCAACAAATACAATCATTTAACATATACATAAATGAATAGAGATATAGACCCCTTTAACTATATTAATTTCAGTCTGTAATCCAAATTCCTGGACAACCTCTAAGCAAAGAGTATATGTAATAATATGGTGTCGCCTAATAGATAAGTCAAATAGTAGCATATAAGATAGAGAACAAAAAAGAAAAATAAAGAAAAAGATTGTTCTTTTTGTCATAATCCATATTTTCAGCAGTTCTATGAAATAAAAAATAAGGCAAAAATATTACTATCATAAATTGCTTTTACACGGGATGAAAGAATATATTTTTATATTTAGTAAAAATAAATTATTTTTGAAATGACATTTGAAATGAAGTTGAAAATAAATAAATGAATAATTTGAAAGAGGTTAGTTGGGCCAAATCTATCAAATAAAGAGATTCTATTGGATTCGAACCTGCGCTGCAAAGCCTATATAATTTTAACTTCCCCTCCCCAACCACTTAGCCAGATCTCTCTATATATCTTTAATATCTTCCATATAATATAATATATACTATATATTATTATTTTATTAATACGGGTCTACGGGTATACGAGTCTGGGCATCACCATACCCTGCCCAACCCCATATAGCAGTATAAATACGGGCACGGGTACGGGTCCGCGGGTCTAAAATTTAAACCTTACCCGCTAAAAACGGGTACAGACCCGAGCAGGTACGGGTAAGACCCGCCCCGTTTACAGCCCTAATCCTTGCACATTTTCTAGTTATACCTGATAAGGGGCATTTAGTTTTCTTTGAGCGTGTTTCCACTAGTATTTTCGAGGACCTAACTTAGGTCTATTCTAAGGCATTAGCTATGTTTGGTGTCCAGGCACAAGCTGTAGGAAAGAGGATTGTCAAATCCAATAGTTTAGAGGGCACTTGGAAGGTAGCATCACTTCTCACAGGTACAAACATTACACCTCGATCTCCCAAAAAAACTAATAATTTTGAGGATAATCGACATTTATATCATGGATAAGATGAGGATTCGTTCCCCATTCTCTCACCTCTCTTTGCTTATCCTCTTTCTACATGACATAGCTTGTAGCCCTAGGGCGTAAAGGGTTATTGGTGTTCCACTACAACAATTTTGATCCGTAATGACAATTTTATATGTCACAATCAATATATATTGTTACACTTACGATTTTTTGACATTTCTAAAAGTGTCACCTATAGTCATGTTAGAATAGGTCTATGACATTCACAAGTTCCGCAAGTTTATGTCAGTAACTATCTATTTGCTGACATGTATATATAATATACTTAAACATTTTACCGCATGTGTTTATGTCAGAAAAATATTTAACAATCTGAAATTTCAAATTTATTTATGACATATACTAGTGTTATTATATATTTACGTTCTTGTTTACATAAATGCCGTAATTGTTGTGCATAGTGACATCTTAAAATGTATAAATGCAATATTTTATATCATTCTAAATTGACAACAATTATTTAACTTACAACATGAAAAGTGTAAGTATATGCCAGTGTCCTGACGTTTATTTATCCTTGTGTAGTACTCGGAATAATAATTTATCATTTGATGAATTTTTTTAACACAAATATATGTCACTAATCTTCTAATTCACAACATTTGTTCTCATAGTAACAATATGTATGAATGATAAAATAAGTATCATTAAAAAAAGTTCAATTGACAATTATAAAAGTATTTATGAATACTTTTGATAATAATATACACTAATATGTAAATTACTGCTTGCACAGTAACGAAAATCTTTATAACAGAAGACATCAATATAAAACATCAAGACTAATCCAATGTTGGAATACATATAAATAATTATACATTTTTCAAGAGTAAATTCAGAATATCAAAAATATTCAAATTTAATGCTACTCCAAATATAAAAAATATTTATCTACAAGTACAAACTTTAACAAAATAACATTAAATAAAATAAGAATAGACTAAGAGTTACTAGAATAGGCAGCCTATAGTACAGCAAAGATATCACATGTCTTCATCACCACATACCACCTACAATCAATTATGAAATGACAACCTAAAAAAATCCTATTGATTACCAAAACCATATTTCTGGAAAAAAATTACAAAAACTATACATATAGTCTTTTATCTATATAATCAATAGTTTTTTAAGCCTAAAGTCATTACCAACAGTGATTTTCATCACCTCCCCTTTTTCATTTTCTTTTCCAATTTTTATACAATAAAAAAATCAAATCCGAATTTCATGCTTCACTATTCCTTAATCATATTCACTCAAATTCCTTAAGGCACTCAAACATGCTCTATACCACTACGAAATTCAAGAAGAAAAATTAAGAAACAATGGCTTCTACGGCAAAATACGCCACAACTCACTTCTATGTAACATAGGTATCATCTTTTTTTTTTTTTTGTCTATTAGATGATGAACCAACTAATCATATATTCATAAAATATATGGTGGCAATTAAATTATGGGAAGCTTTTACGAATTCCAAGCCTCTTGGCATCTGCCAAATATTATTTTCTCAAAAATCTTTCAATCACAAGTTTTCTAGACTGCTAAACCAAAGAAGTTGTTTTTTTAGACATTCCATTATTTAAATTTAGAAATATATTGTCCGCCTTTGCTCTTAGAGAAAAAAATTGAATCACTTTCTGCTTTCAATTAGTATATACCGATAGATGATAAAAGTAAAACCTTTTCTCAATAATATGTAGCAATCGACAAATAGGTAAACATTCAGAAAGTTTAGAAGCATATACTTTTTTTAAATTCAGTAAGCATCAATCGATAAATCTAATACAATCACATAAGGTCAATGAAGATGTGAAAGGTAGCTATCATTATACTTTGCAACATTGCTTCAAAAAATAAAACTTAGTCAAATAACTTGAGATAAATGTTAAGCTAAAAATATAGTACCTTCCAATGTACCTCAAATATTTTGATGAACCTTCTTTTGCGAACTTGCACTTTTCCACCTATTTGAAATATATATTAAGTATTAAAATCCTTTTTTTAAAAGGAAACCTCGAGATTCTACAGTCAATGAAAAACACTAGGTTGCTGGAAAATAAAATATTTAATTGAAACAAAAAAACAGATACTCATCCACACAGAATAATGAAAACAACAAAAAAAATAGTCAAAAGAGCTAACCAACTAGGCACCAACAAACATAAAATTGTGCAATGTAAATGAAGTACAAAATTGTGTTCAACCTTTCATACCAATTCTTTGACTTCTAAAACAAACACTCTAGCAAATGATGTTTGTGATCTTGAGAGTTTTTTGGTAAAATTTTTTGGATTCTTAAATATATTTCTAGAATTTTTCAAAAACATTTGTGATGTGGAATGATCTTCAAGAGCATAAAAAGGAACAAACAAAACAAGTGTCACAAGTAGAAGAGAGAAAGTACCTTTGAAAGGACTGGAAAATGTTAAACTTCTAGCAATCTTGGATCTATTAAATCTAAGACCTCAAGAAGGCTTAAACAAAATCTTTTCTTCAAAGTTCAAGCAACCTAAGGTATTTTGAACATTAGACCTCAATGAAACAAGAAGAAGACCTCAAGACTAGTTTTCTACAAGAGTGTAATAACTGGTGTGAAGGAATTTTTAATGATCAACCTTGAAGCTGTTGGAACTTTCAACAAGTCTTCAAAGTTTTTTTCTTTCAAGGAAGTTCACCCTTGAAGAACTTAGAAAAAAATTAAGTTAAGAACTAAGAATACTAAGCGAAGAACCTTTGTCTTGAAATATTTCTTGATTAGCTTCTTCAAAATGGAAGACTACATATTTATAGAGGCTTGAGGGAGAAATTAGCATATTTTTAGCCCAAAATTTAAGCCCCACAAATTTAAGCCCCAAAATTTAAGTTCCAAATCTAAGCTTTTTTCTAGCTTCCCCATGAACAGAAAGCTACTGTCTACAATAAGAGTGACCTTGTCGTCGGCGGTAGGGTGATTTTCCTCCATACTTAGCCAAAATTTGCTCCAAGTTGGTTCCTTCTCCTTATCAATTGAGTACTTTGTAAACAACTTGGAATGCTTTCCATGGCCTTCAAACTCTCCATCTTTGTTCTTCAAAGCTTGAATTATGCAAACAAGCATGTCATTATCTTCTTAAAGTTGAACTTTCTTCCTTTGCGATCTTGTCATTAGTCTAAGCTTCACTTCCTTGAACGATAGACTCATCTTGTTCATATCATCTGCTCCTTCTTTGAAAAGATTCATCCTCGAATCATCACCTACATTAAAAGGAGATAAATCACAAACATTAAAAGTGCTGCTAACATTGTAGTCCCGCGGAAGATCAATTTTATATACATTATTATCAAGACAATCAAGAACTTGAAACGGTTCATCGCCACGAGAATCATGCTTTCCCTTGCATTGGGAAGGAAAATGTTATTTCCTTAGATGCACCCAAACCCATTCACCAGGTTCAAACATCACACGTTTTCTTCTAACGTTCTGCTTCGCCATCAACTTCTTATTGGTAGAGTCAATAATGCCCTGCACCTTGCCTTGAATGTACTTGACAAAGTCCACTTTCTGATTACTATCCAAGCTCACAATGTGATCCATGGGAAAAGGAACCAAACCAAAAGGAGTCAAAGAATTAAAACATACACAATTCAAAAGGAGAAAAGGAAGCAGTATAATTTCTAGCCCTATTGTAAGCAAACTCAATGTAGGGAAGAGCTTCTTGCTATTGGCACAAGTTCTTCTTAAAGATGGCCCTAAGAAGTTGGCCAATGGCTCTGTTGACCACCTCCGTTTGGCCATCGGTTTGAGGATGGAAAGCTGTAGAATACAACAAATAGGTACCAAGTTTTTTCCACAAAACGCGCAAAAAATGACTAAGAAATTTAGTATCACGGTCTTAGACAATGATCTTAGGAATCCCATGAAATCTCACATCCAAGTAAAGAACATGTTTGCTACATGGCTAGCATTATCAGTTTCTTGCAAGGTATGAAATGAGCCATCTTAGAAAACCTATCTACCACTACAAAGATAGATCCATGCCTTTAGAAGATTTAGGCAAGTCAAGGATAAAATCCACAGAAAGGGTATCCCAAGGAAATTTACACACATCTAATGGAGTATAAAGACCATGAAGCAAAATAGTAGATATAGCCCTTTTGAATTCTAAACAACTACCACAAAACTTCTTGACAACTTTTTTCATATAAGGCTAGGAAAAATGCTCATGTAGAATGTCATAAGTCTTTTCAATACAAAAATACCCCATTAATCCACTACAATTAGCCTCCTTTACTAACAACAATCTAGTAGAACAAAATGGAATGCACAATTTACCATCACAATAAAGAAGACCATCATGAACAAGGTACTTATCACTAGGCACAAGCAAAAAATTCTCATATATAAAGTTAAAGTCGTTATCACTAGCATACAGCTCTTTCCGCATCTCAAAACTAAGAATTTGAGCTTGCAAAATAGACATAAGAGTTTACCTTCTTGACAATGCATCAGTTACAATGTTTTTTACCTTTCTTGTAACGAATGATGTATGGAAATGTCTCGATGAACTCCATCCATCTTGCATGTCTCTTGTTCAATTTTTGTTGCCCATTGAGAAATATCAAGGCCTCGTGATCGATGTGCAAAACAAACTCCTTTGGACACAAATAATGTTGCCAATGCTTCAATGTCCTCTCTAGTGCATAGATCTTCTTATCATAAGTTGCATAATTCAAGGCTGCTCTTCTCAATTTCTCACTAAAGTATGCCAAGGGTCTCTTATCTTATATCAAGATACCACCAATGCCAACACCGGTGGCATCACATTCTATCTTAAACATTTTCTCAAAATTTGGTAGTACAAGCAAAGATGCACTACTCAACTTCTCCTTAACAATTCAAAAGCTTTCTTTTGACTATACATTTGAATCCATTTATCTTCTTTATAATATCCATCAAAGGACTAGCAATGGTATTAAAATCCTTGATGAAACTCCTATAGAAGTTTGCCAAACCATGGAAACTCCTCACTTCAGATGCATTCTTGGGAGTAAGCCATTCTTTGATTGCTTTTACCTTCTCTTGGTCCACTTGAAGACCTTGAGAGCTCACTACATAACCTAGGAATGTCACTTTTTCCAAAACAAAACTCACATTTTCTAAGGTTAGCATACAACTTTTCACTTCTCAAAACTAACAAAAACTTGTCTAAGATGATGGAAATGATCTTCATAAGTTTTGCTATACATCAAGATGTCATCAAAATAAATAACAACAAATTTACTAGTGAAGTTCCTCAACATATTTATGCATAAGTCTCATGAATGTACTAGGAGCATTTGTTAAACAAAAAGGCATGACTAGCCACTCATAAAGACAAAAATTAGTTTTGAAAGCCATTTTCCACTCATCCCTTCGTTCTAATTTGATGGTAACATGATTTTAAATCAATCTTCAAAAATATTTGAGAACCATGCAACTTATCAAGAAAATAATCTAATCTAGGAATAGGATGCCTATACTTGATAGTTATATGATTAATGGCTCTATAACCAACACATATATGCCATGTACCTCTTTCTTATGAGATGATAGAGCGAGAGTGAAGACGAGATGGGAGAGGAGATTTAGCTACTTACATCATCCATGAGTGGGCGGGAGAGAACTTCTGTAGTATGGGACTTGATCCTTCATAGATGCCGCCTCCCGAGCCTCCTCCTAAATGGCGGACACTTGATCATGAGGTTAGTAAGACGAGCGGCCACGGCGGTCATGATGGCGAGAATGAGATCCCTCCGTCTATTTAGCATTATACTTTTTTACGTACTTTATAAATCTTTAACATTTGATATATATATATTTGTTAGTTTAGTATAGTATGTATAGTAAATGATGAATCATTTGGTCTTTTTATGGCAAGGACTTTGGTTTTTAATATTTATTGGTTTATTATTAAATCTTTGTAGGGTATTTTTTAAGTTTTTAACCTAGAAATTAACAATATTTAATATATATATATATATATATGACTTTGCAAAGAATTACGACATACTCTGCTGTCGTGATTTGGAATTTTTTTGAAGTGTGTAAAATATAGTCATCTCTCCGAAGGGGCATGTGGAAGGTGTTAGTGTTTGGCTGCCACCTCTCAGCAAAAGTAGATAATAACACCGAATGCTGGTGCTAGAATATATAGGACCTCAAATGGACGAGTCTTGTACACTCTGCCAACTCCATCACCCTCGTAAACTAAGTGTCCAACCTCTAAGTGAAACAAAGCACGGCTGTGACTTCAATGTACCTCGCTCCTGCATATTAAAAAAACAATTCAATATAAATATTAAATAATAAAATTAAAAATAATTGTGAAACTGCACATTAATAAATGTAAAAATTTACCTGTCCACGCCATATAGAACTAGCAACATGTCCACTGTACGAAGGAAGAAGCTCTGGATCCTGTGGATTTTCTTCAGCTGGTCCTGTCTGCTCCCAAGCTACATGCTCGCCTTTTTCTTTTGTGAATGTGTTAAAGAATAACCTTATCGGGTCTTTTTTGTCGAGATGTTGTGATTTTACTCATCATATTCCTTAAACTAGCGGTCAACCCTTTACTTTTATCCGGTCATGGTCTGCGTCCGGATGACGATGTAGAGGACACATCAATCGCCTCGTCACCATCACTCTCGCCCTCAGTCAAGTCCATATCCACCTCAACATCATCACTCTCTCCCCCCAACCTCAACATCCTGGCCCCCAATATGGAGAGATCTGGTATCCTCATGCCCCTCAAATCGGACCATGTCTGCCTCTAACCTTAGATCCCCAGTATCCCTCCCTAATCGAAGTGAAATGATGAAATATCATAAGCAGTGGCTGCATACTCTACCATGCTATATGATGATTTGGCGGGGACACCTGAAATAATCTGATTGAAAAAGGCAGCCCCTAATTGCGCCCCTCTATCCCTAACATCATTTAATGGTGTCTGTAAGTTAGTTTTGAACATACAGATCCTGGCCGAACATATGGGATCAACAGAAGAAACCGGTGCATACGGGTCATAAGATGTGGGTGGTGGCTGAGAAATGCAGATACAAGATAATGTGAAGATGAACCATATAACCGATAAAGTATCAGAGTATATGGATCATGTGATGGGAGAGGAGGATGAGTCCTATTCAGTATAGGAGGTGACTGGATAGAAGACCCAGGCGCACCAAGGTCATAATATATCCCATCTCCAAGTGGGGCAGGAGTACTAGGTATGTCAGAGATATTTTGTCGACCCCTCACACCACAAGATGAAGTAGTGACTGTATGACTCTAAACTCGACCGGTCATGTTTGCCACAGGACCTAGATCATCATCTCCCCTACATGCTTTGTCCCGAACCATCTAACCGATTTTCCAAACATAATCATAAATAATTATGTATATATTTGCCTAATTCATATATATTAATGTTTTATATTATTCAAATTTTTTATTATTACATGTATAAATTTTTAATATGTATTATTTCACTTCATTCTTTATACTTTTCTATTATCTAAATTATATTTCTTAATTATTTGATTTATATTTTATTATTTATTTTTAAATAATTTTATTTTTCATTTATTCTATTTCATTATTTTTTATTATTAATAATCATGGTTATTATGTGGATAGTTTAATTATTATTTAAATTACTATTTGAAAAGGGTTGCATCCTATTCTTTAAATTATTAATATTATTCTTTATGTACTATTAATTATTATTACTTTAAATCACTATTAAATTATAATATTATTATTTTTTAAATAATTTTATCATTTTATTTTTATTATTAATGGTTATTATGTGGATAATGCAATTATTATTTAAATTACTATTTAAAAAGGGTTGCATCCTATTCTTTAAATTGTTCTTATTATCCTTTATGTATTAATTTATTAGTTATTATTAATTTAAAAAACTATTAATTTACTATTATTCACGTTATTATTTAAATATTATTATTTACATTATTATTTAAAAATTATTTATTAATTTTTTAAAATTAATTACTTCATACTTTTGTATTCAATGTCTATTATTATATCAATTTATTATTTACTATATAATTTACTTAATTAACCTAAACACTAAACCCTAAACCTATTGTGACCATTTTTTATGTAAACCATAAACTTAATAAATAAAGTTAATTAACCTAAACATATAAATTAATGATAAAATATAAACAAGAATAATTATTACACTTAGGCACATAAAATAATTATCGATAATTTAAACTCAAAAATTATTCACATGAACATAATTCCTAATTAAATTAAACAAATAATTATAAAATAAACAAGTTCATCAACTAATTGTATGTATTATAAACCAAAAAACAAAACAACATAAACAAATAAAAATAAATTTAAACATTTATAAACAAAATATTAAACAACATAAACAAATAAACATAATTTTAAACACTTATAATTAAGTATACATAAATTAAAATAAAAAGAAAATTGCCCAAGCTGCCTAGCGGAATTATTCATTGAATTCTACTTGACCTGGCAAAATATTTCACTATGTTGGGCGAAATTCACCATAATTTCGGCCTTTTTTATATCCGGTGCGTTTTTTTAAAATTTAAACCGATAACATTGTAAATAAATGAGTATAGATCGATGTACTAACTTTTATTTAATTTTAAATAGTCTGATCTTCGTAGATCTGAGATTGAATGAAGTGGGGTTAGAGAGAAGATAGAGAGAATTTGTTCAAAGAGAGAATGTTAGTGGTGGAAAATGAAATTTTTTAATTTTTACTCACTAAACTTTTATTCTCCCAAGGTGGTTTTATTAACCCCCAATCGAATTGTGGATTCACATCACTTTAGTGGATATTCCATGCGTAATTTCTATCATGGTGGTGGTAATTGAGTCAATGCTTATGACGGAAACAGCCATGGAAGTAGGAACTTCACTCCTAAACGACATATTGGAGTTGGTAACTTGTGTCCTCATGCTAGATCTTATGAGTATAATTCTTAGCATTGTTATGAGGGTAGTAGACTTGAGGCTAGAAATGGTTTTAATGATAGATCTTCTAAAAGAGTTCCAAGGAATAAAGATAGAAATGAAGGAAATTATGCGAAAATGAATGAGAGGTTCCATAAAACAAGAGAAAATGTTGAAAGATACCATGATATTTATGATCATTTTGAGCATAGCTATTATATAATAAGCATAATGATGGTTATAACTATGGAGGGTATAGTTGTGGAAGAAGTTCTCAAACTTTTGGAACTACATCAAGACTTTTTAGTTACAACAATTTGAAATTACCTTTTTTGTTGGGGACTTTTGGTCCTTATGATTAAGTAGCATGGGAGCAAGAAGTAGAATCTTTATTTTATGCCTATGTTGTAAGAGAAGAAGAGAAGTTTCAATCTTTATTACAAGGTCAATGTTTGGTGGGATAGTAAATGTGAAACTAGAAGAAGAATGAGAGCCAAACCAATCAAGACTTGGAGCTTAACGAAGCAAGCATTGAGGAATAGATTTGGAGTTGAAAACTGTGAAGGACAAAGACAAGGTCAACCAAAGGCTAAATTCATGGAGTCATCAATGGTTGAAGAGCCTCCAAGGGTCAATGAGCTTTCACAAGCTAAAAAATTGAAGAGTCTTAAAATCCATGTTGTGGAAGAGATATCCAAAGAGGAACCTTGTTACATCATGATTGAGAAGAGTATTGAAATTAAAGAAAAAGAGATATCCGAAGAGGAACCTTGTTACATCATGATTGAGAAGAGTATTGAAATTAAAGAAAAAGGAAATTAAGTTGTTCTCACTTGTTTTTATGGAAAATGGATATGAATTTTACTTTCTCAACTCTCTTGGAACTTCATTAGAAAATAAACAATTCATAGAGTCTAACTCCATTTCTTGTGCAATTCCTAGAGTTGATGAATGCCATTTCGATATAGCTAACTATGCTTCTCGTGCGGTAGGAGTTTAACACAATGGAAGGACCATAGAGAAAGAGCTTGGCGCTATCCTTGAATTACTTACCAATAAGCCTATCTCTTAACTCTTCTCTCATGTGTTATGAAGTTTCTATTGTGAAATTAAAGTTGTTTCTAGAGTCTTATCTTTCTCATGTGAGCATAATTGGAGACTTTTGTACCATATCTTTTGGTGGTGGTCTCTTTCTTGTTGTGCCTTATATTTCTAAATGTCATTCTTCTCATACTTCTCTTGAGGATCCATTGATGAGTAGTGGTGAGATATTTGATCCTTCTTATTATGGCTTTCCTATGTCAGATGATACTTCCTTTGTTGATCTTAACATTGTTGGTTTTCTTACAATAATAACAAACTTTCAAGTGTTGTTAACTCTTTCAACTTATTGTTCGAAACACCTTTGGATTCAAATTATATCATTTACATTTCAAGAATTTCTTGTTGAAAAGTTTTAAGATCATGATTAAGGTAGGATTTGAACAAGTTTTCAAAGACTTTGTTGTTGAGCATCTTTATCACCAATATACCTTTCAAGGAGTGGTTATCAAAGTTGTTCATTTCATTTGTTAGTTTTCAAAAGAACTCTTGTGCACTAATTTTGAAACATGAATTTGAAGCAACATTGTTTTATCATCTGCTTTTTAAAGAATTCTTTGATAAAATGGGTTTCAAAGAGAAATGTAGATCATCTTGGGAGTTTGGAAATTCTATTTCTACATTTCCTCACCTCATTTATGAAATGATGAAATTTAATATTATCAAGGGCATTTTTTTCATTCTAAATGCTTTTGTGTTTATTTGGAAGGTGCATTTGAATTATCATTACCCTTTCAAAGAAAAGAGATTTCACATATTTGGTTTTCAAGACTATTCTGAAAAGAGTGAGAATTTAAATATTATTTACCCTTTTAAGGATTTTGATTTTGAACTTTGCTTTGAACAATTGAAGAGAATTTGTTTCTTAACACTTGTGTTTTAAATTTCCTTCTTAGAATTCTTAAGAATACACCTTGTGTTCGGAGGATTGAAAATCCTTACAACTTCTTGTTTCAACATTTGAAAACATTACACACCTTGAGCTCTACATATCATCATCTTTTGAAAGAGGAAATAATTCAAACTCATGACCTTCTTGGTTTACTTTTGGAGTTTAGAAACCATGAAAGTTTCTACTTTCATTTGCCTTTTAAAGAGTGTTTGTAGAAATGGATTTTTCGAAATAAATTTGACAAATCTTGGGATCTTAGAAACCTTGTTACTATGTTCTCTTATCTTGATTATGAAGTTGAAGAGTTTGTAGGACTTAAACTCTTTTATTTTCTTTCAAACTCTTTTGATTTTATTTGAAAAATCCATTTTGCATTTCATCATCTTTTTAAGCAAGAAAATTTTAAAGCTTTTGAATTTCTTGAATTATTCCTTGAGTTTGAAAAGGAGAAAAGCTTCTTTTATCATTTGCCCTTCAAGGATGTTGATATTTGTCTTTTTGTTTAAAGAATGTCAAATATGTTGTTTCTAAGAAGCTACAATTAAAACTTTTTCTATCAAACTTTTGAAGGAACACTTCCTCATTGGAATTTTAAGTATTTTCAAATCGTCATGTTTTTAACCTTGGAAGTGCCAATTTGAGTTTTCAATATCATAGGCCTTTTAAGGACACTTTGGAAAATGTTGTTCATATATTAGATTTACAAGACTTCCCTATTTTCAATGGCTATACTATTTGGAGAATTCTTGTAAAACTTGAGTGGTTTTAGAATAGTTCTTTTTGGAGTTGCAATGCCTTGAACCTTTTTTGAATATACTTCTTTTGCTTATCCTAGACCATTCAAAGAAGTTCTAGAGTCCTTACTTGTTTTGTTGTTTAGATCGTCATTAGGTTTAATTTTTTAATCTTAGCAATGCTTATATTGTTGAGTAATCTCTAATGTTTCTCATCTTTGTAGATATTTGAAGGAAAAAAGATTCAAGGATGAATCCTTTTGAGAAAGGGGGTATCATACGAAATCGGCAAAGGATTGTTCAACAATTTGCATAAAAGCAACTAAAAAATTAAAGAATGCATGGTTGAAGCTTCAATTGAGGAATCTCGGATTTAATTTGAAGGTTTGGAAAACCTTGCAAGACTTCCAAGGCACATTAAAGTCCTAAGAAGCCCAACGGAATCAAATTAGAACCTCGAGGCCATCATAGATAACGGAAGAAGCAAGGAAGTGGGAAGAACAGAGCATAGCGGTGACGGTAGGTGTTAGTATATGCCCTAGACTAATTGACTTACATTTATGATTTATGAAGCATATATTTTGAATTGTATTTTATGCTCTTGGTCATCAAGTATATGACTTGATAGTAAAACCCTATTGCTAATAAAATACTATTCTTCTTTGTCCCTAGTTTTATTACATCTTGTATATTTTAAACTAGTGTGAAGTTGATTGATGATCAAGTTTTACTAATCATTAATACGAGATATAAAATCAATTCATAAATACATATTGAGAATATTGTATTGGACATAACCCAAAGTGAAGAAGAAATATTGCATAAGTTTAAGTCATAAGCATTTCTTCTCACTTTTATATTTAGTATCCTTTGACCTAATGTCTCTAATGCTTCTTGCATGGGGAGAAAATATATTCTGGCATAGTCAAACATCACTTTTAATTAAGTTATTATTATGACCATTGGTTGGGCTATTTTCTTGTCATGGCTTGAATATTGGAGATAGTGAAAGGGATTTCTCCCTCTCTTATTAGAAAGAGATATACATGGGCCCCTTGATAAGGAAGACTTAAAAGTACTCATGGCCATGCTCAAATAAGTATTAAAAAGGTGTTATTAATATTATTTGTCAAAACAGTCTGCCTGGAGATCAAGTAAATGGTTAGTTCATTTTTATAAGGATGACTCGGTCCATGCCTTATACTTAATTAGGATATCGTGTGACAAAAGGATGAAATATTAAAATTGACGCTAGTTTATCATTACGCTAGAGGCCACTATGTTTTCTGAATAAATGTCTAGGACATTTTTCATTCACTTCCAACGTTAAGTGAACCTATAGGGTGACACGCATAGATGATCTTGTGAGCATAATGTCCACATTCAATGAATCTAGATCTTGTCCAGATTCGTTAAACGTATACAAAGGGGGAATCATATTCCATATTGTATTTTCTGATAAGTTAATGAGTAACTAATTTTATTTATCAAATAAATGAAATTAATTACTTAATATTAGTCATCCAACCGTTGGATGATTATAGGAATAGATGGACGAGATTAAAACTGTCATTAGATGACAATTAGGGTTTTGATGTTGACAGCGATAAAAGTTTATGTTAACCTTTTTCTCAGGAGCCGTCTTCATCAGATTAAAACCAAAAGCTTTAACCCTAGAACAGCGATAATAGATCTAGCCTCTCTCTCTCTCTCTCTCCAAAATTCCACGTATTACCAGATAATAAAGATTTGTTCTAAATAGTTTTCAGAACACCGAAGGGGTTAGCATCCGGATCGCGTAGATACCAGTAGCGGGCGAAGCGTAAACAGCAACTCCTAGTGGCGGTTTTTTGTAGTTTTAATTTTTGTTTTTTCTATGGATTCCAACAATGGTTTCAGAGGCTCGTACATACTAGTTTTACTGATTTTATCTGTTACCGCTTTGATGACATTTGCTTTTTTCAATCAGCCTTTTAGTAAGGTTTCTGATTAGTGTCATAATCAAACTTGACTGAGTTATAAGATTCGCATATATCATATTCTGTTATATATGTTAATGCAATTAAACAAATAGAAAATTGCTACTGTTAAATTGTTTGGCATACACAATATAATCTGTGTAGTTTAATTGTTAAACAAATATATAGAATCACATAATTTAATGTTTAACTATTAAACATAATTTTTGTTGGCATGATTATTAGGGTTTCGCCATTTTCTTCGCCCCCAGAAACCCCTTCGTTATTTTTGCCATGTTTTTTTTTCTATCTTTAGATGCATGGTACATAGCATGGCCCTTTACCCCTTGTGATTGGTTGGTTTATTTTGTTCATAGGTTGTAATGTTTTTAAATACGGCCTGCGTGTCGTTGGTTTTATTGATGTAATATTATCAAGTTTTCCTAAAATAGGTTTATTCTATTTCCTAATCCTGTATATGTTTTTCTATCCTATGTAACAAGATCAAAAGGCCAAAGACTTTGGAGGCAAGCTCATGGAGATGAAGACTTACCTAGATTGACTTTTCACTTCCATGAGGCTCGTGGAAGTTAATATAGGATTACGGCCATGCTATGTCACGTTTTATTCTATGTATATATTATGCATGTGATGTTTAGTTTATTTCCTTCTATTTTATTGGATAAATGTTTTATAAAACAAAATATATAAAAGGAAGAAGGTTTTTGAAACCATGTAAAGATTAAGTCATAAAAATGCCTCCCATGATAATAAGCAACTTTCCATGCCTGCATCATTTGCCAAGGCAAGAGACAAGTGGTTACCGAAGTAGGAGAAGATGGAAAATGGTGATTTCCATATGCTTGGAGTGGTTTGACTTAACTAGGCTATTAAAACGGTTTTAAGCCTAGGGCATCATATGGGATTTTGCCAGGATATATAGATGTAAATCCCATTAGTCCATTTTTCTTTAATTATGAATGTTAAGCCAAAGCTTACTTATGATTATTACAAAATGGAATTTTTCTACCCATGATTTATATCAAGTGTTGAATATTTCAGAGAAAATTAGTGCTTCATTTATTTAATTTTACTTTGCAAATTCTATTTAGATAATGGCCTCAAATAATTCAAACGTCTCGCTTGATCCGTGCTTGAAAAGAATAAGTTTAGTGGGACTAACTTTCTTTATTGGGCACGAAATTTAAGGATTGTCCTTGAACAAAAGAAAATGTCTATATGTACCTGGGAACCCTATCCCTAATCAACCAGCTACCAACGCTCCTAGAGTCGAAAAGGATGCTTATAATAAGCACAAGGATGATTCTAATGATGTGACATGTCTCATGTTCATTACGATGGAATCTGAGTTGCAAAAGCAATTCGAGGAAGTTGAGGCTATGAGATGATGAAACAGCTTAAGGAAATGTTCCAAGAGCAAACACGTCAAGAGCGATATCTTACTACTAAGGCGTTGAATAGCTCAAAATGACCCCAGGCATTTCAATTTGTGCTCATGTCCTTAAGATGAAGGGTTATTTTCATTAGCTTGAAAAACATGGAGCACCTGTAAGTCAAGACTTGGCTACTGATATGATCTTTGCCTCTTTGACTTCTGATTGTGATCAATTTGCCATGAACTTCAATATGCATAATATGGAAAAGTCCATAAATAAATTGCATGGGATACTCAAGCATGTTGGCAAAACATTAGGAAGTCTACTCCTAATGATCCGATGGTTCAGAAGGGGCAGTTTAAGAAGAACAAGGGAAAGGGAAAGGGAAAAGATATGGCCAAGAAGGGCAAAGGCAAGCAGAATCCCAAGCCCAAGACTAAACCACTAAAGGAAGGGACTTGCTTCCACTACAATGAACATGGTCATTAGAAGAGGAATTGCAAGCTCTACATGGTAGAAAAGAAGAAGCAAAAGGACAGTGAGACTGCCGCTTCAGGTATTTTCGTTATAGAAATTAATATGTCTACTCCTACTTCTTGGGTACTAGATACTGGATGTGGAGCTCACATGTGTGTAAATGGGCACGAACTCAAAAGGAGTAAATCTTTGGCAAAAGGAGATGCGGACATGCAAGTAGCAAATGGAGCAAAAGTTGTTGTTGTAACTATAGGGACAATTGATTTACTTTTTCCCAGTGGGCTTATCATTGAACTTAAAGATTGTTATTATGTTCTTGCTATGAGTAGGAACATCATTTCAATTTCTTGTTTGGATAATGATGGTTTTGAGTTTAATACTAAGAATGGTAAAAGTTCTATTTATAAAAATGGTATTTTTTATGGGGATGCCTCATTATGCAATGGACTTTATATTCTTAACCTACATGATTCCATCAGTAAGCCCATCTATAATATAAATACAAAGAAATTTAAATCTAATGATTTAAATCAAACTTACTTCTGGCATTATCGTTTGGGCCACATAAATGAGAAACGCATATCCAAACTCAATCAAGATTGACTTTAATCTTCATTCGACCATGAGTCTTATGAAAAATGTGATTCTTGTTTATTGGGCAAAATGACTAAATGTCCATTTACAGGACAAAGTGAAAGGGCTACCGATTTATTGGAACTTATACATACTAATGTATGTGAACCAATGAACATGCAAGCCAGAAGAGGTTTTAAGTACTTCATTACATTCATAGATGATTTTAGGAGATATGGTTATGTCTATCTAATGAAACATAAATCTGACTCCTTTCAAAAGTTTAAGGAATTTCAAAATGAAATACATAATCAACTTGGAAAGAGTATCAAATTACTTCGATCAGATCGAGGTGGTAAATACTTAGGCCAAGAGTTTGACCAACATCTTAAACATCGTGGGATAGTATCACAATTAACTCCACCAGGAACACCACAATGGAATCGTGTGTGTGAGCATAGAAATCGAACTCTATTGGATATTGTTCAATCTTTGATGAGTCAAACAGATCTTTCAATTTCTTTTTATGGTTATGCTCTAGAAACTGTTACATTCATATTAAATAGAGTTTCATCTAAAGCTATTCAAAAGACACCATATGAGATATGGACTGGGAAACAACCTAGTTTAGAATTTTTAAAAATTTAGCGATATGATGCTTATGTGAAGCCATCATTAACTGAAAAACTAGCACCCAAATCTGATAATTGTATATTTGTTAGATATCCTAAGGAAACTAAAGGATACTATTTTTATGTTCCATCTGAAAACGAAGTGTTTGTTGCTCGGAATAGAATTTTCCTTGAAAGAGAATTCGTTTCCAAAAGAGCTAGTAGGAGTAGAATCCATCTTGAAGAAGCTCAAGGATAGCAGACTATTTCTGAACTGAGTATGGACACTCAGTTGGACTCACGTATTCATACTGAGCCCGAACCTTTAACACAAGGTCGAAGAAGGTCTGGTAGGATTCCTCAGATACCACAGAGATATGGATTTCTTGTGACCGAGGATCATAATGCTTATCTTATTGATCAAGGTGAACCTAATTCCTACCAAGATACTATTCATAGTCCTGAATCTAGCAAATAGCTAGAGGCTCTGAAGTTAGAAATGCAATCTATGCATGACAATCAAGTTTGGACTTTGATTGATCCATCTAAAGTTGCAAGACCATAGGGTGTAAATGGGTTTTTAAAAAAAAAAAACTGACATTGATGGCAATGTGCAAACTTACAAAGCACGACTGGTAGCAAAGGGTTATAGACAAACACATGGTATTGACCATGATGAAACCTTTTCTCCAGTTATAATGCTTAAGTCAATCAGAATTCTACTTGCCATTGCAGCATATTATGATTATGAAATATGGCAAATGGATGTTAAAACTGCCTTTCTTAATGGAAATCTATTGTGTATATGACACAACCTGAAGATTTTATTCATCCTTCGAATTCTGGTAAACTGTGTAAACTTCAAAGATCCATTTATGGCTTGAAGCAAGCATCTCGAAGTTGGAATCTTCGTTTTGATGAAGTAATTAAAAATTTTGATTTCATCAAGAATGAAAATGAACCTTGTGTGTATAAAAGGGTTATCGAAAATGCAGTAGTCTTCTTAGTGTTCTATGTCGATGACATCTTGTTAATTGGAAATGACATCCCCACTTTGCAAAGTGTAAAAACTTAGTTGGGGAAGTGTTTTTCAATGAAAGATTTAGGTTAAGCAGCCTATATTCCAGGCATTAGGATCTATTGAGATATATTTAAAAACGTAATTGGCCTAAGACAAAGTAGACATATTGACAAGATACTGAAAAGGTTCAATATGCAAGATTCTAGGAGAGGATTCTTGCCAATGTCACATGACGTTAAACTCAGTAAGTCTCAAAGTCCTACCACAAGGGAGGATACATAACGCATGAGTAAGATTCCTTATGCTTCTGTAATTGGATCTAAAATGTACACCATGTTATGCACGTGCCCAGATGTCTCCTATACATTAAGCATCACGAGCATATTCCAGTCAAGTCTTGGTGAACCACATTGGACTGCAGTAAAAAACATTCTCAAGTACTTAAGAAGGACTAAAGAGATGTTTTTGATCTATGGAGGTCAGAAAGGAGAGCTTGTTGTAAATGGTTACATAGATGCTAGCTTTCAAACTGATGTAGATGATTTTAGATCGCAATCTGGATTTGTGTTTTGTTTGAATGGAGGTGCTGTGAGCTGAAAGAGTTTAAAGCAAGATACCGGCAGATTCTACTACGGAGGCTGAGTATTTTGCTACTTCTGATGCAGCTAACGAGGCAGTTTGGATCAATAAGTTCATCACTGAACTAGGTGTGATTCCTAACATTGTGAACCGGTTGGACCTATATTGTGATAATACAGGAGCCATTACACAAGTTAAGGAACCTAGATCTCATCAAGGATCCAAATATATTCTCAGGCGTTTCCATCTCATCCGAGAAATTATTGAGCGTGGAGATGTAAAAGTTTGAAAAGTAGATACTAATGACAATGTTGCAAACCCATTAACAAAGCCACTCCCACAACTTAAACATGAGAGTCATACTAGGTCAATGGGTTTCAAAGTAATGTCAAATTGGTAGTAGGGCAAATGGGAAATTGTTAGTATATGCCCTACACCAATTGACTTACATTTATAATTTATGAAGCATATATTTTGAATTGTATTTTATGCTTTTGGTCATCAAGTATATGACATGATAGTAAAACCCTCATTACTAATAAAATACTATTCTTGTTTGTCCCTAGTTTTATTACATTTTGTATTTTTTAAACTTGTGTGAAGTTGATTGATAATCAAGTTTTACTGATCATGAATATGAGATATAAAATCAATTCATAAATACATATTCAGAATATTGTAATGGACATGACCCAAAGTGAAGAAGAAATCTTTGATAGGTTTAAGTCATAAGTATTTCTTCTCAGTTTTATATTCGGTGTCCTTTGACCTAATGTTTCTAATGCTTCTTGCATGGGGAGAAAACTATGTTCTGACATAGTCAAACATCACTTTTAATTAAGTGATTATTATAACTATTGGTTGGGCTATTTCCTTGTTATGGCTTGAATATTGGAGATAATGAAAGAGATTTGTCTCTCTCTTATTAGAGAGAGATATCCATCGGCCGCTTGATAAGGAAGACTGGAAAATACGTATGGTCATTCTCAAATAAGTATTAATAAGGTGTTGTTAATATTATTTGTCAGAACAATCTGCCTGGAGATCAAATAAATAGTTAATTAAGTTTTATGAGGATGACTTGGTCTATGCCTTATACTTAATTAGGATATCGTGTGACAAAAGGATAAATATTAAAATTAATGCTAGTTTATCATTACTTTTACTTAACTTGGATAAGTACAATGTCTTCCTAGAGGCAACTTATGTTTTGTGAATAAATGTCGAGGACACTTTTATTCACTGCCAACGTTAAGTGAACCTACAGGATCACACGCATAGACTATCTTGTGAGCACAATATCCACCGTTGAAAGTTATCGATCATAAATATAGATACCTTTATCGGCTCATTAGAGTTTAGAGTATCTTGGCATAGTTATGCAGAAGCATGCACCAATTTGTGATCTTGTAATTTTTCTATTTTCTCTATAGACTGCCAAATTTTCTTTTGCCATAAATGTTGTTGTTGATTGAAGCATTTCATATGAATTCTTCACCCATTGTCTTACAACTCAATTCCAATATAACTTGAATAGATCTATCGCAATAACATAATGTCTATGGCTGAAAAAGAAACCTTTAGGCAATGTATGGAATTTGTCTCTTATGATCCTTGCTGCAAAAGGAAGAGAGTTGGAGAAATGAAGAATAAAATGTCTATTAGTATAAACTGGACAAAATGAACATCAAGAAAATGTCGGTATTGAACAAAGCATGTTAGAAGCTTTTAGCCAGTGTGTCCAAAATGGAGAAAAAACTTACAGCTCCTCTTAAGTCTTGTCCATATGAAAGCTATACATCTCAAGGTTTGGTATTACGTGATGCACACTTTTCATCAATACATGTCTTGGAAACCACAAATTGTTTCTCAAGTTTTGCCACAATGGATTTTTTTAACTATGGTTCAAGGTCACTCCCCCTTTTCAATTTGGATATCTACTGTTATTTGTTTATGTTGTCAGTTGAAAGTTAGAGAACTTAAATTACTAGTGCATTTGTGGCTCGTTAGAACTTCTTAGCATAGTTATGTATATGCACTTGTTTGTGATTTTATAATGTTTATATGTTCTCTATAGAATGATTAATTTTCCTCAGCTAAATTTTTTTCTAAAAATGTAAAAACTTTACATGAATTTGTCATCCATTGTCATACATCTCCCAATATAGCTTGATTAGATCTGTAGCAAAAACATAACGCGGAAAGCCGAAAAAGAAATCTTTAAGAAACATAAGTGAAGAAGGGAGAGAGTTGCAGAAATGAATAATGAAACTCTCGATTATTATCAATTGGACAAAATGAACATCAAAACAGGTTATGTTTTCATCAAAGCCTTTCGGTAAAGCTTATGGCTGTTGTGCCCCAAATGGAGAAATAACTTGCGTTTCCTCCTAAGACGTGTAAGGAGGTCTTAATCCATATATCTTAAATACCAGCAACATGTTTTTCAATTTCGACTACAATGGATATTTCAGTTTTAGTTCACTGTCTCCCACTTTATAAATTGGAAGTCCACTATACTTTTTTTTTTTTTTTTTTTCATGTTTTTCAAGGTTGAGAGTTATAAAGCTTAAATTACAATAAATTTGTGGGCTTATCCGAATATCTTGGAAGCTATAAATTTTGTTATCAATTGAAGACCTTATGAATTCTTCATCCATTGTAGTACTCTCAATCCTAATATCACTTGATTATGGATCTATAGCCCCAAAAGCAAAAAAGGCCTTTTAGTCAATCCAATGAAGTTGTCCCGTATGATCCTCACTTAAGACGGGAGAGAGTTGGAGAAATGAAGAATAAAGCTTTCCGACACTAAATGAGACAAAATGAACATTGAAAAAATGTTGGGTTTTTGATAAAGTATTTTGGAGAAGCTTGTAGGTATGATTGTCTAAATTACTTACAGTGTTGCGAGACTTGTCAAGATGAAAATGGCATCTCTTAAGATAAGATCTTAAGAGATACACGATTTTCATACATACATACAGCAGAGAGACAATTTGCTAATGTTTGTCTAGTAAAATGTTAATATTATCTAGGTATTAGGGTTTAAGAAAAGATACACTAGTCTTGGGATTTTGATTAGAAAGCACGGCCATATATATGATTAGTACTGTAAAAAATCACTATTGACAAATGCTGGAGATAATGGAAGATTTTGCAAAGCGTGCAATATATAAGGGTTTAGGCAGGTCAATGAATAAATATAACCCATTAATTTCATTTGAGCTTGTGTTAAGTGACTTATTTAGGTGTTGTGTCAAGTATAATTAACACAGTATAAAATATGCTTAACACTACTTTATTTATGTTGCAACTCTAAAAACTTCTTAAGTTTTTTGCTTTTGTGTTGTATCAAATTAAGGAGATGTGTTAACATAATGTAAAAGTACACTTAACACGAACACAGAATTGTTAACACAGTTCGGCCAACCTTGCCTTCCTCTATGGGGTCATGGTCACTGATCCGATCAATTATATAAGAAAATACAAAGAGACAGTTGTACAATAATGACCAACACCGATCACAACAATGGAAACAAAATCACTAAAACAAAACACTACCTGTTAGACTTGACATACCCGGTCTAACACCCCTGGCAGTTATACAAAAGTTTTTAAAAATAAAATAAACACAAACCCCTTATAAAAATATAGTAATAAAGCCATGTTGGATAGGACAGGTGCTGTCTTGACAGGATAAATTTGAAAAAATGATTTTTGCAAAACTATACCGAATATTTCCTCTCAAGATTTTGCAATATACTGCTTGAAGCAAGAGCACTCTTATATTTTGTATTGGCTCTACATCTCGCTTGCCTTTTTTCTTGCAAGGAACTAGATCCCCCCCGCCCAAAAAAAAAGGGGGAAGCAGCTGTCGAACTCTAATTCTGGAAAAAAGTCTGGCCTTTTTACTTCGCTAAAATAAAGGGAGGGATGAAGTACCTCGACCGATAGGGAGAGGCTTGGGAAGAAGATGCTCTAGCGAAGCGAGAAGCAGGCTTTTTTCTTTCTCCGGGGAGATGAACTGAAAGAACTCCTATTTAGGTTTGAGCTCTGCTATCCCGCTTAGTTCCTATTTGGCGTGCTACTATAGATTCAGGACATCAGCTTCGCTTTCTTTCTTCCGACAAAAGGAATTCCCACAGGCTCAAGAATGATGGGAAGGGGTGCTTTGATTGGTCCCTTTGGGCTCAAGACTTTTTCCACTATATATGAACTACAAAGTCTTGTAGATCAAGAGTTTTATTCCAAATGGGAGTCATACACATTTTCAAATCCTGTAAGATATCCCCATAATATCTTCAAGATCCACCAAGAGTTTAAGTAAAGATGCAAGTCTTTCATTAGATTAGGAAAACTTTACTTAGAAGAGTCATTACCAAATAATGTCAATATTAATTAGTTTTTTAGTCCAAATAAAAAACCTAACACAATATATACCAAGATTTGAAAACCTAAATGAAACACGAAACTTTTAAAATACGAGACTAACATATTACTAAAAAAATACAATACTAACCTATAATTTCGCTAATAATATAACAGTGTTATGAAACTTGTCGACGCAGCGTTGTCGGCATAGTAGAATAATCCATATAAAATATAAAGTATAAAGAAATAAATAATAGAAATATAAAAAATAACTAGAAGAATATTATAGAGAAGAAATGAAGACAAAGAAGAGTAAAAAGAAAAGTATATAATTTTTATGGATTTCTCTTTGAGGTATGTTTACAGATGAAGGCCAAGAGTCCTATTTATAGTGCTTAATGGATATAAGAGATAGAGATGGAATAGAGGATAGATTCTATCATATCTTATCATATCTAAGATAAGATTAAAACTCTATCTTTGGCTCTTAATTGGATTTTATCTCTTCTAGATATGTATCTCTTCAGGATATCTATATCTTCAGAATATCTATCACTTTAGGAGATAGACTTTATTTTAGATATTCTTATATTTTATAGATATCCGCAAATATTACTTAATTCATAACGTTCCTCCTCAGATGTCCATTACATGGAGAACATGCCTCGAATTTGTTGCAAATCATTATCACATCTCTTCTGAAGATCATGTGCAAATATGCACATCTTACCTCTTTTAGTATATTCTCAAACTTTATAATAATTCAACAATATAATTAGAATTTCATATAAGAGGATATATAAATGTCTCGAATATAATAATTTATTCAACTTGATCACATGCATTTTTGCAATCCATCATAATTAATTATTTAGTAAACACAAGTTTAAAAAATGGCTGCTATATATGTATATATACACAATCATGCCGTGTATCAATGCATGATGTGATTTGTGTGGATCATGTAAATCATCAATATCTTATATTCCATCTCTGCAAGAGTTGGATTATTTTTCCAAATTAAAAATAATCATATGAAGGAGATATCAAATCATAAATTCAATATATATTTTCTCAAAAAAAAAAGTTCAATATATATATATATATTCCAAAGTCATTTGTTAGAAAAGAAACATAAGACCCATATAATGCTATATACTTACATGAAACAAGTATAATCATTGTGCTTCCGGACCAATTGGCTCTTCAATATTCTTCTACAAAGGATATTTATTGATATGTAATGACTCAATGACTTGAAGTAGTAATGATGTTTGATGTCCATGTATAACATTTTTAGAATATTTAATTTATTAATCAAAACAAAAGCTTGATTTCACTACTCTTGATCATCATACTTGCATTTGTTTACTTTTTTGGAGTAACATTTGCTCATATAATCATCTTCTTTTATAGGATATATATTTATAATCAAGAAGCATATCACGCTTCGAGCATTGTTCAAACTTATGAGATTTATGGTTCTTCTAGGACATCTGCCCAAATAAGAGTATTTATTCGAAATTCTCATAAATTTTGCAAAAGTATATAAAATATTTGATTCACAATTATTTGAAAACAGCCAAATCTTGTGAACTTCCAGTTCACTTATTCTGCAGGTAGATGATATTTTTATATGATATTATTCTTCTATTACTCATCTTCTCCTCCTAATGTGGGACACACTAATTCATATATATCAAGATGAGACAAAAGTAATTCATATTTTCATCTATCAACATGTTTTATCCGCTTAATGTTGGGATATCAAAAGCCAATAAATTATGAATATCTCTTTTTATATTCTTTACCCAAAATATATAAGCACATCTACCTTTGGTGGAGCAATAAATATGAATAGCGCACAATTAATTCGTAGATGGCAATACATGATTTCTGATCATAAATCCATAACAAAGAGGAGTACATATAATAATTTATTGTCAAAAGTACGAAACGAATGCTATTGCAATTATAATAACTCATAATGATACATTAATGGTCTACAAGACGACTTAGTGTGTGAACATGTTTTGAATGATGTTCAATACTAATATTATTGAATAAATATCAGAACCAGTGTAATTTGAACAAATTATCACGGCAAGAATCCAGGCAATTACCGACTGACAAATCGATCGGCATTGGGTATTTACCAACCATTACTGATGTGGAATGATCTTCAAGAGCATAAAATTTTGTCCAAGAAGTGAGTGAGAGAACAAACAAAACAAGTGTAATAAGTAGAAGAAAGTGTCTTTGAAAGGACTTGAAAATGTTAAACTTCAAGCAACCTTGGATATATCAAATCCAAGACCTCAAGAAGGTTTAAACAAAATCTTTTCTTCAAAGTTCAAACAACCTAAGGTATTTTGAACCTTAGACCTCAATGAAACAAGAAGAAGACCTCAAGACTAGTTTTCTACAAGAGTGTAGTAACTAGTATGAAGGAATTTTTTTTTTTTTTTTATGATCAACCTTGAAGCTCTTGGAACTTTCAACAAGTCTTCAAAGTGATTTTTTTTTTCTTTCAAGGAAGTTCACGCTTGAAGAAGATAGAAAAACTAAGCTAAGAACTAAGAATACTAAGAGAAGAACCTTTGTCTTGAAAAATTTCTTGATTTTTCTTCAAAATGGAAGACTACATATTTATAGAGACTTGAGGGAGAAAATAGAAAATTTTTCCCTCTCATATTTTCAGCCCAAAGGATAGATATAACCTATACATACACTTGATAAGACAATAGAGGTGCTTTAATTGCATTTAAACTATTCTAGAGCACTAGTCAACACATTGCCAAAAGTAGGAGGCAATTTTTCAGCTTGGGTAAAAAGGGATTCTAACTATCTATCAAGGTAAAGTTTCAATTTCTAACTTATTCAAAAATTAGGATATTGCCCCATAAAATCTTGGACATCAAAATTTAATCCCCATAAAGTCTTGGACATCAAAATTGACATCAAAATTTAAGCCTTGAAACTTCTCTTGCTCAATTTGATCCTTGTGACTCTTTAGTTGTCTTGCCTTTGCTCTTGTCACAACTCTTTGATGTTCTTGCATGTCTAACCGATTCACATGATCTTCCCGTCCTCGAATCTCCATCACCTATATCAAATAAAGAGAGATCGGAAACATTAAAAGTGGCACTAACATTATAATGTCCCGGAAGATCAACTTTATAGGCATTGTCATTAATTTTCTCAAGGATTTGAAATTGCCCATCTCCCCTATCATCAAGCTTAGACTTCCTTTGTTGGGGAAATCTTTCCTTTCTAAAATGCACCCAAACCTAATCACCGGGTTTGAATACCACTTTTCTTCTTCCCACATTTCTTTTCTCTACAAGCTTTTTGTTGGAGTTGACAATGGCTTCATGGACCTTTATATGAATTGCTTTCATAAAATTAGCCTTCTTGCTTGCATCCTTGCTTAATGCTTGATCTATAGGCAAAGGAACCAAATCAAAGGGAGTTAGAGGGTTAAAACCATAAACAACTTGAAATGGAGAATGAGAAGTAGTAGAGTGAGGTGCCCTATTATAAGCAAATTCAATGTGTGGCAAACACTCCTCCCATTGCCTCAATTTCTTCTTCAAAATAGCCCTTAGAAGTTGGCCAATTGTTCTATTTACCACCTCGGTTTGTCCATCCGTTTGTAGATGGCAAGCTGTAGAATAAAGCAAGTTAGTACCAAGCTTCTTCCAAAGAACTCTCCAAAAATGGCTCAAGAATTTGGTATCCCTATCCGACACAATAGACCTTGGAATTCCATGGAATCTAACTATCCAAGTAAAGAACAAGCTAGCTACATGACTAGCATCATCGGATTTCCTACAAGGAATAAAGTGTGCCATTTTAGAGAACCTATCCACAACAACAAAAATAGAATCCATACCTTTAGAGGTCCTAGGTAAACCAAGAATAAAATCCATAGAAATATCAACCCAAGGTTCTTTAGGAACTTCTAATGGTGTGTAAAGTCCATGTGGAAGAGTTCTAGATTTAGCTTTCTTGCATTCAATACAACTTCCTACAAATCTTTCTACATCTCTTTTTAAATGTGGCCAAAAAACATGTTCATGAAGAATTTCATAGGTTTTTGACACCAAAATGTCCCATTAAACCCCCACAATGTGCTTCTTTGACAAGTAGAATTCTAGTAGAACAAGATGATATGCACAATCTACCTTCACAATAAAAAAATCCTTCATGCAAAAAATATTTTCCAAAAGGTGCTAACAAGCATTTCTCAAAAATTTCCTTAAAGTAATGATCACTAGAATACATTTCTTTAAGCATTTCAAAACCCAAAATTTTTGTTTGAAGGGTGGATAAGAGAGTATACCTTCTAGATAGAGCATCGGCCACCACATTCTCCTTACCTTTCTTGTAATGGATGGCATATGGAAATGTTTCAATGAACTTCATCCATCTTGCATGTCTCTTATTGAGTTTATGTTGGCCCTTGAGAAACTTCAAAGCCTCATGATCGTTGTGCACAACAAACTCCTTTGGCCATAGATAGTGTTGCCAATGCTTTAATGTTCTTATTAAAGCATAAAGCTCCTTGTCATAAGTTGAGTACCTCACGGCTGCCCCATTAAGTTTTTCACTAAAATAGGCTAAGGGCTTTCCAAATAATGTATTTGAACTCTTTTTTGTCTACAGGTTATGTAATGATCTGTTTTGGCTATGATATGTACCTGTTAATGGTCAGTAAGATAAGATGCGAAAGCCAACAGCACCCTACACAGGTGGCGCTGATGGAAATGCTGATGATGAAGGGGCAAGCCTCGATGACTTCCCCGCAACAGATGATGGAGTATAATAGGCGTCGGACTCAAGTATGGCAGTTGTGGAAATGGAATCAACGTGTAGACGTCGTAGCTGGAGAAGCAAACGTCCCTCGAGAAATAGAAGCCGATGCCGAAGTACACATCTCTGAGTGAGCCCTCTTCTTCTTACTCCAACTTACCATCTGTAATATAAAAGATAAGACAATTTTAGAAAGTTACTTAAAAAGAAATTTATTTAAAATTACATAACGGGAAAAAGAAACAAACAAGTCATTTAGAAATAAAGTAACTTAAACTCACGTAATCAAACTACTGAAACTGCCAATTGCCATTAATTTTCTAGAATGAGATTGATATGCAAATCATATATCTCACTCCCAACAAGATCGAATATATTATTTTCAAAGGAGAAACACAAAAGAAGGCTAGAGCAGAGTTGTCCACAGTCAAAGGAATTACAATCTTAAATGAAAATTCCAAAATAGGCATTAAAATTTTCACACTATGGACCATCCTTGAAGCAGAAGCATTCCATGCCTCTATGAAACAAAAGAAAAAAAAGCTCTTTCCTATGAAAAACCTAAAGAAGAATTGTAGCATACCATATGGGCTCCTTTTAATTTTTCTAAATTGTAGCAGTACTACTTAATTGGTTTTTTTTTTTTTTTTTTTTGCTGAAATTACCTAAAATGATTTAGTTAGAATAAACTCAAAAAAATAATAATTAATAAAAATATAAGAATAACTTATAACTAATTAGCTAATGTTAGAGGATAAAAATAATATAGAAAAAAACATAAAATTATTTAAATACAGAAGTAAAAATCATTTATAAGAGCTAATAATTACAAAGATAATAATAAAACTTACAACAAAGAAAACAATAAGTCGCGAGAATTATCTATAGAATAAATTAAACATAAACAAGAAATAAAATAGGACCCTTAAAAAAATAAAATAGGATGGAGCGAGTCGATGCCCTCTTGAACTTTCAATAACTTTGACTTTTGAACTTAGGCTAAAAAATGATAAGTTTATAACCTTGAACTATCAAATTATATAGAATTGACCGACCATCAATTTTAACCATTAACTACTAATAGAAAATGTACATATAGTAGTCACCTTAGGACTTGTGAGAACATTTTTTTCAAGATAAAAGGAGCTAGGGAAGACTCTCTTTTTTCCAGAAGCTCTTCCTCTCCCATCTCTATTCTTTTCTTTCTTCTCCCCAATCTCTCTCTACTCCCTTCTTTCCTCTCCCAAAATCAAACTATCATTACTCCACCATCGACAACAACATCTCAAAGTTAATTTTGAGATGGAGCAACTATTTCTGGAGCAAAAGATAGTTTAGTACAAGGGCTGCAAACTTGGTAACTTTTGGTTTGTCTTTTTTATTTTTTATTTTTTTGCCTTTTTGATTTCATCTTGAATTGGGTTCAAGTTTCATATACATGCCATTGATGAAAAATGTTCTGAAAATTATAGTTGAAAAAGGTCAATGGGTTGAAGAAGCAAATGTCATAACATATGCTCAAGGAAATAGCGTCCTCAAGCTTTTATCATGCAAACAAATCGTACAAGGCATTTGAATTGGTCTTTTTACTTTATTAAAAAGTACTAACAAAAACATGAAGCACCTATATTTCGATAGATTCAAATGCCCTGATGAGTTCTTAAAGTTCAAGGAGCCTATGAAAAAAACGGATTACTAAAACCAAGTTCGGTCATTTAAAAACAGAAGAACATTATTTCAGAATTCTCGAAAATATCATTTGAATCTCCATATTTTCAATCTTTGTTCACAGGAGCAAAATAATGTAAGAAATCAAATTATTTTAAAGAGAATAAATGGGGCATTAGTTCTCCAAGGTGATATGGCATCAAATAAATTCAGAAGCAAATTTCCCATTAAAACATGAGATTCATCCTCGGCCCCAAACTTAAGTCGAAGAAATTGAACTTTAACCAAAAAAAAAAAAAAGGAAATTTGTGAAAGATGCATATCAAAGGAATAGGGCGGCAGAAGAAAGAAAGGCAATCAGAACCTGTCCGGATTCATAGTTAACATCAACAATTAATTTCAGTGGATTGATAGACTTATGAATTCTATCATCATCTCGTACCTCTTTCTTTCCCAAAAGTTTTCACAAAATTTATAATTTAAGAAACAAAAAAGAGAAGAAATCAAAGACAGATATAAGAATGCTCAGAACTTCTTACAGGATTAGGTAGCCAACACAGACAAAATTGTCTCGGAAGCAAAATAGTTTCACTTACCGACAGAATTGTTGTCAGGCTAATTCCTAACGGCACTCAAAGAAACTTGATGTCATTTAGTTGTTAACAAAATAAGAATTCCAGCAATCCCATCTAATTTTATCTAATTTTACATTAACTCTACAATTCAAAAGAACAAAAATTATCAGGTTCTAAACAAATAAACTAATCTCTGGCCAGCTTAATTAGAGCCAATCAAACACAAATCAAAACTAGTCCATTTTAGGCAAATAACTAGCGAACAACAGACAACACATAAGAGGGAGAGAGTAGAAAAGGGATGAACAAGAAGGCAAAGAGAAAAGAATGTTGGAGTCAGGCGGTGGTCGCCGGAACTAGAAGGCACATAACAGAGAGAAAGAGAGACGAGAGTACCTGTGACGGCAGTGGTTGCCGGAATAGGTCAAGCGCGAAGGTGGGGTGGCTGCCGGTTGGAGGGAGAAGAGGAGAGACTTTGGTGGTCGCGGGAGGGATCAAGAAGGAGAGGGGAGGGTTTAGGGCAGAGAAATTGAGAATGTCTGAAACTGGGGGAATTAATAAAATTTAATTCATTTACCTACGGACTGCTAACTAAATATTTGATTCCTAACTTGTTCAATTAAAATTATCGACTGATTTGGCCAGGTTCAGTCGGTAACATCACCTAGTTACTGATCGATTAGAAATCAATTGGTAATTGATCGGTGATTTGGTACAATTGTCGACTGATTCAATTCGATCGAAGTAAAATGTCTTTTCTCGCAGTGTATGCGTTTTGGTGAATTTAAATTTTGAACTTATCATCAAGACATCATAAATGGTTGGTTTTATGAGTCAAAAATATATATACACATATCTTATCAATGCATCAATTAAAATTTTTATATTCATCCCAAAGTAGCACATTCAACTCTAAACTAATACTAGGATATTCATAACATAATTCATTTAAAATAAGTGAAAAATAGAATTCATCATATTAAGAAACTTCTTGTTCCATATTATTTTATGAATTCATAAATATTATTGGTATTTTAATGATTTGGATAGTCAAACCAGTCATACCAATATTAAATTATTTAACTCAATAAACTTCTGGTTTATTGAACAATTGTACCTCAAATTTATTTATTGGGTACAATATAAATAACTTGTAGTATTTGTTTCGTATATTTCTAATAGTAATGTATATTTCTTCTCAATTGTCTCAAAATAATGAAAAATGTCATCGAGACTAAAAATAATTTTCTACGACACTCTTTTGAGAAGATTGCATTACAAATTTGATATTTTTATGTAGGGATACACTAGCTCTTCCGAAGTCTTTAATTGGTTAACACTTCTGGAGTTTTAAAAAATTAGTTCTTCTTGAACTTAATATTACCATTATATTTTTGGACTTTTATGCACCATGTCCTCAAGCACCATAATTAGAGATATTTCCTCTCACCATTATATTATATGAAATACTAATGATAAACAATTAAACAAAGAATATAAAGAAAAATAATTAAATCCTTTAAAAACCATAAAATATATCATGAAAAATCATATGGATATTTCTTAATAATTTGGCATTATTTTGCGTATGCAATTTTGATGCCATTAGAAATCACATCATTAGTATCAGTAGCATAATTTCGAGAGTAAACAACACTTTCATATTTAGACGATGCATAAAATTATTTCACATGACGTATGTACTTCAAGTACGGAGTAAATCGCATCGGTAACGATTTTATGAAGTGTGGAATTTTATATTCTCTTTTTCTTTCTCATTTTCACTTCTATTGAAAACCTACACATTGAGAGTTCGTTGAGTAATTGTAATAACTCTAAATAATGTTTATATCACAGTTGTGATGACGACCAATATCTATTTTATAAATAAATTATAAGCTTAACGCATTCACTTCAGGGAATGGAATAAAATCAATTGGTCGACTAGTATAATAAATGACTCACTTTCCATATAGTCTCAAGAAGATTTTTTATATAAACAGAGATGGTCAAGGAAATGAAGAGCTTCAAGGACCAACCACAAGAGAAAGAGCAAGGAGAATTAAGGAGAATGATGATAAAGTTGCTCATGGATTGATGATAGCAATTGAAGAAACTATGAAGAAAGGACAAAAGTTCAAGAACAAAGGCTTGAAAGATGATGGAAAAATCTTCTTAAGTTGCTTATGGTTCATTGTCTAAACTGGGAACAACCAATGGAAAAAGTTGGAAGAGGAAGAAACTAAGCGGTAGGCCTTGTACCTGACGTCCATAGTAAGTTTCTATCCAAAATGGCATTGGGGAGCTGAAGACCTACTACAGGCGCTAGGGTACCCTACCGTTAGCAGTACGTGTTATTTTAGTGAAATGGATTGTTCTAAGCGGGAATTGCAATTCTAATTCAATTTACAGCTTTTAATTAAGTCCCTAATGGGTCTTGGTTGGCCCAAGACCTTGTTTAGATTAGGGTTTAGCTTAAACTCTATAAATTCCCCTCATTAGCCTAATTGTAAGACTAATTGATGAATTTATGAAAGTGATGAGTTTATCAGTATGGTTCTTAAGCTTTGAAGCTTCCTCCTGAACTTCATCTTAGGTTTGATCATTCCTTAGATTCATTTTACTTGAATACTTGGATTTTGTTGATCCAAGGGTAACAATTTGATTAGAATTCTTAAATCTATGATGCTCACATCCTTGTGATTTGTTTTAGAGCTTAGATCTTCTTCAATTGATCTGATTGGGTAGTGGGTAACTAGTCCCATTGTTTGATTAGCAATTGAAAGAAAGATACTCTTCATATGCATTTAATTCATATAGTTGAATTATGGTTGGATGTTGTTTAAGAAGATCAAGTCCTATTGAAGAAAAGATCCTTGGTAGATGGATATGAAGATTTGACTTCATTGAAGATCATAAATCATATTAATTAGTATTACAGTTGCATTCAAAGTAAGCTAAAATTTATGTTTATTGGTTGAAAAGAAAAAAGAGAAAAAAAGTAAGAGCATATGATGATCTATAGAAAATGCATGAAGATCATGCAAATCTCTAATAGAAATATTAATGTCATAGATTGTCTTGACCCAAAGTTTTATTGCTTTGGTTTTGCAAGACCTTGAGATAGATTTCAGCTATTATGAGTTAGTGATCGATTGCAATTGGTTTCACTGAATTTATACTTAATTTGATCGATCAATTCGATAAAAATTGATAAGTTGTCTGGAAACCAGATCTGTTTGAAAACTGCAGATTAAATTGATCATGTCTTGTGTTATACCAATTCCATTTGGACGAAATCGGTGCTTAAATTCATCTCATCGAGAGGAGCTTCTTTCTATATTAACTTGATCGATTTGGAATTATAATTGTTGAGTTATCTTTATTTTTGTGATAAGGTGTCAATGAACTTTGGTTTTTGGAAATTTTATTCTAGTTCTCTTACTTCTTTGTTTAGCTTAATTTCATTTTTGTTTCATTGTTATGGATTCTCATTGCTTCTTTCAATGTTTTTCTATTCTGTGTAATGATCAAATTGATATTGCTAGCTATAATTGCTCTTAGATAATCTTTGAAACTCTTGCATATTAAGTGTTTGCTGAAATTTCTTTTTGAACTTCTTTTACTACCTCAACTAAATGTTTAATTGAAGTCTATCTTTGGTTGATTGCCTTTGGTGGTTGTGGTGGAGGAAGTTTGAAGATTCAAAGAACTCTTATGAGGTGAGAGTTTGGAGAAAGGCAAGAGGATGAGCCTATTTTACTAAAAGCCTTGAGAGAGTCAAACACGAGAGAATTGAGTGATCATCAAGGAGTGTATACACTTAAGAAATGATTGAGAGGTCCTTATTTCTTGTTTCTTTTGTTTATTTGCAGGTTTTACAATGTCATCGGATGGTCATTTACCTACCCTACCTCATCATAAAGTTACTAGTGATGCTACAAGGATAAATGTAATGAAACCTTGCAAACTATTCAACAATCAATTGAGGGCTTGCCAAAACAATTCCAAAGTGTGGTTAGAGATATTGAAGAGTTAAAAAAGCACAAGGGAAGTGCTACAATAGAGTAAAGAGTTGTGGACAATCTTGGAGGAGTTTCCTCACCTCACAATCAAAGGGCCTATGACATTGCACCTCCTTATGATTACTATGACATGTCGGCTCAAAGTTCCTATCCGTTTCATGTGAATGGTTACCAAGGAATGCAAGCCACTAGAGGTTGAAGAAGAGAGGGTCTAGGACTAAAAGGAAACAATAGACCACAAGAAGAGATCCCAAGACATAAAACATAACATAAAGATAACTTGTTTGATGACTATGGGGAGAATCCTAATGTTAGCCAGTAATTTTTCGGTGGGTATCAAGGTGGATAACAAGGGGATAAAGCTTTAGACAAGATTAAATGGAAGGTGTTTAGCTTCAAGGGGGAAAGTGATCCAAATATATTCCTTGATTGGGAACGTCAAGTGGAGAATCACTTCATGGTGAGAAATTTAGTGACAATGTCAAGGCTAAGTTAATCATTGCCAAGTTTTGGAGTTATGCACTTCATTAAAGGGACAAAATTGTAACTTAAAGGGTGAGAAAATAGAAGGAGACCGGTTAAAACATGGACCGAATTAAAGACTCTTATGAAAGAAAGAATTGTGCCGAAGTTTTATTATAGGGAGCTTCACTACAAATTTATTATCCTTAGGCAAGGTAGTGAAATTGTTGAAGAATATAGACAAAAGATAGAGTTATACATTTTGAGGTTGAGCTTGGAGGAGGACAAGGATGCTTCTATTGCTAGATTTCTAAGGGACTCAATGGAGACATTGCAGATCAAATAGAATTGTACCCTTGCAACATTTTAGAGAACATGTGTCATTTAGCAACCAAGATTGAAAATCAAAGGAAGATGAATGATTTCTCGAAACTACTGTTCCTACTTCAAGAAACGTGGTGTTTAAATCTCAAACATCTACCTACAAAAGTTGGCCAAGGAAGGATAAAACACCTAAGGTGGCTTTCAAAGATAATTTTAAGCCTAAGGTGGAAGAGAAAGATAGATTGATTACCAATCTAACTAGGTGCTTTAAATGTAATGGTTTGGGACATATAGCTACAAATTATCCTACCAAGACCTCTTTGGTCTTTAGTCACTTGAATGGTTGGGTTGAGAAAGATGATGAAGAATGTCTTGAGAACATTATTGATGATGGGAATATCTATGAAGATGGAACCATTAGGAATTTTTCTCTAGATGTTGAGGAAGATGCTTTGTGTATGATGACTATAAGATCTTTGACTATCCACACTATTAAAGATGGCTAAAGCATTAAAAAAGAGAACATCTTTCATACCAAATGCAAGGTGGAAGGTAGACTCGGTAACCTCATCATAGATAGTGGTAGGTGCACTAATGTTAGCACTTATCTTGTGGAAAAATTGAATTTGTCTACCTTTAAGCATCCTAATCTTTACAAGTTGCATTGGTTAAATGATAGTAGTGAAGTTAAAGTGTAGAGCCAAGTGAAGGTTTCTATTACTATGGGAACATACAATGATTAACTAGTATGTGATGTAGTGCCTATGCAAGCTTACCACTTATTGTTGGGATGACCTTGGCAATATGATAGGAAAGCCATTCATCATGGGGAGAAGAATACTTACACAATTGTAAAGGATGGAAAATCCTATACCATGAATCCTCTTACATCTCAATGAGTTAGAGAAGAGCAAAATAAAATGAGAGAAAAAGAAAGAATAGAGAATGAACAAAAGAGAAAAATCATTGACGAATGAAAAAGAGTTGAGGAAAAAGAAATGTGTGTGGAAGAGACAAAAGAGGTAAAAGTGAAGACTAACAAGAAAATGAGTGATCAAAAGAGAGGGAGTGTTACAAAAGAAAAAAGATGTTTCTATTCAAAAGAAAGTGAGATCATAGAAGCTATTAAGAAAAAAGAGTTGGTGTTACTCTTATACTGGAAGTAACCAGTTGTTTCTACTAATGCTCATTTATCTTCATTGTCTACTTGATGTGTGTGAAATGAAATGAGAATTCCTAATGCTACAGTGCAAGGCAATCGAACCTAACACCGTAGAAGTGGGTTCACCACGAGTATCGATTTTCTTGAGGAAGGCAAGGTTCAATTACTCTATCGTAACCTTGATGTTTAATCTCAAACACGTCGTTGAAACGATTGTGAACTAACCAAATTATAAACATAAACACGAACTAGCAAATATTCTAAGAAATAGGTAACATGGAAGTTTGGATCTCAGGATCTCCCCAATCTTGTTACTACTTCAATTAATTTGAATTAATGAGAATTGTAGTTGCATTAACGAATTGGGTCATCAGACTCGTAATTTGGCAATCCCTACTATAGGCAAAAGCCTCTCTATTCACTATAACTTTTAGAAGAGAATTTTTTCTCTACCTAAAAAGTTACAAATGTAATAAATGCAGGTGATATTAGACCTAAAAGTGCATGTTCTATCTCTAGTCAATGCCCCAATTAATCCCCAAATCTCTTGCCCTAGGTGCTCTTCCTTTTCCAATTCCAAACACCCGTGCGACTAATTCAAGCTCATGACACTTGAATTGCAAAGAATTAAACATTTGAAGAACAATTCGTTCAATAGCAACATCCAATTTCATAAATAAAAAAATTAGGTTCAACCTTTAATCTAAACAATTAACTACTCAAAATTTATAGGATAAAACTAAAATTAAACTATGTTTAAAACCAATAGAGAAGGAAAAGAAAGGCTTAGGAGCAAATTCAGAGTCTGAATTGCTATCCTAAACAATGCCCTAGCTCGTCTCAAGTTGCTTCACCGAAGCCCGAATTCGTTGTTTCGATCCTCGATTCCACTTGCAATCCTTCAATTTGTGTTCTTTAATCTAAATCCTTCCTAATTGATGTGAGGATTGGTGAAATTGTCATAGAAAATTGCCCGAATTCGACTCCTAAAGCCCTTATGGCGTGAACCTCCAAGAATATAATGAATAATGTTCAACAAGCTATAAAAAATCACTAGTATAACTGGGCTTACCGGCGATGGTAGGTCTCTATCCTCCTTTGCTTCTTTGTTGCTTGGCACCTAACGTCGATAGTACTCTGCTGTCAGGACACCATTTTGCATCGTTTTGCATTGTTTTCTCTCTGTTTCAAGCCGTTTCTGTTCATTCTTCGTTGTACTTCCTTCGAAAGCACCTAAGACACAAACGGGAGATATTAGACTTAAATGCATACTTTACTCCTTAAAAACACCAAACACGATGAAATTAACATATAAGATAATAGACAAAATAATGACTATCAAATACCCCACACTTATCTGTTACTTGCCCTCAAGCAACATAACTAAATGGACAGAACGAAAAAGTTCAAAAGATTTCTTTTCAGATATAGAGTTCATGGAAACGGAAAATAAACCAGCCCTAAGTAATTGAGCAAATAGGAAGACAGAAGATATGAGAAGCAGCAATACAACAGAAAACAAAACAAAACCAAATAAAGGGAAGACGAAACTAAAATTGATGCCACCTTAATAGAATACTTAAGCACTAAACTATCAAGATAAGTGAAAGGACAAGCACAAGATACACTCAGTCCACCACACTTACAAATAAACACTACATGCCAATAGTGTGTGTATGTTATGTTCGTGCCTTTTTCATAGAAACCAATGAATGCTAAGTAATTAATGAAGTGATATCCTTCAAACAACAATGCACAACAAGCTCATGTTTTTCTAGCCCTTATCCATTCCAAGTCTTAGCCTAAGTCGTACTCGGATTAAGTAGGACTTTTTGACTTGTAGTGTCAGGCTTGGGGCATAAAAGGTACCAAATAAAGGTAAAGGGAGACAACAAACAAGTCAGAGCCAACGCAATTGAAATGAAAATATGGCAAAATTACATAATAACATCCTAGCCACCTTTGACTCTTCTCACTCACCCTTGAATAACCTCCTCCGTTTCTTTCGCACACCTCACCCAACACATTTACCTTATTTAGCCCTTAACAAGAGAGAAAATAGTGTCTTTTTATTTTCTTGACACAACATGCACAAGAAACGGTAAATACTACTTTTTTCTCTTTTCTCTTTTTTTTTTTATATTTTCTTTTATTCAATTTTTTTTTTCAAAAGTGAAACAAATCAATATTTCTCTCTTGTTGTTTTTTCTATTGGCCATATGCACTAATTTTGAAATACACAAACTACCCCCCTCTCTACATTATTTTTATTTTCTTCACTCCTTTACCCCCACACTTGTCTTTTACTCTCACTCAAAATGGCTAAAGCATATTATTCCAATATTGGCTCCACGAAATAAGGTTTAATGTAGTGAGTTTTAAAAGATGAAGAATAGAAGGGAGTAAAACGCTTCACATGAAAGCACAAATGAGGGAGCTAGGGGTTAATTTTCATATAAGGATAGGCAACTCAAAAGCTCAAACGGTAAAATGAAGGCCTAAGTGTTGGAATTCGTAGGCAAAAACAAAGTAAAATAAAACTACGGAAATCCACCAACAGGATCTGCACATACTAGAAAAACCGATTGGATAGAAATTACCTCAATGTTTTGATTGTTCGTTGTGGAGGCGCTGCTTTGTACACTTCGCCCTCTACTGGTATCCACGCGACGAACTCCTCTGCAAACAATCGGGATGCTAGCCCCTTCTGTGTTCTGAAAACTGTTCAGAACTGATCCTGACTATCTGGTAATCGGTCGTATTTCGGAGAGAGGAGACGAGATACTATATTGCCGTTCTAGGGTTTAGGGTTTTGTTTTTCTTTATTCATATAAAGGACGGCCCCCAAGGAAAGGTTAACATGACCTTTTATAGCTGTCAATATCAAAACCCTAACTGTCATCTAATAACAGTTTAATCTCGTCCGTCTATTCCTATAATCATCCAACGGTTGGATGAGTAATATTAAGTAATTAATTTCATTTATTCTATTAAATAAAACTAATTACTTATTAACCTACCAGAAAATATAATATGGAATCTGATTCCCCTTTTGTATACGTTCAACGAATCTGGACACAATCTAGATACGTTGAACGTGGACATTATGCTCACAAGATCGTCTATGCGTGTGACCCTGTAGGTTCAGTTAACGTTGGCAGTGAATGAAAAATGTCCTAGACATTTATTCACAAAACATATGCGGCCTCTAGCAAGACATTATGCTTACCCAAGTTAAGTAAATGTAATAATAACCTAGCATCAGATTTAATATTTAGTCCTTTTGTCACACGATATCCTAATTAAGTATAAGGCATGGATCAAGTCATCCTTATAAAACTTAATTAACCATTTACTTGATCACCAGGCAGATTGTTCCAACAAATAATATTAATAACACCTTATTAATACTTATTTGAGCATGGCCATGCATATTTTCCAGTCTTCCTTATCAAGGGGCCCATGGATATCTCTCTCTAAAAAGAGGGACAAATCCCTTTCACTATCTCCAATATTCAAGCCATGACGAGAAAATAAGCCAACCAATAATCATAATGATCACCTAATTAAAAGTGACGTTTGACTATGTCAAAACATATTTTTCTCCCCATGCAAGAAACATTAGAAACATTAGGTCGAAGGACACCAAATATAAAAGTGAGAAGAAATACTTATAACTTAAACCCATGCAATATTTCTTCTTCACTTTGGGTCATGTCCAATACAATATTCTCAATATGTATTTATGAATTTATTTTATATCTCATATTCATGATCAGTAAAACTTGACCATCAATCAACTTCACACTAGTTTACAAGATGTAATATACTAGGGACAAATAAGAATAGTATTTTATTAGCTATAAGGGTTTTACTATCAAGTCACATACTTGATGACCAAGAGCATAAAATACAATTCAAAAATACATGCTTCATAAATCATAAATGTGAGTCAAATTGTCTTAGGGCATATACTAACAATCTCCCACTTGCCCTACCACCAATTTGACATGACTCTCAAACCCATTGACCTAGTATTACTCTCATGCTTAAGTTGTGGGAGTGGCTTTGTCAATGGATCTGCGACATTGTCATTGGTGTCTACTTTGCAAATTTTAATATCTCCACGCTCAATAATTTCTCGAATGAGATGGAAACGCCTGAGAATATGTTTGGATTGTTGATGCGATCTAGGTTCCTTAGCTTGTGCAATGGCTCCTGTATTATCACAATATAGGTCCACTGGGTTCACAATGCTAGGAATTACACCTAGTTCTGTGATGAACTTTCTGATCCAAACTGCCTCCTTGGCTGCATCAGAAGCAGCCACATACTCAGCCTCTGTAGTAGAATCGGCCACGGTTTTTTGCTTTGAACTCTTCCAGCTCATAGCACCTCCATTCAAACAAAACACAAATCCAGATTGCGATCTAAAATCATCTACATCAGTCTGAAAGCTAGCATCCGTGTAACCATTTACAACAAGCTCTCCGTCCTGACCTCCGTAGATCAAAAACATCTCTTTAGTCCTTCTTAAGTACTTGGGAATGTTTTTTACTGCAGTCCAATGCGGTTCACCAGGATTTGACTGAAATCTGCTAGTCATGCTTAATGCATACGAGACATCTGGGCGAGTGCATAACATGGGGTACATGATAGTTCCAATTGCGGAAGCGTAAAGAATCTTACTCATGCGTTCTGTATCCTCCCTTGTAGTAGGACTTTGAGACTTACTGAGTTTAACGCCATGTGACATTGGCAAGAATCCTCTCTTAGAATCTTGCATACTGAACCTTTTCAGTACCTTGTCAATATATCCACTCTGACATAGGCCAATAAGCTTTTTAGATCTATCTCGATAGATCCTAATGCCTAGAATATAGGCCGCTTCGCCTAAATCTTTCATTGAAAAACACTTCCCCAACCAAGTTTTTACACTTTGCAAAGTGGGGATATCATTCCCAATTAACAAGATGTCATCGACATAGAGTACTAAGAAGACTACTGCATTTTCTGTAACCCTTTTGTAGACACAAGGTTCATCCTCATTCTTGATGAAATTGAATTCTTTAATTGCTTCATCAAAACGAAGATTCCAACTTCGAGATGCTTGCTTCAAGCCATAAATGGATCTTTGAAGTTTACACACTTTACTAGAATTCGAAGGATGAATAAAACCTTCAGGTTGTGTCATATACACATCCTCCAAGAGATTTCCATTAAGAAAAGCAGCTTTTAACATCCATTTGCCATATTTCATAATCATAATATGCTGCAATGGCAAGTAGAATTCTAATTGACTTAAGCATTACAACTGGAGAAAATGTTTCATCATAGTCTATACCATAAGTTTGTCTATACCCTTTTGTTACCAATCTAGCTTTGTAAGTGTGCACATTGCCATCCATGTCAGTTTTTTTTTTTTGAAAACCCATTTACACCCTATGGTCTTGCAACCTTCAGGTGGATCAATCAAAGTTCAAACTTGATTATCATGCATGGATTGCATTTCTGATTTCATAGCCTCTAGCCATTTGCTAGATTCAGGACTACGAATAGCATCTTGGTAGGAATTAGGTTCACCTTGATCAATAAGATCAATATTGTGATCCTCAGTCACAAGAAATCCATATCTCGTGGTATCCGAGAAATCCTACTAGACCTTCTTGGCCCTTGTGTCAAAGGTTCAGTGCTCGGTATGAATACGTGAGTCCAACCGAGTATCCATACTCGGGCTTCGTAAATGGTCTCGTTTGTCCTCGAGCTTCTTCAAGATGGATTCTACTCCCATCGACTCTTTTGGAAACGAATTCCCTTTCAAGGAAAATTCCGCTCCGAGCAACAAACACTTTGTTTTCGGGATGGAAGATAAAAGTAGTATCCTTTAGTTTCCTTAGGATATCCCACAAACAGTACACTTATCAATTTGGGTGCTAGTTTTTTCGTATAATGATCGCTTCACATAAGCATAACATCCCCAAATTTTTGAGAAATGCTAAACTAGGTTGTTTCCCTGGTCCCATATCTCATATGGTGTCTTCTCGGACTGACTTTAGATGGAACTCTATTTAATATGAATGCAGCAGCTTTCTAGAGCATAACCCCAAAAAGAAATTGGAAGATCTGTTTGACTCATCATAGATCGAACTATATCCAATAGAGTTCGATTTCTGCGTTCAGACATACCATTCCATTGTGGTGTTCCTAGTTGAGTTAATTGTGATAATATCCCACAATTTTTTAGATGTTCGTCAAACTCTTGGCCTAAGTATTCACCACCTCGATCTGGTCGAAGTAATTTGATACTCCTTCTAAGTTGATTCTGTACTTCATTTTGAAATTCCTTAAACTTTTGAAAGGAATCAGATTTATGTTTCATTAGATAGACATAACTATATCTACTGAAATCATCTCAGTGAATGTAATGAAATATCAAAAACCTCCTCTCGGCTTGTGTGTTCATTGGCCCACATACATCGAGATGTATGAGTTCCAATAAATCGGTAGCCCTTTCACTTTGCCCCGTAAATGGACTTTTTAGTCATTTTTCCCAATAAACAAGAATCACATTTTTCATAAGACTCAAGGTCGAATGAAGATAAAAGTCCATCTTGATGGAGTTTTGATATGCGTTTCTCATTTATATGGCCCAAACGACAATGCCAGAAGTAAGTTTGATTTAAATCATTAGATTTAAATTTCTTTGTATTTATGTTATAGATGGGCTTACTAATGGAATCATGTAGGTTAAGAATGTAAAGTCCATTACATAAAGAGGCATTCCCATAGAAAATACCATTTTTATAAATAGAACTTTTACCATTCTTAGTATTAAACTCAAAACCATCAATATCCAAACAAGAAATCGAAATGATGTTCCTACTCATAGCGAGAACATAATAACAATCTTTAAGTTCAATTATAAGCCCAGTGAGGGCAAAAGTAAATCAAATGCCCCTACGGCTACACGCAGCGAACTTTTTGCTCTATTTGCAACTCGTAGGTCCACCTCTCCCTTTGCCAAAGATCTACTCCTTTTGAGTCCCTGCACATTTACACAAATGTGAGCTCCATATCCGGTATCTAATACCCATGAAGTAGGAGTAGACATATTAATTTCTATAACGAAAATACCTGAGGCGGCAGTCTCACTGGCCTTATGCTTCTTCTTTTCTTCTAAGTAGAGCTTGCAATTCCTCTTCCAATGACCAGGTTCATTGCAGTGGAAGCAAGTCCCTTCCTTTGGTGTTTTAACCTTGGGCTTGGGCTTCTGCTTGCCTGTACCCTTTTTGGCAATATCCTTTCCCTTTCCCCTTCCCTTGTTCTTCTTGAACTGCCCCTTCTGAACCATCAGAGCATTAGGAGTAGACTTCCTAATGTTTTGTTCAGCCTGCTTGAGCATCCCGTGCAATTCATTTATGGACTTTTTCGTATTATGCATATTGAAGTTCATGACAAACTGATCATAGTCAGAGGTCAAAGAGGCCAAGATCATATCGTAGCTAAGTCATGACTTACAGGGTGCTCCAAGTTTTTTCAAGCCGATCAAAATACCCTTTCATCTTAAGGACATGAGCACTAATCGAAGTGCCAGGGGGTCATTTTGCAGCTATTCAATGCCTTAGTGGTAAGATATCTCTCCCCGACGTGCTCGCTCTTGGAACATTTCCTTGAGTCGTTTTATCATCTCATAAGCCTCAACTTCCTCGAATTGCTTTTGCAACTCAGATTCCATCGTAGCCAACATGAGACATGTCACATCGTTAGAATCATCCTTGTGCTTACTATAAGCATCTTTTTCGACTCTGGGCGCATTGTTAGCTGGTTGATTAGGGATAGGGTTCTCAAGTACATATAGCTTTTTTTCTTGTTTAAGGACAATCCTTAAATTTCGTGCCCAATCAAGAAAGTTAGTCCCACTAAGCTTATTCTTTTCAAGCACGGATCGCAACGATATGTTTGAATTGTTTGAGGCCATTATCTACATAGAATTTGCAAAGTAACATTAAATAAATGAAGCATTAAATTTTCCCTGAAATATTCAACACTTGATATAAATCATGGGTATAAAATTCATTTTATTCTAATCATAAGTAAGCTTTGGCTTAACACCCATAATTAGAGAAAAATATATTAATGGGATTTACATCTAAATGTACCGGCAAAATCCCATATGATGTCCTCTGCTCAAAACCGTTTTGATAGCATAGTTAAGCCAAACCATTCCAAGCATATGGAAATCACCATTTTCCATCTTCCCCTACTTAGGTAACCATTTATCCTTTTGTTTTGGCAATGAGACAAAATGATGATCCAAGCATGGAGAAGTGCTTATGATCATGAAAGACATTTTACGACTTAATTTTTTTTTACATGGTTTCAAAAACCTTCTTCCTTTTTTATTTGTATATTATTTCACAAAAAATATATCAAAAATAAAAGGAAATAAACTAAACATCACATGCATAATATATATACATCAAATAAAACGTGTCATAACATGGCCCCAATCCTATATTGACTTCCACGAGCCTCATGGAAGTCAAAGGTCAATCTAGGTAACTCTTCATTTCCATGAGCTTGCCTCCAATGTCTTGGCCTTCTAATCTTGTTACATAGGACAGGAAAATATATATAGGAATAGGAAATAAAATTAACCTATTCTAGTAAAGCTTGATAATATTACATCAACGAAAACAACGACACGCAGGCCGTATTTGAAAACATACAACCCATTAACAAAATAAGCCAATCAATCACAAGAGGTAAAGGGCCATGCTATGCACCATGCATCTAAAGATAGGAAGAAACATAAGAAAACGGCGGTCCCGCACATACTAGAAAAACCGATTGGATAGAAATTACCTCAATGTTTTGATTGTTCGTTGTGGAGGCGCTGCTTTGTACGCTTCGCCCTCTACTGGTATCCACGCGACGAACTCCTCTGCAAGCGATCGGGATGCTAGCCCCTTCTGTGTTCTGAAAACTGTTCAGAACTGATCCTGACTATCTGGTAATCGGTCGTATTTCGGAGAGAGGAGACGAGATACTATATCGCCATTCTAGGGTTTAGGGTTTTGTTTTTCTTTATTCAGATAAAGGACGGCCCCCAAGAAAAGGTTAACATAACCTTTTATAGCTGTCAACATCAAAACCCTAACTATCATCTAATAACAGTTTAATCTCGTCCGTCTATTCCTATAATCATCCAACGGTTGGATGAGTAATATTAAGTAATTAATTTCATTTATTCTATTAAATAAAACTAATTACTTATTAACCTACCAGAAAATATAATATGGAATCTGATTCCCCTTTTGTATGCGTTCAACGAATCTGGACACAATCTAGATACGTTGAACGTGGACATTATGCTCACAAGATCGTCTATGCGTGTGACCCTGTAGGTTCAGTTAACGTTGGCAGTGAATGAAAAATGTCCTAGACATTTATTCACAAAACATAAGCGGCCTCTAGCAAGACATTATGCTTACCCAAGTTAAGTAAATGTAATAATAACCTAGCATCAGATTTAATATTTAGTCCTTTTGTCACACGATATCCTAATTAAGTATAAGGCATGGATCAAGTCATCCTTATAAAACTTAATTAACCATTTACTTGATCACCAGGCAGACTGTTCCAACAAATAATATTAATAACACCTTATTAATACTTATTTGAGCATGGCCATGCATATTTTCCAGTCTTCCTTATCAAGGGGCCCATGGATATCTCTCTCTAAAAAGAGAGGGATAAATCCCTTTCACTATCTCCAATATTCAAGCCATGACGAGAAAATAAGCCAACCAATAATCATAATGATCACCTAATTAAAAGTGACGTTTGACTATGTTAAAACATATTTTTCTCCCCATGCAAGAAACATTAGAAACATTAGGTCGAAGGACACCAAATATAAAAGTGAGAAGAAATACTTATAACTTAAACCCATGCAATATTTCTTCTTCACTTTGGGTCATGTCCAATACAATATTCTCAATATGTATTTATGAATTGATTTTATATCTCATATTCATGATCAGTAAAACTTGACCATCAATCAACTTCACACTAGTTTACAAGATGTAATATACTAGGGACAAATAAGAATAGTATTTTATTAGCCATAAGGGTTTTACTATCAAGTCACATACTTGATGACCAAGAGCATAAAATACAATTCAAAAATACATGCTTCATAAATCATAAATGTGAGTCAATTGGTCTTAGGGCATATACTAACACTAAGACCATTTCCGGGCTTAACTCAAACTAAGACTTTTTACCTCAGAGAACAAAAAAATACATGAATAATGTATGTACGAATGTGAAAGGATTCTCACTAGGCTAATTTCCTAAAATTCATAGGTTTTTACTACTAAACAACACTCACAGGTGCCTAAAAACCATCAAACATGAAAGATCATTATACAAATGCGAATTTTCAAAACGATCAAGTGCTATACCCTTCCGAAAAATCCTACTAGTATCGCGAGTAAGTAAACTACCCAAAGTGGCAAAAAAAATCTTTTTGGGTTTTTCAAATAAAAGAACAAGGAAAACTATGAAAGATTTTTTAAATTTTAATTTATTTGTTTTTTTTAATTTTTCATAGAGAAAACGAAAAAACAAGAGTATATACAGAAATACCCCTCCCCTACCCTTCCCTCCTTCTCCCCTCCCCCCCCCCCCCAAAACACGCACACACACACACACACACACTCACTTAAAACAACATTGCCCTCAATGTGGTGGCCAAACTCATAGACAAATGAAAAGAAACACATACATGGGAGGCACTCCCGCGTATAAAAAGTAGTAAAGCAAAATTGAAGCCATTCCTACACAAAACAAAATACAAAGCATAATAGAAGAAAATAAACACTAAAAATAAGAAAAAGAAAAAATAAAACAGCAAAAAAGAAAAATAAATAAGCACAGAAATACAATAAAGGAAACTAAAACAAATGAAGGAATAGAAAACTCTCTATAGCAAACCAAAGTCTGTTATGTCGCCACCACTGCTACGTCATTAGGCATGAACCTTTACCGCAGGTAGGCAAGTATTACCTCCTGTCTATCGATGGAGGCCCTCTAATGGGCCAACTCGTCCGCATACCAATGAGTGGACTCCACAATCTCTGGCAACTAAGCCCCATAGATATCCTTAGTGAGACGGAGCTGCTCGAAGGTAGTCTACATCTAGTTCTGAAAGGCGCTATGGGGGGCAGTAGAGGGCTTATCCTCGCCAGAGAGGTCATAGGACTCATCGTCCTCACTTTCATCGTCATCAGGATGTGAGGAGGACACTCCTATAGTTATGCTCCCGCAGCTTGTCCTCCTCAGATGGAGGGATATAATTTTTCTTCTTTTCTTCCCAGGAGTAGCCACAACTGTTGAATGTGGTGAATGTGATTATCTGTGGTGCCCTATGGAAGACTTCCTCTCCTCTACAAAATTAACATTAGAGGCAACAAAAACCTTAGACAGAATAACAAGGTAACGATACACGTGCTTTTTAGTATTATCGCAACCTGTGTTGTGCATCATGTGTATCATTAAGGAAGTAAGGGAAAAGGGTGATTTATCATTGGATTTTATCAAGCATATACATGTCAATAATGCAGACCTCACTCTGTCCGCCCTTTTTTGGACTAAGGTGTGGCCGAAAAAATAAGTGAGGGTGCAAGGAAGAAGGGTACGAAAGTCACCCCCGTAGAGTATACAATGGAGGTCAAGAGGTCGTGCCCATATACCAAAACTCGGACAACTCGCGTTGAAACTCCAGTTGCAGTACTCATCAATAGTCTCTTTATTAGAGTCCACGGTGACCGTGTTCCCCTTATCTTGAATCCCAATGATGGATGCGAGATGCTCCTTAGTCAAAATGATCCAAACCCCCTTGACTACAGAAATAATAGTTGGGAGATTCTTGTCTTTTATGTGAAACATATTTGCATAAAACTCGCGGACAAGGTCGAGATAATAATCTCCTAAAATACGGAGTAGAGGAAACCAAAAGCACCCACAATTACACACAACTATTAAAAATCAACTCAACGTAGCCCGTAGGGACAATGGACTTTAAAAGTCATAGCCCGTGGGTGCAATGTGTCAATCAAGTACACAAAACAGGTAATACTCAAAACAATAGAGAAAACTCACACACAAAACTACACCGACTTAGCGTACATACCAAAAGTAAAAATCAGAACTAGTAAAAGGTAAAAAGGATCAAGAGATAGCTTAGGGTAATTTGAACAAACAACCAAAGTTGCTAATGGCCGTGCTCTTTCTCTGCCTCAGATTACGTGCTCACCGGAGATTATCGAAAAGTGGCCGGAAGTCCACCGGAAAACTTTTTACAAAAATTTCTGCGATTTATTTGTTAGAAAGCAAAGAATACACACACAAAATTGGTAATCATTAAAAATTGCACAAAAAGAACTAAAAATGAGAATTACGGAAAAAAAATAAAGAGGAGAAGTGAAAATCTTCAAGAAGGAGGGGAGGAAAAATGGAAGGAATGGAAAATGGAAGAAAGAAAAACTTGAAGAAATTGAGAAATAGAAGAGGAAGAGAAGAGAAAGAACTGAAGAGAAAAAGAAAACAAACCAAAAGCAAAAGGAGCTGTCGCCGTACTGGAGACTGCCAGAGGTTATGGAGGAATAAAGAGGGAGAGTGCCGAGAGGGAAGGTGGAGCTACGGGAGGTTGGAGGAGGAGAGGAAAGAAGACTTAGGGATTTAGTAAGAGGTAAAAGGGGGAAAAATGCATCTATTTTGAATTAAAGCTTGAATTTTGGTCCAATTTGGGTTGATCCAACTCAATTTCCCTTCAAAACAAGCGACCCACAGCTACATTTGGACCCTATCTCAAATACTAGGTCCGAACCTACCGTCCACGGTAGGTCTCTGCCTTGAACTTCCGAAGAATGCCCAGCACCTACTGCTGGCAGTAGGCTACCCTCCCGTCCACGGTAAGGTTCTGTCCAGTTGTCGTTCTTCTTCTCCTTGGTACATTTGTGCCCGGATTCTTCTCCTGTTAGTCTAGGCTATTCATGCTCTAATTAAAACAAGTTTTTAACATGCAATCGGCTCCCTAAAATACCTTAAAACAACAAAACCATAAACGAATTAGGAAGACAAAAGAATTAAAAAGATACAACAATACATTATACATACAAAAACATATTCGAGGATGTTTTTCTCTGCCGTTTTGGAGAATGAGGGATTCCTTTAGAAGGTTTTACATGTCCTTTCCTAGGTACGGCTTAAAGTAATTCCCGTTTACTACCTCTTTGTAATAGAAATGAAATAATTTGAAACCCCATGTAAGACGTGAAATTAAACTTTTAAAATCAAGTTCGAGAAAGATGCTACCAATTTCAAACAACTTCAACTCTTCAAAGAAAAATAGAAGAGTAATGAGGGCTAAGAGTAAAGAAAAACTCATTCAAGCTTCTTCATAGCATAAGAAGTGTTTTCTTAGCATTTTCAAGATTTCCTTTGGACTCTATGATGCGTATTCTCTCCTCGTCATTCTCCTCTTATTGTTTCCATGATTCCAACATAAATAAAGAATCATTAACAAGAACAATGTTAGTTCTGTGAGTAAGGAAGTTCACTCCCTTACGTTCTCGATGACGCTTATCCGTTTTTTGTCGTCCTTCTTTATGACCCTCACGACTTTCCATGCGACCCTCATTTTCCTTTTCTAGCTCATCTTCCTCAAACTCTCTCTCATTCTCTGGCAAGCACTCATCTCTCTTGCCTTCTTCCACTATACTTGTAATTAAAGGAGATTCTTCGAACATTGGGACACCGTCATGCCTTCTTTACATTATTCCTCATTGAGACTCCTCTTCTCGGGAAAAGTGGACTCCTCCGGCACTAGATCAATTTCTTCCTCTTCATCCACAATGATGTAAGTCATTTCTATTTTTTTTACACTTAGCATGGTGACAGCCTCTATATATTCCTCCGAAATCTGCTCCGTAATATTAAGTAAACTACCAAGAGATCCGTCAGCGATCATCCTTGCCAATTACTCAATTTGGCTCTCTATACTTTGGATAAAGGCTGTTTGGCTCCTCTAGATTTCTTCCATACTCTTCACCTCAGCATCTGTCGATTTGATATAACTTGAAATAAGATCTTCTATGTTGGGTAGTGGGAGTGATAGAGGTATCGGTGGGGTGTGATTGGATGTTAAATACTTATCATAACAGCCCCAAGGAGCATTCAGATGGATCCTTTAATTTGAACTGTATTGGTTAGGGTACACATCGTAACATTGCCAGTTTTCCCGGGACATGGCTGGCTGATAATGCGGAAATTGAGGTGCCTCACCAAGTTCTCATTCCTTTGTTCGAATATTGCTGCCAGCGGTACTCCTGGTATCGTTGGCATCTGTGTCTTACTTTCCAAATCCTGAAACCACAATTAGATGAACAATTAACATAAGTTCCAAAAGTAATAAGCTGAATACACAACATCCATACCACAAACACCTAAGTGCGACAATAGTACGAAACAAGGTAAGACAATTCAAAAAAAAAAAAAAACAATGACTAAATCACCGAACAATGGTATTTCTTTAAACTTGCCATCCTCGGCAATGACGCGCACACTTGATGTGTTGTGTGAAAATGAAATGGGAATTCCTAACACTATAGTGCAAGGTAACCGGACCTAACACCATAGATGTGCGTTCACCCTGAGTGTTTACTTTCTCGAGGAAGGTAAGGTTCAACTACTCTACCGTTGCTTCAATGTTTAATCTCAAACACATTCTTGAAATGATTGTGAACTAACAAAACTATAAACATAAACACCAACTAGAAAATATTCTAAGAAATAGGTAAAACAGAAGTTTGGATCTCGGGATCCCCATAATCTTGTTACAACTTCAATTAATTTGAATTAATGGGAATTGTAGCTGCATTATCAAATTGAGACATCACACTAGTAATTGGGCAATTCCTATCTCTAGGGAAAAGCCTGTCTATTCACTATAATTTTTAAACAAGAATCTCTTCTCTCCCTAACAAGTTACAAATATAATAAATGCAGGTGATATAGGACCTAAAAGTGCATGTTCTATCTCTAGTTAATGCCCCAATTAATCCCCAAATCTATTGCCCTCGGGTGCTCTTTCATTTCAAATTCTAAACACCCATGCAACTAATTTAAGCTCATGACAATTGAATTGCAAAAAATTAAACATTTGAAGAACAATTCATTCAATAGCAACATCTAATTTCATCAAATTCCAATCAATTTCAAAAATAACAAAATTAGGGTCAAACCCTTAATCCAAACAATTAACTACTCACAATTCATAGCATAAAACTGAAATTAAACTAATTTAAAACTAATAGAGAAGGAAAAGAAAGGCTTAGGGGCGAATTCAAAGTCTAAATTGCGATCCCGAACCGTGCCTGAGCTCGTCTCACGAGTTGCTCCACCGAAGTCCGAATTTATTGTTTCGATCCTCGATTCCACTTTCAATCCGTCATTTTGTGTTCTCCAATCTAAATCCTACCTAATTGAGGTGAGAATTGGGAGAAGTTTGTCACAGAAAATCGCCCCAATTCGCCTCCTAAAGCCCTCGTGGCGTGACCCTCCAAGAATAGAATGAATAATGTTCAAAAAGCTGTAAAAAGTCACTTAGTATAGCTGAATTCGGGGTCTACTGACGACGGTAGGTCGGGACATACCTTCTTCGGTATGTCTCTGTCCTCATTTGCTTCTTTGTTGCCCAGCACCTACTATTGGCAGTAGGGGAAGCCTACCGTTGGTGGTAGGCTACTGTCAGGTCACCATTTTGCATCGTTTTCTGTCATTTTCGCTCCGTTTAAAGCAACTCTTATTTGTTCTTCGTTGTACTTCCTTCGGTGAGCACCTACGGCATAAATGGGATATATTAGACTTAAACGCATACTTTATCCCTCAAAAGTGCCCAAAAATGATAAAATTAACATATAAAATAATAGACAAAATAACGACTATCACTAGTGTTACTGTGATGGTAATTGAAGAATTCAATGACATATTTCCCGAAGAGATGCCCGGTGGACTCCCTCCTTTGCAAGACATTGAACATCAAATTGATGTAGTGGCCGGTGCGGTATTGCCAAATATGCCAGCTTATAGGAGCCCTCGGAAAAGACCAAGGAGTTGAGAAAAAGTGGAAGAGTTACTCTCCAAAGGCTATGTAAGAGAAAGCCTAAGTCTTTCTAACGTTCCCATTTTACTAGTTCCACAGAAAGATGGTGTATGTCGCATATGTATAGATTGTAGAACTATTAACAACCTCACCATCAAATATAGGCATCCTATCCCTAGGTTAGATGACTTACTTGATGAGTTGCATGCTTCTCAAATATTTTCAAAGATAGATTTAAAGCCGAGGTGCCAAAAAATTTGCACGAAAGACAAGGATGAATGGAAAAAAGCTTTCAAAACTAGTTTGGGTCTTTATGAATGGTTGGTCATGTCTTTTGGTTTAACTAATGCACCAAGCACATTCATGAGACTCATGCATCATGTTTTGAGGGATTTTATTGGAAAATATTTTGTGGTTTACTTTGATGACATCTTGATTTATAACAAAACTTATGAAGTTGATCTGCATCATCTTAAACAAGTTTTGTTGGTTTTGAAAAGGTGAGTTTTGTTTGGAAAAGGTTACTTTCCTAGGTTATGTGGTTAGTTCTCAAGGTCTTTAAGTGGATGTTAACCTCTTGCATCTTGTTAACCTTCACCTCTATTTATTTTTTCTTTTTACCCATTTCTAGTTTTCATACTTCTTTTATTGTTTTCTTCTTTACAATTTTCAAAAATAAATAATTAACTCTTTAGTCATGACTAAAATGATGGAAGAAAAACACAAAGGTTTACCGGAGCTATTTGAGAAGATGCTCCAGAACTTCACTTGGCATATGATAAATGAACAAGGAGAAGACTTTAGAGGATCCAAAACCTTCCTATTGTCTAAGGTGCAAATGGAGGAATCAAAGGAAGTAAGCTTAGGTGGTTTTGTAGTTTCATAATCAAATGAGGGAGGTTTTGGTCCATCCTACCATCGCTGGTAGAGTTCTAGCCAGGAGAAGTTTGAGGCATCTTACCTACCATGCACGGTAGGTCGAGACCAACCGTCGCCAGTAGGTCTCGACTGGAGGAAATTTTTGGAAGTTGTTAATTTCCTTTACTCTTCAATTTGGTTGTGAGCTTATTTTGACTTGTACTTAAGTGGTCTAAGCTTTCTTTACACTCTTTTAAGTTAGTCTAATACCTAGGGTTGGAAACTAATTGTAAAGCACACTATAAAGACTCTTGTTTGCCTCAATTTGGCCAAAATTACTGATATCTGAAAGATATATAGTGAAGAACTAGGTTTCTTTGGGTATCTTTACTTTCCTTGTACAATTTGGATTTTTCTTTGTATAATTCAAGGCAAGGAATTTCTTGAATCTTTAATTGAAAAGTTCTAGTCTAATTTCCCCTTCCAAATAGAAATCCTAATTGTCCCTTGAGGTGCCAACTTCTATATTTGATGTTACTTGGGATAAGGTCCTTCTTTTGATTTGGAGAATAGGTGAGACTTTCATAAATCTTGTTGATGCTCCCTCAAATATAAGGAGGTTAGCTGTTTTCTTTCATAGTTCTTTACTTGCCATTTGTTCTTTGTTATTCACACTTCTCCAAAAAAAGAATTCAAGTTCCCTCTGGAAGAGAGTTGATCTTAGGAGCAAGTGATCCTCAAGGAAAGCATAGGAGGATCATACCGAGAACTATGTTCAATTAAATTTTGTAAATCTTTGTTTGACTTAAAACAAAGCAGACGAATGTGGTATAACCGTTTTGGTGAATATTTGAAAAAGGAAGGTTATATGAATGATCCATATGTCTATATGTTTTCATTAAAAGATCTATATATGAGTTTACTGTAATTGAAGTTTATGTTGATGATCTGAATGTCATTGGAACTCCTGAAGAGGTTGAAAAAGCTGCTACTAGTTTGAAGCAAGAATTTTAAATGAAAGATCTTGGAATTACATAATTTTGTCTAGGTTTATGAATTGAGCACTCAGAAAATGGCATCTTATTGCATCAGTTCACGCATACAACTAAGATGCTTAAAATATTTATATGGGAAAAACACACCCTTTGAGCACACCTATGGTTGTAAGATCACTTGATGTGTATAAAGACCCTTTTCGGCCTCTTGAAAATGATGAAGAACTGCTTGGTCCAGAAGTACCATATGTTAGTAATGCTATTGGGGCATTAATGTATCTCGTTAGTCACACAACCTAATATATCACTTGCTATAAATTTCACTAGCAAGATATAGTTTTTCACCTACTCGATAGCATTGAAATGGTATTAAACATATATTTTGCTACCTTCAAGGTACAATAGATATAGGTATTTATTATTCTAAATCAGTCAAGTCTGATTTGACAGGGTATGCTGATGCTGGATATTTATCCGATCCACATAATGCTCGGCCACAAACAAGTTATCTTTTTACATGTAGAGGTATAGCTATCTCATGGCGCTCTCTGAAGCAAACTTGAACTGCCACTTCTTTCAGTTATGTTGAAATCTTAGTAATTCATGAAGTAAGTCAGGAATGTGTTTGGTTAAGATCTATGGTTCATCACATTCGATGTTCATGCAGTTTACATTTAGATAAGAAAGTTCATACTACTTTATTTGAAGATAATACTGCATGCGTTGCTCAATTGAAGGAAAGATATATCAAATGTGATAAAACAAAGGACTTATCACCAAAATTCTTTTTACTCATGATCTTCAAAAGAATGGTGAAATTTGTATTTAACAAATCCGCTCAACTGATATTATGCCAGATTTGTTTAGTAAATCATTATCCACTTCAATTTTTGAAAAGCTTGTTTACAAGATTGGAAAACACTGGCTAAAAAATGTCAAGTGATATGCTCAACAAAGGAGTAAATATACACTGTACTTTTTTCCCTTAACTAAAGTTTTTATCCCACTAGGTTTTTTTTGGCCAGGTTTTTAATGAGGCAGTGTCATATTCGAAAGACATACTCTCTTTCCTTCTCTAGGTTTTTATCCCACTGGATTTCCTAGTAAAGGTTTTAACGAGGCATTGTTTCATAAATGGACATACAAAGGGGAGTATTATGAATTAATATTATAGTTGATGTCATACATGTAACTCCCTCACTCATTTGTTATCTTTCATTCAACTCTCTTAAACCCCATTATCTATGTAACATTTGTAAGATGAAGGAAGAATGAAGTGAAAGTTCTTCTATATTTTGTCTCTTATTCTTTTATCATTTCTTCTACATTTCTACTTCTAGTTTTTTTATATTGTGTTGGTATTTTTGTAATAATGTCTCTATAATTATTAAGCATGAATAATCTTGAAGTGAAAGAGTATTTATCAACGGAATGATGTTATAAGAGATAGAAATGTCATTTACGGTTAAGTACTTTAACCAATAGGGTGAAAGATACATTACTCTTTTGTTGATAATTTTATTCTATTGAGTTAATTGTATCAATTTGATCCAAGAACCTTCTTCCTTGTCAAGTTATTGCTTGTAGAACAGGGATTAAAAAGTTTTTAGGCATTGCTTGGGCCATTCATTTATGTATACTACATATCTGTCCTACAAAGATGACACGGTTTGATTTTTACAAATATTAACAATGTTAATTAGACTAATGAATTTGATTTTAATTTTTAGATGACACGGTTCGAATCTTACAAATATTAATAAATTTAATTAGATTAATGAATTTTATTTTGATTTTTTTCATATCATTGTTTAATATTAAATGAATTTGATTATTTTATCTTGATATATAAATATAGACATAAAATTATTAGAATGATGTATTTTTATCAATATTTTTTAAGAATATGAAATGTTTAGTAGTTAAGATGTATAATGAAATGTATAAGAAGGAAATTAAGAAATTAATTACTATTCAAAAATAATAATATTATTATAATTTGGAAGTGAGACCATTTTTTACGAAATGAGGGGACTAAATGACAATCGACAATAGGTAAATATTAGAAATTAAAATAGTTGAACTACTACAGATTACCATTCCACAAACCAAGTAATTACATCACTCCTGCTGATGTTTTTTTGACTCTAATCAGATAAGTACCATAAACATAAACGACACATTTCCATAACAACTAATTAAAATAAGATTTTCCCCTAATTTAAGCCCATCTTTTGCTGACCCTAACCTTCAAACCTTTCTTGCTATAGAGAATGATAGAAACATTCGGCTCCACAATGTGCCCTTCAACAACTTGAACTTGATAATTATGTATTATAGCAGAAGCAACAGCCTTAAGTTGAGTAAAGGCCACATCTTTCCCCAAACAAGTCCTAGGACCTGCATTGAAAGCCAAGAACTTATATGAGGGCTCATGCCTAATCGTTCCTCGTTCAGATATCCATCTCTCTGGCTTCATTTCCAAGCAATCTTTTCCCCAGATAGCTTCCATTCTACCCATTGCATACAAAGAAAATGTTACCTTCATCTTCGGATGAACGCGATGGCCACTCGGAAGAATATCCGGCTCAAGAGGCTCCTTATGCTGGAAAGGAACAGGGGGATATAGCCTTAATGCTTCACAAAGTGCTCCATGTAAATAAACCAACTTGTTCAAGTCTTGCACATCAAAAAGTTGCAATTTCTCGGCTATTTCGCCTGAGGGTATAACGGAATTCAGTTCATCTCGAATCTTCATTTCCACATTAGCGTTCTTAGAAAGAAGCCAGAAAAACCATGTTAAAGCAGAGCTAGTTGTGTCTCTTCCAGCAATCATAAGATTCAATATGGTATCCCTCAAGAAATTATCATCAATAGGCAATTCCATTGCCTTCCCTTCATTAATATATGAAGTTAACAAATCAACTGCCTCATTTCCTTCATCTCCATGGCCTGATTCCACGGAATTCTTCCTCAATTCCTCTCTTTTCATCGAAATATACTTGCATATAACATGATCCAAAATCGCCCATGCTTCCTTATATTTCCTCTCCTCCCCAATATTGAAAAACCTCTGTAATTTCCATACACTTTCGGGCAAAAGATGGCGTCGAAGAATGGCTTCTTCAGCTTCATCCATAGCTTTAGCAAATGGAACATCTGGAAAATCTAAAGAAAGACATTTAGGATCATATCCAGTGACAAGGATACAAGTTGTATCAAATGTAAGCCTTTGAAAAACATCTTGAAAATCAACAATTTTTCCAGAACTTGACAAATTTTCAAGAATTGGAATTAGCCCTTTTTCCACCTTATTCCTACTAGTTTTAACCAAAAACTGATAAAACCTCTGATGATTAATAAAAAACCGAGTCGTTTTCCTTTGTTGTTTCCATAAATCAAGATCAGCATTGAAAATCCCATCTCCTAAAACATCAAACATCTGCTTAAATTTAGGCCCTTTTGGGAAATTAGAAAAATTTCCACTCATAATATGATGAACATTGGCCGGATCCACAGTAAGTAGCATATCCATGTTTAAAAACCAAGGCCCTTTGAATAGAAATGAACCACCAACTAAACCAGCCATTCTTGCACAATTCTCATGAATTTCATGAGCATGTAATAGTAATCCAGGCAACATTCCAAAAATTGGCCAATTCCATGGCAGCCCTTTGTCATTTCTCCGTAACGCCCATATATAAAGAAAACACAGGAATGCCAAGATTATTTCAATGTATCCCAAATATCCCAACACAGCCATTGAAATTTCTGATCAAGAAATTCACAATTCAGGCAAATTGATGAACCAACTTGAAAACCTGCAAAAAGAAACAGAGAATTTAAAAGACAAATTTGAACTAAAAAAATAAGCCACGGTAACGGTGAACTACTACTACCAAACAGTACTGTATTTAATAACACTTCTGTATTTGTATTATAAACTGTCTTCTAATATCTAAATTAATGAATTTTATTGTCTTTTTCCCTCAACAAGAAACCATCTCTTACGTTAGACACTTGAGTAAAAATCGAAAATCAGCCTCTTAGACTTAGGTTATCTGCTGATGTCTGCTGGTTACTACGTGTTGCAATGCCCCGGTTCAACTTGCTTGACTTGTGAATCTCTAGAACCGGGTTTTTTTTCCTTTTGCTAGTTGCTTACACAAGCCTTAAACAGAATCTATCACATGTATACGATAGCAAGCCTTAAGATTGCTTTCTAATTTTTGAAGGTGATCTGGAGAGTGTTTTCTAGTTATAGATGCGCGAAGGAGAAAGTTTCTATGACACTTTAATAGTCTTAAATAACATTTCTATCGTATATAAAGACGTTCTCTTTTATGGCCTAATCTAGTGAGACCGGTCCAAATTTTATAACACGTTTTCAAACCTTTTGGTCCTAACGTAGAAAGGGTGGGGCCCAGGAGCGGATTTTTTTAGGGGAAGAGAGAGGAAGGAAAACAAGTGTATCGTATGGTAAACAAGAAAGAGGGGAGTTCAAGAAGATTACAAGATCGATTTTCGGACTAATTCTGTAATAATATGTATACCGATAAATACTTCAAGAAATTCATAACAAAAATATAATGAATACCTCAAATTTATTATATATATCTCGTTAAAATTTTCTAGTCTCCTTCAACCACAACAAGAACAATCTTTCAACCTATGAAAAGAACAAACAAAAGAATAGAATATGAAAAAATAACTCAATTGAAAAAGAAAAAGAAAAACAACTCGAATTGGAAAATTGCTCTGGAGTCTTACCCAAATTTCCTTGTCACTCCTCTCTGTTCATTGTTGTGGGATTTGTTCTGGGGAAGGGGGATATATATAGATAGGCGTTTGGTTTCATTCATAACCTTGGATGGATAATGTTGGAACGTCAAATTATCTTTGAAGTTCATTGCATTTCAAGATCAATTGATAAGAGTAATTCTTTTTCTTCCTTATATGTTCCCTAAGGCTTATCTAAATCATATGAGTATTTTTTAATTCCTTGGAAAGTCACAACGTTTGATATTTTTTTGGTACAAGTCACCACCTTGAGATGATCATAAAGCAATAATGAAAGTATATATTACATTGCATTTCAAGTAATTCATTATTTTTAAAGGCATTACATAAACAAATGGCATTAGATGCATAAATTGGGTGTTTACATCTATCTTCCTTTGATGGAAAGAAAATGATGATACATTGAAAACTATAGGTGGTTTATACTGAAATCTTTTTTTCATAGAAAAAAATAATTTAAAACATGACAAAATGAAGATAATAAAATTAGCAAGAATTTAATTCTTACAAACATGCCAACATGTGTTAAAATATATCAAAATGTATTAGGTAATTATAAAATGTAGTGTTGTAACGTATTTTTGTGTACAACGTAGATTTTTTATGATTATTATGATATCTATCAAAATATCATTTTTGTGTACAACCTAGATTTTTTATGATTATTATGATATCTATCAAAATATCAATATGTTTATTTAATGAGAAAGATATTATCGTTATACAAATCTTTTATTTAAATATATATGACGAACACCGCACTCCCTTATCCTGTAAAACCTAAATAAATTAAGCAATGGAGACTAATCCTTTTTAATTAAGCCCCGACGCTTAAGTTAGTCGGGTTTCAGAGGTTTTTTTTTTTTTCTGAAAAGACTACTAAAGTGGCCATGAATTTTTTTTTTTTAATTCGTAATTTGACCATAACACTCAATGGTTGTAAGTTATTCAGTAGGATAACGCACAATGATTGTACGTTATTACTTAATTCCAGTTTTTCTTCCTCAATGCCGATGTGGCAGATAACGTATAACGTTTTTGTGTTATTAGTCACATCAGTTTTTTTAATCTTTTTTGTTTATGTTGATTAGAATTTAAGAAAATTTGAAACATGAATAACTCTGTGATCGGACGTCCGTTTAACGCATATGACCACTTGTTTCAATTGTTCTATGAAAGATAAACGCAACGGCATCGCCGAAAAAGTGATCCGGACGTGTTTCGGGGCAAAAAAATTATCTCGTATAGTCGAAAACTTTGACGGGACATAACTTTGTACTCGAATGTCCGATTGAGGCGATTCTTGTGGGCATTTCGTATATTTTTTTGAGATCTACGCGAGCGGTTTCCATCAACCATTTCCAAAAAACGTCATATTTTCGTTTTAATTTACATTTGTGTAATTTTTTAATACTTTTTCTTTTATTAACTAAAAAATTATGGCCCCACTTTGAAAATTAAACAGAGGAGCAGTCTTTTTTTTTACTCTAATTACAAAATTTAAATGATTGAAGTTGGGAAATACGTAAATACTTTATTATTAGATAAAATCTCATGCATCTATTAGAATAAGGTTTCATGTTGGTTTATTGATAAATTTTTTATGATATTCTTATGAGGTCAAGGGTTCAAACCTCTTACAATGTGTTTTTTTTGGGTAAAATGAATGAAAGAATGATGTGGCAAATAACCCACAATCAAAGTACGTTATAGCCAAAATAGGACTTAAAAAAAGTTTTATGGCTACTTTAGTAACATTTTCAGAAAAAAGAGCCAATTACAAAAAAAAAAAAATTGGTTTCAGATATAATAATATGCTAAAAAACGACATATAACATTGTATTCTAAAAAGAAAAAAGATATTTCTAGTTCCAAAGGCTGTTTACTGTATAGGATTATACCCAAATACCCTTATGGTATTAATCGGACCTACTTGAGGTTAAAGACATTTGTAGTGCTTTGAAACGCATGATGGGTCGGACACCATCAACATACTCTCGGTACAAGGAAAAAATATGTTTGTAATCAAAATTTTGCAAGACACATATATCTATTGCAAATTAACAACAAATTTGCAACAAATACAAAATTTGTTACAAATTTGCAACATATTTGCAACACTGACAAAAATTTTGGTAACATTGCAACACCCACATGATCTGTTAGAAATTAGCTAGCTAACAATAGATTTGCCCCAAAAAAAAAAAAAAAAAGATTTGCAATAGCCCCTAGAGCCATTGATACAAAGCCCCTAGATCTTTGCAACACTTCATTTGATGGAAAGAAAACGATGATACATTCAACTACATATGTGGTTTATATTCAATCTTTTTTTCATAGAAAAAAATAATTGAAAACATGACACAAGGAAAATGATAAAATTAGTAAAAATTTAATTTTTACAAACGTGCCAACGTGTGTTAAAATATATCAAATGATGCATTAGGTAATTATAAAATACACTGTTGTAACGTATTTTATATACAAACTAGATATTTTATGATTATTATGATATCTATCAATTCACAATATCAATGTTTTTTATTTGATGAGAAAGATATTATCATTATACATTTTTTTCGATTTAAATATACATGATGAACACCGTACTTACGGATCGTGTAAAATTTAAATAAAATTGAAGAATGGAAACCAATCTGTATTAAGCCTTGCAACTTAAGTTAGTCGGGTTTTAGAGATAATAATATACTAGAATATATATATATATATATATATAGCGTTGTATTCTCTAAGGAAACATAAATATTTCTAGTTCTAAAGGTTGTTTACATACTTAAATACCCTTACTGGATTACTTATCAAACCCACTTGAAGTTAAATATATTAAGGACATTTGTAGTGCTTTTGAACGCATGATGGGCCGGATACCATCAACGTTCTCTGTGTACAAGAAAAAATTATGCTTGTAATCGAAATTTTGCAATGCACACATATATATTGCAAATTAACAACGAATTTGAAACAAATACAAAATTTGTTACAAATTTACAACATATTTACAACGTTTGCAAAAATGTTGCTAACATTGCAACGCCCACTTGATCTGTCATAAATTTGCTAGTTAACAATGGATTTGCGAAAAAACAACAAAAAACAAAAAAAATTTGCAATAACAAGAACCACTGATACAAAGCCCTTACGACTTAACAACGGCCTTGCAGTACTTGCAAAATTTGGAAGGGATTTGAAACAAAGATTATATCTCATGAAATGAGGGGATGAAATAAATTAAAGATCATGTCCGTTGCAAAGTTGGCAACAAATATAGAACGAGTTTTATTTTTTTTCTTAATAAATAAAATGTATTTTTCCTTTACAAATCTATTATAAATTATAAGGGATTTGCAACGGTCAATTTTTATTAAGATTAAAAAATAAAATATATCTAAGTCCTCATACGATTGCAAATTCCTTGCAGAGTTGCAATTGCTGATATTCTTTCAAAAAAATTAAATATGTAAAATGAAGTTAATTAGCCCCATTGTAAAATTGCAAGGGATTTGCCATGGTCATTTTTTCTCATTAAAAAGAAAAATTAAAATATATTAAAGTCATCACGCTGTTGCAGATCCCTTGCAAAGTTTCAACGAATGCTGTAACGCCCTACCAAGTAAGCACCTGGCATGACTTTAAAATTATGGGCGTTATAAAAATAGAATTTGGGATCTGATGCAGTGGAACATAGTGTTTTAACACTTAATGGTAATTTGTCAATACTTAGGAATGAGGGTAAAAATTTATTATATTGAGCTTTTATTAGTGGGGTTTATAGGTGCCTTTAAGTGAGAATTTTTTTAGGATACCTAGTATCTGTATTTTAGAAATTTAATTACTTGATATTCATGTAAAAAAAAAAAAACTTAATGATTAAGGTTGTTGCCACCTCCACCTTTCCACCCGTCACCACCACCACTTTCCTTTTCTTTTATTTCTTTTTTCGGCCCCTAACCGACTCCTTACCTATATATATGCATAGGTCTTTTTCTTTTTTTTGTTGGCTAGCATCTCGGCAGCCATATAATATATATAATATATATATATATATTAATAAGTCTTTTTTTAAGTTTTTGGGCAGCCATAATAGTCTTCAATTGAGGTTAGTTTGCATGTCCTTTGCATGCTATTATTATTATTATTATTATTATTATTATTATTATTATTATTATTATTATTATTATTATTGTTCTTTTCTTTTCATTAGACTGTATATATAATTTAGTTTAAGTTTGTGAATTTTTTTAGGATTAAATGTTTAAATAAATTTTAGTATATAGTTAATTATGGTTCTTTAGGATAACATATATATATATTTTAAGTGTATAGGATTTTCGATCTTTTTAAAGAACTATTATAAATAAATATGGATCGTTATATAAGTGTGTATATATATATATATATACATCCTAAGTTCATTTCGTAGAATTTCGATATTATTTAGGGAATAGGACTATTTGATTGGTACCTAGGTATTACGTATTTTCGTATCATTATTTTGTAGGATCCTAGTACCAGATATGCATTTAGGTGAGTCCACAAACTCTGTTCTATTATGTTATTTCAAAAGTTATTGTATAATAAATATAAATATGATTTCTAAACTTATCATAAAATATCTACTATATTTGAAACGATATAACGTGCCATGTTTTTCTTAATTGGAGATGTTCTTCACGATGTGTTATATGTTCATTAGAAATGCATAGGAGCGGTGCTCCATATAGCTGTTGTCTTTTAAAAATAGATTATTATTGTTGTGAAAAAGAACTAGTCTGTACACGGGTTTTCTGGAAATATTTATAAGTTGGTAAATACTTTGGTTTTGAAAAGTTATATGATTTGGCATGCATGAATATAAATATGGCATGTTTGTAAAATCTGCATAAGTTGGAGAATGCTTTAGTCCTGAAAGGTTACATGTTTTGACATGCATGAATATAGGCATAGCATTGGCATAATTGTGAAATTTGCATAAACATGTGATGACTGGCGGATGAGGATTTTTTATGCTCTGAAATGTTTATGACTCGAATCTGTTATGATGGCAGGGCAATTGGCCTTTCGATTTGTAAATATGATGGCCGGGCAAGTGAACGGACGCATTAGCAGATTGCACTGTATGTGGCTACTCCCCCGTACTAGGGCCTCTTCCGATAACGTGGACTGGTTTTTGACTCTGAGGGTGGATCCAATTGAAGAGGGGCGTAGTACCTTGATGGCGTGGCTCAATCGGTATTTATGTGGACATTGCATCATGCTCTTCAGTGGGACGGTTACCTAGTGGAGAGTCAGGAGGGGCTCGAAACTGAGGTTGGCCCCAGGGCAGACCTGGTAGGTGCCCCAGGAGTCTGTAGCCTATTTTGACCAGCGATATGGGAGTGCGGTTGTTTGTAATCGAGCGCTCGTATGGTGTTTGGCTGGTATTGACTACAAGATGTCGGAACTTGTTCCGATAGCCTCATTTTGGGGATCCGGACCTTGTCCGTGAAGCCCCACTGTTGCATTACATGTTCTTTTAAATTCGGGGCGTAGAAGCTGCGCTGATGTGTCTTGATTTGCTCAGACTTCCCAGCTGCGCTCGAAACCCTCATGTAGGTTCAAGCATCAGTTTTGTTAAAACATTAAAAGAGAATGTTTTCTTATAATATTGTATGAATTGCTTTGTGAAACTGTATCATCATTGTTTTAAAGAAATCACTACAGTGCACACACGCATATGGACTCACTGAGGGTTTGCGCTCACGTTTTTCCATATCATATTTTCTTCTCATATTAACTCAGGACGGTCAGAGATACAATAAACCGCTGAAGTTTTAGGCGTGGAATTTTGGTTTGTATCTATCCGGAAGGACATATGTTTTGTGTTGCTCTCTTGTACTCGAGTCGTTTGTAAAGTATTTCTATCTTTGTATCGGAATTCTCATAAGATAAGAAGTTTTCTTGAATCTTATATTTTGAGCGCCTTTTAGTGTTCAAACTACTTAGTTTTCCGCTGCATATTGTATATATACTTCTAAGTGTTGCCCAGGGGATTATGCTCTCGTTTTTTTTAGATTTATAGTTTAGTGCCGAGAGGCACGCAGATACCCTACTCAGCCGTAGTTGACCTAGTTGCAGAGTTGGGGGTATCACAGGTGGTATCAGAGCTATAGGTTCGATTTGTGGTTAGAGTTAGTAGATCCTAGACGAGTACTAGGGGCCAAATGCATAGCTTTATTTTGCTCAAAGACTTTTAAGTTCCCTTGTCTCTTTCGTTTTTCTTATTGTGTTATTAATCTTGTGGGAACAGTGCTCTTTTGTATACGATGTCATATCTTTTCATAACCGCAATGAGAGGACATATAGATACATTAAGCTTTTGAATTGATGATGGTTCAAATGACAGAGGACAAAGATTGTTTGAGTCATCAAAAGAGGTTACTTGTTTTAAGACCTGTAGCTCGATTAAGAGATTTCGTAGGACATAAGGTATTCGGGGAAGACTCTGATTACTTGTGGTGTATTAACTGCACAAAGAGTGAGTGTGAAGTTCTTATTAGGTACAAGACGTAATCCGTATTGATTTTTGCTATCCCTACTTTAGTGATACCAAAGAACTCCATGTACCTTGTAAAATAGACACTCTCATTATTGTTGTCACAACAGAAAGAGCTCTCCGATCCTTGGTTTTGTATTCGATATATATTAAGTATTACTTCACACTGCCGATTGGTGAATGTAAAGATGGAGGTGAGCTTCTTAGGATAGAGCTAATGACGAGTTAGCTCGTTAAGGAGAACAATAAGTGATGACGAGGGTGGGTAGATTAGAAGCTAAGTTTCTTAAGATTTAAAATATTGGTATATCTTGTCAATGAGAGATTGGTAGTCTAATGTGAGAGTGGGGAATAATTGATATAGTTGTTGAGATCTTTCTGTATGTTTTCTATGAATTACATCCAGAGTGCTTTTGATAAGCTCAGTGTTAGACCATTGTCTTTAAGAAGAAGATATATACCTAAATTGAGCTGGTGTACTTGCATTCTTTAGTTTAAACTATACATGTGTGTTAAGTATAAATCTAGTTTTGTGAGTGTGATTCTTTATTGGCTGTATATAATCTGGAAGAGCTTAGGATCGTGTGATCGCAAATTATGTTATGTATGGTACATCAATGGAAGATTTTGTATACATGCTCTACCCTGTGCACCAACGACTATTTTTATTAATAGAGAGGATGTTCCACTCTTTATATGATATACAGTTCTAGTGTGCGGTGTTTTGTATGGTAGTTTTAACCTATAAGTTAAGGTTTAGGTATTTAACATCGGGTAGATGCTTTTGGAAAAGACGGTGGAAGTGCAAGGGGATAATAATTGTTTCAATCATTTGAGAGATAGGGTGTGACAGTAAGAATGGATTGGTTGACTAGACATTGGAATATATGTATTGTAGGTGGAATTTAGTTAAGTTTAGTCAGTATCAATGTTCCTAATCTTTAGAGTTTCTAATCTTTAGAGAATCACTTTATACGCAAGAGTAATACTAGAAACTCACGATGGAAGATTGCAAAGGATATCTAACGTACTTGTGTAACTAGCCTGACGAGAAGTTGAAGTGGTAATTTATATCAGAGATAAGGGAGTTACTAGATATTTTTAAAAGAAACTGACGACCTTATCTCCAGAATGAAAAAAGTCGAGCCTAGGATAGAATAAAAAATAGAGGATAAGCCGATATTTTAAACCACGTATAGAATGGACTGCCTGTAGACACCAAAGCAGAAGTGGTTGAAGGTACGATTCAAATCTTTTCTCAACCAGTAAGAATACTTATTGATCTTGGGGCTGCGTATTCCTTTGTGAGTTTGCATTTCATAAAACATATTTTTGTACTTTCTGTTGTCATGTGTTATCAGTTGATAGTTAGCACTCCTATAGACGTGAGTAAGATAACTGAAGTAAACTACCTAGATTGTGACATCTATGTCGAGAATATGATTCTATTCGGCGACTTGATTGCCTTGCCATTTGAGGGTTATGACGTGATACTTGGGATGGACGGTTGTCTAAACATTACGCTCAAGTAAACTATCAACAGAAGTTGGTTAAGTTTAGCCTACCGAGTATGTCAATCCTTGTATTCCAAGGGAAGCGAACGAAACGGGAAAATCCCTTTTTGTTTGACATGAAAGCCAGGAAGTTGTTATGAAGAGGATGTCAAGGGTACCTAGCATATTTACTCAACAAGTCTAAGGAAGAAGTAAAATTAGAGACAATACCTATGGTAAAGGAGTTTATGGATGTTTTTCCCAAGGAGTTAACGACGTTAACCCCAGAGCGAGAAGTAGAGTTCAACATAGAGTTGGTACCCGATGCTAAACCAATATCTCGAACCCCCATAGCGGATGGTACAGGACGAGTTGAGAGAGTTGAAACAGTAACTACAAGAATTATTGCAACAAGAATATATCCATCCAAGTACATCTCCTTGGAGTGCATTAGGCTTGCTTGTAAACAAGAAATATAGGGCCTTAGGCCTATGTGTGTAGACTACAGACGACTAAATAGTGTGACAATTAAAAACAAGTACCCACTTCCACTTATTGATGAGTTATTTGATCACTTCGAGGAGTAGGATGCTATTCCGAATTAGATGAAAGACAAGGATACCATCAAGTACGAACAAAAGAAATAGATATTCCCATGACATTTTCCAACACCCGATATAGGCATTATAAGTTTGTCTTATGCCATTTGGATTGACAAGTGCACCTGCGACATTCATAGAATCCATGCATAGGATTTTCTGTCTTTACTCTGATAAGTTTGTGGTAATTTCCATTGCTGATATTCTTATGTATTAACCTAACCTCGAAGTACATGAACATCTTTGAAGAATGTTGTAAACCCTATAGAAGCATAAGCTGTACATCAAGTTTAGTGAATGTAAGTTTTGAATGGTGACAATTGACTTCCTTAGGGTATGTGATCACTCCGGAAGGAGTAGTAGTAGACCCAGCAAAGATGGAGCAGAGAGAATCCTAGAAAAAAAATACAAATAAGAGGTATATATCTTCTTGGGTATAGAAGGATATTATCGGAGATTCATAACAAATTTCTTTTAGAATGTTAGACCTTCAACACAACCTATAAGTACAGCCATCGAGTTAAAATGGCTGGAGAAGTGTGAGAGAAGTTTCTAAGAAGTAAAGCATCAACTAACTTCGGCACGAGTTGTGCTACTACCTAATTCAAGTGAGGAGTTTTCCCTATAAAGGGAAAGCCTAGAGACAGTTTTGATGCAAGATAGGTTGTTGATTGTACTTGAATTATATTGGAGGATTATGAGCGGAACTATCCAATAAAAGCTATAAGGCTAATAACTATAGTGCGACTAGGGAGTGGTGATTTCACTTATATGGGGAAAATATGAGATCTTTATTGATCATGAAAGTTTATAGTACTCGCTTTCCTAGAAGATTTAATATAAGGCAATGTCGATGGATGGGGCTGTGGAAAAATACTGATGCCAAGTTAACTACCATATAGGAAAAGTTAATGTGATGGTGGATTTAAGTAGAAAGGAGGCAAAGATATCATGTCTCACCGTCACCTCTACCTTGCAACAAGATAGTACAAGCACCCAAAAGAATAGCATAAGATTGCTGGAACTCAAGAACCGAGCGGAAGCTAAGGAGTAGACAGATTATCAGACATTAGAAACCGACAAGAGCTATTACTCTCATAATCGGTTGCACATTCCTGACGATACCGAGCTTAAGTGTAAAATACTAAAAGCTGCACACAAAAGTAAGTATTCAATGCACCCTGGAGAGAATAAGATGTATAAAGATTTAAAGCAAAACTTTTGGGTGGAATGGAATGAAGAGAGAGAGAGATTGCCGAGTATGTAGCAGTGTCCAAGAGTTAGGACGGAGCATAAAAAATCAGCAGGACTACTACAACTGCTACCTATTCCTGAATGGAAATGGGATCATGTGACAATGGACTTGTCACAGGATTACCCCAGACCAAGGGGTATAAGGACGCTATCTGGGTGATCATTAATCGTCTAATGAAAGTGGCGCATTTTATTGCCATTAATAGACATGCCTTTTTGGACAAGTTAGCACAGATCTATGTAGACGAGATTATACAACTTCATAGAGTGCTTGTTGATATTGTTCGATAGAGAACTAAGGTTTACCTCAAGGTTTTGGCCCAAGTTCTAGGCAGCTATGGGAATCAACCTAAGTTATAGCATCATAGCACAACCCCAAACAGATGGACAGTCTGAAAGGACAATTGAAACCCTAGAGGATGTGTTAAGAGCTTGTGCTTGGACTTTGGGAATAAGTGGATTGACAATCTTGCTTGTGCTAAGTTTTCTTATAATAATAGCTATCACTCTTTGATAGGAATGGCACCATTTGAAGCATTATAAGGTAGGAGATGCAGAACACCCTTGTACTGGGATGAGGTCGGAGTTCGATCCTATTAGAGACAAAGAGACTTTATGCCAGAGTTGGAGGAGATGCAGAAACAAGTTAGGATAATTTAAGATCGGCTTCGGACAGTCAAAAGTAGACAGATGAGCTATGCCGATAATCGAAGAAGGGATCTGGAGTTTAGTGTCGGATATCGAGTTTTCTTAAAGCTTACGCCACCTCTCGGAAAATTTAGATATCCGAGAGGAGGAAAGTTAAGCCTAGATATATGGATCGTTTGAAATTATTGGCGTATCAGCTAGCCTTATCGAGTGAGTTGACGGGTATACATTATGTGTTCCATGTGCCACACTTAAAGAAGTACCAACCTGTGCTTGATTATGTTCTCAACAATGACAAATTAGAGTTACGAGCAAATCCTGGCATAAAAAAAAAAAAAAAAAAGCTACGCGAGGGACAGATTCTAATGTGTAAGGTTGTATGGAGGCAACATGGGAGACTGAGGAATACCTGAAAGAGAGGTATCCTGAACTCATAGGTATATGACGATTAAATTTCGAGGACGAAATTTCTTTTAAAGAGGGTAGAATGTAACGCTCTACCCAATAAGCACCTGGCGTGACTCTAAAATTATAGGCATTATAAACATAGAATTTGGTATCAGATGCAGTGGAACATAGTGTTTTAACACTTAGTAGTAATTTGTCGATACTTAGGAATGAGGGTAAAATTTTATTATATTGAGCTTTTATTAGTGGGGTTTATAGGTGCTTTTAAGTGAGAATTTTTTTAGGATGCCTAGTATGTGTATTTTAGAAATTTAAGTACTTGATATTCCCATAAAAGGTTAAAAAAAAAAAAAACTTAATGAGTAAGGTTGCTGCCACCTCCACCTTTCCACCCGTTACCACCACCACTTTCCTTTTCTTTTCTTTCTTTTTTCAGCCCTAACCGACTCTTTACCTATATATATGCATATGTCTTTTTCTTATTTTTTTTGTTTTTGCTAGCATCTTGGCAGCCATATAATATATATATATATATATTATAAGTCTTTTTTTTTTTAAAGTTTTTGGGCAGCCGTGATAGTCTTCAATTGAGGTTAGTTTGCATGTCCTTTGCGTGCTCTTATTATCATTATTATTATTATTATTATTTTTCTTTTCTTTTCATTAGACTATATATATAATTTAGTTTAAGTTTGTGATTTTTATTTAGGATTAAATGTTTAAATAAATTTTAGCATATAGTTAATTATGGTTCTTTAGGAGAACATATATATATTTTTTAAAGGTATAGGATTTTCGATATTTTTAAAGAATTATTATAAATAAATATGGATCGTTATATAGGTGTATATATATACATCCTAAGTTCATTTCGTAGGATTTCGATATTATTTAGGGAATATGACTATTTGATTGGTACCCATGTATTAACTATTTCCGTATTATTATTTTGTCGGATCCTATTACCAGATTTGCATTTAGGTGAGTCCAAAACTCCATTTTATTATGTTATTTCAAAAGTTACGGGCTATATAAATATATTTTCTAAACTTATCATAAAATATCTACTATTTTTGAAACGGTATAATGTGCCATGTTTTTCTTAATTGGATATGTTCTTCACGATGTGTTACATGTTCATTAGAAATACATAGGAGCGGTGCTCCATATAGGTGTTGTCTTTTTAAAATAGATTATTATTGTTGTGAAAAAGAACTAGTATGTACACGGGTTTTCTGGAAATTTTTATAAGTTGGTAAATACTTTGGTTTTGAAAAGTTATATGATTTGGGATGCATGAATGTAAACAAGGCATGTTTGTAAAATCGGCGTAAGCTGGAGAATGTTTTAGTCCTGAAAAGTTACATGTTTTGACATGCATGAATATAGTCCTGACATTGGCATAATTGTGAAATTTGTATAAACATGATGGCTGGTGGATAAGGATTTTTGGTGCTCTGAAATATTTTTGACTCGAATTTGTTATGATGGCCGAGAAATTGGCCTTTCGATTTGTAGATACATATAAAAACCTCATTCCGAACAGGGTTAAAGTTTGGTGAAAATAAAGTGAACGGACGCGTTAGCGGATTGCACTGTACGTGGCTAGTCTCCCATACTAGGGCCTCTTCCGATGATGTTTACGGTTTTTGACTCTGAGGGTGGATCCACTTGAAGAGGGGCATAGTACCTTGAGGGCGTGGCCCAATCGGTATTTACGTGGATATCGCATCATGCTCTGCAGTGGGATGGTCACCTAGTGGAGAGTCAGGAGGAGCTCGAAACTGAGGTTGGCCCCAGTGCAGACCTAATACCAGGAGTCTGTAGCCTGTTTTGACCAGTGATATGGGAGTGCAGTTGTTTGTAATCGAGCGCTCGTATGGTGTTTGGCTGGTGTTGACTACGAGATGCCGGAACTTGGTTCCGATGGCCTCATTTTGGGGATCCGGACTTTTTTCGTGGAGCCCCACTGTTGCACTACATATTCTTTTAAATTCGGGGCGTAGAAGCTGCGCTGATGTGTCTTGATTTGCTCAGACTTCCCATTTGCGCTCGAATCCCTCATGTAGGTTCAAGCATCAGTTTTGTTAAAACATTAAAAAGGAATGTTTTCTTATAATATTGCATGAACTGCTTTGTAAAACTGCATCATCATTGTTTTAAAGAAATCACTACAGCGCACACACACACGTGGACTCACTGAACATTCGCTCACGTTTTTCCATATCATATTTTCTTCTCAGATTAACTCAGGACGGTCAGAGATACAATAAACCGCTGAAGTTTTAGGCATGGAATTTTGGTTCGTGTCTCTCCGGAAGGACATATGTTTTTGTGTTGCTTTCTTGTACTCGAGCCATTTGTAAAGTATTTCTATCTTTGTATCAGAATTCTCATAAGATAAGAAGTTTTCTTGAATCTTATATTTTGAGCACCTTTTAGTGTTCAAACTACTTAGTTTTCTGCTGCATATTGTATATATACTTCTAAGTGTTGCCCAGGGGATTATGCTCTTGTTTTTTTTTAGATTTATATTTTAGTGCCGAGAGGCACGCAGATACCCTACTCAGCCGCAATTGACCTAGTGGTAGAGTTGGGGGTATCACAAATGCGCAATAGACTATTTTTTTTCCAAAAATAATTAAATATAGAAAATAAAATTAATTACTTCCTTTGTGTATTCTCTCTAGAAAAAGAATTCTGTAGAAAACTTGGTTCAATTTTAGTTGAGTAGTTTTAGGAATATATAATGAGTCCTATTAACAACCTAATCATCAATCCCCATATTAGTAGGACTCTATCTAATAAAAGGAAACAAAGATTAAATAATTATACTATACTAAAATAAGATATAAAATCTAGAAAGTAAGATATAGAATCTAAAATAATCTCTTATGAAATCTAAGATAATTTAAGAGAATCACATATATCTCCAACATCCTTCCTCGAGTTGCAACGTACAAATTGCATGTCCAACTTACCATTTTTTAAAATTTTTTCATCAATAACTATGTTCATTCACCATTAGTCACTATGGTCTTTGCCATCAGTTCGCCAAAGTTTTCATTGGATTCCGCCAAGAGTTTTGTAATCTTTTTGCTATTCTTCTTTGGTTGTTTTTCGTTGTTTCCTGCGACACGACGTCAACTCTTCCAGTTGCCGTTCTTCGTTGATTTTTGCCGCTTTGTGCAACATGATGTGGACTATGGTCTCCTCCATGAGTTTGACCCTTTTCAGAAAGGCCTTAGCGTCTTTATTTATATATTTTACTGTTGGCTCTGAATATGTACAATATTACAAGACTGCTATACTACTTAGTTATGACAAAAATTAAACATGTACAAGAAAACTATTTATTCTAGCTAATTGGGAATAAAATACACATGGGAGAAAATCTTGTAAAATATGCTAAATATACATAACATATTATCATGGGAGCAAATCTTGGGAAATATGCTAAATATTACAAAAATATACATAAAATATTATCTAACATGCTCAATATTCCCTCCCAAGTGGGAGCATGAATATTATGAATTCCCAACTTGCAAGTTAAAGAGAGGAAATGGGAAGGATGAAGTGTCTTAGAAGTAAGGATATCATCAAGTTGTGAATCACTGCGGATGTAGCATGGAGTGATAAAATATTTTTGGAAGGCATCCATAACAAAGTGATAGTTAATCTCAATGTGTTTTGTTCTCTCATGAATGATGGGATTGACGACAACGTAAATTCATTCGGATTATCGCAATGAAAAAGAATCGATTGATTAATTGGGACACAAATATCTCGAAGCAATTGCTAAAATCACTTCAACTCACATAAGGTAGCCATGGAATGGTATTCAGCCTTAGCAAAAGACCGTGAAACCGTGTGTTGGTTCTTTGTTTTTTAACAGATCGGAGAGCCACTAAGGATACAAAGTAACCAGTAATTGCGCAATCGAGCAACCTTCCCAATTTGCAAACAGTTAAAATAAGTGGAGAAGTAGCTCGCAAGAGAATACCTTGATGAGGACTACCCTTAGCATATTGAACTACGCAAAGAGCTGCTTCCCAAATGATCAACATGAGAGATTACAAAAATTTTTCTAGAGTATGAAAAGTATATGCGAGTCCCAGGCGAGTCAGAGTGAGATATATCAACTTGCCAATCAAACAACGATATCGATCAAGCATGTAACAATTTACTAAGGGATTTAGCTAACTTGTGATTCAGCTTTATCGGAGTTGAGATTAGTTAGGCCCTAGACAAACCCACTTCATAAAAAATTTCTAAAGTATAATTCCATTGGCATAAATAAAGTCCAGTTGAATATCAAGCAACCTCAATGGCCAAAAAACACTTTAAAATGCCCAAGTCCTTCATGTGAAAAGTAGAGCTAAAAGACGCCTTAAACTTATTCATAACCGAAAGTTAGTTACGGCGATTAGTAAATCATTCACATAAATAAGTACAACTAAGAACGTATCACCACCATGATAAATGGTCAAAGAATAAAAAGCATAAGGTTGCACAATAGAAAATTTGCAAAGTGCTGAAGTGAGTTTGGAAAATCAATACCTTGGTGCCTATCAATCAGGAGTGAATGCATGTAAACTTTATCTTGTATATCTCAACGAAGGAAAGTATTGTGTATATCCATCTGATGTACAGGCCAATTCCAAGTAGAGGCAAGAAATAATTAGGTCTTGAGTATTTCTAAGAATGATAAGGCTGGCCTTATACCTTTCGATAGAACCATCAGTCTTATACTTGATCTTTTAGACCCACATGCTTTAAGTGAAATCCCACATCAGCTAATTAAAGAATTAATGAGCTCCTTATAAGGCTTAGGTAACCCTCCCCTCTTGAGGTACCTTTTGAGGTAACTCCTTAAAGACGATGTGCAAAAGACAACGATGGGCAAGCAGAAGACGAAAGGGTAGAAGCAACCACTGGACTCGTATACGGTAGGGCTGGATGAGAAGGCAATGTCGGTGGTGAAGTAGACATGGCTGCTGTCACCGGGGCTGCCAAGGTAAGAATAGAAGCCTCTGCCACAGTCGGGGGTGTTGGGGTTAATAGAGTAGAAGCCTTTGCTACTATCAGGGACACTGTACTCTTTTTTTTCTGCCCACGTACCATCGTACCTATATTTAAACTTTATTAGTATATTTTTTTGTTAGAATTTAGGATATTAAACTTTATTTCAAAGGAAAAAGATGGTCGTATGTTTATATGTGTGAATGGGCACTTTGAATTAGGCATTTGACAAAACAATTCTATTATTGGCTAAAATAATAATTAGGGTATTTATAGTTTAACTCAAAATATCTTTTACTAACTTTTACAAAATAATTAACAAAACTTAAGAGTTTAAGAAACAAAGAGTTTAAAATTTTAATTTTGAAAATTTTTTGACAGAGTTTTCCCTATGAAATGAACAAATAATATCCACAAAAGACACCAACCACATAAACAAAACAAATCTAACAAATTTTTAAGAGTATGGGATCCCCCATATAGATAAACAATAATTTTTTAAGAGCTAGGGTGTTCCATAAAGATAACAAATTATTCATTAAAAAACAAAATAATTATAAATTTAAGAGTCAGGGCTTCCCCATAATAACGACAAAGAAAGAAAATGTAGTTGCATAGTACATAACTCTATATATCCGACAGTAAGCGACGATCTAAGTCTTGAAAATATGTCCAAACGTAGATACACAAAAACACCAGAACAAACTTAATTTAAAGATCAATCTATGTGCTAAAACAAAGATATATAAAAACACAAGAACAAACACAAGAGTGATAAATTCCTATAACAAGATTAAATAATTTTTTATCTACATATAAATTCCTAACATATATATATATATATATAGGGCATGACCCCAGATAAGCATGAGACCTAGGAGACCTTCTGAGGACCGGTCACAGGATCAAATAGAAAGGAAGATAGAAGAAAGGAATAAGGGGATGGTGACATTATTCAAAAAGAAGATTAGAGACCTTACTTGGAATGCTATGGAACGAGAAAATGAAGGTCAAAGAAGCACCAAAACATTCCTAATATCCATAATGCAAGTAGAGAAAGCCCAAGGAACAAGCTTAGAAGATTAGAAGATTCAACATTTAATGGAAAAAAAGGATTGAACCCTACCGTAGGAGGTAGGATACACCTACCATCCATGGTAGGGTCATGGCAAGGAAGGAGGAAACAATACCTACCACCGACAAGATGATATGAATCGGGAAGAAGCTAAAGATCTATTGCATGGATCATTCACTAGTACAAGGCCGAGGAAGCTCAAAGATAATGATGGAAATGTAGCTAATGGTCTGGTTGTTCTCATGGAGGAAGCTTTGAAGAACAAGCTTAAAGGGTCTTAAGATCAAGGAGAGGTTTCCAAGTTGTTCTCAATTTTTTCAATTAGCAAGGATCATCCAGGAGAACAAGTTGGAAGAGAAAAATGGCTAAGCGTTGGAGAAGAGCGACCCTACTGTTGACGGTAGCCTTGCCCCTACCATCACCAGTAGGCTTCTGTCGGAAAACTCGTGAAAAGCACACCCTAATGCGTTCAGTAGGTCTAACCCTACCTTCGCCGATAGGGTTCGGAAGGAAAATACACCTTTGTAATTTTAGGCTGGATTTTATTACTTGAACTTGTTTTTCCAGCTTTAATTCAAGGGCTTAATGGGTATTTTAAGCCATTAATCAATTGATAGGTTAGGTTTAGACCTGAGCCTATAAGTACCCATATATAGGCTAATTTCTAACTAGGAATTTTGCTGAAAATTGTGAGAGAAGATTCTCTCTATCTCTAGGGTTCTTAACCCTTTCTTAGTTAGCTTGCTAATAGTTAATGTCCTTAGTTGTAAACAATTGATTACCTTATGTTGGCAAATCTATGGAATTCAATTGATTATTTTAATTCCTTCCTTTGATTAAGTCTTAGAGTTCTTGTTCTTTGATTCAATTGATCTTAGGTCTTCTAGTTTGTGTAGTTGGGGTTTTGAGGCCTTAGTTTCCTCAAGGTTCTTTCTATCAAATTAAGAAAGAGTTTTTCTGATCAATGTTAGGTTTATGCGGCTTAGATCCTCATAGGCTTTTCATTGGAGTGTTGAAACTAAAAAATCCTCAATAAAGGTTCTTCCTCAAAGGAGGTGATCGTGGGAAGGTGTTGAATCAAGTCTATATACATTTGAAGATTCACATCACGGTAGGCTCACCTTATTGTAGATGGTAGGGATCTGGCCATAGAATTGTTGGAATTGGTTCTAGCTACTGTCCACGGTAGGGCGAGGCCTATCGTTGGCGGTAGGTCTCGACAGCTGAAGGAATTGTGAGTTTTTTACTCCCTCGAATCATCAATTTGATTGTTTAAGTTTATTTTGACTTGTAATTAAGTGGCCTAAGTGCCCATCTACTTATCCTAAACTAGTTTAACAACTAGGGTTGGGATATAACTATTTGGAAAAATACATATACATATATATATATATATATATATTTCAGCCTTTGGCACAAAATATTGGACATATTGAAAGAAAAACGTGAGAGAAGAACCTAGGGTTCTTGAGGTTTCTCCAACTTCCTTATAAATTGGGGATTTCTATCCACTGTACAACATTAGGCAAGTGATTCTTGATTCTAATTCAAGCGTTCTTATTCTATTTCCGAATCTTTTTCTTCCTTTAGGTGATAGCTTTCGTAGAGCTAGTTTTGTTTGGAGTTATGTCTTCCTTGTGTGTGGAGAGTAGGTGAAGTCTCTTTAGGCTTTGTTGATTCTTTCTCAGGATAGGAATTTTTGTTTGTTTTTTCTTTTCTGTTTCTTTGTTTAATTTTTCTTGCAATTGTTCTTGGAATCTCATATTTCTCATCACAAGCAAGTCAAGAGACCTCATGTAGAGAGTTGAATCTTGGGAGCAAATTAGATCTTGTTCAAGCTATGGGATATTTCATACCATTTAGTATCAGAGCAAAGCTCTCTTTGTAGTGAAGATTTATGTGTTTTAATTGTTGAATTTCATTTACATAAAAGCCAATTGAAAGAAATTGAAAAAGCCATGAAATCTTGAATTCTGGGAAAGGAAAATTACATGTGAAAAGATTGAGATGAAAAATGTAACAAATGAAAATCAAATTGTGGGAGTGTGCCCAGTTTGAATCCTCCTTGAGTTGTGGTTCTTTGAAAACAAGTTTGGGTCGATTGGGAGCTATTTTTGTGGGTCAAGTGAATGCAAAGTTGCACAGTGTCTGAAAATCGTATATGTTTAGAATATGTGGATTAATCCGCCTATATCTTGTCTTATACTCTCTCTCAAATTGATCGAAATTTGTGCTTAAATTTATCTTCTCGTGTTGTGCATCTTTCTAAATATGTGTTACTCGATTTGGATGGATCTATATTCACTGAGTTATTGCAATTTTTGTGACGAAATGTCATTCTGCTCTTTTTTTTTTTTTTCCTGAAATTGAGCTTGTACTCTTAATATTTTTTATTGTGATAACAAATTGTCTTTGTTTTGAATTTGCAAGTTCTTTTGACCACATTGATTAATTGTTTTGCTTATCTCTTTGTGGGGAATTGAACTTATCTTCAACTCATACTCTTGAATTTCTCTTGGAACTCTTCGCACTCTACGTGTTCGATAAAATTCATCTTTGACTTTGTTTTTGTTATCTATTGAGAATCGCTGGCATGATTTCCTTTGGGGAATTTTCTTATAACTTGGAAGTTCTAGATATCACTAAGCAAATCTAGTGAAAAACTTAATGGGGCAGCCGTGAGATACCCAACTTATGACAAGGAACTTTATGCTTTAATAGGAACATTAAACCATTGGCAACACTACCTATGGCCAAAGGAGTTTTTTGTGCACACTGATCATGAGGCTTTGAAGTTTCTCAGGGGCCAACATAAACTCAATAAGAGACATTCAAGATGGATGGAGTTCATTGGACATTTCCATATGTCATCCGTTACAAGAAAGGTAAGGAGAATGTGGTGGCCGATGCTCTATCTAGAAGGTATACTCTCTTATCCACCCTTCAAACAAAAATTTTGGGTTTTGAAATGCATAAAGAAATCTATTCTAGTGATCATAACTTTAAGGAAATTTTTGAGAAATGCTTGTTAGCACCTTTTGGAAAATGTTTTTTGCATGAAGGATTTCCTTATTGTAAAGGTAGATTGTGCATACCATCTTGTTCTACTAGGATTCTACTTGTCAAAGAAGCACATTGTGGGGGTATAATAGGACATTTTGACTTATGAAATTCTTTATGAACATTTTTTTTTGCCACATTTAAAAAGAGATGTAGAAAGATTTGTAGGAAGTTGTATTGAATGCAAGAAAGCTAAATCTAGAACTTTTCCACATAGACTTTACACACCATTAGAAGTTCCTAAAGAACCTTGTGTTGATATTTCTATGGATTTTATTCTTGGTTTACCTAGGACCTCTAGAGGTATGGATTCTATTTTTGTTGTTGTAGATAGGTACTCTAAAATGGAACACTTTATTCCTTGTAGGAAATCTGATGATGCTAGTCATGTAGCTAGCTTGTTCTTTAATTGGATAGTTAGATTCCATGGAATTCTGTCTATTGTGTCGAATAGGGATACCAAGTTCTTGAGCCATTTTTTGAGGGTTCGTTGGAAGAAACTTTGTACTAACTTGCTTTATTCTACAGCTTGCCATGCACAAAAGGATGGACAAACCGAAGCGGTAAATAGAAAAATTGGCCAATTTCTAAGGGCTATTTTTAAGAAGAACTTGCGGCAATGGGAGGAGTGTTTTCCACACATTAAATTTGCCTATAATAGGGCACCTCACTCTACTACTTTTCATTCTCCATTTCAAGTTGTTTATGGTTTTCACCCTCTAACTCCATTTGATTTGGTTCCTTTGCCTATAGATCAAGCATTAAGCAAGGATGCCAGCAAGAAGACTGATTTTGTGAAAGCAATTCATGCAAAGCTCCATGAAGCCATTGTCAACTCCAACAAAAAACTTGTAGAGAAAAGAAATGTGGAAAGAAGAAAAATGGTATTCAAACCCAGTGATTGGGTTTGGGTGCATTTTAGAAAGGAAAGATTTTCCCAACAAAGAAAGTCTAAGCTTGATGATAGGGGAGATGGGCCATTTCAAATCCTTGAGAAAATTAATGACAATGCCTATAAAATTGATCTTCCAGGACATTACAATGTTAGTGCCACTTTTAATGTATCTGATCTCTCTTTATTTGATATAGGTGATGGAGATTCGAGGACAAATCCTTTTCAAGAGGGGGAGGATGATGTGAACCACTTAGACATGCAAGAACATCAAGGAGTTGTGACAAGAGCCAAGGCAAAACAACTAAAGAGTCACAAGGATCAAATTGAGCAAGAGAAGTTTCAAGGCTTAAATTTTAATGTCCAAGACTTTATGGGGCTTAAATTTTGATGTCCAAGACTTTATGGGGCAATATTATAAATTTTTGAATAAGTTAGAAATTGAAAATTCACCTTGGTAGATGGTTGGAGCCCTTTTGCCCAAGCTGAAAAATTACTTCATATTTTTGGCAATGTGTTGGCTAGTACTCTAAAATAGTCCAAATGCAATTAAAACACCTCTATTTTCTTATCAAGTGTATGTATATGTTATATCTATCCTTTGAGCTGAAAATATGAGAGGGAAAAATTCTTATTTTCTCCCTCAAGTCTCTATAAATATGTAGTCTTCCATTTTGAAGAAGCTAATCAAGAAATTTTTCAAGACAAAGGTTCTTCTCTTAGTATTCTCAGTTCTTAGCTTAGTTTTTCTATCTTGTTCAAGGGTGAACTTCCTTGAAAAAAAAAATCACTTTGAAGACTTGTTGAAAGTTCCAAGAGCTTCAAGGTTGATTATAAAAAATTCCTTCATACTAGTTACTACACTCTTGTAGAAAACTAGTCTTGAGGTCTTCTTCTTGTTTCATTGAGGTCTAAGGTTCAAAGTACCTTAGGTTGCTTGAACTTTGAAGAAAAGATTTTGTTTAAACCTTCTTGAGGTCTTGGATTTAATATATCCAAGGTTGCTAGAAGTTTAACATTTTCAAGTCCTTTCAAAGGCACTTTCTCTCTTCTACTTGTTACACTAGTTTTGTTTGTTCTCTCCCTCACTTCTTGGACGAAATTTTATGCTCTTGAAGATCATTACACATCTAATATATGGAAATTATATTATAATAGGTTCTATAATTTAATTAAAATGATGTTTTGAGTTAATGTTACCTCTTGAAGGGGTACATCCACCTGTATTGGACGGGACCGCATACTCTTGCCTCGTATGGCAAAAGAATCATCAAATGCTCCATAACATCGAAAAAACCTAAAGGGAATATGTGTTCTAACTTTCATATAAAAATGGTAATGCGTTCCTCTAATTCACATATATAGGACACACTTATCTTTGGCGCTCACAAGTCCTGATAAAAGAGACTCAACTTGACCATGCAACTCCATACTTTCGTAGGAAGAAGCTCTCTAAAGGAAATGGGCAAAAGTTTCTCATGGACATGTGACAATCATGACTTTTCATGCCGCATCTTCATGTCTTTATAGTCAATGCACCTTCCCAAATTTGATGCATATCCATCCGGTAGGTGCAACTCTTTAATCCAATTAAGCACCATCTCGTTCCTTCATCAAGCTGTAACATGCCATTGGCTTCGAACACTTACAACCACCGCTCTCTTCCATCAACAAGTTCGGTTGGTTGCAATACAAATGTAGATCTTGCCTAGCATTGATATTATCCTTTGACTTCCCTTTTACACATTCTTTCATTGTGCATCACGTTAATATTATGACGTACTAAAAGGGTATGCCAATAAAGAAGATCCCAAAATATACTCCTCCAGGTGCAATTGTGATCGTTCCCCCTACCATCTTACTTCCCCTGTTCATTTCTAGTTTCGGTGATTTTTTAAAAGTCTTGGACCCTGTCCCATATATAATCTCCCGATAGTCTCTGTGTCGGGCATGAGTGGTCTTCGCCTCTACCCTTATTGAAAGACTTGGAATCTCATCTAACTTGATGACCCGGTGGCAAGAAACATCAATGGTAATTGAACCAAGATTGTTTACCACTGTTTTGCAATTGGAATGACTGTGTTTGTTCCATGAAATATAGACAAGTCAACGCTCTCGCTGTACTCCAACCGCTCAACATACCATATACTGGGAGGTCACTAATGGTCCAAAGAAGTGCAGCCTGCATTTGGAAATTCTGTTTCTTTGATATGCCATAAGTAAGGGTCTTTACATCCTTTAACTGAGGTAAATCATCTATCAACAGTTGCAAATAAACATCCAAGTTATAAAGAAGGAACCAATTTATTGGAAGAAATCATGACCCTTTTCAACGGAAAATTGCTGAAAATTTATGCTGCTGGAATTTCTGCACTGCTGGAATTTTCTGCATTACTGGATTTTTCTGCCCTGCTGCATTTTTTCAGTCTTTTTGCATAATTACACTTTTATTTTCTGTTTTTGCTTTTCTTTTGTTTTATTACTTGAGTACTTCCTTCTCTCTCTCTCTCTCTCTCTCTCTCTCTCTCTCTCTCTCTCTCTCTCTCTCTGTGTGTGTGTTTTATGTTTTGTGTTTTGTTTAAAAGTAGAAAAATAGACTAGTACACTTTTCTCATTCTCAATGCTACTTTTCTTTTTGGATTCTTCAGACCTGGGATGTGAACTGTCAAGAATGTCACCTCCTTCTTCATACACATCCAAGGCAGCAAATTATACGGAGTTACCATTACTCGCAACGAAGAATATGTCTTTCCCGCCTTTCCAAAATGTGAAAACCCATCCATACACAAGCCAAGTCTCACGTTCCTTGTTTTTGCGGAAAAATCATAGTAAGTCCCATTAAAATGCTTCCAAGCTTCTCCATCTCTAGGATGACTCATCACATCTGGCTTTTGTGAGCTTTTAGAATGCCATCCCATGTGTTCAGCAGTTCTTTCCAAGGCATACAATCTTTGCAATCTAGGAGTTAACATAAAATAAAATATTGTCTTCTCCAGCCTCTTCGGCACAACTTTTCTCTTCTTTCCTCTCTTCTTCCTACATACCTTGTACTAATGACTGCCAAAAATTACAGTCCGATCTGTCAGAGTCCTCCTTCTAATAAAGTATACAACCATTGGGACACACATGAATCCTTTACACAAGTAATCTTCACCCAGATATCAAATTTTGAGTCGCGTAACAATCTTCGACCATATTATTTCCTGGCGATAAATGCTTCTTTATGAATTCACAAACATCATCGTATGACTTTTGAGTCCATTGATCCTCAAACCTAATATAAACAACTTTGCACAAGCCGATAACACTGAATGTTTTTCATCGCCTTTAACTAACGGTGTCTCTACCGCCTTTAACAAAAACCTTTTTTTGCCATATGATTAGGTGGTTCTTCATGATTAGCTTCATGATTGACCGTGCACTTTCTACCCCAATATTTGACCGGATTGTACCAGAACATTCTGCAAGAACACGTCCCTTTTCATGTGGCCATATTTTTTCACTATGACCTGTCCAATTATGATAACAAGGCACAAAACTTCACCGCAAAAGATGATCCTTCACACCATCCACTTCTGTAAGTTTCTTATTTTTACACTTTACACGGACATCTCAACTTCTTTTTACTTTCGTTATTCGTTTCAAGAAAATGTGAAATAAAAACATTAACCCCATTAATGAATTCACTTGTACGATCCTTAACCCCAGGCACGAGTCATTCTTCGTACTTCCAACTATGATCCGGTATATTTTCCATACCTGGGAAGAATGATTAGAATAAAGAATTGTTAGTTTCATAACTTCTAAGTTATGATTACTTCTTTAGTAATTTTAGACATACTTAAAATTTTTAGGGTTTTAGGTTTAAGAGGTTTTTAGGGTTTTAGGGTTACAGTTTTAGAGTATAGGGTTTACAGTTTGGGATTTAGAGTTTAGGGTTCTAGGGTTTACTGTTTAGGGTTTTAGGGTTTACGGTTTAGGTTTCGTAAGCTTAAAAGGTTTCCCTTAAAAGAATGAAAAACTTTCAACTCCAATTTTCATTTGAAATTTTACGTTAAGTCATTACTTAAAATTCTAAGTTTCTTATAAGATTGACAAAATTTTGGCAGAGAGTCCTCTGTATTACGTATATTTCTTAGGCACATAGGCCACACAAACAAGTGACAAACTCACAAGGTTCACTTTGTCGATTTAAAAAGTGTCAACTTCTTTAATTTTGAATTTTACATTTAGTCATTACTAAAAAATTAAGTCTTAACATTGAAAAATTTTTGGCGAAGTTTCCTTTGTATTATGGATATTTTCCAGGCACACAGGCCACTCAAATAAGCAACATGCAAAATAAAATAAAAACTTAAGAGTCAGGGCTCCCTCATAAAGCATTAAAGAGTAAGGGCTCCCCCCTAAAACTTTAAAGAGTCATAGCTCCCCCATAAAGCGTTAAAGAGTCAGGGCTTCCCCGTAAAAGAAATTTTAGACTAATTAAATACATACCTCTAACATGTATATGATGGACAATATGTCACTGAAATCTTCTCGAACAAAACTATAAGAGTAAATAACTTGTAATCCACAAAATCATTTGATTTCTGAGTAAGTGTTCTAGAATAGTAAATAACTTATACATATTGGCCTCAAATATAACAATTACCTACAAAATACAAAGAAGAAGCTAAAGAAACCATCAGAAAATTAATGGGATTTCATAACCAATTTGAACCATTAACTGGTAAAGATTTCAGCTACTCCCCATCTCCCTCTCTCACATACATAATAATTTGCTGGAAAGTAACCTTTTAAGGGAACTTCTACTTATTCATAAAATGGTCCCCAATCCCATCCAAATTTTTATACATAACTAGTTCTCTCTCTTTTTCTGTTTTTTCCAATATTAATGTACTCTTGAAGAATATCTTGTATATGAGTGCTCTCCATTATTATATATTCAATTTTGAATTAAATTTATAAGAATGAAATTATAGTATTAGTTAGCATTTTCATAGTCCAAATAGTTTAAATAAATAAGAAAATAGATAGAAAATAAGCATGTATCTAGTTTATTATACATATATAGACTAGGATATGTACATCTCTCATAACACAATATAATTCTCTCTACCTTCTCTCTTTTAAATTCCATATATACTAAATTTATGGTTTAAAAGGTATATAGAAACCAACATTCAAGATTAAAATTTAACTCCTCATAATAGAAGCTAATATTGCTGGTAGATTTTAAATTTTTTTTTAATTATTATTTGTTTACAAAATGTGCCACACTTGTGAAGAGTATAATATAGGATGCCATAATGAATATTCTCCCATCATTTTCTTCACTTCTATTGTATTCAAATCTTACACTGGGAAACGAAAGAAAGGCATAGTAATTAAAAGGGGAGCAGAAGGAAGCCATTTCCTGGACGATGACATTTGGTCTTTTACCATACAAAACCATAAAACAATTAATTAACATAGGACATTGCTTAAGCAAACAAACTTAGCATAAATTTAGTGAATCATATTTGAAAATGGATGGTTAGAGTTGAATTTATTTAGTGAATCATATTTGAAAATGGATTGTTAGAGTTGAATTTAATTAATAAACTGAAAGGATAAATGGAAAAAACTTTATTTAGTTTTAATACTTAAATAAATAATATATTATTTCACAAACAGTATAATAAATCACCAATATTTATATTTGTTCGGGTAGGAAGAGTTTTTATAGATTGGAAATAGTACAAACTCATTGCTAATACATTTCTACTGTTAATTCTTCTGGCTTGAGCATTCTCAAAAGAATAAATGAGAAACTAAAACAATTGCAAATGAAGACATATTAGCTCCATAACCTATAATCCACAAAACTTATTGATAATGTTCCTTCATTTTGGCGTAGTTATTTCTTTATCTTTATATCACAAATTTTATCAACCTTATATGTTCTCTAACTACTTAACATATGAAGTAGTTCAAGAAAATGTCCCATTTCCTGGATTTTCATAAGCAAAAATTGCTCAATTGTCACCACAAAATAAATAAAATTGAAATTCAATAACAAAATTTGTATTAATTATCTCATAGATGAAAAACAAGTAAAAAGTAACATCAACCTAAAAATAAAAAAATACTTGAAACTGAGCAAAGGAAAAATTCATAGAATCTTCTATGGGTGAAATGTCTACTAAAGCAAATAAGCTTTCACAAGCTCATGATGTAACTGATAGAAAACTTATTCACCATGAAAAGAAGAACACTTGTGCCTTTGTAAAAGAAGAAAAATGAAGAGAGGAAAAAGTGAAAATTGTTGTGAGTACAAAAGAAAGTGAAAAATAAAATAGAGTGAGTGCTTGATTCAAAATCATGAGAGTTGAAAAGAAGAATAAGTGGAAGAAAAGCAAGATGAGATTGAAAAGTGTGAGGAAACAAAGGAAGAGATGAGCTTAAGGATATTTTAGGGGAGATAAAACAGAGGAAATGAAAGGAGTTGTTGTGACATTAGTTTACCATTAAACTCACTTTTTAGTGAGGAGGTGAACTTATTTACTAATTCCAATAACCATTTCCTTGCTTGTATTTCTCAAAGTATGCAGAAATTTGAAGTTCAAAACATGGAAATGAAGGAAGTCTTGGTTATAAGCTCTACAAAACCATAAGCTTCCTTTCTTCTACATCTTTCTTGTCTTTTGATTTCATTATCTACAAATATAATAGTTGTTTGTTTTCTTTCCTTTGTGATAGAATTCAATCTCAATTCTTGAACTTTTTAACTACAACTTGTGAAACAAAACCAAATCATGGGATGAAAGCTAAAGAAAAAGGTATGGGAAAGGAGCTTATTATTGGCTTTAAAGACACATCACTAAGCCTTTCTTTAAACCGCTTTCTTTTATACCATGAGTTCTATTTTAAGGAGTTAAAGTTATTCTTAGAGTTGTACACCTCTTTTGTGATTTTAGTTGGGAACGAGATGGTGAATCCTTTCACTTGTGATATAGTTTTTGATATTGGTCATATGCTTAAGTGCTCTTCTCTATGTGCTTATCTTGAGAAACTACTTTTCGTTAGTATTTCTAGAATCAAACCATCTTACCATGACTTTGAGTTGTTACATGATAATTTTTTCTTTGTCTTCTTGTTGCTAATTTCTCATCTTTTTGTGCGTCTATGTGGAGTAAGATTCATATATTCTTTGGATCTTTTGTTGAAAGTGGTTATGATGAGAGAGATAGTTGGTTCCCTTGATCTTTAGGCAGTGATTTTCATGCTAAGCTTAAAGGAGAGCTTGTTGAGAATTGTGATTATGAATCACCTTTTCAATATACTTCTATTCAAAATCTTGATGGGTGTATTCCTTCTATTCACTTTTTGAATCTTGTGAGTCATAAATTTGAATTTCCTCACGATGAACAAAAGGTTTTAACTGTTGATGGATTTTTGAAAGCTTTGTTGTTAGGAATTCATGTGGTTGCTATTTTGTGAAAAAAAATGAATGCTAGTCGTAAGGTGCTTAAAGTTCATCCTTGTGATCTTATGAAAACTACCTTTGAAAATGGTCTTATTGAACTAGCTTTCAAAGATCTTGAGAGGAAACTTGTTTACCCTATTTCCTTTATTGATTATCTTTTTAAACGTGACATTTTTAAAGACTTAGTTCAAAACACAACTTCTTGTATTAAGCTTTCGAATCAATCCTTTGACGGTATTTTGGTTTATTCTCTAACCTTCAAGGAGTTCTTGGGCAAGTTGATTTCACTTCTCTATTGCAGAGAGGAACTCCGTGGACTCTCTCCATTGAAGGAAATAGAACATCAAAGTGATTTGGTGACTGGTGCGGCATTTAAATGTGCTACTCATCTTAAGGAGTCCTATGCATTGTTTCTCAAAGAACTAAAAAGCTCAACAAGAGGTGTGCAAGAGGAATGAAATTCTTAAAGACATTTCAATATTTTAATATTGAACAAGAAAGGTAAAGAAAATGTTGTTGTCAATACCTTGTCAAAAATGTACATTCTATTCTTTATTTTACGAGTTCAATTATTTGGTTTTGATATGCTTAAGGAAGTACATGCTAGTGATAATAAATTCAAGGATATAATTGTTGCTTTTTTGATTGTGCATAATGATGAGTACCTTATATATGATGATGTTCTTTACCATGTTGGTAAAGTATGCATTCCTTCTTGTTGCTTAAAATTGTTGTTAGCTAAAGAAGCTCATAGTAGTGGTTTGATGGATTAAAACTTATGTGATTTTACATGAGCATTTCTTTTGGCTTGGCATGAAAGAAGATGTAGAAAGGTTTATTGTTAATTGTTTAGAGTATAAAAGAGCCAACTCTACATCTTTGCAACATGGACATTATATTAATGTTCCTAGAGAATCTTATGTAGACATATCTTTGGAGTTTCAAGTCGAATTATTTTGGTTGTGATGTGGATCCTCTTTGATTGTAGAATTGGATCCAAATCCTTCCTAGATCACCTCATTTGATTGAAGAACCTCCATTGAGGATTTTTAAATTCAAACACTCCAATAAAAAACCTATGAGAAACAAAGTCTCATAAACCCAATATTGAGAGGCTAAATTCTTTTCTAGATTGATAATTAGAACCTTGAGGGAACAAAGACCTAAAACCCAAATTACAGAACTAGAAGACCCAAAATCAATTGATTCAAAGAAAGGAAACTCTATGAATCAACTAATTAATGGAATTTGAATGATCAATTGAATCCATAAATACTCCAATCTAAAGCTTAATTGTTCACAATGCTAAGGACATTAACCCTTTAGCAAGCTAGTGTAAGAAGATGAAGAACCCTTCTTTAGCAACTTGGAATAATTCTCTCATATTTTCAGCAAATTAATCATTATTCAATTACATTGAGTTATAATGGGGTAGTTATAGACTAAACTCTTGACCTAGCTAACCTATGGTTAAAAGACTCAAAATACCGATTAAACCCTTGATTAGCAACTGAAAGGACAAGCCAAATAACAAAAACGACTTTATTAAAACGCATTAAGCACCCATTCAGCCGAGCCCTACCATCGACTGTAGGGGGAACCTACCGCCAGCGGTGGGGTTGTAAAATACAAGAGAATGTCCGACAGAAGCCTACCGGCGATGGTAGGGCCAGGACCTACTGTCGGTCGTAAGGTCTTTTCTTCACATACTTGGCTAATTTTCAACTCCCAATTGTACCTTTGAATAATCCTTGCTAATTAAGCAAATGGTGAACAATTTGGAAGTCTTTTCTTGGCCTTTACACTTTTCAAACTTGTTCTTTAAAGCTTCTTCCACGTTAGCTACCAGGCCATTATCCTCATTTCCATTAGAAGCCTTGAGTTTCTTCATCCGAGCTCTAGTCATCGGTCCAAGCTTCAACTCAATGGATACTTGACTATTCCGATCCATTTCAGGTTGTCTAAAGGTATAGATTCTATATTTGTTGTGGTTTATTTGGATGACATTTTGATTGATAGCAAAACTTATGAAGATCATTTACTTTATCTTAATCAAGTTTTATTTGTTTTCATGAATAAGAAACTATATGCGAACCTTGGAAAATATGAGTTTTGTTTGGAAAAGGATACTTTCCTAGGTTATGTGGTGAGTTCTCTAGCCTTCAAATGGATGGATATCAAGTGAAAACAATCAAGGATTGGTCAACTTCCCAATTTATTCAAATTTTCTGTGGGATAAAAAGGTTTGATCAGAGATTCATCAAGGACCTAAGCATCCTTACTAGTTCTTTGATAGTTGTAACCAAGAAGATGACCGGATTCACATGGGAATCTTGTTCACCTCATCTTGAGTTTTCTCATAAGTATACTTTTCTCTACTCTTCTTTTGAAGTTGACTATGGTGTCAATTTGCAAATGTCTTTTGATTTGATTCCTTTATTCATATACTATGCTTTGAGAATTGGTAAAATGCAGCAGTTGGAGTATTTCAGGTATCTATATTTCAATAACCATGATGCTTTTGCAACCAACCGCAAGAAATTTGGAATATAATGTTCGGTCTTTGACCCTTGCAATATGGTTTGGGGTTCCTTGGTTTCAGATTATATTCTTCCCAACACAACTTTAAGCTTGATGCCATGATGGAGTGCCCTTGCTACTTCTTGAATGCTTTCCTGTTATAATGATCTTTCGGTTGCATTTCAATTAGTGCTTCCTTTATTTTTTGATATGCCTTTGTTTAATGTAGATAAAGATTCAAGGACGAATCTTTTCAAAGGAGGGGTGGATTATGTGAATAAGAAAAGCCAATAAGCTAAAGATTTGTTACTTTGACCATTTACTAGTGCAAGATTGAAGAAACTCAATGCTTTTGAAGATTATGGCATGAGTTCTTACATAGAAGAAGCTTTGAAGAGAAAGATTGAATGGTTTTGGAGTCAAGAAAAGATTACCAAGTTGTTCTCAATGTGTTCAATTAGTAAGGATCAAACAAGGGAACAGATTAGAGAAGAAAATGGATAAGTCTTAGAAAGGAGCTACCCTACCGCCGCTGGTAGTCCCTGGCCTACAGTGCCACTAGGCTTTTGCCGGCACAACACGGAAATGCATGATACCTATCGTCGGTGGTAGGTTCCACCCTACCGTCGCAAGTAGGTCTCGAGAGGAAATCGGCTTATGCATTTTTTTGAGCGAGATTTTGTAATTCAAGTTGTTTTTCTAGCTTTTAATCAAGGGTTTTATTGGTAATTCAAGTCATTAATCACATGTTTAGCTAGGGTTAAGGCTTGGCCTATAAACACCCCATTATAAGCTCATTGTAAAACTAATTATGAATTTTTCTGAAAATTGTTGAGAGAGAATCTCCTTGTGTCTTGGGTTCTTCACCTCTTCTTAGTTATTTCACTAAGGGTTAATCTCCTTAGTTGTGAGCAATTGAATGCCTTTGGATGAGGAGTCTATGGAATTCAATTAATCATCTTAATTCATTCTATTGATTGAGTCTAGGGTTCTTGTTCTTGATTCAATTGGTTCTAGGTCTTCTAGCTTGTTTCATTAGGGTTTTGAGGCCTTAGTTTCCTAAAGGTTCTAGTTATCAATCTAGGAAAGAGTTTCGCCTCTGAAAGTGTGGACGCCAGGGGACCTCAAGGTGTGGACGCGAGATTCCAGTACTCCCCCTTTCTATTCATTCTCCTGAACCCACCTATCCTTTACCAGACCCCACGGATAGTGGCTTTCCATCCTCTAGAGATGATATATAGGCCTCCTGATTATAGATACATTTTGATGGATGTTTATATGTTTTACATTTTATGTATGTTTATGTTTTTTTAACGTTTCATGGATGTTAGTATATAGCTTGTGGATTATATATTTAGTTTATGGGTTTTTTTTTTTAATTTTTTACGGATGTTTTACATCTAGTTTAGGAATGGTTTATATTACTGTTGTTGGGTTTTCTTTATTTCAAGGAGTTTTAGTTCATTTTTAAACAATATTAAAAAAAAAGTATTATCGACAGCATACCGGTGGATCCACCATAAATTTTTTTTAATTTATCTTTTCATTTTAGTACCCACCAAAAAATCGTCGTTAGTTTCTGTTGGTGGTCGGTATCGACCTAAACTACTGTCATTGCTAAGGCTGTCGATTCATCTGTCAGTATTTGTTACTGACAATGAACTTTTATCAGTAAGAAAATAAGTAACGGACACAAAAAAGCCGTCGGTAAGTCGGTAGCTATTGTTACCTAACCAAAAACAATCGATGGTTCACTTTTCGTCAGTATACCATCGGTAATAAGGTCATTCGGACATATGGTTTATGCCATCGGTAATTGGTTCCATATTTGTAGTGCATTTTACGCTATGAAAAATTTTTAAAAAATCTGCACTCTAATTTCAGCCACCTGGGTCGAAATTATCCAAGAATTTCGACCAGTTATGCCGAAATTCTTTGATAATTTGGCTTAGGTGGCCGAAATTTGGGTGCGAAATTTTTTTATTTATCTCAAAATCGATGTTTTCTTTAATAAAATATTAAAAATCATCCATATTTTACTCCAATTTCTTCAAGAACACTCTTGAATTTGTAGAGAGAGGTAAGAGAGAATCGTTGTAGAAAGAGAAAGTAAAGGAGGGAAAAAATGAAAATTTTTGAGCATATCTTTTAGATCTTCGCACGCACTCTATCAATCCCCCAACTCCTTGGCACCATCCTATATACTTTTCTTTTCATTTCATAAAATAAGGGAGGTGTTTGCTTGGTTCTCACCCCTGGCAAGTACGTCAAGAGAGATATCTTACTACTAAGACGTTGAGTAGCTGCAAAATGACCCCTGGCACTTTAGTTAGTGCTCATGTCCTTAAGATGAAAAGCTATTTTGATAAACTTGAAAAACTTGGAGCACATGTAAGTCATGACTTGGCTACTGATATGATCTTGGCCTCTTTGACTTCTGACTATGATCATTTTGTCATGAACTTCAATATACATAATATGGAAAGTCCATAAATGAATTGCACAGAATGCTCAAGTAGGTTGAACAAAACATTAGGAGGACTACTCCTAATGTTCGGATGGTTCAAAAGGGGCAGTTCAAGAAGAATAAAAGAAAGGGAAAGGATATGGCCAAGAAAGGTAAAGGCAAGCAGAAGCCCAAGCCTAAGGTTAAACCACCAAAGGAAGGGACTTGCTTCCACTGCAATGAACCTGGTCAATGGAGGAGGAATCGCAAGCTCTACTTGGAAGAAAAGAAGAAGCACAAGGCCAGTGAGACTACCGCTTCAGGCATTTTCGTTATAGAAATTAATATGTCTACTCCTACTTCATGGGTATTAGATACCGGATGTGGAGCTCACATTTATGTAAATGTGCAGGGACCTAAAAGGAGTAGATCTTTGGCAAAAGGAGAGGTGGACCTGCGAGTTGCAAATGGGCAAAAGTTGCTGCTGTAGCTGTAGGGACATTTGATTTACTTTTGACTACTGGCCTTATAATTGAACTTAAAGATTGTTATTATGTTCCTGCTATGAGTAGGAACATCATTTCAGTTTCTTGTTTGGATATTGATGGTTTTGAGTTTAATACTAAGAATGGTAAAAGTTCTATTTATAAAAATGGTATTTTCTATGGGGATGCCTCTTTATGTAATGGACTTTACATTCTTAACCTACACGATTCTATTAGTAAGCGCATCTATAACGTACATATAAAAAAATTTAAATCTATTGATTTAAATCAAACTTCTTCTAGCATTGTCGTTTGGGCCACATAAATGAGAAACGCATATCCAAACTCCATCAAGATGGACTTTTATCTTCATTCGACCTTCAGTCATATGAAAAATGAGATTCTCGTTTATTGGGAAAAATGATTAAAAGTCCATTTACAGGAGAAAGTGAAAGGGCTACCGATTTATTGGAACTTATACATACTGATGTATGAGGACCAATGAACACACAAGCCAGAGGAAGATTTCAGTATTTCGTTATATTCACAGATGATTTAGTAGATATGGTTATGTCTATCTAATGAAACATAAATCTAATTCCTTTCAAAAGTTTAAGGAATTTCAAAATGAAGTACAGAATCAACTTGGAAAGAGTATCAAATTACTTCGATCAGATCGAGGTGCTGAATACTTAGGCGAAGAGTTTGACGAACATCTAAAAAATTGTGGGATAGTATCACAATTAACTCCACCAGGAACACCACAATGAAATGGTGTATCTGAATGCAGAAATCGAACTCTATTAGATATGGTTCGATCTATGATGATTCAAGAAGATCTTCCAATTTATTATTGGGGTTACGCTCCAGAAACTGCTGCATTCATATTAAATAGAGTTTCATCTAAAGCTGTTCAGAAGACACCATATGAGATATGGACCGGGAAACAACCTAGTTTAGTGTTTCTCAAAATTTGGGGATGTGATGCTTATGTGAAGTGATCATTATCTGAAAAACTAGTACCCAAATCTGATAAGTGTCTGTTTGTGGGATATCCTACGGAAACTAAAGGATATTATTTCTATCTTCTATCTGAAAACAAAGTGTTTATTGCTCGGGGTGGAGTTTTCCTTGAAAAGGAATTCGTTTCCAAAAGAGTTAGTGGGAGTAGAATCCATCTTGAAGAAGCTCAAGGTCAGCAGACCATTTCTGAACATAATTATGGACACTCAGTTAGACTCACGTATTCATACCGAGCCTGAACCTTTGACACAAGGCCCAAGAAGGTCTGGTTGGATTCCTCTGATACCACAGAGATATGGATTTCTTGTGATTGAGGATCATAATATTGATCTTATTAATCAAGGCGAACCTAATTCCTACCAAGATGCTATTCATAGTTCTGAATCTAGCAAATGACTAGAGGCTATGCAATCATAAATGCAACCCATGCATGACAATCAAGTTTAAACTTTGATTGATCCACCTGAAGGTTCCAAGACCATAGGGTGTAAATGGATTTTCAAAAAGAAAACTGACATGGATGGCAATGTGCACACTTACAAAGCACGACTGGTAGCAAAAGGTTATAGACAAACTCATGGTATAGACTATGATGAAACCTTTTATCCGGTTGTAATGCTGAAGTCAATAACAATTCCACTTGTCATTGCAGTATATTATGATCATGAAATATGGCAAACGGATGTTAAAACGGCTTTTCTTAATGGAAATCTACTGGAGGATATGTATATGACACAACCTGAAGGTTTTATTCATCCTTCGAATTCTAGTAAAGTGTGTAAACTTCAAAGATCCATTTATGGCTTGAAGCAAGCATCTCGAATTTGGAATCTTTGTTTTGATGAATCAATTAAAGAATTCAATTTCATCAGGAATGGTGATGAACCTTGTGTGTACAAAAGGGTTACAAAGATGCAGTAGTCTTCTCAGTGCTCTATGTGGATGACATCTTGTTAATTGGGAATGACATCCCCACTTTGCAAAGTGTAAAAACTTGGTTGGGGAAGTGTTTTTCCATGAAAGATTTAGGCGAAGTAGCCTATATTCTAGGCATTAGGATCTATCGAGATAGATCTAAAAACCTAATTAGCCTAAGTCAAAGTGGATATATTGACAAGGTACTGAAAAGGTTCAGTATACAAGATTCTAAGAGTGCATTCTTGCCAATGTCACATGGCGTTAAACTCAGTAAGTCTCAAAGTCCTACCACAAGGGAGGATACAGAACGCATGAGTAAGATTCCTTACACTTTCGTAATTGGATCTATCATGTACACCATCTTATGCACGCGCCCAGATGTCTCGTATACATTAACCATGACTAGAAGATTCCGGTCAAATCCTGGTGAACCTCATGGGACTGCAGTAAAAAACATTCTCAAGTACTTAAGAAGGACTAAAGAGATGTTTTTGATCTACGGAGGTCAGGAAGGAGAGCTTGTTGTAAATGGTTACACGGATGCTAGCTTTCAGACTGATGTAGATGATTTTAGATCGCAATCTGTATTTATGTTTTGTTTGAATGGAGCTGCTGTGAGCTGGAAGAGTTCAAAGCAAGATACCGTGGCCGATTCTACTACAGAGGCTGAGTATGTGGCTGCTTCTGATGTAGCCAAAGAGGCAGTTTGGATCAGAAAGTTCATCACAGAACTAGGTGCGATTCCTAGCATTATGAACCCATTGGACCTATGTTGTGATAATACAAGAGCCATTGCACAAGCTAAGGAACCTAGATCTCAACAACGATCCAAACATATTCTCAGGTTTTCCCTCTCAATTGAGAAATTTTTTTGCATGGAGATGTTAAAATTTGCAAAGTACACAACAATGATAATGTCGCAGATCCACTGACAAAGCCACTCCCACAACTTAAGCATGAGAGTCATACTAGGTCAATGGGATTGAAAGTCATGTCAAATTGGTAGTTGGGCAAGTGGCAGATTGTTAGTATATGTCCTAAGACCAATTAACTCACATTTATGTATGAAGCATATATTTTGAATTGTACTTTATGCTCTTTGTCATCAAGTATGTTACTTGATAGTAAAACCCTTATAGTTAATAAAATACTATTCTTATTTGTCCCTAGTTTTATTACATCTTGTACTATTAAACTAGTGTGAAGCTGATTGATGGTCAAGTTTTACTGATCATGAATATGAGATATTAAATCAATTCATAAATACATATTGAGAATATTGTATTGGACATGACACAAAGTGAAGAAGAAATATTTTATGGGTTTTTATAAGTATTTCTTCTTAGTTTTATATTTGGTGTACTTTGACATATTGTTTCTAATCCTTCTTGCATGGGGAGAAAGTATGTTTTGACGTAGTCAAATGTCAGTTTTAATTAGGTGATTATTATGACTATTGGTTGGCTTATTTTCTTGTCATGGCTTGAATATTGGAGATGGTGAAAGGGATTTGCCCCTCCTTTTAGAGAGAAATTTTCGTGGGCCCCTTGATGAGGAAGATTGGAAAATACGCATGGCCATGCTAAAATAAGTATTAATAAGGTGTTATTAATATTATTTGTTGGAACAGTCTGCCTGGTGATCAAGTAAATGGTTAATTAAGTTTTATAAGCATGACTCGGTCCATGCCTTATACTTAATTAAGATATCATGTGACAAAAGGACTAAATATTAAATCTGATGCTAGGTTATTATTGCTTTTACTTAACTTGAGTAAGCATAATGTCTTCCTAGAGGCCGCTTGTGTTTTGTGAATAAATGTCTAGGACATTTTTCATTCACTGCCAACGTTAAGTTAACCTACAGGGTCACACGTATAGACGATCTTGTGAGCATAATGTCCACATTCAATGAATCTAGATTGTGTCAAGATTCGTTGAACGTATACAAAAGGGGAATCAGATTCCATGTTTTATTTTCTGGTAAGTTAATAAGTAACTAATTTTATTTATCAAATAAATGAAAATAATTACTTAATATTACTCATCCAACCGTTGCATGATTATAGGAATAGACGGATGAGATTAAACTGTCATTAGATGACGATTAGGGTTTTGATATTGACAGCTATAAAAGGTTATGTTAACCTTTTCTCTGTGGCCGTCTTTATCTGATAAAAAAAAAATAAAACCCTAAACCCTGGAACGGGGATATAGTATCTACCTCCCTCTTTCCGAAATTCGACCTATTACCAGATAGTCAGGTTTAGTTTTGAATAGTTTTCAGAACACATAAGGGGCTAGCATCCCGATCGCTTGCAGAGGAGTTCGTCGCGTGGATACCAGGAGAGGGCGAACCGTAAACAACAGCACCTCCACACCGAACAATGAAAAACATTGAGGTAATTTCTATCCAATCGGTTTTTTTAGTATGTGCAGAAGCTGCTGGTGGAATTCCGTAGTTTTATTTTTTTTGTTTTTGCCTACGGATTCCAACAGCGGTATCAGAGCCTTTTACATATTAGTTTTACTGATTTTATCTGGTACCGCTTTTGATTACATGTGTTGTTTTCAATCGGCCTTATAGTAAGGTTTCTGATTCGTGTAATGATCAGAGTAAATTGAATTATAGGATTAGCATATATCATATTTTGTTTACTTATTAATGCGATTAAGTAAATAGAATGTTGCTACTGCCAAATTGTTTGCCGTGCAGGCTGTAATCTGTGCAATTTAATTGTTAAACTAATATGTAGAATCACATAATTTAATGTTCTACTGGGTAGAACAATTTAATTGGGACCGCCGTTTTCTTCCGGGCTCTTCGCTCTCGGGAACCCCCTTGTTGTTTTTGGCATGTTTATTTCTATCTTTGGATGCATGGTGCATAGCATGCCCCTTTACCTCTTGTGATTGATTGTTTTTTTTGTTAATGGGTTTTAATGTTTTTAAATACGGCCTGCGTGTCGTCGTTTTAATTGATGTAATATTATCTAGCTTTCCTAGAATAAGTTAATTCTATTTCCTATTCCTATGTATGTTTTTCTGTCCTATGTAATAAGATCAGAAGGCCAAGACGTTGGAGGCAAGCTCATGGAGATGAAGACTTACCTAGATTGAGCTTTGACTTCCATGAGGCTCGTGGAAATCAATATAGGATTGGGGCCATGCCATGACACGTTTTATTCGATGTATATATTATGCATGTGATGCTTAGTTTATTTCCTTTTATTTTATTGGATATATGTTTTATGAAATAATATATAAATAAAAGAAAGAAGGTTTTTGAAACCATGTAAAAATTAAGTCGTAAAATGCCTCCCATGATCATAAGCACTTCTCCATACTTGGATCATCATTTTATCTCATTGCCAAAGCAAGAGATAAATGGTTACCTAAGTAGGGGAAGATGGAAAATGGTGATTTCCATATGCTTGGAATGGTTTGGCTTAACAAGGTTATCAGAATGGTTTTGAGCCTAGGGCCTCATATGGGATTTTGCCGGTACATATAGATGTAAATCCCATTAATCCATTTTTCTCTAATTATGGGTGTTAAGCCAAAGCTTATTTACGGTTAGAATAAAATGAATTTTTCTACCCATGATTTATATCCAGTGTTGAATATTTCAGGAAAAAATTAATGCTTCATTTATTTAATTTTACTTTGCAAATTCTATGTAGATAATGGCCTCAAACAATTCAAACACCTCGTTGCAATCCGTGCTTGAAAATAATAAGCTTAGTGGGACTAATTTCTTGATTGGGCATGAAATTTAAGGATTGTCCTTAAACAAGAAAAAAAGTTATATGTACTTGAGAACCCTATCCCTAATCAACCAGCTAACAACGCTCCTGGAGTCGAAAGGGATGCTTATGGTAAGCACAAGGATGATTCTAACGATGTGACATGTCTCATGTTGTCTACAATGGAATCTGAGTTGCAAAAGAAAATCGAGGAAGTTGAGGCTTATGAGATGATAAAACAGCTCAAGGAAACGTTCCAAGAGCTGGCACGTCAAGTGAGATATATTACTACTAAGGCGTTGAATAGCAGTAAAATGACCCCTGGCACTTCAGTTAGTGCTCATGTCCTTACGATGAAAGGGTATTTTGATCAGCTTGAAAAACTTGGAGCACCTGTAAGTCATGACTTGGCTACTGATATGATCTTGGCCTCTTTGACTTCTGAGTATGATCAGTTTATCATAAACTTCAATATGCATAATATGGAAAAGTCCATAAATGAATTGCACGGGATGCTCAAGTAGGCTGAGCAAAATATTAGGAAGACTACTCCTAATGTTCTAATGGTTCAAAAGGGGCAGTTCAAGAAGGACAAGGGAAAGGGAAAGGGAAAGGATATGGCCAAGAAGGGTAAAGGCAAGCAGAAGCCCAAACCCAAGGTTAAACCACCAAAGGAAGGGACTTGCTTCCACTGCAATGAACCTGGTCATTGGAAGAAGAATTGCAAGCTCTACTTGGAAGAAAAGAAGAAGCAAAAGGCCAGTGAGACTACCGCTTCAGATATTTTCGTTATAGAAATTAATATGTCTAGTCCTACTTCATGGGTATTAGATATTGGATGTGGAGCTCACATTTATGTAAATGTGCAGGGACTCAAAATGAGTAGATCTTTGGCAAAAGGAGCAAAAATTGTTGCTGTAGCTGTAGGGACATTTGATTTACTTTTGCCTACTAGGCTTATAATTGAACTTAAAGATTGCTATTATGTTCCTGCTATGAGTAGGAACATCATTTCAGTTTCTTATTTGGATATTGATGGTTTTGAGTTTACTACTAAGAATGGTAAAAGTTCTATTTATAAAAATAGCATTTTTTATGGAGATGCCTCTTTATGTAATGGACTTTACATTCTTAACCTACACGATTCCATTAGTAAGCTCATCTATAACATAAATACAAAGAAATTTAAATCTAATGATTTAAATCAAACTAACTTCTGCATTGTCGTTTGGGCCACATAAATGAGAAACGCATATCCAAACTCCATCAAGATGGACTTTTATCTTCATTCGACCTTGAGTCTTATGAAAAATGAGATTCTTGTTTATGGGGAAAAATGACAAAAAGTCCATTTACAGGACAAAGTGAAAGGGCTACCGATTTATTGGAACTTATACATAATGATGTATGTGGACCGATGAACACACAAGCCAGAGGAGGTTTTCAGTATTTCAGTACATTCACAGATGATTTCAGTAGATATGATTATGTTTATCTAATGAAACATAAATCTGATTCCTTTCAAAAGTTTAAGGAATTTCAAAATGAAGTACAGAATCATATTGGAAAGAGTATCAAATTACTTCGATCAGATCGAGGTGGTGAATACTTACGTGAAAGTTTGACGAACATCTAAAAAAATTGTGGGATAGTATCACAATTAACTCCACCAGGAACACCACAATGGAATGGTGTGTCTAAACGCAGAAATCAAACTCTATTAGATAAGGTTCGATCTATGATGAGTCAAACAGATCTTCCAATTTATTTTTCGCCCTGCTTGCAAGACATGAGGTTCATTCACATTTTTAGACAAGCCCACAAAGTTCTAGAACATTCCAGAAGGCTCTACTATGATCTAGACTTGTCTAGAGGACCCTGGAAAAGCCTAGAATACTCTGGAAGTCTCTAGAACCATAGAGGAAGCAATATGTAGACTACTCTTGAATTCTCTAGAACCCTCCATAGCTAGATCTTTATGTAGAATATTCTAGAATGATATAAGACAACCATTAGATCGTTGCCACATGTAATAATCTTAGCCATCCATTGAGGAGGTGCTTGCCTATAAATAGGCTCACCCTCTTCATTTGTAAACACACACTAGAACTTAGAGTTCTAAGACTTGTAAGCTCCTTTCAAGCAATATAAACTTCCTTTCATAAACACCAACTCTTGCCTACAACTTTCCAAGGTTCATCTAGCCTTTGAAGTTTTGAGCAAGTTAAGGCTTTCTTAGCATTTGCGGGAATGCTAAGGCCGCACGGCTACTTACAAGAAGAAGTAAGTGCATGACAAGTGGTATCAGAGCCTTGGTTGGAAGCCATGACGAAGACCATCAAAGATCAAGTGGCGGGATCCGACACCACCAATGCGGAGTCATCGCAACAAGGCCGGGGGCATGAGGAGCAACGCGACCCTGTTATACCAAAGCTGAGGGGGAAGTCCAAGGACCGCACAGCTAGCTTTGAGTTACGCCTAACTCAGGTGGAAGAAAGCGTGGGCGCCGTGGACGCACACATGGAGAATCTAGAACAACGGGTGAAAGGTCTAGAGGCCGACGTTGCCGAAACCCATGAAGTTGTGCGTGAAGCCCTTACCAAGCTTGGTGAGTCTAATCGAGAAGACTTACAAGCCCTTAGGGACGAATTTATGGCCGAGGTAGCCCGTTTGCGAGACGTCTATAGAAGGGAGATTAATAGCTTGCTAATACAAATGGAAGAAGCTCGAGGGGACCTAGCCTTATGTAAGAAGGCGGTTCTTGCTGGTTCAACCACATCTACGGTGGAACCCCGACGGGTCGATATCCCAAAACCAAAGAGTTTCACAGGGACGTGTAACGCTCGTGAAGTAGACAACTTCTTATGGGGACTAGAACAATATTTCGACGCTGTAGGCATCATAGAAGAGGGAGCCAAGATCAAGAGCGCAGCTTTGTACCTCACAGATACAGCCATGCTTTGGTGGCGCCGACGGCAGGAAGACGTCAAGAGAGGTATGTGCTCCATCACTACCTTTGATGATTTTAAAAAGGAGCTTAAGTGGCAATTTTACCCAGAAAATGCCGAAGAAGAGGCACATGGTCGCCTACGAAGGCTTAAACATCTGGGAAGCATCCGAGATTATGTGAAAGACTTCACAAACCTCGTGTTGGAAATCCCCGACATGTCCGATAAGGACTCGCTCTTCTTTTTCATGGACGGTCTACAAACTTGGATTAAAATCGAACTTAGGCGTCGTGGTGTGCAAGACCTTGCTACTGCCATCGCTATAGCCGAAAGCTTGATCGATTACTCAAGCAAAAAGGAGCCATCCAAGTCCAAAGAGAAGAAGGGCGGTCCCAACAAAGGTGGGGGAGAACATTGGCGAGGCAACCGCAAGGAAGACAACCGAAGCCAAGGTCAAAGTCCTTGGAAGCCGAAGGATAAAGGCAAACAAAAGGACAACTTTGACCGTTCCATCCCTAAATGGGATGCTTCTTATGTGGCGAGCTTCACTGGACACGAGATTGTCCAAAGACAAAGGCACTCAATGCTTTGTCGACCGATGTCAAGGGGCACGAATCATTTGGCAACAAGGAAGATGCTCAAGTCGGCTCACTACAACTCCTCAATGTCATCCAAAGTACTCCGAAGATTCAAGCCAAGGGACTTCAGTTCGTAGATGCAACTATCAACGGGAAGGAGACGAAGGCTTTACTTTACACAGATGCGTCCCACAACTTCATCTCCGTAGAGGAAGCCAATAGACTAGGCCTTCAAATAGTTGGCGGCATTAGGTCTATGAAAGCCGTCAACTCTATGGCCAAGCCAATACAAGGCATCGGTCGAGGCGTCAAGACCACCCTTGGTGCATGGGTGGGCTACCTGAATTTGTCCGTGGTGCCTATGGACGATTTCAAGGTGGTTCTCGGGATGGAGTTTCTCGATCAAGTGAAGACGTTCCCCATTCCTTTTGCTAACACCATGTGCATCTTGGACGAAGGAAAAACTTGCGTAGTTCTAACACTACGGTCTACCAAGTCCGATCCGCAAGCATTGTCAACCATGCTGTTCAACAAAGGCTTGAAGAGGGACGAGGAAAGCTACCTAGCCATCCTCAAGGAGCACGACGATGAGGAGATACCTCCCCAACCAACTGTTCCAAAGGAAATAGAAGACGTTCTTCGCGAATTCAGGGATGTCATGCCTGACGAATTACCAAATAAGCTGCCACCAAGAAGGGAGATAGATCATCAAATTGAGTTAGAGCCAGGAGCCAAACTACCAGCAATGAGCCCCTACCGCAGGGCACCACCGGAGTTAACAGAACTCAAGAAACAACTAAAGGGCTTACTAGATGCCGATTTTATTAGGCCCTCCAAAGCTCCTTTCGGTGCCCCAGTTCTTTTCCAAAAGAAAAGGATGGTTCCCTACGAATGTGTATCGACTATCGGGCTCTCAACAAGGTCACCATTAAAAATAAGTATCCCATCCCACTCGTAGCGGATCTTTTCGACCAACTTGGCCATGCATGGTATTTCACCAAGTTAGATCTTCACTCGGGATACTATCAGGTTCGTATTGCAGAAGGTGACGAGCCCAAGACTACATGCATAATAAGGTATGGCTCTTACGAGTTTTTAGTCACGCCTTTCGGTCTAACAAATGCACCCGTAACTTTTTGCACCTTAATGAATAAGCTATTCCACCCCTACCTCGATCAATTCGTGGTAGTTTACTTGGATGATATTGTGATATACAGCCAAACAATGGAGGAACACAAGGAACACTTGAGAAAAGTGTTTCAAGTTTTAAAGGGCAATGAGCTATATGTAAAAAAGGAGAAGTGTTCATTTGCCCAAGAAGAGGTATTGTTCTTAGGGCATAAGATAAAGGGTGGAAAGCTCATGATGGAGGATACAAAGGTGCAAGCCATACAAAGGTGGGAGCCACTCACTAAAGTTCACGAGTTAAGATCCTTCCTTGGACTTGTGAACTATTATCGTCTCTTTATCAAAGGCTATTCAGCTCGAGCGGCACCATTGACAGATCTTCTTAAGAAGAATCGACCATGGGCATGGAGCGAAGATTGCCAACGTGCCTTTGAAGATCTACAGAAGGCCATTTGTAAAGATCCAGTTCTCAGTTTACCTGATTATTCCAAACCTTTCGAAATGCACACTGATGCTTCGGACTTTGCTATTGGAGGCGTACACATGCAAGATGGTCACCCAATAGCCTATGAGAGCCGCAAACTTAACGAGACGGAACGTCGCTATACCGTGCAAGAAAAAGAGATGACAGCAATCATCCATTGCCTAAGAGTTTGGCGACATTATTTGCTGGGTTCCAGGTTCGTCATCATGAACTTTTCCACCAGTTTCCATCCTCAAAGCGATGGCCAAACTGAGCAGACAAATGCACTCTTGGAGCTATACTTAATACACTACGTGAGTGCCAACCAACGAGATTGGGCAAAGTTGCTCGATGTGGCCCAATTCTCCTACAATCTTCAACGGAGTGAAGCAACCAACCGAAGTCCTTTTGAAGTAATCATGGGGCAGCAGCCTACAACGCCTCTTGCTCTTGCCACAAGCTATGAAGGTAAGAGCCCATCAGCATTTAAATTTGCCAAATCATGGCATGAACAAGACGAACTGGCACGAGCTTATTTGAACAAGGCCTCAAAAAAAATGAAGAAATGGGCAGACAAAAGAAGAAGACCATTGGAGTTTCAGGAAGGTGATCTTGTCATGGTGAAACTTCTTCCCCAACAATTCAAGAGCTTCAGGAAAGTTCACAAGGCTTGATTAGGAGATATGAGGGCCCTTTCCCGGTCTTAAAACGTGTTGGGAAGGTCTTCTATAAGTTCCAATTACCTTCCAAGCTCAAGATTCATCCGGTCCTTCATGTGAGTCTCTTAAAACCATATCACGAAGACATGAAGGACCCCACTCGAGGAGAGTCTAAGCGAGCGCCTACCGCCGTGGTCACCTCCTTTGACAAGGAAGTCGAGGCCATACTAGCCGATCGCCATATTCGAAGACGAGGTGTACCAAATTATCGGGAATATCTCGTAAAATGGAAGAACTTGCCCAAAAGTGAAGCAAGTTCGGAGCGCGAGGATGCCCTTTGGCAATTCAAAGATCATATCCAGCAATTCCATAATAAAGGCGTGATGAGGGCATCGCGAGCATAGGTGGGGGAGAATGTCACGCCCTGCTTGCAGGACATGAGGTTCTTCCACATTTTTAGACAAGCCCACAAAGTTCTAGAACATTCCAGAAGGCTCTACTATGATCTAGACTTGTCTAGAGGATCCTGGAAAAGCTTAGAATACTCTGGAAGTCTCTAGAACCATAGAGGAAGCAATATGTAGACTACTCTAGAATTCTCTAGAACCCTCCATAGCTAGATCTTTATGTAGAATATTCTAGAATGATATAAGGCAACCGTTAGATCGTTGCCACATGTAATAATCTTAGTCATCCATTGAGGAGGTGCTTGCCTATAAATAGGCTCACCCTCTTCATTTGTAAACACACACTAGAACTTAGAGTTCTAAGACTTGTAAGCTCCTTTCAAGCAATATAAACTTCCTTTCATAAACACCAACTCTTGCCTACAACTTTCCAAGATTCATCTAGCCTTTGAAGTTTTGAGCAAGTTAAGGCTTTCTTAGCATTTGCGGGAGTGCTAAGGCCGCACGGCTACTTACAAGAAGAAGTAAGTGCATGACATTATGCTCCAGAAATTGCTGCATTCATATTAAATAGAGCTCCATCTAAAGCTGTTCAGAAGACACCATAAGAGATATGGACCGGGAAAGTACCTAGTTTAGTGTTTCTCAAAATTTGGGGATGTGATGCTTATGTGAAGCGATCATTATCTGAAAAACTAGCACCCAAATCTTATAAGTGTCTATTTGTGGGATATCCTAAGAAAACTAAAGGATATTATTTCTATCATCCATCTAAAAACAAAGTGTTTATTGCTCGGAACGGAGTTTTCCTTGAAAAAGAATTCGTTTCCAAAAGAGTTAGTGGGAGTAGAATCCATCTTGAAGAAGCTGAAGGACAGCAAACCATTTTTGAACAAATTATGGACACTCAGTTAGACTCACGTATTCATACCGAGCCTGAACCTTTGGCACAAGGCCCAAGAAGGTCTGGTTGGATTCCTCCGATACCACAAAGATATGGATTTCTTGTGACTGAGGATCATAATATTGATCCTATTGATCAAGGCGAACCTAATTTCTACCAAGATGCTATTCATAGTTCTGAATCTAGCAAATGGCTAGAGGTTATGCAATCATAAATGCAATCCATGCATGACAATCAAGTTTAATCTTTGATTGATCCACTTGAAGGTTGCAAGACCATAGGGTGTAAATGGGTTTTCAAAAAGAAAACTGACATGGATGGCAATGTGCACACTTACAAAGCACGACTTGTAGCAAAATTTTATAGACAAACTCATGGTATAGACAATGATGAAACCTTTTCTCCTGTTGTAATGCTTAAGTCAATCAAAATTCTACTTCCCAATGCAGTATATTATGATTATGAAATATGGAAAATGGATGTTAAAACGGCTTTTTTTAATGGAAATCTACTGGAGGATGTGTATATGACACAACCTGAAGATCTTATTTATCCTTCGAATTCTAGTAAAGTGTGTAAACTTCAAAGATCCATTTATGGCGTGAAGCAAGCATCTCGAAGTTGGAATCTTTGTTTTGATGAAGCAATTAAAGAATTCAATTTCATTAGGAATGGTGATGAACCTTGTGTGTACAAAAGGGTTACAGAAAATGCCGTAGTCTTCTTAGTGCTCTATGTCGATGACATCTTGTTAATTGGGAATGACATCCCCACTTTGCAAAGTGTAAAAACTTGGTTGGGTAAGTGTTTTTCAATGAAAGATTTAGGCGAAGCAGTCTATATTCTAGCCATTAGGATCTATCGAGATAGATCTAAAAACCTAATTGGCCTAAGTCAGAGTGGATATATTGACAAGGTATTGAAAAGGTTCAGTATGCAAGATTCTAAGAGAGGATTCTTGCCAATGTCACACGGCGTTAAACTCAGTAAGTCTCAAAGTCCTACCACAAGGGAGGATACAGAATGCATGAGTAAGATTCCTTACACTTTCGTAATTGGGTCTATCATGTACACCATGTTATGCACGTGCCCAGATATCTCGTATGCATTAACCATGACTAGAAGATTCTTGTCAAATCCTGGTGAACCACATTGGACTGCAGTAAAAAACATTCTCAAGTACTTAAGAAGGACTAAAGGGATGTTTTTGATCTACGGGGGTCGGGAAGGAGAGCTTGCTGAAAATGGTTACATGGATGCTAGCTTTCAGACTGATGTAAATGATTTTTGATCGCAATCTAGATTTGTGTTTTGTTTGAATAGAGTTGCTGTGAGCTGGAAGAGTTCAAAGCAAGATACCGTGGCTGATTCTACTACAGAAGCTGAGTATGTGGTTACTTCTGATGCAGCCAAAGAGGCAGTTTGGATCAGAAAGTTCATCACAGAACTAGGGGTGAATCCTAGCATTGTGAACCCATTGGACCTATATTGTGATAATACAAGAGCCATTGCACAAGCTAAGGAACCTAGATCTCATCAATGATCCAAACATATTCTTAGGTGTTTCCATCTCATTCGAGAAATTATTGGGCATGGAGATGTTAAAATTTGCAAAGTAGACACCTATGACAATGTCGCAGATCCATTGACAAAGCCACTCCCACAACTTAAGCATGAGAGTCACACTAGGTCAATGGATTTGAGAGTCATGTCAAATTGGTAGTAGGGCAAGTGGGAGATTGTTAGTATATGCCCTAAGACCAATTGACTCACATTTATGATTTATGAAGCATGTATTGTGAATTGTATTTTATGCTCTTGGTCATCAAGTATGTGACTTGATAGTAAAACCCTCATAGCTAATAAAATACAATTCTTATTTGTTCCTAGTTTTATTACATCTTGTATTATTAAACTAGTGTGAAGTTGATAGATGGTCAAGTTTTACTAATCATGAATATGAGATATTAAATCAATTCATAAATACATATTGAGAATATTGTATTGGACATGACCCAAAGTGAAGAAGAAATATTTTATGGGTTTAAGATATAAGTATTTCTTCTCAGTTTTATATTTGGTGTCCTTTGACCTAATGTTTCTAATCCTTCTTGCATGGGGAGAAAATATGTTTTGACATTATTATGACTACTGGTTGGCTTATTTTCTTGTCGTGGCTTTAATATTGGAGATAGTGAAAAGGATTTGTCCCTCTCATTTTAGAGAGAGATATTCATGGGCCCCTTGATAAGGAAGACTGAAAAATATTCATGACCATGCTCAAATAAGTATTAATAAGGTGTTATTAATATTATTTGTTGGAACAGTCTTTCTGGTGATCAAGTAAATGGTTAATTAAGTTTTATAAGGATGACTCGGTCCATGCCTTATACTTAATTAGGATATCGAGTGACAAAAGGACTGGATATTAAATCTGATGCTAGGTTATTATTGCTTTTTTATTTAACTTGGGTAAGCATAATGTCTTGCTAGAGGCCGCTTATGTTTTGTGAATAAATGTCTAGGACATTTTTCATTCACTGCCAACGTTAAGTGAACCTACAGGGTCACATGCATAGACGATCTTGTGAGCATAATGTCCACATTCAATGAATCTAGATTGTGTCCAGATTCATTGAACGTATACAAAAGGAGAATCAGATTCCACGTTGTATTTTCTGGTAAGTTAATAAGTAACTAATTTTATTTATCAAATAAATGAAATTAATTACTTAATATTACTCATCCAATAGTTGGATGATTATAGGAATAGACGGATGAGATTAAACTGTCATTAGATGACGATTAGGGTTTTGATATTAACAGTTATAAAAGGTTATGTTAACCTTTTCTCTGTGGCCGTCTTTATCTGATTAAAAAAAAAAAAAACAAAACCCTAAACCCTGGAAAGGGGATATAGTATCTACCTCCCTCTCTCTAAAATTCGACCTATTACCCGATAGTCAGGATTAGTTCTGAACAGTTTTCAAAACACAAAAGGGGCTAGCATCCCGATCGCTTGCAGAGGAGTTCGTCGCGTGGATACTAGTAGAGGGCGAAGCATAAACAGCAGCGCCTCCACACCGAACAAAGAAAAATATTAGGTAATTTCTATCCAAACGAATTTTCTAGTATGTGCAGATCCTGTTGATGGATTTTCGTAATTTTATTTTATTTGTTTTTGCCTACGGATCCCAAAATGATCATGGCTCTAAAAATGTAAGAATTTTGGCCAAACTATATTAACAACTCTATGCATCATTATCAATTATGTTGTTATCATGTCTTGCTCATTTCACTCATTATAAGCAAAAGGTTTTAGAAGTTGTTCTAAGACTTTAACACTCATTTACTTGTGTTAAGATCCTATTTCAACTTTATAAATTATTTTCTATATTTTTAGTTTAGGTAGAGCTTTATAAGATCTCAAAAATTATCTATCGATAAATGGAGGAAGAAAACAAATCTTTAATCCTATGAAAGTGTTGATCTTCATTTTGCACCTGATCGAACTCGCGGTGGTTGAAGCTAGCAGTGTTGTAACCTTATTTCCACTAATCAAATGTATCTTCCTTCTCAATGAACTTTAGAAGAACACCATTTTATTGAAGTGCGCACCTCTCAATTGTTGTTTTTAAAACAATTGCGCAACATTAATTTGTAGAGGAGAATCCATAGACTCGGTTGAGTTGTTGTGATATTTTGTTTCTACAGATTCGGTTGTCTGTTAAAACATACGTGATGTCTTACTGACAATTCAATGGAATCCATTTTAATTTTAACTGAAAAAGGTTATTCCTCTAAAAACTCTCCAATAGCTCTAATTAGGACGGGTCGTGATAGGCGGATCGAACTTGATTCACAAGATGCAATTCCAACATCTCCTACTTTCACATGATGAGTAGACGGTGAGTTCTAATCCTTCAACCATGTTATTGAACTTACTCTAACAGACAAATGGATAGTGCGATCGGTGAGTCTTCATGTTCGGGAGCACTCAGAAACTAATTAAGGCAGAGTAGAGACATCAACCTCTAAATAATTTTTTATGATCGGTTTGTATGCCTTAGAACTATTTTGATTATCTAAAGTTAAATATCCCTCAGAGAGCATACTTATATCTTTATATTTCCTGTAATATACTGATAATTATGTCACTTATCCAAAAAGTGCCATAAGCTGTCGACAAATAAGCATAATAAAAGGTCATAATCCAAATATTCTTCCTTTGCCCTGATTGTCAATTAGTTTCTAAATTAACAACTTTCCCAGAAATGTCCCCTGAAACCAAATTTATCATGGCCGTAGGTTACATGCCAAAGTAGCGTACATTAATTTTAAAACCTTTTGACATAGTCTAAAGTCACTAAGTGTATAAAAAAAGAACTCAGACAATGATGAAGCAGGGATTCATTCACTCACTTCCTTACATGGTTGCTAAGCACATGCATATGAGTGCATGCTACAATATTTTAAACAATATTTTGAAACACAAACTTGGAACCTTTTCTATTTATTTGCAATGTTCCAATGCTTAAAATATTTTACACCCGACTTTTTATCACATGCTTTATATCAACTGTTCAAATTTCGTATATGATCTAACTGCAGGATCTCATCTTCATACTAGCTAAGGCGACAATCTTCATGTCTTATCTTTGCTAGCTCTCAATAGCACCATAAGGTGATTACTCGTGTGAGTGAGTCAATTGGCCTGTTAATCTTATTTATATATGCTAATCATCAATATCACAAAATTAAATAATTATGTAATAAAAAATGATATATATCGAGAATATAAGAGTTCATATCTTATCAAGTAGTTAAAACCACAGTACTTATTTAAATTCTACGCAACCCTAGAGCTTTTACATGACCCTGAAAAACATCTCTAGTAATAGGTTTGATAAAAGGGTCAGCAATAATTTGGTTGTAGAAATGTGTTGTAAAACAACATCGCTTTGTGCCACTACTTGTAAGGTAAAATTATTACTCAAATCAATGTGCTTGGTTCCACCATGATACTTGGGATCTTTGATAAAATACAAAGAAGACGTACTGTTACAATAGACGAGTGAAGGCTGCAATGCTATGTTGATCATATCAAGATCTTCAAGAAGCCTTCTTAGCCACGTAGATTCTTGAACAACTAGAAACCAAGCCATAAATTCTGCTTCCATCGTGGATAGTGATATACATGTTTATTTCTGACTCATCTATGATATGGCGCCATTGAGTAAGAAAGCATATCATGAGGTTGGCTTACACTTATCTCGATCACCGCCCCAGTCTGCTTCAGTATAGCAGATGACTTGTAAATTTGGTCCTTGATAACATAACATATAATACATGTTTCCTTTCATGTAGGAAGTATCCTTTTGATGGCCTTCAACTGTTTTATGCTAGGGTTTGCTTTGTAACAACTTCTAAGCCAACTGCATAATAGATGTCTGGGCGGGTACACATTGTAGTGTACATTAGTTTACCCATTGCACTAGCGTATAGAACTGGACTCATCTTTTCATTTCTCCAGTACTTTTAGGACAATCTTCAAGACTCAGCGATTCACCTTTAAGAACAGGAGTATTAATAGGTTTGTAATTATGCATATGAAAAGACTGAAGAACCTTCCAAAGATAAGTCTCTTAAGATTAACCAAGTAGTAGTTTAGAGAAATCTCGAAAGAACTTAACTCCGAGCACATAATATTCTTCACCCATGTCCTTCATTTGAGGACGACAACCATTTAATGGTGAGGATTAAATCCTTATCATTTCCAGCCAATAAGATATCATCCGTATATAATGATAAGATTTTGAAACTTTTCTTTGAACATTTTTTGTAGACACAGTGGTACTCCTCAATCATCGTGAAACCATCATTTATAATGGCTTGATGAAAGTTAAGGTACCATTGCTTGGATGACTGGTTCAATCCATACAGGGGCCTATTGAGCTTGCAAGCTCTGCACTCTTGGCCTTTTACAATAAAGCCATGTTGCATGTAAGTTTCCTCATCCAGTTCTCCATTGAGAAATGTTATCTTAACGTCTATTTTATAAAGTTCTAGATCAAAATGTTTGACGAGTGCCAGAATTAGGAGAATCGAGGCAAACCTCACCATAGGTGAGAAGGTTTCCTCATAATCTACACCCTCTTGTCGGGTATAGCCTTTGGATACAAGTCGAGCCTTATATCTCTCAATGGAACTGTCTACCTGGTGCTTTATTTTAAGAACCCGTTGGTTGCCAATTGCCTGTCACCCAGGTGAAAGATCAACTAAGTCCCGGACTTTATTGGTCTTTGTGGATTCCATTTCATCCTCCATAGCTTTAATCTATTGTCTGCTAGCTTTAGATGAGATTGTCTCTCGGTAATTTCAAGGCCATGAAAGATTCCCATTCAATCTCAAAATAACAACAAGAAATATTTTCCGCGCTTACTTTTCTGCTTGAAATTCTTTAAAACTCTTATTAGACTGCTTCCACCCTATTGAAGGGACATCACTCCCACTTGCTCTAAGTTGTTGAGTAATTAATTCCTCTCCAACTCAGTTGCTAGAAGCGCCAATATCTATGTCTTCTAACTCATAGAGTTCCAAGTTTTCATTGACCTCACGTTTCTTAGGGATTCGTCTTCTAAAAATTTCACATCTCTTGACTTGATTTTACTTACACTTCCGTCTTGCTGCTCACTAGTAAACACATAACCTTTAGAGTATTCAGAATATCTTATAAATATACACGACTCCTTGCCTTTATGTCCTAATTTCCCATACTGATAAGAAGAAATGTGTATATAAGCAGCACTCCCCCATGGTCGAAGATTATCAAGACTTGATTTTCTACCAGTCCAAAGTTCATATGGGGTGGAAGGAACTGATTTTGAAGGCACTCGGTTCAGTATATAGGTAACAGTCCATAAAGAGGTAGGAGGATTAGCTTGCGCCGTCATAGATCTAACCATATCGAGTAAAGTATGATTCCTTCTTTCCACCACACCATTTTGTTGCAGAGTATTAGGAATTGTTAATTGGCAGATAATCCCCTTTCTTTCACACAATTCCTTGAATTGATCTGAGAGATACTCGCGGCCCCGATCTGTTCTCAAACGTTGAACTTTTCTATGTAATTGATTCTTAACCTCATCAAAATATTGTCCAAAGTAACATATTTCTTCTGACTTATTGGAGATCAAGTAGATATACTAAAGCACGTATAGTCATCTATAAATATAATGGAATAAGAACAACCATGCCGAGCCCTCACATTTACTGGTCCACCAATGTCAGAATGCATTAATTCTAATGGAGAATCACCGCTTATAGCTTTAGAAAAAAGATTTCTGGTTATTTTTCCTGCTAAACAATGTTCACACGTAGAAAAATCTATTTTAGCTAGTGGGCCTAAAAGGCCTTCTCTATCTAGTTGTTTTAGTCTATCTTGCCTAATATGGCCAAGTCTCATATGCCACTTTTGTGAATCATTATTTTTGCTATCGATGGAAGCAAGTAAAGAAAAAGAGTTATGAAAAACATTATTATTAGTAATAATGCCTAAAACCATAAAATTATTCATAACCAAACTAGAACCATAAAGATAGTTCCAAAATAAAAATCCATACGATTTTTCCCCAAAACCATTCGAAAACGAAGCTTAAGCAAAGTATTAGTGGAAAGTAAATTTTGCCGAATCTTAGGAGCATAAAGCAAATCATGAAGATAGAGAACGCGTCTATTTTACATTTCTAAATTTTAAGTGCCGATGATATGTACAGCTACACTTAAGTCATTCCCCATGAGCACTTTGATGCTCCCAATTAGAACTTAGTGAAAATTCACGAACCCTACTCCGTCCTTGGTGAAATGGTCGGCAGCAGTTGAATCAGCAATCACAAATGGATAGATTCAGCAACTAACACAGTAGATGCTACATAACAAATAACACGAGGGGTATGGTCAATATGTACCTTTTATTCTTTCTTAGGCTCAGTGCATTTATGAACGAATTTTTCCATGTGACCACTGCTATAGTAGTTCATTTTGCTTTTATCTTTCTATCCAGCTCATTTTCCTCTCTTGTGTTTAGGCTTTTTCAATGGAAATTCATTCTTTTCATACCTGGGTGCACCTCCAGCTCTTTTACGTTTAGGCCCATAATCCTTTTTTAAATTGGATCGTGCGACTGACACGCTTGAATGGTTAGCAACCGACATGCTCTCTTCTTGTAACTCCAAATAGCTGACAATATCCTTTAAATTTTGAATGTTTACATTGTGTGTTAAGTTCCCTTTTGTATGCTCCCAGTTGTTAGGCTTCCCTAAACTTCTAATTTGGAGCAACCCATAAATCGTTTGTAGTGGTATAAATCTCATATTCACACATCAGATCCTTTTCTATACAACTCAGCAATGTGATGCAAGCAGTACTATTCTTCTTTTTCAATGCCTCATAGGCTTGGAGATCTCAACGATGTTGAGCAATATTGCACTCTTCAGGCTGAGCCACTATCGATATGAATGCTTGTAGAACCTCTTGTTCTTGAAGCACATTTAGATCTTACGATGCGATAGGTAAAAATTGTCTCCATTGAACTTCTCACCCTTTTTCAAATCCGCAATGATTTTCTTGGTGAAAGTCATACTAAAAATAACAGAGCACAAAGAAATCTCGATAAGCACCATATATGCAACTATACAAACATTGCGACAAAAATTACATCAAATAATTAAAACTAGACCAAAAATATACAAAAGAAACTTTGCTATGCTTAAAATCGTATTACATTATAATTGTCTCATAATCAATAATCATTCACATAATTTTGTCACAACAAAATTGAGGAATAAATAAATTTACTCAACCCAATTAAACCTATATACATATACATAATATATAGGCATATATGCATGTTTAGAGTATATAAAAGAAAAGCCCCAATAAACATATATCATTCATATATCATAAATAGGATATACACAAAGCATAAAAAAACTCCTAGCCCAAAAAAACCTACATGGATTCAAACAATCATGATTTAAAAAAAGAGCATGCTATCCTATATAAACATAGTGGGGAGAAAAAAAAAAATATTGGCCTTGTGGTTAAAACCTAGACCCTCAATATTGAAGTCATTGGTTCCAACCTCTTGACAAAACAGATTAGTTCATTCTCCTTATCTATGCATACTTTTAAAACAATCATAAGTTTTTTTTTTTTTTTTTTTGGCCTTAAACTTAACAACCATACATACCATAGACCAAAAAACATATTTGGTGTAAAATATAAATATAACGTTGAAAACGTCTCAAAAACTAGTTTTTAACACCATTCATAGACATGGGTTAAAAGAAAAATACCTATCAGTAATCGGACTTACGATTATATAAATACATGATCATAAATAAGAAACGGTCAATATATATCATGTAATTTTGCAAATGTTTTTAAAATAATTAGACTTTCTATCTATGAGCATAGTGCTTGCTTTTTTTTTTTTTTAAAAAAAAAAACGAGGTATCAAAATATTACTATTATTTTTTCTGATATCAAAGATAAACTAAAAGATATATGATTGTGTCGAAAAAAAAAATATGAAAAGGAGAAAATATATTGCGGCTTAAAAAAACGAAATACAGCTATAATTCCTGCCGTAATCATCATCAAGCAATGCTATATTTCTTTTGATTTAATAAAAAATGATGCCATACAAGATAAAACTTATATCAAGTCTATCAATAGGAGGGTACTGTCTAAGCAAATCATTATTCATAGTCATGTTTATCACACAAAAGCATACAATCCCCCTGCCCCCCCTTTTTTTTTCTTTAAAAAATCTCGTGACCAGCAAATACAAAAGTGGTCTCATGGAAGAGGAAAAAAAATGACAAAAAACCTTCAAGAAATTACCAACGTGGAGAAAACACCATGGCAAAAAAATAAACGAATATATGCTTCATACAAAAAATGAATTTACATACATGCTAAAAACACCAATCTAGCTCTGATACTAAAGAATGAAGAAAATAAATCCTTAATCTTGCAAAAGCGTTGATATTTGTTTTGCACCGTGATCGAACTCGCGGTGATTGAAGCCACAAGAGCTATAACTTTATTTTCACTAATCAGATGTCTCTTCCCTCTCAATAAATTTTATAGAAAACACTATTTTACTGAAACTCACACCCTCTTCATTGTTGTTTTCTAAACAATTACACAACGTTAATTTACAATGATATTGTGTTTCCATAGATTTGATTGTACGTTGAAATACACGTGATATCCTACCGATTAACAGATGGAATCTATTTGAATTTGAATAGAAACAAGTTATTCATCAAACAACTCTTCAACAGTTCCAATTGGATCGGCTCGTCATGGGTGACTCGAACCATTTTTTAAGACCCAATTCCAACAATAAATTTAAACAAAATCCAAGAGTGTAATTTAACGTAATTCACTATATTTAGAAAAAGAAAACCTATTCTGTAATTCCCTTGGGCTACCCTTTACCCAGGGTGGGGTGGGGTGCTTTAAAGAAAAAATTTAGAAAAAAAATAAAGAAAATAAAAAAGCGTACTTCTTAAATAGGAAATCTGGCCATAATTTTGATTAACTTTTTATTTTCCTTTTTACCACTTGTTTGAAAAGTTCAAACTAATGCAACTCCCACCACATTTAGAGCAGTTGCAAATCTTGTTCCAACCTCAACCACCGTTTTTAGCGCAGAGGAATTTCAAGATCTCTTTGAATCCTGAAAACCACAATCTTAATTTGAAATAGAAATGCACAAATTGATCATATTATTTACTTTTTCACTTTTGCTGTTTTCTCTGGAAATCTCTTCTGCAGATGAAGATGATCAGAAGAATACCCAAAACAAGGAAGAAAGAGAACCATCTTCTGATAAACAGATGGTGCAAGATTCATATATTCATGCAAAAGCTCAGTGGGAAAGACTCAAATATCTGTTCAACAAATTGCAGTTAAACTTGTTTCCACCAAATCTGGAGTAAGTTTAACAATCTCATCCAGATGATCACAGGAATCATAATTCATAAATATTAAAACTAACATATTTGTTTCTGTGTACGTTTTTCTCTATGAATATACTACCCCCATTCCCCCACAACTATCCAACTGGTACTGCTTATGTCCCTTCAGTTCTGAATACTTCAGAATTTATGTCTCTAGGGATCATAGAGGAAACTAAAATTTTTAACTCTCCATGAGAAAGGGAATAGAATCTATATAAAGAAAATTTTCAAAATATTGAACAAGAGGGCGAACTTAGAGAAAAAATATTCACCAATATAAAGAAAATTAACACTTATAAAGAATTTTTCCCACATGTTGGGATCAAATGTGAGGTGATCGCGCCAATCCTCTCCCCCGCCCCCCCCCCCATCCATCCATTCGGCACCGCCTATGTCCTTTACTTCTACATTAATGTCTGTGGGTACCATAGACCAAAACTGGATCCTTAACTTCTCATGGGAAGGGGATTAAAATCTATACATAGAAAATTTTCAAAATGTTTGGATAGAGGGGCGAGCTTAAAGAAACATATTTAATGTCTGTGGGTACCATAGACCAAAACTGGATCCTTAACTTCTCATGGGAAGGGGATTAAAATCTATACATAGAAAATTTTCAAAATGTTTGGATAGAGGGGCGAGCTTAAAGAAACATATTTATAAATCTAAAAGAACCGACACATATGATCCTTTTACATGTGTTGGGAGGTCACCGCCCCCAGGCCCCCTTTAGTTCCGTACTTGCTAAGGGCTGAACTTTTGTATGATGCATGAGAAGTTTCAGGAGCAGAAGTGATCCTAATTCTAGAGGTAATGACTATGGGCATAAAAATGCTGGAGAAACTATGACAAAAGCAGCAGGGAAGAGTTTCAAAACTACCATGGAAGCAGTCCAAGAATCTGCAAAATCTGCAGCAAAGGTTGTTGGAGAGGCAGCAGAGAAGGTGAAGGGATCAGGAAAGTCTACTGCAGATAATGATCATGATGAGCTTTGACAAAACAATCAACTGATGCAATATAATGTATTCATAATATGATTTTTGACAAAATGTAAACTTTTTCAGTTTTTCGTAAGTTCTGAAGCATATACATAATGGAAAAAAGGACTTCAAAAAATTGATCACTTTTATACCCTCATTGACCTATAGGGCTACATAATTGTACTTTGCAGTGCATCACTTGTACAATTTTCAAAGGAGTGACCAATAAACAGATTCTGGAGACAATAATGATTTTGCTTTTCGTAAATCTCCACATACTTCTTAGCCAAAGTTCCATTTTGTTGATGACTGTTGCTATTAAATGGAGCTGGCACCCTCCTGATTTTAAAGAAAGTTCAATCTATGACACAACAGAGTATCCATCCCCAGAAGGAGTAAGCAGTAAGGAACTTAAAAGGCCATGTAAACTCATGCCGCATAAAGTTTATGCTTAATTCATGATAAGACAAAGGGGATGGTATGCATCGTGGATGAAACCAGACTCTCAATGTTGAGGGCACCAGAATCTACTTAGAAAAAGAAAATTTCAAAATGTTGGGAGCGAACTAGAAGAAAATTATGCATAATTCAACATATAAACAGAGTATGAGAACTAGAAAAGGCAAGAGAAAAACACGAGTAGCAGAAATGATGACCACAAGCACAAAGAATGAAGACATAGATATGACCAAAAAAGAACCTTCAATCAAGGGAAATTATACAGGAATTTTATATTATAATAGCAACACATAACTAGGGGCCCAGGCAACCAAAATATTGTATAAGCCATTGACAACGTAGAAACAAATTTACTAAGAATAGTATCTACAGACAAGAGCCACTCTACGATTAGCAGTTTCACCAAAATTGATGCCCATAATCACAAAGAAAATGAATTATAACAGTTTCTCTAAAAGTCATATGCCCAAGAATCACAAAGGAAATGCATTATTAGAAGTCCTCTATGAAGAGTAAAAAGCCACTTTTGCAACTTCAACAAGAAGCAAAGAAGGAAGTTTAGAGTACATATGATTGTATACCTTCCAAAAAAGAATTACCAAAGCAACATAAAAAAAAATAGTTAATTCAAGTCCAGATGCCAGGTAAAATTAACTCCAGACATTATCATTCTTCTCCATCAATTATCACTTAAACCATTTGTTGGAGAAACAAACTCCTAATTACTATTACACAACACTAATTACTATTACAAATGATCAAGAAGAACAGCGGAAGAAAAAGAACAGAAAGATTCAATCTTTTCAAGAACAGAAACCAAAAGGTAAACAATAAGGCAATCTGCAAAACAACACCCGGTTAGAATCAAAATAACCCGAAATCAACAAGAGATAGTTTCGCTTACAACCACCGCCACGAAACGGCCGGCAGAAAGTCAAAGAGATGACTGAGGAGCTGAAACCGAAAGGTCACCAGACTAGAAAAAAGACGCCGAGCAGCGGCAATGCCGCGTCGAGGCGCCGACGTTAAAGAAAAAGATGATTGGGTGTTAAAACCCCCAGAAAGGGGCCTTAGTCGTGATGGAATCACCGGTTCCGGCAACCTTCTTCCTCTATATCTCTCTCTCTCTTTCCTCACGGCTAACTCTCTAACCTCACTAACAGACAATCAAAGGTGACAAAGAAGACCGGTGAACAACAGAGAGGCATAGAACACCGGAACAGAGAGAGGAAAGCAGCGGCAGAGCCGAAGAATCAGGAGGAAAATCAAAAGTCTCGAAGACTCCAAAAGACAGAGAGTGGAGAGACGGTTCAAAAAAGGAGGGCAAGAGACTGCACAGGAATCGAAGCAAAAACAGCAATAAAAAGAGAAGGCGGGCGGTTCATCCGCGAATCGCCAACGGATGGCTTGGGTGGCCAACCCGAACCGCCCAGGCATCCCTTTGACCCGATCAAGGAAACAACAAAAAGAAGCCTATTCCAAATGGGGCTGAGTTGGGCTGAAAAAATTGGTAAAATATTGGGAGAAAATGGGCTTATAAATCCTACACCATTATTCTCGAAAGGTTGACACTTCTTAAGATTTATGCTTCTGGGACTACTAACCAGGCAGTTATGCTTATTACTCTATGCCAATTAAGCAACCTGAACTGTCAAAAAATTCATAATAGATCTAAATAATGCTCACACTAATAAGTATAAGGGCTAAAAGATTAACGCAAGTTGAACAAAACTCTAATGGATTCAACATATATATTTAAAATTATATGTCAAGAAAAGTAATTAAAAGCAACATTCAATCAAATAATGCCTCAAATACGAAAAGCAAATTAGAAAATTCAATCACTACAACCCCAAGAAGAATGTTAATATGTCTGAAAATAGAGAAGGTCATATGGCAGAAACCATATTAAAATAAAAATTAGCCAAACCACTGAAAAATAGAAGTACAAATTCAATTTCAGCCACAAAGCTCAAATCCAAGCAACAAAAGTAAGATAATTAAGCAAATGACAAGACATAAATATAAAAAACTATTGGAAACCTAAAAGAAATGAGGAACTCCATATGACATTTACGTTTTTTGAGCTGTAAATCACACATTTTTTAATAACAGATATTAGAAAATAGAATTAAAAAGTAACATCAAAGAGAGCCATGTAGGTGTGATTAAAATTTCTTACCCACTCCAGTGCGGTGGTAGATGTAACGATGGAGCTTCCGGTATGTATAATTTATCCCATGGCCACTAATTTTACTGCATCTTCCCAAATTATATGATACTCACCGGGGTAAAACAAAGCTATTCCACTTATAGAATGGGAGGAGGCTCAAATCAGTAAGATTTTTTGGCTTCCGCGTATCATTTTTTTATTCTCTTACATCTGCGGACTAAAAGGAAGCTATTCCATTTATAGAATGGGAGATGCGCAAATCAGTGAGTTTTTTAATTCACTCTTTTTTTCCTTCTCTTATGTCTACAGCGTCACACCTCCTCCTTCTTTCTTTCTTTCTTTCATCTTCTTTCCTCTTTCTCTTCACCAATATTCTACAGAATTTTCCAATCAAATCTTTGTTTTCATATTATTTGAATTTTTTATCTTACGCAGAGTATTGTGTAAAGTAAATCCATGAGAAAATTGGTATTAGCATAATTTACAAGAACATTTTGTAGCTTAATAAGAGGGGGAAGGGTTAAGGATTTACCCAATATGAGATATCACATTGTTCAAGGAACCCTAAATGCTGTTTGAGTAAAGGATCATTAGAAGAGGAAGAACTATTTTTTCCTTTATAATTGATGTTTCTTTTGGTTCTTACAATTATATGTCACCGGAAATGGAGCTACGGAGTTTCATATTTTAATTGGTAATGTTATATTGTAATATAACTTGAGTTTCATATTTCAATTGCTAATATTCCACAATGGCACTTGCACTTTTGTTTTCATATTATTTAATATATCTATATATGTGTGTGTATATATATATACACATATATATTATTGTGCATTTGTGTATGGAAAATTATGGAAAAAATGCTATTTGGAAGAGATGAGGAGAAAGAATTATTTTTTATGTGTGATTGATGGAGTTTTCTGATTATTAAAGTTATACTTTATTATATGTGGAAAACTCATAGAAACTCCCAGAGAACGTATCAAACATATACTTTATTCCTACGTAACATTAACACAATCCATATTATTTCAACAAAGAAAATCTTGCTCAAACTCATGAATACCCTTACAGAACTAAAGGAACATCTATTATATTCCCATGTATTATATTTGAATAGAGCATTAATACATAATCTATGGAATATCAGTACTACTTTCATGGAACATTAATACTATGTCACTAGAATTATAGAGTTCCATATTTTAATTGCTAATGTTCAATGGGAATATAACTATATTTGTATGTTTTAAATGCTAATACTCCATAATAGCAACAACAGTCTTGTTTCATAATAATGATATCTTTTCCATGAAATTGATATTTTCAATTGCTAGTGTACCATGAAAATATACCGTAGTTCCATTTTTCAATTGCTAATATTCCATGGAATATAACTGTAGTTCCATGATATCATAAGTAACCGTCCATGAAATAATAAGTCATGATATACTTTATTTTTAGAATATGTGGGTGATAAAGTTATATGTTACTGGTTCCACCTAATACATAATATGTGGAATATCATTACAAAAAAGCAAAATTAGTACAAAACTCATGGAAACCTGTATATAACAATGGAACATATAATATATTTTCATGAAACAATAAGACATCACCCATGGAAACATTAATACATATCTTACAGAACATATCATGCCCATGTGCATCACTTGCTTTCGTTGTGACTGAGATGATTTTTTTCGCTTTTTCAATGTTTTAGTGGGATGACATCATTTCTTCACCGGAGTGTACCTTGCACGGTACATGAGTGTGTACGATATAAGATTGCCTGCATCTAGGGTTCTGTGGAGTCCAAAATAAAGTTGTATTTAATTTTTTTTGGTGCTACCTCCGTTTCTTATTATAAGATTATTTGTTATTTCTAACATATTAAGAAAAATCGATATCTATGTATTTCTTTCAGAGTAAAATACTTCTAATGCTGTTATATTAATTAACTCCACTCATCAATTTTTACTTACATTATGGTAATTTTCGTGTTTTTTTACTCGTCATGTTGTGGTTCCAAGATAATAATTAATTGAAATTTTCCTATTATACCCTCCCGTTAATAACAAATTCCAACATTTTTTTTTATTTTTTTAACATGAAAACTATTTGTAAAAAATGATGAGGTGAGAGAAAAGTTTGGAGAGCATTCTAGTTTATACAAAAAAAAATCTAAAATTCATATTTTCTTAAACAGTGTGATGTCCAAAATACAACAAGTAAAAAAAAAAACTGCATCGTTCAAGTCTTTATCTTCTATCCTCTCTCCATATTTCAAGCTTTTGTGAAATATAAATTGGTTTAGATTTTTGAAAATACTAGCCAGTCATATATTAATTAAAGAAGGGGTATTATTGAGAAAAAATGTTATAAAGGGAAATTGCCTTATAATATGAAACTCCAAATATTATAATTTTACCCTATCTATAATATGGAACTGTGGTAGTAATGTATTTGAATAATTTCTCTTTTGGAAAAAATCATTTATCTTTCATTTGTTTTTTCAATTTTTCTTTTCTTCTTTTGTTGGTGAAGTTCAAACTTACCTTCACTAAACTGGCATTAGAGTCCAGATCACTAATCGGATTCTATGCTGATGTGAATCTTCAATGGTAGATTTGATTCAATACCTTTCCAAGATCACCTCCTTTGATAAAGAACCTCTATTGAGGATTTTTTAGTTTCAACACTCCAATAGAAAACCTATGAGGATCTAAGCCTCATAAACCCAATATTCAGAAGCAAAACTCTTCCATAATTTGATTGAAAGAACCTTGAGGAAACTAAGGGCTCAAAACCCCAACTATACAAATTAGAAAACCTACGTTTTCTAAGAACAAGAACTCTTAGAATAAATCAAAGAAGGAATTGGATGATCAATTGATCTCCATAGATTCTACAATCTAACCAATCAATTGTTCACAACATTAAGGAAGCTAACTTTAGCAGGCTAACTAAGATGGGTTGAAGAACCCTAGAAATAATGGGGAATCTTCTCTCAATTTTTCACAAAATATCAATGTTGTTACAAATGAGCCTATAAATGGGTGATTATAAGCCAAAGCTTAAACCTAACTTGTCTAATTATTAAGGGCGCTAAAATACCCATTAGACCCTTAATTATTAGATGGAAATAAAGTTCAAACAATAAATACCTGCTTAAACATAGCATTGGTCATTCCTTTCCGAACCCTATGCGCGACGGTAGGTTGTGCCCTACTGGAGTGGCAGGGTATGAACTTCTCTTTGCAAATTGTCCAGAAACCTACTGATGTAGATCCACTTTTGATTGTAGCTTGGATTCTACTCCTTTCCAAGGATTATCTCCTTTTCTTGAAGAACCTCTATTTGAGGATTTTAAACTCAACAGTCCAATAAGAAACCTATGTGGATCTAAACCTCCTAAACCTAATATTGAAGAGGCTAACGTTCTTTCCTAGATTTATAGTTAGAACCTTGAGGAAACAAAGGCCTCAAAATCCCAATTACACAATTAGAAGACCCAAGATAAATTGATTGAAAGAAAACTATATGAATCAATTAATGAAAGGAATTTGAACGATGAATTGGTTCTAGAGATTCTACAATCTATGGCAACAATTGTTCACAACATTAAGGACACTAACCCTTAGCAAGCTATTCTAAGGAGGTAAAGAAACCTAGAAGCAATTGGAGAATCTCTTTCAAATTTCAGTAAATTAATTAATGTTGTTTACAACGAGTTATAATGGGATATTTATTGGCTAAGGTCTAACCCTAGCTAACCTATAGATTAATGACTTAAAATATCCATTAAACCCGTGATTAAAAATTGAAAAGACAAGCCAAATAACTAAAACCCCTCATATAGATCGTATTAACCAAGTCCCAACCGAACCCTACCGACAATGATAAGGTGAGATTTACTACTTCACCGGCAGAAGCCTACCAGTGATAGTAAAGGCAGGGCTACCATCAGCAGTAGGCCACTTTTGTCTAATCACTTAGTCAATTTTCACATCCAGTTTGTTTCCTTGATTCATCCTTGCTAATTAAACAAATTGAGAATAACTTGGAAGCTTTTCCTTGATCTTCAAACCCGCTTGTGCTTCTTCGGCCGTGCACTAGTGAATGGTCTAATAAAAAAATCTTTAGCTTCTTGGCTTTCCCAATCTACATCATCCGCCCCTCCTTTGAAAAAATTCGTCCTCGAATCTTGACCTACATCAAATAAAGATCAAACTACGGAAGGTGGCAACAAATAAAAGTCAATCGGAAAAAAGTCAATTATTGAAGCACTAAAGCATTCAAGAATGCTGAAAAGCTCATTGCCACGACATCAAGCTTAGATTGGTGTTCGGAAGAACTTCAATCAAAACCAAAGTAACCCCAACCCAAACCTCAGGGATCAAAGACAAACAGTTTCATTCCAAACTTTTTGTTGTTGGGATGAGCAATGTAATGATTCTTGGAATGGATATACTTGATTAACTTCATATTCATTTTTTCTTCAAAGCACAAAGCATGACCTATAGAGAAAGGAATCAAAGAAAAAAACGTTAGAAGTTTGAAATCATAGTTAACTTCAAGAGAAGAGTAAAGATTGGTAAAATAATAAGCTTGATTGGAAGCAAATGCAATAAGGAATAAACAAATTTTCCATGGAAATCCTGTCTGCTTCTTGGGCACATCCATCAAAAGACTAGTTAGCATGCTAAGTTCCTTGCTAAAGCTCTTATAAAACCTTGTTAAACCATAGAAGCTTCCCTCCTCAAAAGCACTATGGAAATAAGCCAATCTTTGATAGCTTGCACCATATTTGCACCCACTTGGAAACCTTGAAAACTCACTACATACCTAGGAAAGTTCCATTTTCTACACAACTCATAATTCCCAAGATTAGCATGTGATTTCTCATTTCTCAAACAAACTTGTTGAACATGAAACCAACGATTTTCAAAATTCTTGCTATCAATCAAGGTGTCTTCCAAATAAACCATAACAAATGTAGAATCCATACCTTTAAGAAACCTAAGTATTCTAAGTATAGACTGCATAGATATGTCTACATAAGGTTCTTTAGGCACATTCAAAATAATATAAAGACCATGTGGCAAAGATGTAGAGTTAGCTCTTTTATACTCTAATCAATTAACAATAAACCTTTCTACATCTCTTTTCATACCAAGCCCAAAGAATTGCTCATGTAAAATCACATAAGTTTTGGAAACATCAAAACTATCCATCAAACCACCACTATGAGCTTCTTTAGCTAACAACAATTTAAAGTAACAAGAAGGAATGCACAATTCACCAACATGGTAAAGAACACCATGATGTATAAGGTACTCATTGTTATGCTCAACCAAACAAGCATCAAATTTGTTCTTAAATTCATTATCACTAGCATGCACTTCCTTAAACATATCAAAACCAAATAACTGAGCTGGTAATGTAAAGAGTAGAGTGTATCTTTTTGACAAAGCATTGGCTACAACATTTTCTTTACCTCTTTTGCACCAAATGACATTTAGAAATGCCTCTATGAATTCCATCCATCTTGTATATCTCTTGTTGAACTTTTGTTGTACATTAACAAACATTGCATAGAGCTCCTTCCAAATAAACACAAAGGTATTTAGAATAAAAAATAGCATTGTTGAGTTTCATACGTTATTATTTTACACATGTGAGGAAATATTGACATAAAATTTCCAAAATCCGAAGATTATCTATGTTGCTCTTTGAAAGCCATTCTATTGAAGAACTCTTTAAAAAGTAGATGATAAAACAATGATGTTTCAAATTCATATTTCAACATTAAACCACAGGAGTTCTTCCGAAACAATACTAGTAAGGTGTTGTTCTTCAAAAACCACTCCTTGAAAGGCTTATGGTAATAAAGTTGCTCAACAACAAAATCTTTGAAAACTTGTTCAAAGGCTTCTTTTCTCAAATTAGATTTTTCAATGCCAAAGAATTAACTTTAAGCTACTTAAGATTAGTTTGAATTTTTTTTCAAAATCTTTCAGCAAAAGTTCGTTGAAATGCAAAATGATAAAATTTGAACCTAAATATGTTTCCAAATAAAGCGTTCAAGGAGTTAATGACATTTGAAAAGCTTTTGTTTATTGCGAGAAAACTCAACTTGACCACTCACTAAGAACATAAGTTGGTTTAAGAAAACAAAATCATTATGATTCTCTATGAAAGTATCAAGGGAAGAGGAAACATAGCGAACAATCTTAATAAACTTTCTTAAACACTTATAATGTAGAATATCAAATAAATCACCATCTAATAAAAAACCAACAAGTATAGACTCAATGGAAGCATTATTCATAACTTCGAAATCATAACAAGAAGGATAAAACATAGAACCACTATACAACAATGATTCCTTAGTAAAAGCATGAGAGGACAGGCATGTTGAAGCATAAGACACAACAAGAAAGAGATCACCACCAACAGAAATAGCACAAAGATCTCCGTATATGCTCAGATGAGAAAGATAAGACCCTAAAAACCATTCTAACCCCACAAGAGAAACTTTATAACACATGAGAGAAGGGTTAAGAGATGAACTTATTGGTAATTCTTCAAGAATAATTCCAAGCTCTTTCTCCATACTCCTTCTTTTGTCTTCAACTCCTAGCACACAAGTAGTATAATTCGCAACTTTAGCATAATGCTCATGAATTCTAGGAATGACACAAGATAAGGAATTAAACTCTAAGAATTGTTTCTTTTCTAATATATTTCTAAGACAGTTGAGAAAGTACAATTGATTTCCATTTTCCATGAAAACAAGTGATAACAATTTAATTTCCTTAAAATAAATCTTAAAGCTCAAGTAGGAATTGGAAGGAAAGAAATTTATGGTCTAAATGTATTTGTGGGCAAGCTTTCCATCTCCATCCTTGCTTGAATCTTCAAAATTCTGCACATATAAGAGTTTAGTAGCAAAGAAAGAGTTAGTGTCATTAGCATAGAAATTCACATCCTCGATCTTTTCAAGTACAACTATCTCTTTTTCTCTTTGCTCTTATTTTTCACTCTCTTGTTTTTCAATGAAGCACTCATTTTCTCTCATTCTGTAACTTTTCTCAAGCTTACTCTCCTTCTCTTTTGCATACTCAAATGTTCACTCTGTTTTGAAATGATAGAGACGGAATCAAATATACATCTTCTCTCTACTAATCTCTCTTTTTCTTCCATTATTTCTTTTTCTTTAAACTCATTGCACTCTTCTTTTCCAATGCTCTTCTCTTTCATATTATCATAAGAATCCTCACTAAATGTCTCTTCCACAACATGAATTACAATACTTTCCTCAACTATGTCTTGAGCTTGTGAAAGCTCATTTACTTTTGGAAATTCTTCATTCATTGATGGTTTTAAGGTTTCTACCTTTGTAACTCCTTGAAGTGTCTGGGAAAGTTGCTTTTCCACACACCTTTTAGCTTTAAAAATGCTCTTTGCCTTTTTCTCTTGATGAAATATTCTTACCCTTCCATTCAACTTCTTTTGCTCTTCATAAATTTTGTGAGGCGTCAAAGAATTTAGAATGAATCTCCTGCCATCTTTGGTGAAGTTGTAAGAATGCTTATGCCCATTGTACATAGCTTTCCTATCATTTATTCAAGGACTTCAAAGTAATAAATGATCCGCTTGCATGGGTGCCATATCACATAACACACATCTTTATATGTTTCTTTAGAGATAGACACCTACACTTGCTTAGTGACTTTGATCTCATCACTACCATTGGACCAATGGCATATGTATGCTTAGGATGTTCAAGAAGAGGCAAATTCAACTTTTTCATGAGGTAAGTACTAGCCACATTAGCACAGCCACTACCATTAATAACAAGATTAGCAACTTTGTCTTCCACATGACATTTGAGATGGATTACATGCTTACTTTAATTCTTCCTCCCATAGACATGTTGATGTTTATTTTTCCAAAAAAACAGGAGAAGTTCTAATCACTACAATGCCAGGCAAGTAGGCCTAACAATGCAGAGTTGAGCTTAACCCAAGTGTCGAATCTCTTTTGGAATAGAAAAGACTTAAGTACTAATCATGTTTCTAATGTTTAGTTGAAAAAGATGATGTTTTTGACAAAAAAAAAAGTGAAAACTAATAAATCAACAAAAACAAAGCAAGTAATGTAAATACAATTTTTTTAAAAAAAAACTTAATAAGACTAGAGTTTGGATGGGGGAATCCTCCTAATCCTTGTTACTAATTCAATTTTAAAAAATTTAATTAAAACGATGTTGAATTAATTAAGGTTGGGTCACCATTCAAATCGGGTAATCCTTATCTCTAGGAGAAAGCCACCCTACTCACTAACCTTTAGAGTAAAATCTCTTTTCTCCCTAACAAATTATGAGCGCAATAAAATTAAGTGATTTAAAAGACCTAAAAGTGCAAAGTCGTATCTCTAGTCAATTGGCCTAATTAACCTAGATCGTTCATCCTTTTTCAATTTCGAATAACCTTACGATTAGTCTAATCTCGCGACAATAAAATTGTAAAGAAACAAAACTGTCAGATAACTTGAACCAAACAAACATTGAATTTAGGAATTTAAACCAAGAATGTCATAATCAAGAATTAGGGTTCGATCCCAATTCAAACAAAAATAACTACTCACTATTTATTATAATAAAAATAAAATAAAACATAAAATTCAATAACAAGAAAGGGAAAAGAAGGATTAGGATTAAATTCAAAGCCGCAATTGAAATCCCGAATGTCCTCCAAGCTCGTCTTTCGAGTCGCCAAGTTAAAGATCGAAATCTTTAAATTGATTCTTCAATTCTTGAATCCAAGAAACTAAATAGCAGAAATCTTAAAACTTTACTAACTAATTGAATGTATAAAAGCTAAAATTTGAAAAATGTTTAATCTTATCTAACCTAATTAATCTAATTCTAACATAATGATGTGAACCGATTAGACATGCAAGAACATCAAGGAGTTGTGACAAGAACCAAAGCAAAATAACTAAAGAGTCACAAGGATCAAATTGAGCAAGAGAAGTTTCGAGGCTTAAATTTTGAAGTCCACGACCTTATGGGTCTTAAATTTTGATTTCCAAGACTTTATGGGGCTTGAATTTTAATGTTCAAGACCTTATGGGGCAGTATCCTAAAGTTTTGAATTAGTTAGAAATTGAAAATTCACCTTGGTATATGGTTGGAAGCCTTTTTGCCCAAGCTGGAAAAGTGCCTCCTATTTTTGGCAATGTGTTGACTAGTACTCTAGAATAGTCCAAATACAATTACAACTCTATTGTCTTATCAAGTGTATGTATAGGTTATATCTATTCTTTCGGGTGAAAATATGAGAGGGAAAAATTCTTATTTTCTCTCTCAAGTCTCTATAAATATGTAGTCTTCCATTTGAAGAAGTTAATCAAGAAATTTTTCAAGACAAAGGTTCTTCTCTTAGTATTCTTAGTTATTAGCTTAGTTTTCTATCTTCTTCAAGGGTGAACTTCCTTGAATGAAAAATTACTTTGAAGAATTGTTGAAAGTTCCAAGAGCTTCAAGGTTGAGCATCAAAATTCCTTCACACTAACTACTACACTCTTGTAGAAAACTAGTCTTGAGGTTTTCTTCTTGTTTCATTTAGGTTTAAGGTTCAAAGTACCTTAAGTTGCTTGAACTTTGAAGAAAATATTTTGTTTAAATCTTCTTGAGGTCTTGGATTTAATATATACAAGGTTGCTAGAAGTTTAACATTTTCAATTCCTTTCAAAGGAACTTTCTCTCTTCTACTTGTTACACTTGTTTTATTTGTTCTCTCCCTCACTTCTTGGATGAAATTCATGCTCTTGAAGATCATTCCACATCATATAAGTAAAACATATTCTAAATCCTAAAGTGTCTATCTATCTATCTATCTATCTATCTATCTATCTATCTATCTATCTATCTATCTATCTATCTATCTATCTACTTATTTATATATTTATTTCTTGGTAGCTACATAAAAACCCCTTATATAGAGGTGAAAAATACAAGAAAGCCTAGTTAGAATTGGGTTAAAATACAAGAAAACCAAGTTCGAGTTTGATTTAAATGCCCTTTCAAGCCAGACCTACCGCCCTTGCAAGTTTGATTCAATTGTCCGCAGTAGGATTCTGCCTTGGCAATGCCGTTGTGCCCAACGACCCACCGCTCGAGGTAGGTTGGCTGTTTCGTTAAAACGGCTCTGTTTTCGTGGTTTTTGCTCCGTTTTTGTTTCCTTTCATCGTTTTCTCTTCCAGAGGGCACCTAAGACAAGAATAAGAGATATTAAGCTAAAATATATACTTTTATATATTAAAAACACCGAAAAGGATATAATTAACATATAGAAAATATAGACAATTATACACATATCAAATACCCCACACTTATTCTTTGCTTGATCTTAAGCAAAATAAACTAGATAGGCAAACTAAGGGGTTAAAAACTTCTATATTTTTGAAAGGCACAACACGAAAAACGATAGAAGCCAAACATATAAACAGTTAAAATCTCAAAACGGTCACAAGCATTGGCAGCCGAAAATTAATCAAGACAAACTAAACAAAAACAAAAACTAAGAAAACTTGAAGATAAACCACTTCAATAGAGTATTCCCCGCCCAACTCCAAAGATAAATAAAAAACATACGGGCGACAAAAATCACTACGTCCACCATAAGTTACTAAAAAGTACTACCGATCAAGGGTGTGCGTGTGTGATTTGCTCATGCCGTTTTTCACAGGAAAAGAGGAATTTTAAGTGATACCATGAACAAAAAAATAGAAATATTTTCAAATACCATGCACACAACTCATACTTTTTCTATCACTTAACTACTCTAAAGTCTATTTTAGGTTGTTACCAGAGTTGGTAGGACTCTTTTGCTTGTAATGTTAGGCTAAGGACATATATAGGTTACAAACCATGATAAAAGGAGACAAAAAACAAACAAGATAGAGCTAACGTAACCGAAAAGAAAACATAAAAAAAATGAACCAATATCTAATCGCCATTTTCACTCTTCTCACTCACCCTTGTACAACTTACTTTATTCTTCTTTGATGCACATCCCAACATACTTTCTCCAGGATTTTTTCAAGAATAACCAAAAATAAGAGAGAGAGAGAGAGAGAGAGAGAGAGAGAGAGAGAGAGAGAGATATGCTTGAAGTTTTTCTGTCTTTCAAGAATTTACTACAAAATAAAAACACATATTTTCTTCATTTTCTGTCTTTTTTTTCATTTTTTTTGACTTTTTCTCATTTTTCTATTTTCTTTCTTTTCAAGCATCAATTTTTTCTCTCTCTTTTCAACAGCCAAAAGCACCGAACACAGGAGCTTACCCATAGTACCTCTTTCTGTTGAACAAGGTTTTTCTTTCTTTCTTTTTTTACCCCTTTATCACCACACTTATTCGGTTCCCACTCTCAACACGGCTATAAAGATATAATAATACTTAGCTCCATGAATTGAGGTTTTATATAGTGAGAGTTGTCATAAAGAACAGAAGAAGGGATTAAAACCCTTGGTATGAAGGCACAAAAAAGGAACTAAGGGTTGATTTTATAAGCGATATGATAAGAAAGACACAATTGGTTCAAAGAAGGCCTAAGACCATCATCTACAGGACCATTCTAGGCTAAACTTCTTTGCTTTTAAAGACAGAAAAATCATGAAATTACAGGCAAAGTTCAAAAATAATTATCGTCATGCTAATTACCCAAGGTTTCTAAAGTTCTATTACTCAAACAACATTTATAAGTGTATGGAAAACCATTGATCAAGTAAGAAATTTAGTAGATATAGTTTCCAAAGAGATTAAGAAATATACCTTTTTCAAAAACCTAAAGAATGTTGCAATTGTATACTCTACTAAAAGTGATAAAAATTTTTGGATTTTTATAAGAAAAAAAGAAATAAAAGTTTTTTTGGAATTTTTAAATTTCTTATTTTTTGGAATTTTTCGAATAAGAAACTAACAGAAAAAAACTTAAAATAATGAACAAGAAAAAGAGACTAACAGAAAAAAAAAAAAAAACTAAAAACAATGAAAATATCCCCTGACATTTAAAATCACGTTGTCCTCAATGTGGGGGTTAGACTAAAAGAAAAACAAAACAAACACATACATGGGAAGCAATCCCACAGGGATAAAACGATAAAGCATGTCGGGAAGCCATCCCAACAGAAAAATAAATCAGCTAAATAAAGAAAGAGTAACATGAAATGCAAGTTAAAAGTGACACAAAAAGAAAGTATTACAAAAGGATAGAGTTTAAGAAGTGTTATCATGTGGTTGCTTGAGCAAACAACTCTTTTCTTGCCTCTTCGAAAAAAAAATTTGAAGTTCATGTATCTAGGAACCTTACCATCAATGGTAAGGTTGGGCCTACTGTCCTCGGTAGGCTTCTGCCCCCAAAGGAAGAAAACCATTGCCAACCTAACGCCGATAGTAGGTCAAACCTACCGTTCACAGTAGGCCTATGCTTGGCCTTCGAACGGTCTTTTGTTGGGTGCGATTCGGCTTCCCGGTTCCCTCCTGAACGATCTAGTAACACTTGTAGTGCATAGGGGTCGTTCGATCACTAAAATAACTCTTTCAAGAGGCTTTTATACAAACCTTAATAAATGGTTAAGAAAAATTAACTAAAATAAGGTACAAAAATAGGGGAAAAAGAAAATGCAATTACAAATTACAAAATGGTAACACAACCACTCTTACTTGTCTTGAAGAACGAATGATTCCTATTGAAGGTTTCCTATGTCCTCACCGAAATATGGTTTAAGGCTATGGCTGTTTACCTTAAACATGCCTTGGGTAGGATATGCTACCTCAATGGTGCCTAAGGAAAAACTTTGCTTACGATGAACGGGCTAGACCATCAGGATTTAAGTTTTCCAAGAAAAAGGCGAAGGCGGGAGTTGTAAAGTAGCACGGTATCTCCTTCTTTGAATTCCTTGTTGACTGAATGTGTTTCATGCCATCTCTTTGTCTTTTCCTTGTATATGTTTGGATTCTCGTATGCTCGTGATAAGTGCAAAATTGTCTATATATTCTATATGTTAATTTCATTATTTTCGGTATTTTTAATATGTGAAAGTATATATTTATCTAAATATTTCTTATTCTTGTCTTAGGTGCCCTCCAGAAGTGAAAACCATGACAGAAAACGAAAATAGAGTGAAAACACGAAAATGGAGCTGTCAGCAACAATTCAGTAATCTACCGCGTAAGCTAGGCTAACCTACCATCGCCGGTATGTTCTATGGTACCAAGGGCATTTGCAAACAGAGACCTACCATAGACAGTACGATTCCCCATACGGTCGACAGTAGGGTGTGCTGGCAAGAGGCGGTTGAATCTAAAATAAACTCGGTTTTCTTGTTTTCTACTCCAATTTCAACTTAGTTTATTGTACTTTTCACCTCTGTATAAGGGGTCTTTTTGCAGCTATTGTAGACATGCTTAGGTAGAATTAGATATTTAGAAATTCTTAGAAAGATTAGTTTTAGATTTTAGTTAGGTTAGAATTAGATTAATTATGTTAGATAAGATTTAACACTCTTTAAATTCTAGCCTTTATGCATTCAATTAGTTAGTAAACTTTCAAGATATCTGCAATTTAGTTTCTTGGATTCAAGAATTGAAGGCTTATTTTAAAGATTTCGATCTTCAGCTTGGAGAGTTGAAAGATGAGCTCGGAAGACATTCAGGATTTCAATTGCGGCTTTGATTTTCAATCCTAAGCATTCTTTTCCTTTTATTTTTATTGAATTTTATGTTTTATTTTAGTTTTGTTATAATGAATAGTGAGTAGTTCTTTTTTATTTGATTGGGGTTGAACCCTAGTTCTTGATTATGCAGTTCTTGGTTTAAATTTTTTATTTTAATGTTTGATTTAATTTAAGTTTTCTCCCAATTACGTTTGTTTGCAATTTAATTGTTGTGAGATTAGATTACTTGCAAGGTTTTTTTGGAAATAAAAGAGGAAGAACAATCTAGGGAAACAAATTGGGGGTTAATTGGGGCGATTTACTAGGGATAGGATTTTGCACTTTCGGGTCTTTTAAATCATCTAATTCTGATGCACTCATAACTTGTTAGGGAGAAAAAGCATTTCCTCTAAGAGTTAGTGAGTAAAGTGGCTTTCACCAAGAGATAAGGATTGCCTAATCTGAGTGATGACCCAACTTAATTAATTTAACATCGTTTTCATTAAAGTTTTTCCAATTGAACTAGTAACAAGGACTAGGGTAATTCCATCATCCAAACTCTTGTCTTTATAATTATTTTAAATTCGTTTTTATTTTGCTTCAATTTAGTTGATTTAGTCGTTTTCAGTTTTTGTTTCTTTTTAATCAACGACTATCTTTTCTGACTAAACATTAGAAACACAATTAGTACTTGAACCTTCCTCCGTCCTTGAGAGATTCGACACTCGGGTTGAAACTCACCTTTGCATTGTTAGGTCCACTTGCCTTGCATTGTAGTAATTAGGATTTCACCCCGTTTTAAGATTTTAAACATCATATTGTAATCTCCATTCGTCTAGCTAATTTAGCTGGAGTAGTATTTGTTTACCGGCACGAATATAGTCGAAGTTAACCAATTATATTTGCCTAATGAGCTTTGTACTAGATTTCGACATGTAAATGACACAATTTTCCCATATAAAAAATGGAAGGGAGTAAAACTGATTGATGTCTTATAAGCCGTTCTATAGGCCCAAATGGCATCATCTAACTTAATATTCTAATCCTTTCGAGTACTATCAATGACTTTTCCAAGGATGCGTTTAATTTCCCTATTCCCTACTTCTACTTGGCTGCTAGTTTGAGGGTGATAGGGAATAGCTAGCTTATGGGTTACTCTCAATATTTTTAGCAATCTTTCGAGTTGTTGGTTACAAAAGTGAGTAGCCTTATCCCTTATAATGGATCTAGGGACACCAAATCGAGAAAATAATCTTTTTAAGAACTTAACCACAACTCTAGCATCGTTCTTAGGTAAGGCTTGAGCCTTAACCCATCAAGATAAAACTCGACACGGACCACGATGTATTGATTTCCAAAAAAATTAGGGAAAGGGACCATAAAATAAATCCCACAACAGTTAAACTTGGAAAGTAGTCATAGGCATTGCATTGTGTTTTGAAATTGTACTTGTGCATTGGAAATTGTCACATTAACATACCCTTTTGCATCCTTAAAAAAGGTTGGGCAATAGAAACCTGATTTGAGTACCTTTTGAGTAGTCCCATTTACTTGATAATATCCGCTGGCTGGACCTTCATGACATTGATTAAGGATTTCCTCTGCTTCAGGGTATGCTACGCATCGTCGGATTATTTGATCAGCACATTGTCAGAAAAGGTATGGGTCTTCCTAAAAATAATACTACAAATCTTCAAAGAACTTCCTTCTTTTTTTGCATATTACTTGCAGGCATAACATTAGGAACTAAATAATTAGTTGTGCCGACGTACCAAGGTGAATCATCATTGATAGCTTTACAGAGAGGAAGTTGTTAATCAGGGAAGGTGTTGTTAGTCTGCTCTTCATCTAATGGTTCTAGACCAAGATTCTCTAATCTAGATAGGTGATCGGCTGCTAGATTTTTAGCTCCCTTTTTGTCTTTAATCTCTAAGTCAAATTCCTGCAAAAGAAGTACCCATCTAATAAGTCTAGGTTTTGCATCACTTTTTCAAAGGAGATACTTCAAAGAAAAATGGTTAGTATAAACTATGACTTTAGAAAGTATTAAATAGGGGCGAAATTCGTCGTATGTGAATACTATGGCAAGCAACACCTTCTCCGTTGTTGTGTAATTTGCTTGGGCGTTCGTTAGAGTTTTGCTTGTATAGTATATGGGTTGGAAAAATTTATCGCTCATTTGGCCTAAAACAACACCTATAGCATAGTCACTGGCATCACACAGTAGTTCAGAGGGAAGCGACCAATCTGGAGGGACTAAAATTGGAGATTTAGTTAGCTTTTCATTAAGCAAATTGAAAGCAGCTAAGCAGTTATCATCAAAGTTGAAAGGCATATCTTTCTCAAGTAAAGAGGTTTAGTAATTTTTGAAAAATCTTTTATAAATCTCCTATAAAACCTCACATGCCCTAAGAAACTCCTAATTGCTTTCATAGAGGAAGGCCGAGGCAACCTTTCAACTGTCTCTATTTTAGCTCCATCTACGTTAATGCCATTTTCAGAAATTTTATTTCCTAACACTATCCATTCTTGAACCATAAAATGGCATTTTTCCTAATTTAAAGCGAGGTGAGTTTCCTCACATTTTTTAAAAACTTTTTCTAGATTAGAGAGACATGCATCAAAAGAATTTCCAAATAAACAAAAATCATCCATGAAGACTTCCATAATATCCCCCACTAACCCCTAAAAAATAGCAATCATAGAACATTGAAAAGTAGCAACAACATTAGCCAAACTGAACGGCATACATCTGTATGTGAATGTACCGTATGGGCTTGTGAACGTTGTCTTCTCCTGATCTCTTGGGCGATGGGGATCTGGAATTATCCAGATAATCCATCTAGAAAGCAATAAAATGGATGGCCTGCCAACCGTTCCAACATTTAATCATTAAAAGGTAGAGGGAACTGATCCTTTCGAGCTGCCGCATTCAATTTTATGTAATCTATGCACACCCTCCATCCAGTTATTACCCTTGTTGGGATTAGCTTGTTTTTCTCGTTGGCCACCATCTTCTTTCCATTCTTCTTTGGTACAACTTGTACCAGACTTACCCAGATGCTTTTGAAAGAGTTTGATTACCTCTTTCTTCACCACCCCTTGCATGTTTGGATTCAACCGCCTTTGAGATTGAATCACAAGCTTAGAATGCTCTTCTAGCTGAATCTTATGGGTTTAAAAGGATGTATTTATTCCTTGAATATATGTTATGTTCTAAGTGAGAGCTTTCTTGTGATTTAGCAAAGTCCGCAACGAGGCTCCTTTTTTAGGCTGGCTCAACTTGGAAGAGATGATAACTAGAAGTGTTGAATTTTCCCCAAAGAAAGTATACTCCAAGTGATCCGGCCATGGTTTAAACTCTAATTCCAAGGGTTCTTGGAATGAAGTCTTAAGCAAGGGTTTTGAAGGTGCCTTTAGATTTTCTAGGATAGTAGTAGCCTTCTTTTCCTCTAGTTCATCTAATTTCTTCCTTAAAGCTTGGACCTCCTTGGATTCCACCTCGTCTTGGGAGTTTTGTTGAAGGACTATCAATAATGAATCTTCTTGGACAAATTCCTGATATAAGGATCGATAAAATCTACCATAGGACAAGTATTATCATGATCCCTTGATCTACGCATGTCATTGGGAAGTATTAATATAACATTTTCTTCCCCTAAGCTAAGGGCCAACTTTCCTTCCTGTACATCAATGAGAGCCTTACAAGTGGCGAGGAAAGGAGGACCCACGATAAGCGGGACCTCCATATCCTGACTCATACCCATAATTACCAAATCCACCAGGAATACCAAGTCCCCTAAATGTACTAATACATCTTCTATAATACCTCTAAGATACTTAGTAGATCTATCCACAATTTTAATACTCATCCTAGTAGGTTATTCTCTCTCACTCCCAATTTTATAAAGAAGTTAGAAGGCATTAGATTTATGCTAGCACCTAAGTCAACTAAAGCTTTAGAAACAGTTATATCTCCTAAAGTGCAAGGAATAGTAAAACTTCCTAGATCCTTTAGGTTTTTCTGGAAGCTTCTGTTTAGGATTTAGAATTTCTGAACACTAGTCATTCATCATTACCAAAGAAATATCTTCAAACTTTCTTTTTCCAGAAATAGCTTCCTTTAGGAACTTTACGTACTTAGGCATCTGCATTAGAACATCAACTAAAGGTAAGTTAATAAGCAATTGTTTAAAGATTTCAAGAAACTTACCATATCGTTCATCTTGTTTTGCCTTTAATACTCTTCTTGGGAATGGGATCAGAGGTCTATATGGTGGAGGAACTGGCTCCTTCTTTTTTACTTCTTTTTATCGAACCTCCTTTTCCTAAGGGAGAGTCGACTTTGATTGTTATTAGGCAATCTCTCTCTCTTTTTCTACAATTGGACTAGGTGTTTTTACTAACTCTTTTCCGCTTCTGAAGGTGACCACCTTTGCATCCTCATTTGAGTTTTTATTAACGGGCGGACTTTCAATGATTATTCTTGTGAGTTTCCCAATTTGACTTTCCATGTTGTGGAGAGAGTCTGTTTTGCTTCTTTAGACTTCTTCCATATTTTTCACCTTGCATTTACCTATTTCGACACGAGATCCTCCAAGCTAGGCGGTGGAGATGGTGGATTTTGATTTAAATTTCTATTTTGAAAAATGGGGGGCAATTTTTGTCTTCTTTGATTTTCGCCATTCCACCCGGCCCTCGGTTGACTTCTCCAACCTGAATTGTATTGATTTGGATATGTGTTGTATCCTTGCAAACTTTTCTTTGGAACATGGCCTGTTGATGATAAGTATTTTGGGGTCTAACGGCCATGTTCTCTATCCCTTGTTTCAATATTGCCGCCAGTTGGGCTTCTATGGCATCAGTGGCATCCATTTATATTTCAAAACTTGAAATGAATAATTAGGCAAATAATTAATACATGTTCTAAAAGCTAATAGACAAATTTCCAATGTTCATACCATTAAAACTCAACAAGAATGAAAATGGGGAGCAAGAAAAAGAAAAGAACTATGACTAAAGCACTAAAATAAACGATATTCCTTAATCTGTCATTGCCCAGCAACAGTGCCAAAAACCTAGTGTTCATTTTTCCAAAAAAAATGAGGGAAGTCCTAATCACTACAATGCAAGGCAAGTGCACCCAACAATGGAGAAGTGAGCTTAACCTGAGTGTCAAACCTCTCGAGGAATCGAAAAGGCTTAACTACTAATCGTGTTTCTAATGTTTAGTCGAAAAAGATGATATCGTTGATTAAAAAAAAATAAAGAAAATGAAAACAAATAAATCAACTAAAAGATAGCAAGTAATGTAATAAGAATTTTTGTAAAAAATCTTAATATGACAAGTTTTATGGTGGAATCCCCCTAATCCTTGTTACTAATTCAATTGGAAAAACTTTAATAAAAATGTTGTTAAATTAATTACGTTGGATCATCACTTTAACCGGGTAATCTCTATCTCTAGGTGAAAGCCACTCTACTCACTAACCCATAGAGGAAAATCTCTTTTCTCCCTATCAAATTATGAGCGTAATAAAATTAGGTGATTTAAAATACCTAAAATTGCAAAATCGTATCTATAGCCCATTAAATTGCAAAAAAACAAAATTGGAAGGCAACATAAATCAAAACAAACATCAAGTTCAATAATTTAAACCAAGAATGTCAAAATCCAGAAGTAGGGTTCAACCCTAATCAATATACAAATAACTACTCATTATTCACTATACTAAAATTGAAATAAAACATAAAATTCAATAACAAGAAAGAAAAAAAAAAGCTTAGGATTAAAATCGAAGCCACAATTGAAGTCCTGAACATCTTCCAAGCTCATCTTTCGAGTTGCCTAGTTGAAGATCGAAATCTTGAAATTAAGTCTTCAATTCTTGAATCTAAGAAACTACATTGCAGAAATCTTGAAACTTTACTAACAATTCAATGTACAAAAGCTAAAATTTGAAAAGTTTTTAATCTAATCTAACTTAACTAAAACCTATTCTAAATCCTAAATTGTATATCTATCTATCTATCTATTTATATATTTGTTGCTCAGTAGCTGCATAAAACCCCCCTTATATAGAGGTAAAAAATACTAGAAAACCTAGTTCAAATTTGGTTAAAATACAAGAAGACCAAGTTTAAGTTTCATTAAACCACTCTTGTCAACTGGACCTAGCGCTGATGATAGGGTTTTACCTTGCCAATGCCGTTGTACCCAAGGACCTACCGCCCGTGGTAGGTTAGCCTACCTCACTCGGTAGTTTGGCTGTTTCGTTACCGACAGCTCCATTTTTGCCGTCTTTGCTCCATTTTCGTTTCCTTTCATTGTTTTCTCTTCCGGAGGGCACCTAAGACAAGAATAAGAGACACTAAGCTAAAATATATACTTATATATTTATTAAAAACACCAAAAATGATGAAATTAACATATAGAAAATATAGACAATTATACCCATATCACAAGTTGATCATATAAGCTCTCAAAGCTTCTCCACCATAACTATGCTGATACTTTTCATAACAATGGTAAGGACTATGCTCATAATTACCGTATCTAGTATTAACTCTTCCATAATCCCCATAATCATCATAAAAAGTATGCTCTTAGCATAAGAAGAGAAGTTATCAACTCCATTATGTCTTTTGAGAGTGAAAATTCCATAACAATAGTTGTTCCCACCATAAGCATTGAATCCATTGCCACCACCATGATAGAAATTATGCGTATCTCTTGCATGCTTAGATTAATAGTCCTCTTGTTTGCTCTTTGCTCCCATCCTTTTCCATGATCGATTAAACAAATTGTACTCCATTTATTTATTCTTTATACTTGCAAATTAAACAAAGAAAATAAAACAAAGGACTTTCCAATCACTCCCTAAGTGTTTACACTATTTGATGATCACTCACTTCACTCGTGCTTAGCACTGTTTATTTGCTTTTATCACAATAAGCTCAACCTCTTAGCTAACTCAAACCAAGAGTAACAATCCCAAGCAAGTAAATCAATCAATGCACTTAGTTGGTTAAGTGTTCAATGAGGCAAAATATCAAACATTTGAGGTGTATGAATTTCAAAGAATGTAATCTATGGAACTGAGTCCACAACCAAGATTGATCATCAACCAAAAACTAGAGAGACACAAGGAAACAACTAGAAATAAAAAAACAATTAGACTAAACGAAAAACAAAAGAGTACTAAGAAAATTTTTTCCAGAAAAAAGGGGATGACAAAAACCTTTTACTAAAATGACAATATATCAAAATCTACGAACCCAAATCAGATGAAACCAATTCGGGAAGATTCCTAACTCGAAGGGGATTAATGTAAGCCCAAACTGCATTTGAAATGAATCCATATAACATAAGATATACAAAAACTAATCCACACTTCTTTCTGGAGTCACGAATCCGAAACACATTTCACAAATCAATCCGATTCACAAATCAATTGATCTCCAAATTGACTGAAACTTATTTCAATTGAATCCTAACTCGAACGAGAACATCTCCATTACAAAACATCAAGCAATTTCGCAATTAATCAGTAAAATTTTCAATTGATTTTCGTAAATATTTTTCTGTACTTAGTTTTTGCATGATCTTCATGGGAGTTTTATAGATCATCAAGCACAGCATTTTTTTTTCAGAGAATTTTAAAAACTTACAACATAAATTGACCTTCAATTGGAGGTTTCTTTGATACCACTTTGATGTACATCCACTTTTGATTGTAGTTAGGAAACTGCTCCTTTCCAAAGATCACCTCCTTTTCTTGAAGAACTTTTATTTAGGATTTTAAACTCAACACTCCAATAAGAAACCTATGAGGATCTAAGCCTCATGAACCTAATATTGAGAGCTAAAGTTATTTCCTAGATTGATAATTAGAACTTTGAGGAAACAAAGTCCTCAAAACCCCAATTACACAATTAGAAGATCCAAGATCAATTGATTCAAAGAAAGGAAACTTTATGATTCAACTAATGAAAGGAATTTGAATGATCAATTGGTTATATAGATTCTATAATTTAAGGCGACAATTGTTCACAACACTAAGGACATTAACTCGTAGCAAGCTAGTTTAAGGAGGTAAAGAAACTTAGAAGCAATTGGAGAATCTCTCTCAAATTTCATCAAATTCATCAATGTTGTTTACAATGAGTTATAATGGATATTTATAGGCTAAAGCCTAACCCTAGCTAACATATAGCTTAATGACTTAAAATATCCATTAAACACTTGTATTAAAAGCTGAAAAAAAAAGCCAAATAATTAAAACCCCTCAAATAGATCACATTAACTAAGTCCAAATCAAACCCTACCAGCGACGGTAGGGTGAGACCTACTGGACGCGATAGAGTTCCACCTTCCAAGAACTTCATAGGCAGAAGCCTACCGGCAATGGTAGGGGCAGGGCTACTTTTAGCGGTAGGTCACTTTTGTTCGATCACTTCGTCAGTTTTCATCTCCAATTTGTTCCTTAGATTGATCCTTGCTAATTGAACAAATTGAGAATAAATTGGAATCCTTTCCCTGATCTTCAAACCCTTCAAGCTTGTTCTTCTTCGGCCTTACACTAGTGAATAGTCCAATCAATAAATCTTTAGCTTTTTAGCTTTCCCGATATATATCACCTACCGGCGACGATAGGTAGGGCCTACCATCGGTGATAGGTCTTCTGCTTCCTATACTTAGACATTTTTCACCTCTAACTTGCTCCCTTGAACACTCCTTCTTTATGGAATATAGATTATGAGTAAACTTAGAAGGTTCTCCTTGAATCTTCAATGCCTTCATTCTTGTTCTTCATAGGTTCCTCCATGAATGCAACCAAGCCTTTAACTAAACTTCCATCATTAGTTTTGAACTTCTTCTCCCTTACTCTAATAAGTGGTCCATCCATCAACTCAATAGCTTCTTGGCTCGCCCGGTTCATATCCGTCGCCCGTCCTTTGAAAAGATTCACCCTCGAATCTTCACCTACATGAAAAAAGATAAATCAATCACATTGAAGGTAGCACTAATATTGTATTCACCCGGAAGATCAATTTTATAAGCATTATCACTAATGCACTCAAGAACTTGAAAAGCAATCGCCAAGGGCATCAAGCTTAGACTTTCGATGAGAAGGAAATCGTTCCTTTGAAAGGTGAACCCAAACCCAATCTCCGGGTTCAAAGACCACCAATTTCCTTCCAACGTTCCTTTTAGCTACTAATTTCTGGTTGTTGGGCTCAATAGCGCATGTACTTTAGCATGAGTAGAATTGACATGCTCCGCTTTCCACTTTCCATCCAAGCTCAAAGCATGAGCTATTGGTAAAGGCACGAAATCAAATGGGGTTACAGGATTGAAGACATAAACAACCTCAAAAGGAAAATAAGAAGTAGTAAAATGGCACGATCTATTGTACGCAAACTCGGCCTGAGGAATATAGTCTTCCAAAATTGGCGCACGTTCTTCTTCAAGATGGCCCTAAGAAGTTACCTAATGGTTCTATTGACCACCTCTATTTGGCCATCGGTTTGTGGATGGCATGCTGTAGAATACAACAAATTAATTCAAAGTTTTCTCCAGAAAACATGCAAAAAATGACTAAGAAACTTGGTGTCACGATCCAAAACAATAGTTTTGAGAATACCAAGGAATCACACCACCGAAGTAAAGAACAAGTTTTCTATATGACTAGCATCATCGGTTTTCTTACAAGGTATGAAATTAGCCATTTTAGAAAACCGGTCTACCACAACAAAAATAGAGTCCATACCCTTAGGTGACCTAGGGAATCCAAGAATATCAATCCAAGTTACTCTATGTACATTTAGATTAGTATAAAGACATGTGGCGAGGAAGTAGACTTAACCCTTTTATACTCTAAGCAATTTCTAATGAACTTTTCTTAAGTTTTAGCATTGCCAAAGTGTCGAATTAAACTACTAAAATGAGCCTATTTAACCAACAACAACTTAGTGGAACACGATGGTATGCACAATTTTCCCTCATGATAAAGAAAATCATCATGTATGAGATACTTATCATTAGGCACAAGCAAACAATCATCAAATATGTCTTTAAACTCTGGATCACTAGTATACAATTCCTTAAGCATCTCAAAGCCAAGTATTTGAGCTTGCAAAGTAGAGATAAGAGTGCACCTTCTAGACAAAGCATTGGCTACAATATTTTCTTTACCTTTCTTATATCAGATGACATGTGGAAAGGTCTCAATAAACTCTATCCATCTTGCATGCCTCTTATTTGGCTTTTGTTGTCCTTTGAGAAACTGCTTCAAGGACTCATGGTCAGTGTGCAATACAAATTCCTTAGGCCACAACCATTGTTGCCAATGTTTCAATGTCCTTACTAGTTTATAGAGCTCCTTATCATAAGTAGCATAATTTAATGCCGCGCCGTTCAACTTTTAAATAAAATAAGGCAAAGGTCTCTTGTCTTGCGTCAAGACTCCTCCAATACCAATCCCCGATGTGTCACATTCTTTCTCAAACATCTTTTCAAAGTTAGGTAGTGCAATTGAAGGAGCACTACTCAACTTTTCCTTTAACAAATTGAATGCTTTCTCTTGATTCTCCTCCCAGTTGAAGCCATTCATCTTCTTAATTAAATCTTTCAAGGGACTAGCAATGGTGCTAAACTCCTTAATGAATCTCCTATAAAAACTTGCTAGCCATGGAAGCTTCTTACTTCGGATGCCTTTTTTGGAGTAGATCAATCTTTGATTTCTTTTATCTTCTCTTCACCTACTTGAAGACCTTGAGAGGTCACCAAATAACCTAGGAAAGTAATATTTTCTAAACAAAACTCACATTTTCCAAGGGTATCTTATAATTTCTCACTTCTCAAAACTAACAAAACTTGTTTAAGATGATGCAAGTGATCTTCATAAGTTTTACTATAAATCAAGATATCATCATAATAGACTACCAAAAATGTACCAATGAAATTTCTCAACACATGATGCATAAGTCACATGAATGTACTAGGTGCATTAGTTAATCCAAAAGGCATGACTAAGCCATTCATAAAGACCAAAATTTATTTTGAAAGCTATGTGCCACCCATCCCCTTCCATTATTCTAATTTGTTGGTAACCTAATTTTAAATCAATCTCTTAAAATATTTGAGAACCATGCTACTCATCAAGCAAATCATCTAATCTATGAATGGGATGCCTGTACCTAATAGTAATGTTGTTAATTTCTCTACAATCTAGGCACATGTGCCATGTACCATCCTTCTTAGGAATTAATAAAATGAGAACGACACAATGGCTTAAGCTTTCTCTTACGCATCCTTTGGAAACCAAATCCTCAAATTCTTAGCTCTATGGTCTCTTTGGGAGCACTTCTATAAGCCAGTCTGGAAACACCACTCCGAGTACCAAATAAAATTGTTGCTCAATTCTCCTCAAAGGAGAAATTCCACCGGGCATCTCTTCGGGGAAGACATCCTTGAATTCTTTAATAACCTTTACTATAGCATTGAACAGGTAAGACAAATGATCGTTATAGTAGAGACAAATGTACCTTTGCAATAAAGAAGTAAAACTAACTCTTCTTTTTCAATGCTTATATGATCTCACTCTCTTTTGGATAAAAACATCTCTTTTCTATCTTGCATCTATCACTCTTTTGATCACTCATTTAGCTTTTCATCATTCACTCTACCTCTTTTATCTTTTCAACACTCATTTCTTTTCCTTTAATTCTTTTTTCCCTCTTCAATACTATTTCTCTTCTTATCACTCTCAAGATCTTTCTTTTTCTCTCATTTTTCTTTTGTTGTTCAAAGACTTGACAAGGAGTCAAAGGATCCAACATGAACTTCTTCCATCTTTTTCAAAAGTAGAAGTGGTTTTCACACCATCATGAATAGCTCTTCTATCATATTGCCAAGGATGTCCCAAAAACAAATGCCCAGCCGGCATAGGAGCCAGGTCACAAAGAATATCATCACTATCTTACACTTTAGAAATAGAAACTAGCACTTGTTGATTAACCAATATCTACCACTATCATTTAACCAATGAAGCTTATAAGGTCTACGACGCTTGAGAAGAGGTAAGTTTAACTTTTAAACATGATATGTTCTTGCTACATCAATGCAACTACCACTATTCACAATAAGATTATCAACTTTACCACCCACTAAGCATTTCGTGTAAAAGATGTTTTTTTCTTTGACAGCTAAAAATTCTTCTTCAAGGACTTGAGTAGATAAGGCTCTAACAGTCACCAAACTCATGCCTTCTTCAACTGCTTCAAAAGAGGCATTCCTTAAACTTCTTCTTGTGGTCTATTATATCCTCTTCCTACTAGACCCCTCTTTTTCCACCGTTAGTAGGTGGCCTTACTTGGTATCCACCTTCATGAAATAGATAAGAATTTTTAACCAGCATGTCATGGTTTCCATTAGAAGGTATATTGTCATAAGGTCTTTGATGGTGAGATGAATAAAATCCGCAAAGATGACTCCAAGTCTTTGCTCTATTGTGTCATTTTCCTTGCCCCTCTTTTTTTCTTCAACATCTCTTACAACACCCTCTTGCCTTTTCCAAACACTCTTCACTCAAGTCTCTATAAGATTCTTAAAACCTATTAACCAACTCAAACTAAGAGCAACAACCCAGGAAAGCAAAACAATCAATGCACTTAGTTGGATATAAGTGTCCAAAGAGGCAAAGTTTCAAACACTTGACGTGTAAGGATTTCATAGAATGTAATCCATGGAAAAGAGAAAATAAACTTAATTGATCATTAACAAAAGATTAGAAACACACAAGGAAATAATTATATGTAAAAAAAAAAAAAAGCAATTCAAAACAACTGGGTTAAACAAAGAAAACAAGAGTACTAAGAAAATTTTTCCAGGACATAGGGGGTAATGACACCTTGTCATTAAAATGACGATAAGTCTAAAAAAAAGAATCCAAATCAAGTGAAACTAGTACAAAAAGATTCCTCATTCAATGAGGATGAATTTAGGCACAAATTGCATTCAAATAAGATAAGATATGCTTGAATTAATCAACACTCTTTCTACAACCAAGACTCCAAAAAATAAATCAAGTTTCAATCAATTTGATCAATCAATTGAACTACAAATTGAGTAAATTCGCAAATAATTCAACCAAATTTTCAATTGAGTTTTGGAATAATATTTTTGTATTAATATTACAAGATCTTCATGGAGCTTTTCATACATCATCGAGTACTTTCTCTTTTTTTTTTTTTTAAAGATTTTCAACGAATTTAAAAAACTTACAATACATATTGACCTTTATTTGGAGGTTGCTCCGATACCAATTTGATGTGAATATTCAATTGATTTTAGATTGGATTCAATACCTTCTCAAGATCACCTCCTTTGATGAAGTACCTATATTGAGGATTTTGTAACTTCAATACTCCAATAGAAAAACTATGAGGATCAAATCCTCATAAACCTAATATTTAGAGACAAAGCTCTTCCTTACCTTGATAGAAAGAACCTTGAGAAAATTAAGGCCTCAAAACCCCAACTATACAAACTAGTAGGCCTAGGTTAAATCAATTCTAAGAACAAGAACTCTTAGAACTAATCAAACAAGGAATTGGATGATCAATTGATTTCCGTAGATTTCACAATCTAAGCAATCAATTGGTCACAACACTCAGGAAGCAAACCGTAATAAGCTAACTAAGATAAATTGAAGAATTCTAAAAATAATGGAGAATCCTCTCTCAATTTTTAACAAAATATCAATATTGTTACAAATGAGCCTATAAATGGGTAATTATAGGCTAAAGCTTAAACCTGACTTGTCTATTGATTAAAGGGTCTAAAATACCCATTAGACCCTTAATTATTAGCTGGAAATAAAGTTCAAACAATAACATCCCCGCCTAAATATCGCATTGGTCCTTTTGGAACCCCACTGGCGAGGTAGGTTGTGCCCTACTAGACGAGGTAGGGTATGTACTTCTCTTCCCATACCATCCAGAAACCTTCCGGCGACGATAGGTGTAGGGCCTATTGTCGGCGGTAGGTCTTCAGCTTCCTATACTTAGCAATTTTTCACCTCCAACTTGCTCCCTTGAAATATCCTCGCTTATGGAATAGATTGTGAGCAACTTGGAAGGTTCTCCTTGATCTTCAAAGCCTTCATTCTTGTTCTTCACAGCTTCCTCCATGAATGCAACCAAGCCTTTAACCAAACTTCCATAATTAGTTTTGATCTTCTTCGTCCTTGCTTTAGTAAGTGGTCCACGCATGAACTCAATAGCTTCATGGCTCCCAAGATTCATATCATATTCTTATAATGTTACTTATAATCTTAACGTGAGAAATATTCATCAGAAAAAAATATTATAATGTAAGAAATCCTGACAATAAAGCTAAAAGACCCTTCATTTTTTAAAATAACTCTCTTCATATACCTTTCTTTTTTTCTCAACATTCAAACATGAAAAATTAAAACTTCGATCAAATCTAAGAAAAATAAGTCAATATATCGACCTCTAGACATTTATTCATAATTTAATTAGTTTAAATTTCTTAAAAAACACATCGAATTGAAAGAAAATGGGGAAAAAAATTTGGCTTGCTGTTGAATGAGAATCGGTGCACCGCTAGAGCCTTAAAGGTAAAGGACTGATGCTGTTGCCATTCCTCTTTGTATGAGCACTGACCAGGCTGTCGGTATTCCCTCCAAAAGGACTAGCGGTGACACCATTCCTCAATTAAAAAATTCATTAAAACAAATTGCATTAGTTAAATTTTTTTAAAAGAAAATTTTAAAAACTATTTGTTGGCTCAAGGTTTCAACTATACTTTTGATAGTTTACAAACTCAATGAATAGCTAATGGATCTACTTAATGTGCAGAGCAAGCATTCAATGTAGTTGATTTTTTAAGCCAATATTGACTGTTGTGCTACAATCTAACAGCTTCTTGCACAACTAACCTATCGTCGTAAAACCAATTGCATATATGAATCTATCAAAGGCAGGAAAAAATATTAGATCTTATGTTTAATTATGTCCAAATTGCTGCAAATCCAAAAGTCAATGAGTACAGAAGCGACTGACACTTAGAAAAGTTTACATCCCATGCTTCATTTAAAAGTTACATAAAAAAGCGAAGACGTGTTTTAGTGTTTAATTTGAAATCTTTAGTTGACTATGTCTTATTAATTCATTTTGTATTTTACTTAGGCCCCGTTTAATTGTCTAAGAAAAGTGGATTCGAAAGTAATCACACCCCTAAAGTTTAAATTTATGTGTTTGGTAGATTACTTAAGGTTATAGGAAAGAAATTTGATTCTTTAAACTTGGAAAATAAATCTAAAATGGTAGGAAAGTGAATCCCTCTAAGGAGATGGTACTGTGACTCCTTTTCAAAAGGAATCTTACAAAGTGAAAAGAAACAAATTAATTTAAAACATAATTATGCTTTTTCTTTTATTTTTTAACCTTTCTTTCCATATCTTATTTTCTCTTCTCTTTGACCTTCTCCAATGTAATAATATTCTCTAATTAAAATTTATATCTCCACCATCTGTATCTTTTTATTTCAAATGATAAAATATGAAAATTTAACTGAATTAGTCAATTTTATTTTACGTTAAAAGCTTATATCAAGATTATACATCTCACAATTATCTTTATTCAAAAAATTAGTATATCATTGATAAAAATTGAATCTCATAAGAATTAAAATATTACCTTTACAAGGATCGAAACATTATATCAAGATTATTTCTTTTTGTAGCATTCATTTAGGAGAAATATTAAACCAAATATGTGTGTTATATTCTTAAATCTTTTACTACAAGTCATGTTAGAAACAAATGACAATATAGGCGTGGAATAAATATGAAAAGAATAATGTGAAATAAAATCATTAATTTTTTATTGGTTAAATTTTTTTAAAAAACAATACAATTTAATAAATTCTATAGCACTATAAGTGTACTAGTAAATAGTTAGATGTTTTATATTTTTTAAAAAATTACTAATATAAATATTACTAAATTGTGCAAATATTACACATTAAAAATATAATATAAATTTGTATTAACGTAACATTAACTTTGGTTAAGATAAAAATATTAAACGAACATTTTAGATAATATAATATAAATACAAATTACTTACCCGACTATATCCAATCAAACCAAACAATAGAAAATAATTCTTATTCTTTTACTACTTAAAATTCAAGTAAAGGCGAAACAAGATAAAGGAATTTAAATGGATTCACAATCTACATATTTAGATTCCAAGTAATTACATTCCTTAACTTTCTTTCCCATCAACCAAACGGAGCATTAGGGTAAAGGGATTTTCACCTTGTCCCTTTCTTCTGCAGAAATTAGATGTTCTTTGGATGCATTCCGACGGCAAGACAAGGAAAGATAGAACAAGTGAAAATTTACGACTTGTTTAGGAGGCATATAAATAGCAAGACACTCACAACATTTATACCTTAACAAGATAGATTTTCAAAGAGCAAAAAGGCACCAACAAAGCACGACATTCTCGGTTGGTTTAAGGTCTTTAAAGCCAAGATGTTTAATTCTCAAACATCCATGAAATCTTAGTCATTATTTAAGATCTTTTTAATATAATAGTGACTTTTAAAAGCCTTCATTTAATAACATTCGGGTTCAATAAGAAAGCTTGTACTGAACTTACTCACAGGGAATTGAAGTTCATAGCATGGCTAGGTCTATTGAAAATCTAGTGTAGAGATTCCTGATCTTTGCAAAATCAGCTTTGTGTAACGGTAGTTGCTAGTCTATTGAAAACTAGCATGTAAGGGTTCCCCTCTACTCGGGAAAGAAGTTCCTTTCGTAGATTTTCCTAGATATTGGTTGTTTAGGAATAGTGGATGTAAGCATGTCAGCTAAACCACTATGTTTCTAGAGGTTCCTTCCAACTTAAACTATCTTAAAATGACTAAGTTAAGCTTTAAATCTTATCTAAGTTTAAGAAATTAGCTTTGTTATTCTCTTCCAAGCTAATATTCTTACAAAACTAACTGGTTAACGCGGACACCAAAATACATTTTTAATAGCCATTTTGTCTACGTGTTCCAATTAACTCCCCTCTTGGAAACCCTTTGGGACCTACACTTGGTATCAGAGTTTAGTCTCTCCTAGAAAAACCTAATGTTTGAGTGGATCCATGGCTAATGTTGCTAAAGCTAATCTTTCTATAGAAGGGTAGTCAATAACTCATTCTCCTCTAAATGGAAAGTATGACTACTAGGAAACGAGGATGAGAAACTTTATCATATATGTTGATGTAAAGGTTTTGAATGTTATCAAAGACTGGGCCACACGTTCATAAGAAAACTGTTGGTGGAGTTGTATCTCCTATAGATGAGTCTGAGCTTGATGCGGCTAAAAAATTTAAAAATATTCAGATTAATGCCAAAGGACTACACATAATCCATTGTGCCTAGATACAAATGAGTACAACACAATCTTTGGTTGTGTCTCTGCAAAAGGAGTGCGGGAAAATCTTGAGACTACTTACGAGGGAACCGATTGCATTAAGGAGTCTACGATTTATATTGCTTCCCAGGAATATGATCTTTTCCAAATGGAGAAAAAAGAAACTGTGACTTAACTGAATAACCATTTTACTACTATAGTAAAGAGTTTAGAATTCTGGGATAAAGGAAATCAGTCAACAAGAAAGAGTAAAAAGGATTTTAAGATATATGACTGAAAAACGGGACGCTAAAGTTTTTGTGATCACCGAAGCTAAAGACCTTACGAAGCTAACTTATGAGGAGCTGATTAGTATCTTATTGACTTATGAGAGTATGATTAGCAAACCAAAAAGAACAAAAAAATATATATATAATCTCACTCTTGTTAGCACATCTGAGGAAGGTGTGTCTAATATAACTGACCAAATGGTTCTAATGCTTAAGAATATCAGAAAGTGTTACAAAAAGTTAAAGACAGGTGGAAAAACTAAATGTTGATAGAAAATCTAAGAAAGATGATAGCAAAAGAAAAGACGGAAACAATGACATTGTGTGTTACAAATGCAATAATCCTAGACATATTCGGACAAAACCTTCGAAGCTAACAAGAAGAAAGTTTAAAAGCAAAGAAAAGGCTATGGCAGCTGAAGAAACCTAGACCTATAGTGAGACCAGATCTAAAGAAGATAAATGAGAGGATACAGATCCACAAGAATTGGAAGAAAAGGCGATGATGTTCTTATAGCCTTGGAGGAAAGAGAATGTAGCACAGGCAAAGAAGCTAAGGAAATGACCAAGATGAGGTAAGCTCTCTAAACTTTGAAATTCCTTCTGATTCTAATGATTCTAACGGCAATAAAGACTATCTGGAATTAATTTGCAATATATGACTCGTTCAAAAATGTTTTGAAAAAGCACAATGATTTAAAAATAGACTATGAGTAAGCCATTAGATAAAACTATAACGTTTATCATGTCAAGCTTCTTGAGTCCTATAGTTCCCTTGTAAGAACCAAACGCTCAGAGATGAAATGTCTTATGTGGAAAGAGAAATGCCTTAGGAATCTTCATGATAGAGAGTGTGTCTATAGGGGATATGTGAAAGACTTATAGATCAACTTGCATAAACGAATTATGCGCCAGATAGCTCAAAAAATGTGTTACCATGATGGTAATCTAGAAGATCAGGTTTTCAAACTAAAAGGACAAAATGCTGGCTTGAGGATTAGTATTGAAACTGTCACTGATTAGGTAATTGAGCGTAAAAAAAGTCAAAGGTGATTAAGGAACAAAATGGAAACATAAAAAGGAGGCAGAGAAGCTAACTAACGATCTGGCTATATCCACCAAAGGAAAAGCTACTCTAGACCTTTTGTTTGGAAATCAAAGACTAGCTAGTTAGAAAACAGACTTACGGTACATCAATGAAACTAACATCTTTTTTTGCAAAGGGAGAATCTTCCAACATTGCTTTTAAAATCATCATTAAGGAAAATCTTCCCTCCAAAAAACAATTGATAAAATATATCCTTGATCAATGTTAAGATAGCAAAACAACTCACAAAGCTAAAAAAATTTCTGCTGAAGCAAAACATGTAAATAAATTTCACAAAGCAAATTTTTATAAGACCTATCACATGTTTTACAAAGTGTGTTAAAAGTGTTTAAAAAGTGGACACTTCACTAAAGAATTTTTTCAGAAGACCCTTGACAAGAAAAAAGGGCACATGGATTTGAAAAGGATTTCAAACTTACTCTTGTACTGGTTATACGAAAACTGACCTAAACTGGGTACCAAAAGGATTTCGCCTGAACACTGATATATCCTATATTTATCGATATTTTCCATAGCTTTATTCATGATTTTGTGTTAGATATGCACATCTCCTGGCTTAAATTAATAGATGAAACTCATTATTTTGATGTGGATATGGCAGAGAAATAATGGATATTTTACAAGGCGAAAAAGGTGAAAACGCTATCAAATGCTGAAAAGAAGTCCGTACCCAGACATATCCAAAGACCAGCGCCGATCTTTGAGCGCTTAATGAAGGATTCCAAAAAGTAGAAGATCGGCGCTCAATATTTTTTAAGATCGGCACCATACTTCATTTTAAAGGGGCCGAATATGGGCAATTTTCCAATGGTTTTCTGGAAGGATTTTTCATATTTTTATCCCTTTTATGTTATTTAAAAGCTAATTTCTTATTTTAGCGATTTCCTAACTCTTTTAGGGTTAGAGCCTCTATAAATAGGGCTTTTCTCCGCCATTAGGTGAGTTTTTTTAGAGTTTTAGTAGTTAATTAATTAGAGAATGATGTAACTCTCTAGTTTATTTAGTTAAAGTTCCTTACTTTCTTGAAGTTCTAAACTCTTCAAGACAACAACAGAGGAGAAGAAGACGAAGAACACGAAGTAAAGTTTAAGGGTTGTCTTCTTTACTTCTTTTGTCTTACTTTGTAATTTGAAGATGTTCTTCTAGGCGTCTATTGTTTTTGTGTCTTTTAACTAGAGCTAATGCTAAATATTTGTTTTATTAATATGATTTTGTGATTTCTTGCTTTAATGATATTTCTTACAATTAATCAGTACTTGATTTCAATGCTTGTGATTGATTGGCCATCTCTCGCATGATCTAATTCTTAGTTTTGAGACCTTACCAAGATCAATCGAGTAGGAAATAAGTAATAAGAATACTGAGTAAAATTGGCAAGAAATTTTAGCAATTTTTGGTGCGGTTTATATGAGTAGTTTGATAAAGAAAAATCGGAATTTAGTTAACTAATATGTTGGGAAGAGCCTAAGCTCTGACACCACTGATAGGAATAGTTGTTCTGGTGATGAGCCCTATTACATAAAATCTCTACTGAAAACTATTACAACAGTAAAAGAGCGGAAGAACAAGAAATTACTAATCTATTACAAAAACCGAATGATTGAACCAGATAAAAACTCTTAATCAAAGCTCTTCAAAATTGGATAAGAATGTCTGAAAACAGACTACTGTTTCTTCTTTAAATACCTACAAAATAGATAAAAAAAATAGGATCTGCCTGGCAAAAATTGGATGCCACAAGACAAAACCGGACGACCGAAACCAAAACTAGAGATCTGGTTATGAAAAACGGACGGCAACACAAAAGAAAATGGATGACATATTTCTGTGAAAGAAGGGAACAGAGATATTCGAACGATCAAATCGGATGAGAAGGGAAAAACCGGACGACCGGTTTTTCACTGTATATCAGAATCTCGGTCAAACCCTTAGCATTGGATGAGCCTCACTCAATAATCTAATATCTCACTTTCGGTTCTCTCCTTCACAAACTACCCAAGCATGTGGTCAACCAGAAATGGTGACTAACGGCGGCAGTAACAGAAGAATTCACACTGAACAAACAAAAACAAGAATTTGCAGAGAAGAAGAAGAGAGAAAAGAAGAAGGTTTCACACAAAATAAGCAGTCACATCTCACCTGTTAGGAACAAGACAAGGATAAGAGTTTTAGAGAGTTTCTAAGGTAGACTTATTCAAACAACAGAACAGTCATCTGGAAGGATCGTTCAATAACATAACATCCTGTTATTTAGAAGACCTCTTCAAAGAAGCAACAGTAAAGCCACCTGGAAAGACTCAAGGAGATTGGGTTGTTTACCAGCCAGGCCTGCCCGGCATCTTGAATTAGACATACACTTATCCTATTTGGGTTGCGAGGCTCAGTCCAACTCATTACAAGAATTAAAGAACATGGGCTAAGAAGAGAAAATGTGTGAACACTGGCCCAATTGGCCTACAAGCTCCACCTTGAACACATTTTAGTGAACTGTTCAGCTACAACAATCAACTTGCATCAATATGTAAAAGGTCTCTACACGAAACAAACTTTTCAGTTGTCACTAGTTTGGTACCAAAATCAGCAGGATTATCTTTAGTGCTAATTTTGTCTATATTAACAATATAATTTGAAACCTGTTCACCAATGAAATTATACTTAACATCTATATGTTTAGTCCTTTCATGATAAATAGGATTTTTACACAAATGAAGACAACTCTGACTATCAGTAAATATGACAGCTTTAGAATGTAAAAGACGCAATTCAAATAAAAGCCCCAAAAGCCAGATGGCTTTCTTAATTGCCTCCGTGGCGGCAATATACTCAACCTCTGTAGTCGAAATGGCGACTACAGGATGCAACTGTGATTTCCAAGAAACACACTTACCTGCAAAGGTAAAGAAATAAGAAGTGGTAGACTTTCTACCTTCTCTATCATCTGTAAAATCAGAGTCAACATAACAAACAACCTCAAAATGTTCAGACCAGTTATGATACTGCAAGCCTCTACCAAGCGTCCCATTAATTACCTTAACAGCCACTTAAGAGCGGTCCAATGACCCCTACCTGGATTAGACATAAAACGGATTAAAAGGCCTACGGAATAAGCAGTATCAGGACGGGTGGAAATCATGGAATACATGATAGATCCTATAGCCATTCTATAAGGGATGTTGACCATATCTTTTTTCTCCTTTTCAGTTTTTGGACAAGTTTTAGGAGAAAGATGAAAATGGCTTGCAAGAGGGGTACATACAAGCTTACACAAATTCATAGAAAATTTTGAAACAATTTTGTGCAAGAGGACTTCATGGATATAAACAAAGAACTGGCAGCTCTAACCTTATCAATGTTCATGCCTAGAGTTCTAGAGGCAGATCCAAGATCCTTCATCTCAAACTCTGATTTCAATAAAGATTTCAAGTGCAAAATCTTATCTATATACTTGCAGGTAATAAGCATATCATCAACATAAAGAAGCAGATAAATTACATTCTCAATAGTATCACCAGAAAATACAAGCAACTATCATAATTACTTTTAACAAAACAAGTTTTAAGCATAAAAGAGTCAAACCCTTTATACCACAGTCTAGGTGATTGTTTAAGCCCATAAAAGGACTTCTTCAACAGACAAGTCATATGCTCCTTACCTTTCACCTCAAAACCCTGTAGTTGGCGCATGTAAAGGGTTTCATCAAGTTCACCATGCGAAAAGGCAGTTTTAACATCCAACTGTTCAAGCTCAAGATCAAAGAAGGTACCAACAGCAAGCATAATTCTGATAGTTTTACACTTAACAATAGGAGAAAAGATTTCATGGAAATTAGTACCTTCAACTTGAGAAAAACCTTTTGCAACCAATCTAGCCTTGAACCTTGGAGGTTCATTAACAGATTCAGGTTCTTTTACTTTGAAAATCCATTTACAATCATCAATTTTTATTTTGGTGGTTTAGGCACAAGCACCCAAGTTTTGTTCCTATGCAAAGAAGATATTTCTTCATCCATAGCATGCATCCACAAAGAGTGAATAGGACTCTTTAAAACATCAGAAAAACAAATAGGTTCTTTCTCTTCAACCAAACATCTAACGACAAAAGCATAAGAAACAATGTATGAATAACCATACCTAAGAGGTTTCCTTATCTCTCTTCTACCCCTATCCCTCGATAGTTGGTAATCTCTAAGGGCTTGTGCTTGTGCTTCTGGATGATCCTCATCATCATTACAATCACCTAAAATTGGCTCATCCGGTTCAGGAATACTAGACTCCTTATTGGTTTCAGGTTCTAGTGTGTGCTCATGAGAAGGTTCGGAGGTGACCTCCACCTCCACAGAAATGTTCTCAACTACGGGTGTACCAAAAGAACTCTCAGTTTAGTTTTACTTCTAAGGCAGGGCATGTCTCGCTCGTTAAAGACTACGTGTCTCTACTCACGATTACCCTTACACCTGGTTCACCTCTAAGCCATACTTGTAACCCTTCACCCCACTAGGATGGCCTATAAACACTCCCTTCTTAGACCTAGGGTCTAACTTCCCTTCCCTCTGATGTGCAAAAGTAGCACACCCAAACACTCTAAGGTTGGAAAAGTTTGGTGGTTGGCCTGACCATAATTCTATGGGAGTCTTAAAGTTTATGGCTATAGAAGGAGACCTATTTATAAGGTAAACTGCTGTATTAACAACCTGTCCCCAAAAAGGTTTAGGAACCCCAGATGATACCAAAAGACACCTAACTTTATCCATAATGTTTCAGTTTACCCTGTCAGCTACCCCGTTTGTTGTGGGTTGTGCCAAACAGTTCTATGATGAACGATACCATGCAAAGCACACAAATCATGAAACTTTTTGTTACAAAATTCCAAACTGTTATCTGTTCTTGAAACCTTTAGTTTATTTCTGATTTGATTTTTGGCAAAACATTTCCATTCGTGAAACTTTTGAAAAGTTTGATCTTTGGTTTTCAAAAGAAACACCCAAACATGCCGAGAAAAATTATCAGCAATAGAAAGGAAATAAACACTGCCACTAAAAGTGGGTACCTTTTATGGGCCCCAAAGATCACAGTACACATAATCAAGAACAACAATGGATTTGTGTATGCCCGCAGAAAAACTGAATTTATGTCTTTTGCCATGAATACAATGATCACAAAAATCTAAAGAAGTGATTTCATCACTATCTAAAAGATTTTGTTTGTGTAAGTAATGCAAACCTTTTTCATTAATATTACCAATCCGACGATGCCACAACATGGTGTTATCAGAAACAGTTTTAGAAAATAATGCAGATGATTCACAAAAAGTTTCACCAAGGTGTACAAACTATCTTTCTTAAAAACTTTAAGTATGACTAGAGATCTTTTTCAAACATGTAGAATCTCGTGTTTAGATTTATAACAATATCCTTTTGAGTCAAGAAAACCAAGGGAGATTAAATTCTGTCTAAGGTCAGGTACATACCTTACCTCAGTCAGTTTTCTAGTCATACCATCATGTATTTTTATAAAAACATTTCCAATTCCCTTGACATTGCAAATTTTACTGTTTCCCATAAAAACTTATCCATGATCAAGGGGTTTAAAATCAGAAAACCAATGTCTATTGGGTATCATATGAAAAGTGCAACCAGAATCAAGAATCCACTTATCAGAGGGAGACGGGAAAGGGGAAACACATAGAACTTCAGAAATCATAGAATTACCATCTAGTTCAAAATCATACGTTCTGTCAGTTTTATCCTTCCCATTACCTTGTTTACGTAATTTTTCATCTTTTATTCATTTAAAACATTGGTTTTTCATATAACCATCTTTGCCACAATAAAAACACTTCACTCTATTCTTATCTCGAGATTTAGACCTCCCTTTACTTTTAGAGCTGTGACTAGAAGGTTTTCTCTAGTCAACCCTCCCTCGCACGAAAATATTATCTCCGTTTGTTTTATTTTCTCTTTGCAAATCTAAATCTTTTGATTTCAAAGCGCTTTTCAATAAATTCCAGTAACATGGCCATAACTTGCATATAGGAGTCCAATTGAGGAGATTCAAGGTTCATTGGAAAGGCTGGAGAATTCTCTACAAGTTTGCTGAGAACAGCAAGAATAAATTTGACAAGTTTGAAGGTCAAACTAAGTGGATAACAGAGGAGATGTAAAATCACTCTAGGAAGGCTAAAACAGAGCCTACTAACGATGGTAGGCTCCCACCCTACCGTTCGTTGTAGCCTCTAGTTAGAATTGCCAGTTTTTAAGGTTAAATGGCCGGACCTGGCCAGGTAAAGTCAACAACTTATTTTTGGTCAATTCTAGTTATTTTGGGGATTAATTCTTCGCTTCTTTATTTCAAAATTTGTAATTAACTTTTATTAGAAGGTTAATTAGGTCATTTATATGCCAACTAGGTTTTATGAGGAGTAGTTAGGATTTTTCTATAAATATCCTATTATGCTTCCTCTTGTAATTAACTTGGATATTTGGCTAAAATTTGAGAGGAATTATCTGTTGTGTCTAGGGTTCTTCACCCTTCTTAGTTCGCTTGCTAAGGGTTAGCTTCCTTAGTGTTGTGAATAATTGATTGCTCAGATTGTAAAATATATGGAAATCAATTGATCATCCAATTCCTTGTTTAATTGATTATTAGAGTTCGTATTCTTAGAATTGATTAAACCTAGGTCTTCTAGTTTGTGTAGTTTTATTTTGAGGCCATAGTTTCCTAAAGGTTCTTTATATCAAATTAGGAATGAGTTTTACCTCTCAATATTAGGTTTATGAGTCTTGGATCCTCATAGGTATTCTATTGGAGAGTTGAAACTACAAAATCCTCAATAGAGGTTCTTCATGAAAGGAAGTGATCTTGGGAAGATGTTGAATCAAATTTACAATCAATTCAAGATTCACAACAAAGTTATATTAGAGCAACCTACAAATGAAGGTTAATTTATATTGTACATTGTTTAAATTCATTGAAAATTAGAAAAGAAGGAAGAACTACTTGATGATCTATGAAAAATTTTAGGAAGATCATGCAATAGTAGTACAGAAAAATAGATCCGAAAATCGATTGAAACATTGACTAAATAATTGCGAAATTGGTTGATGTTTTGTGATGGAGATGTGATAATTTTAGTTATGGTTTAATTGAAATAAGATTTACTCAATTTGGAATCCAATTGATTGAACAATTTCATTGAAACTTGAAATGTGTTTCGGAATCTCAGCTGCAGAAAAAGTGTGAATTAATCCTAGCGTATCGTATGTTATACTGATTCAATTCGAAGGAAATTTCCTCCTAAATTCATCCTTTTTGAGTTAGGAATCTTCTTGAATTGGTTTTACTTGCTTTGGATTCATATTTATGGATTTATCATCGTTTTAGTGACAAGGTATCATCATCCCCTATTTCCTGGAAAACATTTTTCTTAATACTCTTGTTTTCTTTATTTAGCTTACTTGTTTTGAATTGCTTTGTTTTTTACTTCTAATTGTTTTCTTGTGTGTTTTTAACCTTTGTTGATGATTAATTATGTTTGTTGTATCATTTTTATAGATTACATTCTTTGAAATTTTTACACCTCAACTGTTTGGAACTTTGCCTCTTTGAACACCTATATCTAAGTGCCTTTATTGTTTTACTTGCTTTGGATTGTTGCTCTCTGTTTGACTTGGTTAAGAGGTTTGAAGGCTCTTATAGAGACTTGAGTGAAGAGTTTTTGGAAAAGGCAAGAGGGTGAGCTTACTGTGATAAAAGCCAATAAAGAGTACTAAACACGAGTAAATTGAGTGATCAAGAAAGAGTGAAAATATTAAGGGAGTGATAAAAGGTCCTTGTTTTATTTTCCAACAATTTTGTGCCAGTCTAAATAAGATATGAATGGAGTACAATTGTTCTAATACATTATGGAAAAGAATGGAAGAAACGAGCAAAAAAGATAATATCAATCAAATCTTGCAAGAGATATGCATAATTTCTATCACAGTGGTGACAATTGATTCAATACTTATGGTGAGAACAAGCATAGAAATGGAAACTTCACTCCTAGAAGACATGTTGGAGTTGGTAACTTCTCTTCTTGTGCTAATTCTTTTAAGCATACTTATTATAATGATTATGGGGGTTATGGAAGAGTTAATACTAGATATGATAATTATGAGCATAGTCCTTATGATTGTTATGAAAAACATTATCATAGTTATGGTAGAGAGCTTATATCATGAAAAGGTCCATGGAAGGACGAATGAAAGTAAGCATGTAGTCCATCTCAAAGGCCTTGTGCAAGGAAAAGTTGCTAATCTTGTTATTGATGGTAGTGGTTGTGCTAATGTGGCTAGTACTTTGTGAAAAAGTTGAATTTTCCTGTTCTTGAAAATCCTAAGGTTTACATACGCCACTGGTCAAATGATAAGGATGAGACCAAAATCACTAAGCAAGTGTGGGTGTCTATTCCTAAAGGAACATATAAAGATGATGTGTTATGTGATTATCACCATGCTAGCGAGTCCTTTGTTGTTTTGAAGTCCTTGGATATATGATAGGGAAGCTAAATATAATGGGAACAAGCATTCTTACAATTTCACCAAAGACGGCAAGAGATTCATTCTAAATTCTTTGGTGCCTCATAAATTTATGAAGAACAAAAGAAGTTGAAAAAAGGATAATAATATTTGACCAACAGAAAAAGAAAAAAAGCATTATAACGGCTGAAAGGTGTGAGGAAAAACAACTTCCCATGCCACCTCAAGGAGTTGCAAAGGTAGAAACCTTGAAACCATCAATGATTGAAGAATTTTCAAAAGTAAATGAGCTTCCACAAGTTCAAGAGGTAGTAAAATAAATTATTGTAATTCATGTTTTGGAAGAGACATCTATTGAGGATTCTTGTGATAGCATGAATGAGAAAAGCATTGAAAAAGAAGAGTGCAATGAGTTTAAAGAAAAAGAAAGAGTGGAAGAAAAAGAGAGATTAGTGGAAAAACTATGTATCTTTGATTCCATCACTCTCTTTTCAAAAGAGAGTAAACATTTTTAGTGTGCAAAAGAGAAAGAAGTGAGCTTGAGAAAAGTGAGTGAGTAAAAGAAAATGAGTGCTTCATTGATAAACAAGAGAGTGAAAAAGAAGGACAAAGAGAAAAAGAAGGTTAAGGAGAGGATAAGAGTATTTGATCAACAGAAAAAGGAAAGAGCATTATAAAGGCTATAAGGTGCGGGGAAAAATAACTTTCCATGCCACCTCAAGTAGTTGCAAAGTTAGAAAACTTGAAACCATCAATGATTGAAGAATTTTCAAAAGTAAATGAGCATCCAAAAGCTCAAGAGGTAGATGAGGAAAGCATTGTAATTGATGTTGTGGAAGAGACATCTAATGAGGATTCTTGTAATAACATGAATGAGAAGAGTATTGATAAAGAAGAGTGCAATGAGTTTAAAGAAAAAGAAAGAGTGGAAGAGAAAGAGAGATTAGTAGAAAATATGTATATTTGGTTCCATCTCTATATTTTCAAAAGAGAGTGAACATTTTTAGTGTTCAAAAGAGAAAGAGAGTGAGCTTGAGAAAAGTGAGTGAGTAAAAGAAAATGAGTGCTTTATTGAAAAATAAGAGAGTAAAAAAGAAGTGCAAAGAGAAAAAGTGATAATTGTACTTGAAAAGAGTGAGGAAGTGAATTTCTATGCTATTGAAACTAACTCTTTCTTTGCTAGTAAATCCTTATGCTTGCAGAATTTTGAAGATTCAAGCAAGGATGAAGGAGGAAAGCTTGCCTACAAGTCCATCAAGACCATAAACTTCTTTCCTCTAATTCCTACTTGAGCTTTGAGATTTATTTTTAAGGAAACTAAGGAAAATGTATATCAATTTCATGGAAAATGTATCTCAATTTCACTTTCTAAACATTCTTGGAACTTTATTAGAAAAGAAAGAATTTATAGAGTTTAATTCCATTTCTTGTGCTATTTAAATATTTCAAGTTATGCTTCTTGTGTGCTAGGAGTTGAAGACAAAGGAAGGAGCATGGAAAAAGGGCTTGGAACTACTCTTGCAGAATTACCAATAAGCTTAAAAGATGTTTATAAAACAAGGATGTCCCTAATCACTATAATGCAAGGCAAGTGGACTTGAAAATGCATAGGTGAGATTCAACCCGAGTGTTGAATCTATCGAGGAACAGAAAAAAGCTTAAGTACTAATCGTGTTCCTAATGTTTAGTCTAAAAAAAAGATGTCATTGAAATAAAACTAAGAAAAGAAATTAAATCAATTAAGAGAAATCAAGCAATGTAGAAAGGTTTTAAGAATAATTAAAGCAAGAGTTTGGAAGGTGGAAGCCCCTAATCCTTGTTACTAGTTGAATTCGAAAAACTTTAATGAAAATAATGTTGAATTAATTATGTTGGATCATCACTCAAATCGGGCAATCCCTATCTCCAGGCGAAAGCCATCCTATTCACTAACCCTTAGAGGAAAATCATTATTCTCCCTAACAAATTATGAGCGTAAAAATTAGGTGATTTAAAAGACCCAAAAGTGCAATATCTTGTTTATACTCAATTTCCCTAATTAATCCCCAATTGGTTGCCCAAGATGGTTCTTCCTTTTTAAATTCCAAGTAACCTTGCGATTAATATAATCTTGCGACAATTAAATTGAAAACAAGCACAATTCAAAAAAAACTTAAATTAAAACAAACATCGAATTCAAGAATTTAAACTAAGAACTTTGTAATCAAGAACTAGGGTTCAACCTTTATCCAAAAAAAAAAAAGAACAAGTCACTATTTATTATTAAAAAAAACTGAAATAAAACATGAAATTCAATAACAAGAAAGGGAAAAGAAATCTTAGGATTGAAATCGAAGCTGCAATTGAAATCCCGAACATCTTCCATACTCATCTTTCGATGTCACCAAGTTGAAGATCAAAATCTTGAAATTAATTCTTCAATTCTTCAATCCAAGAAACTAAATTGAAGAAATCTTGAAACTTTACTATCTAATTGAATATATAAAAGCTGAAATTTGGAAATCTAATACTAACTTAACTAATCCTATTCTAATTCTTAAATTGTATAGCTACTATCTAACTATTGCACTCTTTAATATCTGCATAAAAGCCCATTATATAGAGGTGGAAAATACTAGAAAACCTAGTTTGAATTGGGTTAAAATACTAGAAAACCGAGTTCAACTTTGACTCAACCGCCCTTACCAGCTGGCCCCACCGCCGATGGTAGGGCGAGACCTATTGTACGCAGTAGGTCTCTGTTTACCATGCCCATTTCTTGCCAAGGAACCTAATGGCGATGGTAGGGCGGCCTACCTCATGTGGTAGGTTGGCTGTCTCATTGCCGATGGCTTCGTTTTTGTCATTTTCGCTCCGTTTTCGCCTGTTTTCATTTCCTTTAATTGTTTTCACTTTCGTAGGGCACCAAAGACAAGAATAAGAGATATTAAAATAAAATATATACTTTTACATATTAAAAACACCAAAAAAACAATGAAATTAACATATAGAAAATATAGTCAACTATGCACATACCAAATACCCCCACACTTAATCATTGCTTGCCCTCAAGCAACACAAACTAAATAGGCAAAATGAAGGATTAAAAAAGTTTAATTCTAGGAAGACATAACACGAAAATGACAAAAGCCAAATAAACAATTAAAATCTCAAAACGGTCACAAGCATTGGTAGCGGAAATAATCAAAACAAACTCATCAAAAACAAAAATAAAAACTAAGAAAAATAAAGATAAAACCACTTCAATAGAGTATTTTCCTACCCTACTCCAAAGATAAATAAAAAATAGACGAACGACAAAATCACTAAGTCACCACCACAAGTTACTAAAAATCATTAACAATCAAAAGGGGGGGGGGGGGGGGGGTGTGTGATTTTCCTCATGTCGTTTTTGACAGAAAAGAGGAATGTTAAGTGATTAGTATAAAGAAATATTTTCAAATACAATGCAGATAACTCATATTTTTTCTATCGCTTATCCACTCTAAAGTCTATTTTAGGCTGTTCCCGAATTAGGTAGGACTCTTTGGCTTGTAATGTTAGGCTAGGGACATGAGTAGGTTACAAACAAAGGAAAAAGGAGACAAAACAAATGACACAGAGGTAATGCAACCGAAAAGAAAAGATAACGAAATAAAAGACCACTTTCTAGTCGTCGTTTTCTCTCTTCTCACTCGCTCTTGTGCAACTTAGTTCATTCTTCTTGGTGGACAACCCACCTAACAATATACTTTTCTTAAGATTTTTCAAGAAATAACAAAAAATAAGAGCGAGAGACTTGAAATTTTCCAAGAATTTACTATAAAATAAAGAATCATGTTTTTTCTTCGTTTTCTGCTGCTTTTTCTTTGTTTTCTGTCGTTTTTCATTTTTTTTTCATTTCTTCTCTTTTTCTATCTTTTTCTTTTCATGCATCAATTTTTCTTTTCTTTCATTTCTTTCTTTTTCTCTTTTCAATAGACAAAAGCACCGAACATATAAAATTACCCGAAAATACTCTTTTCTTTTAAACAGAGTTTTTGTTTCTTTATTTTTTTACCCCTTTTTCTGGCACACTTATTGAAAATGGCCAAAACCCTATACTAACCATTAGCTCCACGAATTGAGGCTTTATATAGTGAGGTTAAAAGAATAAAGAAAAGAAGGGATTAAAACCCCTTGGCATGAAGGCCCAAAAAGGAAACTAGGGATTGAATTCATTTAGGATAGGATAAGAAAGGCACAATCGGTACAAAGAAGTCCTAAGAACATCATATCCGGGACCATCCTAGACTAGACTTGTTTACTTTTAAAGATAGAAAAATCATGTAAGTTCTTGCAAAGACTCCAAGATTATTATCATTATGATAATTACCCAAGATTTGCAAGCTTCTATTACTTAAACAACATTCACGACTGCATAAAAACCATTGATCATGTAAAGAGCTCAGTGAATATTGTTTTCAAAGTAATTAACTAATACGCCTTTTTAGAAAAACCTAAGGAGTTTCACAATTTAACACTCTACCAAAAGTGATAAAAATAAAATATTTTTTTGATTTTTTAAGTAAAGCAAAAAAAAGTTTTTGGATTTTCTAAATTTTATGTTTTTTTTTGAAAATTTTAAATAAGAGATCAAAAGGTAAAATAAATTAAGAAAGAAGGAAAAAGGAAATAAAAGGCGACAATACGAAAATACCCCCCTGCCCCCCCCCCCCCCCTAAAATCACATTGTCCTCAATGTGGATGTCAGAGTAAAGGGAAAAACCCAAAAAAATAGAAAAAAAACAAATACATACATAGGAAGCCATCCCACGGGCAATCTCTAGGTATAATCGATGGATTTTTTCTTTTTAATTATATGATGATGCAAGTATAAAGCGAAAAAGAATATCGAGAAGCCATCTACACACAAAAATAAAACAAACAAAAACTATAAACAAATAAAGAGCAGAAGATAAAACAAGAAATGAAACCATAAAACATAAAAAAAAATAAATAAATAAAAGACCATGAAAAGAAAAGCAAACTCCTTGTCATGAAAGTGAAAGAATTTGAAACCCATCAAGAGAAGAGAAATTAAAAACTTATGATCGAGCTCAAGGATGATATTATAAATTTCAAACAATTTCAATCCTTTGAAGGAAAATAGAAGATTAATGAGAGCTAAGATTGAAGAAAAACTTATTCATGATTTTCCGCAGTATAAGGGGCGTTTTCTTTTAGAACTCTCAAAAATCCTTTGAACTTCATGAGACGCCTCCTTTCGTCGTTATTCTCCTCGAGTTGCATACTTGATGCCTGCACAAATAATGAATTCTTGACAAGAAAAGAGTTAGTTTTGTTAGTAAGGGAATTCATTTCCTTATTCTTTTCAATGGTCTCTAACTTTGTCTCCCCAAGGATCGATCGATTAAGTCATTCATTGCGAACTGTACTTGTTAGAATACTTATCGTATCCCTACCAGTTTTCTTGAAACTGGTCGATTAATAGTGCATATATTGAGATTGAAAGGCCATATTCTCCACTCTTTGTTCTAACATTGATGCCCATCGGGCTTTTATGATATCATCAGTATTCCTTTCGTACTTTCTAAAACCTAGAACAAGTAAAATAGAATTGAACAAAGCAAAATAACAAAAACAAAAATGATGACTAAAGTACTAAATAAATGACTTTCCTTAATCTACCATTCCCCAGCAATGGTGCTAAAAACTTGATGTTTTTAAAACAGAGATGTCCTAATTACTACAATGCAATGCAAGTGGACCTAACAATGCAGAGGTGAGTTTCAACCCGAGTGTCTAATCTCTGGAGGAACCAAAAAGAATTAAATACTATTCGTGTTTCTAATATTTAGTCTAAAAAGATGTCATTGAAATAAAACTAAAAAAACCAATTAAATCAATTAAGAGAAAGCAAGCAATGTAAACAGGTCTTTAAGAATAATTAAGGGAACAGTTTGGAAGGTGGAATCTCCCTAATCCTTGTTACTAGTTTAATTTGAAAAACTTTAATGAAACGATGTTAAATTAATTAAGCTGGGTCATCACTCAAATAGGGCAATCCCTGTCTCTAGGCGAAAGCCACCCTACTCACTAAAACTTATTGGAAAATCTCTTTTCTACCTAAGAAATTATGAGCGCAATAAAAATTATGGACCTAAAAATGCAATATCGTATTTCTAGTCAAATGCCCCAATTAACCGTTAATTGGTTGCCCTAGATCGTTCTTCCATTTTCAATTCCGAAAAACCTTATGGTTAATCTAATCTGGCGACAATTAAATTGCAAACAAGCACAATTGGAAGACAACTTAAATCCAAACAAACGTTGAATTCAAGAATTCAAGCCAAGAATTCCGTAATCAAGAACTAGGGTTCAACCCCAATCTAAGCAATAAAGAACTACTCACTATAATTATAATAAAACTGAAATAAAACATAAAATTCAATAACAAGAAAGGAAAAAGAAATCTTTGGATTGAAATCGAAGCCACAATTGAAATCCCGAACTACTTCCAAGCTCGTCTTTCGATATCGCCTAGTTAAAGATCGAAATAATGAAGTTGATTCTTTAATTCTTTAATCAAAAAAACTAAATTGCAGAAATCTTGAAACTTTATTAACTAATTGAGTGTATAAAAGCTGAAATTGGAAAAGTTTTTAATCTAATCTAAACGAATTAATCTAATACTAACCTACTTAATCCTATTCTAAATCCTAAATTATATATCTACTTATCTAACTATTGCCCTCTTTAATAGCTGCATAAAAGCCCCATATTAGAGGTGAAAAATAAAAGAAAACCTAGTTGGAATTTGGTTAATATACAAGAAAACCGAGTACAACTTTGATTCAATCGCCCTTGCTAGTCGACCCTACTGCCAACTATAAGGCCAGGCCTTCCGTTTGTGGTAGGTCTCTGTTTGGCATCCCCATTGCTTGCCAAGGAACCTACCGACGATTGTAGGGCAGCCTACCTCGAGCGGTAGGTTTGCTGTGTCGTTGCCGACGCTCTATTTTCGTCGTTTTTGCTTTATTTTCACCCGTTTTCATTTCCTTAAATTGTTTTCAATTCCGGAGGGTACCTGAGACAAGAATAAGAGATATTAAGCTAAAATAAATGCTTTTATAGATTAAAAACACCAAAAACGATGAAACTTACATATTGAAAATATTGCCAATTATGTACATATCAGCTTATTTCTAATCGCTTCTCTCATGTGTTTTGAAGTTTCTTTTGTGAACTTATAGTTGCTCCTAAAGTTTTATCTTTCTCATGTGAGCATAATTGGAGACCTTTATGCTATTTCTTTTGGTGATGGTCTCTTTCTTGTTGTACCTTATTTGTTTACTGTGGGAATTTGTAGACAAAAAGAATAAAATAAAACTACAAAAATCTGCCAACATGATCCGCACATATTAAAAAAATCAATTGGATAGAAAACTACTTCAATGTTTTCCACCCTTAGGTGTGGAGGCACTGTTGTTTACGCTTCGCCCTCTACTGGTATCCACGCGACGAACTCCTCTAAAAACAATTGGGATGCTAGCCCCTTCGGTGTTTTGAGAACTATTCAGAACTAATATTTACTATTTGTAATACGTGGAATTTTTTAGAGAGTGGGGCTAGATACTATTCTCATTGTTCTAGGGTTAAAAGCCTTTTTTTTTTTATCAGGTGAAGGCGACTACAGGGAAAAAGTTTAACAAAACCTTTTATAGCCGTGAACATCTGATCCTTAGTTGTCATATAATGACAGCTTTAATCTCGTCCGTCTATTCCTATAATCATCCAACGGTTGGATAATAATATTAAGTAACTAATTTCATTTATCTGATAAATAAAATTAGCTACTTATTAACTTACCAAAAAAATACAATAGGGAATGTGATTCCCCTTTTTTTATACGTTTAAGAAATTTAGACACAATCTAGATTCATTGAACATGGACATCGTGCTCATAAGATCGTCTATGCGTGTGACCCTGTAGGTTCACTTAACATTGGCAGTAAATGAAAAATGTCCTAGGCATTTATCCACGAAACATAAGTGCCCTCTAGCAAGACATTATGCTTACCCAAGTTAAGTAAAAGAAATGATAAACTAACATTAGTTTTAATATTTAGTCCTTTTGTCACACGATATCCTAATAAAGAATAAGGCATGGAACAAGTCATCCTTATAAAATTTAATTAACCATTTAATTAATCATCAGGTAAACTCTTCCCATAAATAATATTAATAACACCTTATTAATATTTATTTGAGCATGGCCATGTGTATTCTTCAGTCTTCCTTAACAAGGGGCCCATAAATATCTCTATCTAGCAAGAGAAGGACAAATTCCTTTTACTATCTCTAATATTCAAACCATGACAAGAAAATAGCCCAACTAATGGTCATAATAATCACCTAATTAAAGTGATGTTTGACTATGTCAAAACATATTTTCTCCCCATGCAAGAATCATTAGAAACATTAGGTCAAAAGACACCAATACAATATTCTCAATATGTATTTATGAATTAATTTTTATATCTCATATTCATGATCAGTGAAACTTGATCATCAATCAACTTCATACTAGTTTAATAATACAAGATATGATAAAACGAGGACAAACAAGAATAATATTTTATTAGCAAGAAAGGTTTTACTATCAAGTCACATACTTGATAACCAAGAGCATAAAATACAATTCCAAGTACATGCCTCATAAATAATAAATGCAAGTGAATTGGTCTAGGGTATATTCTAACATCTAAATGTCTTTCTTCTCATACTTCCCTTGAGGATCTATTGATGAGCAGTGGTATTAAATTTGATACTTCTTGTTATGGATTTAGAATATGAGATAATGCTTCCTTTGTTGCCTCTAACATTGTTGGTTTTGAGCTTTATTGTGCTTTATTTGACATTTTACATAATGAGTGTTTAGGAAAGTTTATTAAGGATGTTCATTAAGCATTTCCTTTCCTTGATACTCTCATGAAAAATCTTGATGAAGTTATTCCCTTAAACCCTATCTTCACTTTTTGAATGATTAGTTTTAGTTTTCTTACAATAAGCATAAGCTTTCTAGTGTTGTTAACTATTTTAACTTGATGTTTTGAAGCACATTTGGATTCATATTCTATTATTTACATTTCAAGGATTTCTTGGTAAAACATATTAGAATCATGTCAGAGGTAGGATTTGAAATGGTGTTCAAAGATTTTTTTGTTGGACATCTTTACTACCATAAACCTTTCAAGGAGTGGCTTTTGAAGAACAACATCGCACTTATACCTTTTTGGAAAAACTCTTGTGTATTAATTTTGGGACATGAATTTGAAGCTATATTGTTTAACTATGTACTTTTTGAAGAGTTCTTTGATAAAATGGTTTGCAAAGGGAAGTGTAGACCATCTTCGGATTTTAAAAATTTTATGTCTACATTTCCTCACTTCAATTGTGAAATGATGAAATTTGAGACTCATCAAGCTATTCTTTCACTCTAAATTCTTTTGTGTTTTTGTGGAAGATGCATTTGAATTATTATTACCCTTTCCAAGAGAAGAGATTTCAATTGTGTGGTTTTCATGACTATCTTGAAAAGAATGAGAGCTTTTAATATCATTTACCCTTCAAGGATTTTTGAACTTTGCTTTGAACAATTCACAAGAAAATTTTTTCTTAATGCTTGTATTTTCAATTCTCTTCTTAGAATTGTAGAGAAAACACCTTGTGTTTGGAGCATTGAAAATCCTTACGACTTCTTGTTTCAATATTTCAAATTATTACACACCATGAGCTCTACATTTCATCATCGTTTGAAAGAAGAGATATTTCTAGCTCATGAACTTCTTGACTTACTTTTGGAGTTTAGGAATGATGAAACCTTCTACTTTCATCTACCTCTTAAGGGTGCTGGTACTTGTTCCTTCTGTAAAGATAAGCCAAAGAAGTTGTTCCTAAAAAGCTTCATTTTAAAGACCTTTTCTAAAACTTTTGAAGGAATACTTCTTGTCTGGAAACTTGAACATCTACAACACTTTCTGTTCTTGATTTTGATAGATTTGGAAACTTGACAAAAAAAATGGGTAATTTGTTTTCATTTATATTTGGTTGTTGGTTTCTTTAGTAATTTTCTTTTTGTGTTTCCTATTGTTGTTTGTGATGAATACATGGTCATTACATTGTTGTAGGACCAAACAAATCTGGCCTATTTCTCTAAACCAAACTTAAGTGTGAAAGGCTCTGATTATGCCAAGTAAATCCCTTGTTCAATCATAATTTTTTAAAAAGTTTTTATGCTTTAGAATTGCTCATATGATGTCGGAGATCTCAAAATCTTTATAAGGTTGTGTTTGACATGAATCTTTTATTGAAAGTATATACATATACGAGGTCTGTTATATGGTTTTACTCTATGACTAAGTTGAATAAAGTTGAAGGACGCCTCAATATTTAAAAATTGATCTGTTAAGGAACTAATTTAAGTGTGGACATGAGCGTGATAGTTTTAATAGAATAAAATACCGCCCCATCTTACTATCTCTATTGTATATATGTATATAAATGAAATGCCATTTGATGTTTCTGTCTCTGTATAAAAATTGAAGATATAGCAGTGTATAAGCATTGAGAACTGCCTTCTTCTGGTTCTTCCTAGAATGTAAACTATGCCCATTCTAAAAAGATCAATAAAAGACATTTCTTGAAGTTTTAGAAGGAAATTAACAAGAGGAATATATTTATAGATATTTGGTCTCATGGCATGGATCTTCCCAGTTTATACTAACAAGATGTTTTTGTTTCTATCTAAGGCTGCTATGCTATTTGATTACACATGAGAATAAGTTATAAAATGCTCCTACCACCAAAGAAATCCATCATTTCATGTCTCTTGTATTACATGATTAGAGTTTGTGGCTTATAATTCCCACTTCCTACTGGTCATTCATCTTATATTTTCCAGCTCATTAAGTTACCAATCAAGCATCCTTAATTGTCTGAGAGTCTTTGAGTAACACAACCAAAGGTAAAGTTGAAAGTCTAACTTGCTATAGTTGGTACTTGTCGAACCTGCTAATCTTATTCCTTTCTTATGGATGGGTGTCTTGCTGTATATTTTCCATGACTAAAAGCCATCACTAAACGATGCATACAAATTGCCTTCAGAGGGATTCTTTCGTAAAAGTTTTGGAGCATCCTAGAAGAATTGTGCTTTTTCTATTGTGACTTGTGTGTGCCAAAGATTAGCAAGAAGCATATACGTCAATTTGACTTTAGCATCGTGATTTTGCTATTTAAGCTAGAAAGAATTTTCACCCAGGGTTCTTCGACGTAATGTAACACTTGATTGTTCACTTTCCATATGAGGCTAGAATTTGTGGCCCATCTGATATAGGTGGATGTATCCATTTGAGAGGTAAGGACAAGAAAGCTTGTCTTAAATATCTCTTACATAATTAATTGATGCATTTACTAAAGTGTATTCACATTTAGGTATTTGAACCATCTAAAGAAGAAGATCAAGAATAAGGCTCGGGTGGAAGGTTCGATATGTAACACATAATTAATTGAGGAGGCTGCAACATTTTTTAGTTTCTACTTTGAACCAGACGTTGATAGTAGAACAAGAGATGCTGGATGCAATGATCAGAGTCAACAACCTCATAAACAAGGCTCTGTTCTTTCTATTTGTAATGCGCCAGAAAGACCATATGGTAAGTTAAAGAAGAGAATCTTGGACAAGGAAGACCATAAGGTAATAATAAAAGATATCCTGCTTAATTTCCAGGAGGTTGAACCTTTTATCGAGTAAGTTCATCGAAATTGTACCTTTATATTTGAATTGGAAATATGGTTGACCGTGAGTTATTAATGGTAGGAAGTACTCATCAGAAATGAGAACTTGTTATCCAAGAATTGCAGAAAACCCCTTAAAAGAAATGATCAACGATGAATTGCCAAATGGTTTAAAGATGAAGTAAGTACATTAAATTAAGAATTTTAAGCATTTAATGAAATATATATAATACTATTTTTTTCAGATGCACAAACCTTCCAACATGGAGAGTCGCTACCAACTGCTTAGAAACCTCTCTTGGGGTCCGTCTAGATATGTAAAGACATGGAATAGTTATATTGTAAATGGATTCAGATTTAGACACGAGATTATGACTTCGAAAAATGTACTAATAATTGTTGCGTATGGGTGAAGGGGGACTATTATAGGACTTTAACTAATGTTATTAAGGTTGAGTTCATAGGTATACCTGTTCAGAAAGCTACACTCTTTAATTGTTGCATCTTCAGAATAAGCTTGCCAAAATTCACCCTAAGAAAAGATACCTTGCTTACGATCCATTCATCTTTGCTTACCAAGTAGAACATGTATCTTACATCATTATTCTGGTGCTAAACGAAAAAGGAGCGATTGGTTGGCAGTAATGAAGTCAAGAACTGGAGTGGCCGATGTCCCTGTAGTCGAACTAGCATTTTAAGAGAATGTCAAAATCGGTGAGACTTCAATAATAGATCTTGGGAGTGAAGAAGTAGGACATCTCACACGTGAGTTAGGTGGACATGATGATGTAGACATTCTCGAAGAACATGAAGTCAATGATGATTTTGTCAATTATCAGGTGGATATGACAAGTACCTTGTTCATGATGGTTTTCTTTATTGTGAAGGTAAATTGTGAATTCCATCTTGTTCTACTAGATTTTTGTTGGTTAAATAAGCTCATTGTGGTGGCTTAATGGGACATTTTGCTATTGCTAAAACTTATGACATTTTGCATGAGCATTTCTATTGGTCTCACATGCGAAAAAATGTTGAGAAGTTTTATGGTAATTGTTTAGATTTCAAAAGGGCTCAGTCTAATGATGGTCTTTATAGTCCATTAATGTACCTAACATTCCTTGGGTTGACATTTCTATGGATTTTATTCTTGGCTTGCCTAAACGTCCTAAAGGAATAGATTCCATCTTTGTTGTGGTAGATAGGTTTTCTAAAATGGCACATTTTATTCCTTGCAAAAAAAAAAAAAACTGATGATACTAGCCATGTACCAAACTTGTTCTTTACTTGGGTGCTGTGGTTCTGGAATTCCAAGAACCACTGTTTCAGACCGTGCACTAAATTTCTTAGTCATTTTTTGCGTGTTTTGTGGAGGAAACTTGGTACTAATTTTGTTGTATTCTACAACTTGCCATCCACAAACTGATGACCAAATGGAGGTGGTCAATAGAACCATTGGACAACTTCTTAGGGCTATCCTTAAGAAGAATTTGCGCCAATGGGAAGAAGTTAATCTACACGTGTTTCTTGTTGCTCTTCTATATGATCCTATTGACTTTCAACGAGACATTCATTTTCCTTTACTGGCTCGCCTTCCTGAAACTCACTCTTATTTTATGGCAAGCACTCATCTTTCGTACTTTCTTCCACCACACTTGTATTCGGTAAAGGTTCTTTAAATCTTTTGGAGTGGACTTCTCCGATTCTTAAGCAGTTTCATCACTTGTTCTTCTACATGCCAAAAAGTGACCATATCACTATGTGCATAACTAGGTGGTTTGTAAACGATCATCCTTGCTAATGTTTTGATTTGATTTTCCATGTTGCGGAGGGAAGCTATCCGGCTTCTTTGGATTGCTTCCACTCTTTTCACCCCAGTGTTTGCAAATTCGATTTACTTCGAAACAAGCTCTTCTAGATTAGGTCTTGGAGGTGATAAGTGTACTGATGGAGTATAATTGTATATTGAATAATTGTATAAGTGGATGAACCTATTAAGTCTAGCAACAAGAAGTTGGTGGCTAAACGGAATATTGGAAGGAAACGTATTGTGTTTAAACCTAGAGATTGGGTTAGGGTGCATCTTCGGAAGGAACATTTTCCTCCTCAATGCAATGGCAAGCTTGATTCCCGTGGCGATGGATCATTTCAAGTTCTTTAGTGTTTTAATGATAATGCCTATAGAATTGATCTTCTGGGAGATTATAAGGTTAGTGCTACATTTAATGTGTCTGATTTATCTCCTTCTGATGTAGGTGAAGATTCAAGGATGAATATTTTCAAAGGTAGGGTAGATCATATGAATTGGATGAGTCCATCATCAATGGAAGACTTGTTAAAAGTTCCAAAGCTTCAAGGTTAATCATCAAAATTCCTTCATACTAGTTACTACACTCTTGTAGAAAACTAGTCTTGAGGTGTTCTTCTTGTTTCATTGAGGTCTAAGGTTCAAAATACCTTAGTTTGCTTGAACTTTGAAGAAAAGATTTTGTTTAAACCTTCTTGAGGTCTTGGATTTAATATATCCAAGGTTGCTTGAAGTTTAACATTTTCAAGTCCTTTCAAAGGCACTTTCTCTCTTCTACTTGTTACACTTGTTTTGTTTGTTCTATCCCTCACTTCTTGGATAAAATTTTATGCTCTTGAAGATCATTCCACATCAACTAGCCTCACTTCGGATGCATTCTAGGGATTAGGCCACTCTTTGATTGCTTTAACTTTCTCTTCATCCACTTGAAGGCCTTGAGAACTCACCACATAACCTAGGAAAGTCACTTTTTTCCAAACAAAACTCACATTTTCTAAGGTTACCATATAACTTTTCACTTCTCAAAACTAACAAAACTTGTTTAAGATGATACAAATGATCTTCATAAGTTTTTCTATATATCAAAATGTCATCAAAATAGACAACAACAAATTTATCAATGAAATTCCTCAACACATGATGCGTAAGTCTCATGAATATACTAGGAGCATTAGTTAAACTGAAAGGTATGACTATCCACTCATAAAGACCAAAATTAGTTTTGAAAGCCATTTTTCACTCATAACCTTTCCTCATTCTAATTTGATGGTAACCCAATTTTAAATCAATCTTTGAAAATATTTGAGAACCATGCAACTCATAAAGCAAATCATCTAATCTAGGAATAGGATGCCCATACTTGATAGTTATATTATTAATGGCTCTACAACCAACACACATACGCCATGTACCATCTTTCTTTATAACCAATAAAACGCAAACGGCACAAGGACTTAAGCTTTCTCTTACATACCCTTTGGAGAGAAATTCCTTAAATTGTCTCCTTAGCTCCTTGGTTTCTTCGGCGGACTTCTGTAAGCCGGTCTTCGGGAAACACATCTTTGAATTTTTCAATGATCTCTATTATAGCATTAGACAAAGAGGACAAATGATCATTAGTAGAAACAAATGTTCCCTTGCAATAGAGAAGCATCACCAATTCTTCTTTTTCAATAGCTTCTATAATCTCACTTTCTTTTGCATAGGAGTATATTTACTCTCCTTTCCAAGTATCACTCTTTTTCTTGTCTCTCTTCAAATTTTTCTCTCTAGAATTTTTCACACTCAATTCTTTTCTCTCAATTCTTTTTCCTTCTTCAATACTCTTTTTCTTTTTCTCGCTCTCTAGTCTCTCTTTTTCTCTCATTTTTTTTTTTGTTCCACAAAGACTTAACTAGGAGTCAAGGAATTCAACATGAACTTTTCCCCATTCTTCTCAAATGTGTAGGTGTTATTTACACCATCATGAATAGACCTTCTATCATATTGCCAAGGACGTTCCAACAACAAATGCCCTGCTTGCATAGGAGCCACATCACAAAGAATCTTATCATTATAGGAACTTTTAGCAATAGACACTAGCACTTGTTTGTTCACTTTCACTTCTCCATTATCATTTAACCATTCAAGCTTATAAGGCTTAAAATGCTTAGTAAGAGGCAAATTTAACTTTTCAACAAGATAAGTGCTAGCCATATTAGTAGACCTACCACTAATAATGTTAGCCTCCTTAACTCCAACCAAGCATTTACTGTGAAAGATGTTTTCTCTTTCAATGCTAATTTCTCTTTATGGTTTTGGATAGGCAAAGCTCCAATAGTCACCAAGCTTATTCCCTTTCATCGGCTTCAAAAGAGGTAATATCTTGATCTTTACTACTTTAATCCTTGTCCACAATCCCTTCTTGGCAATCATCATCACTCTTCTCAAGCCAACTATTTAAATCTTCACTAAACACCAAAGTCCTCTTGTGGAAAATTAATAGCAATATGCCCCACACCATTGCACTTGGAGCACCTTGTTGGATTAGTGATCAACTTTCTTTTCTCTTCCACCTTAGGCATAGGATAATCTTTCAAAGCAACCTTAGGTGTATCTTCCTTGTTTGGCCAATCCTTGTTAGGCATAGGATGATGCTTGAGGCTTAGGCACCACACCTCTTGAAGATGGAAGATTAGTTTTGGAGAAACCAATCCTCTTCCTTTGATTTTCAATCTTCGTAGCAAAATGAAACATATCTTCATAAGTGGTGTAAGGATATAACTCTAATTGATTAGCATTATCCCTACTGAGACCAATTAGAAATCTAGCAATAGATGCATCTTTATCTTCCTCCAAGCTCAATCTCAAAGTGTACAACTACATTTCTTGCCTATATTCTTCAACACTTATGTTGCCTTACTTAAGAGTCATCAATTTGTAGTGTAACTCTCTATAATAATGTTCCAGAACAAATCTCTCCTTCATTAGAGTCTTCAATTCCACCCAAGTTTCTACCGGTTGCCTTCCATTTCTTAACCTTTAAGTCATAATTCTTTCCCACCAACGAAGTGTATAACCGGAAAATTCTGCTATGACTAATTTCACCTTGACATTGTCACTATAGCTTCTCACTATAGATAGGTTCTCTACTTCTCAACATCTCTAGCAAATTTTTTAATAGATTGTTGCATAGATTCATTGAGATTCATCCTTGACGGATCACTAGTACCTTCTTGATGAGATTGAGTAGGCATATGTCCATCTGTAGACATTATTAACCTGCAATGCAAACAAGAAAACAAAAACAAAGGACCTCCTAATTCACTCCCTTAGTATTTACACTCATTGATGATCAATAAAGTTCACTCGTGTTTACTCTCTTATTGGCCTTTATCAAGATAGGATCACCCTTTTGCCTTTTCTAAGCACTCAATACTCAAGTCTCTATAAGATCCTTCAAAATTCTTAACCAAATCAGACCAAGAGTATCAATCATAAACAAATAAAGCAATCAAACACTTAGTTGGATAAGTGTTCAGTGAGGCAAAAGATTAAACACTTGATGTGAAGAGTTTCAAAGACTTTTATCTATGGAATTAAACCAACGAACAAGATTGATCATCGAAAATTGATTTAAAGAACACAAGGAAACAATTAGAAGTAAAAAATAAAGCAAATCAAAACAATTAGGTTAAACAAAGAACATAGGAGTATTAAACAAAAGTTTCCAGGAAATAGGGGATAATGATACCCTAACAGTAAAACAACAATAACTCAGAAACGACGATACAAAATCAGATGAGACCAACTCATGACGATTCCTTATTCAAAGAGGATGAGCTTGAGCTCAAATATCAATACCTTTGGATCAGTATAACACAAGTTATGATCGAATCAATCAGCACTTTTCTGCAATCGCGATTCAACAACACATTTCACAATTCAATTCAATTGAGCAAACAAATGATCTCCAAATTGTGCACAACTTATTTCAATTGAATACAAACTCAAATGAGAACATCCCCATAAACTTTTAGCAACAAATTCGCACAATTCACGTACGATTTTCCAATTGAATTTCCCAACAATTTTCCTATGATTTTTCTGTACTCAATTTTGCATGATCTTCTTATAATTTTGTTTGATCATTAAGTACTTTAACTTTTTCCTTTTTGATTTTTCACGAAATTAAACAACTTACAAATCAATTTGACCTTCAATTAGAGGTTTCTCTGATACCACTTTTATATAAATCCTCATGTCCTTGTTAAATTGGATCCAAATTCTTTCCAAGATCACCTCCTCTTGAAGAACCTCTATTGAGGACTTTGAAGCTTCACACTCCACCGGAAAACCTATGAGGAACAAGCCTCATAACCCAACATTGAGAGGCTAAGTTCTTTCTTAAATTGATGGCAAAAACCTTGAGGGAACTAAGACCTCAAAACCCCTATCATACAATCTAGAAGACCTAAGATTAAATAAATCATAGAACAAGAACTCTATGATTCAATTCAATGAAAGGAATTTCCATGATCAATTGATTTCATAAATACTTCAATCTAGGCTCAATCCCTCAGAATGCCTAGGACATTAACCCTAGGCAAGAAGGAGAAGTAACCAAGAGACAACTTGAAGAACTCTCTCAATAATTTTAGCAATTCATCATTCATCAATGTTAGCTACAAGTTGCTATAAAGGAATATTTATATGTCTCAAGCTTTACTCTATCTAAACAAGCGATTAAGGGGTTGAATTACTCATACACCCTTAATTAAAAGCTGGGAAATCAAGTTGCATTACAAATTCTCGCCCAAAAAGGGCGGTTAATTTTTCCCACTCCTCAGACCTACCGACAATGGTAGAGTAAGATCTACCTTGCGCGGTAGGTAGCCAACCTCCAAGGAATTCCAAACAGAAACCTACTGGCAACGGTAGGGTAATCCTGCCGCTGGCTGTAAGGTGCCAACTTCCAACACTTAGCCAAAATTCACCCTAAATTGTTCCTTAATTGATCCTTGTCAATTGAACACATTGTAAACAACCTAGAATGCTTCTCTTGGGCTTCAGACTCTCCATCTTTACTCAACTTCTATTATGTGAATAATCATGTCGTTGTCTTCTTGATTGTCTTCTTGAAGCTTGAGCCTCTTCTTCTACGTCCTAGTCATCGATCTTTACTTAGCTTCCATTAATGATGGACTCATCCGGTTCATATCAGTACTTGGAGGAACGTCAGAAACATCAGAAGGGGGAGAAAAAGGGGAAGTACGTAGATTTCCACTTGGCATAGTTCTGGGTAACTTTAGTAACGATTATAACTTAAGTTTATATAATGTTTGATAACTTATAACCTTTATGTTTATATAATGTTTTATACCAAAAAGTCGAATTCAACTAATATTCTATATTGCAAGAGAAATTTCACGAGCTCTAGAGGAAGGCTAAGGAGGATGCTATGGCGTCGGGTACTGCTATGCCTAATGATCTCCAACTTATGGCAATTGTATCCTGTGGGAACAAGCCTTGACTATTTGTATAGGGCTAGCTTGGAGGTAGCTCACCTCATAGCCGAGAACAGTTGAGTCACAATTGCATTTGCATCGTGTATCTTTGATCACAAGCAAAGGCTTATAGGGAGGGTAGTGGATATTATTTCCAAAGTATTTGGTACCTTCAACAAGCACATGAGGCAGCTATTTGAGCATAACCAACTGGCGTACATTCCATTCCCGCCGATGATGCCCCTCGTCAAAGTGGCAATGAATGCTGATCCTTCCACATCTTCATTGACTACAACATTACCAACGGGGACCTCCGAGGTGTCGACTTGAGATTCTAGTACTCCCCCCTTCTATTCATGCTCCAAGACCCACCTCTCTATTACACGACCTCACAGATGGTGCTCTCCCATTCTCTAGAGATGCTATATAGGCCTCCTGATTATATATACACTTTGATAGATGTTTATATTTTTAACGTTTGATGGATGTTTATGTTTTTATCGTTACATGGATGTTTGTGATTGGTTTATGGACTATATATTTAGTTTGTGGTTTTCTTTATCTTTGATGGATGTTTTACAATCAATTTATGAATGGTTTATATTGTTGTTGTTGGGTTTTCTGCACTTTAAGGAGTTTTGGTTCAATTTTTAAACAATATAAAAAAAGTATTACTGACGGAACAACCACAAAATATTTTTTTTCATTTTACTAATGACCAAAAATTCATCAGTAAATTCCATCAGTGGAACGTACCGACAAAAACTACTGTTGTCGCTAAGTTTATCGGTGTTGTAATGGACGACGTGCCACTAGTCGATAAATCTATCGGTGTTTGTCACCGAAAAAACACGTTGATCGATAAAAAAATAAAAAATAGACACAAAAAAGCCATTAGTAAGTGGATCAGAACAAGAGCTGCAGATGACGTTCCATCAGTAGCTGTTGTTACCGATCAAAAATAGCCGATAGACTTGTTTTCGTTGGTTTCTCGTCTAACAGTATGCTGACGGTTTCTGTTGTCGATAATTGGCTCCAACTTTTTAGTTTGTGTATATATATATATATATTTAAGCTATGGGACTTGGGTGTTCTGAGTTTATATTTGTTGTTTTATATGGGTGTTGACAAAGAGAAGAACCACACAGGGCTAGCCTTCTTTCTGGTAGACGTACTGGTCTTTATGTTAGTGGGAGGGGCTGTAACGAGGCCATTCTGTAGAGATAAGCAGGATTTCATGTACGTAGGTGTGAGAGTTAGCGTGATAGGTAGTGACTCCATTTCGTGGGCTCCATTGACCGCAATTTGCTTTGACTTTGTCGTTTGCTTGATCGTCACCTAATGACGTGGCCTTTGAAGTACGGAAAGCCCATGAAGATACTTATATGTGAATGTCGCTTTATGTCACACCCTATTTATTATAGATTCCAGTAGAGGAGGCATTAGTTCTTTGGAACATCGGCTAATTGAGATTTGCTCTTCATAAATGTGCTATTTCAAATTCTGAGGTTTTTCTATCTGATCGAAAATAATTGCTAGGTAGCTGAAAAGCTATCATTCATCCTTTTCTTCTATCCATAAAGAAGAGCATTTGCTATGCTTATGTTCATTACCTTTAAAATATGGATTTTGTTTTTTTATTTTTTTATTTTTTGCAGCTCAGAGAGAGATTTATTGACGCTTTTATTTGAAAAAGAAGATGGATTATCTTATGATTAGGTCTCCACAATATGGTGGTTTAGGGCCCTTGGTATTGGGGTTACGACAATGATTGGGGCATTATCTTATGATTAGGCCTCCACGGTATGGTAATCCGAAGAGGATTATCCTAAAGTTTGGTCATGCTTTTGATCTATGCGACCGCAAAGGGGTGAATTTCGAATGGTTTTTGTAAGTGCTGAGGGTTTATTTGAGTACCCTGGAGGGCATATTTGAGGTATTTTATTTCCCCAAATTCTTGGTGCATTTTTCTCGTATAATCATGGGAGAGCCATTTGTGATGACTATCATTTGTATACGACACTTCCTCATAACGCCTGTTCCGCGCATTATTCCATACGACGTGGATGTTTCCTCAGGAATTGAGCTATCATTTGGCGGCTCACAATTATGAGACCGGCTTGTGGTACCGTGAGTTTGGGGATGTGTATGCCACTTCCCACTTTGACAGGTTCATGGCACTGTCGGCATTTCTTTTGGACATCAATGATTTGGATGTGTCGTCTGATGAAGAAGGATATTTCTAATTAACTTGGAGTGGTATTGTAGGGCCAAGTAGCGGAGTTTAGTTATTGTTGTGTTTTATTGTGTGTGTGTATTTTTTGTTTTTGTTTTTATTTTTTATTTTTTGCAATGTACAGGCATAAGGCCTTTTTTTTTTGTCTATCAGAATGGAAACGGTTATTAAGGCCTTTGACAAATAATTTTTTAGGATCTACTAACTTTGTTATCAAACTGGTGATTATTTACACGTAATACTTTTACAAATTCGTGTCATTCCATGTTTTAGCTAGTTGCCTTCCTTTGCTATCTTTTAACATATATGCTCCATTCCCGTGAACCCTGACAACTTTATATGGGCTTTCCCAAAAGGCATCTAACTTTCTTGAAGTTCTTGTCTATTGACTTCGTTTTTTCTCAAAACAATGGTCGAACCCTTGATTTTTATTGTAGCGGGCTGCAGCTCTTTTTAAAGTGTGCATCCCTTCTTGCGTCTTCTTCTCGGAATTCATTAATGAGGAGCAAATTCTCTCGTAAGAGTTGCACGTTTTGTTCTAAGTTAAAACTGCAGTTTCTCGTGCATAAGAAAACTATCTCGATTGGGATTAGTACTTCTAACCCAAAGCATAGGTAATGGGGATTCTCCTACAGCCTTTCTCGAGTTGGTCATGTAGGACCATAAGAGGTTTCGAAATTCTTCAATCTAGTTGGTTTTTGCATTGCTTAATCATTTTCTAGGCTTTGTAAGATTGTTTTATTTGTTACTTCTGCAAGACCGTTTATTTGCTGGTGTGCTACAGATGCAAATTCTTTGCTTGATTCCAAGTTGTTCGCAAAGTTCATTGAATTTTGTGGAATCTAATTACTTTTCATTGTCAGTTACTTGGACCATTGGAATCTCGTATCTGCAAATGATATCTTCCCAGAAAAAGTATTGTCTGGTTTTGATGTGATGCTGCTTTGACCTCTATCTAACGGGTGAAGTAGTCTAAGGAGACTATATGGTATTCCTTTCCTCCGCGGGCTTTTGGGAAAGGGCCCAAGTGGTCCATTCCCCATTCAGCAAATGGTATTAGAGACGTCATGCAGTGATGCTCATTTTGAGGGACATGATGGTCATTAGAATGAATCTGGCATCGATTGCAGGCTCGCATCATTTCTTTTGCATTTTCCTGTATTGCTAGCCAGAAGTACCCATAACGCATGTTTTTTCAAACCAACGTGTTAGTACCAATGGTTGCTTTACATATTCCTTCATGCATCTCTCTTAGGATATAATTTCCTTCTTCTCGGGTTACACGCTTGAGCAAAGACCAATCTCCCAGTATTCTATATAGACTCTCATTGTGGATCACGCATCGTGCCATGATGGTTCTTATTTTCTGGGTAGTGTCGGCTCATTCAGGCAAGGAGCCATGGAGTATGTAATCTCTTATTGGGGTCATCCGATTGTCTTACGTGTCGATGCATAAGATTTCATTGTCAATGCATTTTCTGGCTAGGGGTTCTAGCCATATTCTTGTGATCTGTTCCTCTGAGATGGCTTTTGATAATTCATCAGCCTTCTTATTACGATTCCTATCAATTTTCAAAGAATGTTTGTCGAAATTGGAAAACCAACATTTTTTCTAAAGTATAATATCTCCTTATGTTGTCTTCTTTGGCTTCAAATAAACTCGTGACCTGACTGTAGACAACTTGTGAATCTCTAAAGATTATAAGTTGATCTATGTTCATCACTAAGGCCATGCTGAGGTTTGCAAGGAATGCTTCAGAATCAATCTTGTTATTACTAATAGAGAAGCTATATTTAAGACCATATGCAAATGCCACCCCATTAGGATTTTTTAGGACGAATTCCGTGCCTTTCTTACAAGCTACAAGTTATAGGCTTTTCTAGGGTCTAATGATATTCGGGCAGAGTTTTCGTTTAAGGTACTGAGTAAGTTATTTTCAACAACAAAATCGGCCAAGAGTTGTGCTTGCTTTATCTTTCTGGGTTGGAAGTCAATATCATGCTTGTGCATCACTCGCCGAAGAGGTGCATTTGTAAAGCAGTCACTATGTGTGCTTGAAAGTATGGCCTTAGTTTCCTGACAGATACAACTAAGCAAAAGATGTGTTTTTCAAGCGGGTTATACGGGGTTTCGGCATTCGCTATCACATGATTCACATAGTAGACTGGTAGCATTTTTTTCATTTCATGAAGAGCATATTATAGCACTAACTATAGCTTATTCTGTCACAACCAAATACATGAACAATGTCTCGCCCTCTATCTGGGTGACTATCGGGATCGGTGGTCAATGCAACAATCAAAATGCAGGGCATTGAATTTGTCTGTTTTTGATAGATTTCGGAAAAAGGACTGCAGGCTATATAATTCTAATTATTTTCTTGAGAATTGGATGGGGAGCGAATATCTTTCATCATGTTTTTTACTCGAGTTTGAATAGTCGTTGGGTGGCGGGCTCCTGGGAGCAGTTTTTTCACCTGGTGCTATTTGTGGATCCCCTAACCCTAAGATTGACATGAGGAAGGATCTCTATTATTGGGGTCTGAAGGGAATATCGAGTGCCTTACTACCCATATGGGTATTAGCGGGTAGTGGATCGAGGTCGTCTGATGTGTTGGGGTTAAGGGTATCTTCTTCAGCAATGTTGTCCATGAATTGTAGTTTCTTATAGCCTTAAAAGATCGAATCATTTATACACGGTGGACATTAATTGATGAATCATTAATTACTACATGCTCTAAATCATGATAGAGGGTAATTAGACATCAATAAGGACTAGCTCCCCATGGACACTCCGATACCTAAGTCAGCGAAGGTTCAAAGAGAGTTGTTGAAAAAGGAGTAAAATACTTAAATAGTTAGAATTCAAATTAGTCATTAATGAGTGGAGATGGAACCTTTTTATGGGCAATTGGTTGGTTTTTTAGTCTTTTGTATTGTCAACTGAGCCGAGCTGGATTAACCCAAGGTCGTTCATGTTTAATTTGTAGTTGGGCTAGATTAGGCTGAACTAAATTGTTTTGGGCGATTACACTTTGTCTCATCACTAATTATCGACTATAGTACTTTAATCTTACTTTTAACTTTTTTATAAGGAATTATAGTAATGGTTAGTAGTTAAAGATTAAGACTACATTTAAAATAACAATTCATTACAATTAACTTAACAATTAAATTTTTTGCTTAACGTTAATATTTAATCGTTATTTCTAAAAATAAATAATAAATTATTTTTTACTAAATAATTATTTTTATAAAAAAAAGAAAAAGAAATAGAAAAAAAAAGGAGTTTGAATTTAAATTTTATACATAAAATAAACTCTCTATGTGTCCTCTTAGAGCGTAAAGGAATCAAAGCTCTCGTTGCTCTTTAATTACTACTAGCTCTTATTGTTTGAATTATCTTATCAACTATTGAAATGATGATTTTTTTTTCAGAATATTAAAATGATGATTGATTGCACAAAAAGAATTATTGTTACTTATTTAATAATTATTTTTTGATAAATAATATTTATATTATATACTTGTACAAAAATATTTAATAGTCAACTAACCGATTATTGATTGTTAAAATATATTAGTATACACTGCATTTTTTCATATTTAGCCATCTATTTATTATTTATTCTACCCTTCGTATTAATATAACTCTTTATATTTTAGGAGAAATTTCACGAGGTGAACAATAAGACTCAAGAGCAAGCTAGTGCAACGGGCACTCCTATGCTCAATGATCTCTGTCTCATGGCCATAGCATCTGGTGGCATGTGTCGTGGCCACTAATAGAAAGGTAGTTTAGAGTCATATCATCTCAAACCAGAGAGCAATCAGGCCCCATAATGTAGACGATTGGTGCCAATTGGCAAATGCTTTGTGGATGTGGAGTAGAGGATGTTGTGGAGGGCGGAGGCTGCTATTTCGAGCGTCTCAACCTGGTTTGACGATTACGTGAGGCAATACTCCAAGCATAACCACTTGGTGTACACGCCTCATACATCTAAGTTGGACCTCGTCAGATCTGCTATGGTCGTCGTCCCCTCGACATCATCATCGACAGCACGTGTAGCTTACTCGGTGGACCATTCTCCTTGACGTGATTTGATGTGAACTGGTTAGACATGCAAGAACATCAAGGAGTTGTGACAAGAGCCAAGGTAAAATAACTAAAGAGTTACAAGGATTAAATTGAGCAAGAGAAGTTTCAAGGGATAAATTTGGATGTCCAAGACTTTATGGGGTAATATGCTAAAGTTTTAAATAAGTTAGAAATTGGAAATTTACCTTGATAGATGATTGGAATATGCCTTAAATTTGGGGCTTCAATTTAGAGCTTAAATTTGGGGCTTAGTTTTGGGGTTTAAATTTATGGTGCTTAAGTTTAGGCTAAGAATATGAGAGGGAAACATTCCTAATCCTTTTTCTCTCAAGTCTCTATAAATATGCAGTTTTCCATTTTGTAAAGGCTAATCAAGAAATATTTCAAGACAAAGGTTCTTCTCTTAGTATGCTTAGTTTTTAGCTTAGGTTTTTTCCTATCTTCTCAAGAGTGAACTTCCTTGAAAAAAAATCACTTTGAAAACTTGTTGAAAGCTCCAAGAGCTTCAAGGTTGATCATCAAAATTCTTTCATACTAGTTACTAGACTCTTGTAGAAAACTAGTCTTGAGGTCTTCTTCTTGGTTTAATTTAGATCTAAGGTTCAAAATACCTTAGGTTGCTTGAACTTTGAAGAAATATTTTGTTTAAACCCTCTTGAGGTCTTAGATTTAATATATCCAAGGTTACTAGAAGTTTAACAGTTTCAAGTCCTATCAAAGGCACTTTCTCTTTTCTACTTGTTACACTTGTTTTGTTCGTTCTCTCCCTCACTTCTTGGATGAAATTTTATGCTCTTTAAGATCATTCCATATCATTTGGTATCATACCATTTTTCAATTTAGACTTCTGGCTCAATACCATTTTTCAAAACAAGCTGAGTATGTCATCAACTCTGCTTGCTGGGAACTTTTGTTTTGTATTCTTTTGTTTTCTTGAAGTATCCTAGCTTTGTGATTGTATTTGTGGTCGAATTTCTTTCTTTTTTCAGACTTATTTCTTCATTTGGTCAATCTACCATTATTGACTCAAATGCTCTTAGAAATATTGTTGAACTTCCTTAAAATGAATGGATGACTTAATTTCATTTTCCTTGCGTCTCATATTTCTCAACTAGTTTTTTGTTTCTGATTTTTTTTATTTTGGTTACGTTAAATCTTTTTTAAGAACTCATATAACTCTTTGAGACTTAAACTTTAGAAAAAGGCAAGAGTTGTGAGAATATCCTCAGAAAAGGAAAAGAGAGTTAAATAAGAGAGTTTTGTGAGGTAAACACTCAACCCAAGCTCAAGCACCAATTCCTTTTGGAGAAGAGTCTAGCAACTCCCAACGTGATGACCCTTTGAGGCTTATAATGCAAGAGTTACAATCCCAAAGCGATGAGATGAGGGATATTAGAAGGGATGCCACTAATCTCTCTAGCCAACAAAGGGAGATTAGTCCTCATGGTAGTCTCAATGTTACTACCCCAAGGAGCAATGGACCCTTCAATTGCTCTAGGACAACCGAGTTCCACCAACCTCCATATTTTGATGAAAAATTTCATCCACCTCCTTATGTTGGTAGAAGAGGCGGTTTTGGAGGTAGAGGCATGCCTAGACATTTTGAAGAAGTCCCAAGACCGCAAGCTAGACACAGAGAGCCATTATATGATGATCATGAACATGTTCCATTTGTTGCTAACTGTGGAAGAGACCAAGGTGACCAAACCTTGGACCAAATGAAGTGGAAGCTCTCTAGTTCGAAATAGGAGAATGACCCTAACATATTTTTAGGTTGGGAGAGGCAAGCAGAAACATGTTTATGTTGAAAAATTGTAATGAGTTCTTAAAACCTAGACTTGTAATAACCGAATTTTCTGGCTATGCTTTAACTTGGTGGGAAAGGGTAGTAAACCAAAGAGTTAGAAGTGGTAGACCACTGGCTGATACTTGGAGAAAGTTAAAAGCTTTGATGAGAGATAGATTTGTGCCCGAGCACTACTATAGAGAGCTTCATTATAAGCTCATGACTTTAAAACAAGGTGCAAAATGTGTAGAAAAGTATAGACTATAGCTTGGTACTAACTTGGTACTAACTTGCTTTATTCTATAGCTCGTCTTCCAGAAATGGATGGACAAGAACAATTAGCCAACTTCTAAGGGCTATTTTGAAGAAGAACTTGCAGCAATGGGAGGAGCTTGCCACACATTGAATTTGCCTATAATAGGGCACCTCACTCTACTACTTCTCATTCTTCATTTCAAGTTGTTTATGGTTTTAACCCTCTAACTCCCTTTGATTTGGTTCCTTTGCCTATAGATCAAGCACTAAGCAAGGATGCAAGCAAGAAGGCTGATTTTGTGAAAGCAATTCATGCAAAGGTCCATGAAGCCATTGTCAACTCCAACAAAAAGCTTGTAGAGAAAAGAAATGTGGAAAGAATAAAATTGGTATTCAAACCCGGTGATTGGGTTTGGGTGCATTTTATAAAGGAAAGATTTTCCCAACAAAGAAAGTCTAAGCTTGATGACAGAGGAGATGGACCATTTCAAATCCTTGAGAAAATTAATGACAATGCCTATAAAGTTGATCTTCCGGGACATTAAAATGTTAGTGCCACTTTTATGTATCCGATCTCTCTTTATTTGATATAGGTGATGTAGATTCAAGGATAAATCCTTTTCAAGAGGGGGAGGATGATGTGAACCGGTTAGACATGCAAGAACATCGAGTTATGATAAGAGCCAAGGCAAAACAACTAAAGAGTCACGAGAATCAAATTGAGCAAGAGAAGTTTCAAGGGCTAAATTTTGAAGTCCAAGACTTTATGGGGCAATATACTAAAGTTTTAAATAAGTTAAAAATTAGAAATTTACCTTGATAGATGATTGGGATATACTTTAAATTTGGGGCTTCAATTTTAGAGCTTAAATTTGGAGCTTAATTTTGGGGTTTAAATTTATGGTGCTTAATTTTTGGCTGAAAATATGAGAGGAAAACATTCCTAATCCTTTTTCCCTCAAGTCTCTATAAATATGTAGTCTTCCATTTTGTAAAGGCTAATCAAGAAACATTTAAAGAGAAAGGTTCTTCTCTTAGTATTCTTAGTTTTTAGCTTAGTTTTTTTTTTCTATCTTCTCAAGGGTGAACTGTCTTGATCGAAAAATCACTTTGAAGACTGGTTGAAAGTTCAAAGAGCTTCAAGGTTGATCATCAAAATTCCTTCATACTAGTTACTACACTCTTGTAGAAAACTAATCTTAAGGTCTTCTTCTTGTTTGAGGTCTAAGGTTCAAAATGCTTTAGGTTGCTTGAAATTCAAAAAAAAGATTTTTTTTAAACCTTGTTAAGGTCTTGGATTTAATATATCCAAGATTGCTAGATGTTTAACATTTTCAAGTCCTATCAAAGGCACTTTCTCTTTTCTATTTGTTACATTTGTTTTGTTCGTTCTTTCCCTCACTTCTTGGATGAAATTTTATGCTCTTGAAGATCATTCCACATCAAGATTGTTCGAGCCCTCTCTACTCCCACTATTGATCATGTGCCCAAATCTGGTACTAATGTCCCGCTATCCTCTAGTTCCTTTAGGCCCGAGCCTTCTTGATGTTTATGACGATATTAATGTATACTTATGATGACGTTTATATATGTTAATGATGTTGCTTAAATTTTTTCATTTTTTAATGTTTTAAGTTGTTGATGATTTTTTCATTTCGTTTGTATGACAATTAATTGCATTCCAGGGGGTTTGAGAACAATCTTAATAATTATATAAAAAAACATTAAATAATGTACTGACGAACTGCCTACGTAATGTTATTGGGTAACCATTTTCAATTTTTCTGATTTAGAAATGTTAAAACGGAAACTTCCATCAGAAAGAGGAATCGCTGCTATTACCGACGGAAACAGTCTTTGGCATCTCATGGCCAAAAAACCAACTGATGCCAAAAATTTGCACCGTCGGTTACCGACGAAAACTCACCAACGGTGAATTTTCCGTCGTTGTTCCATTGATAAATGTTTATTACTGATGCCAGGCTGAGGGTTTTGTCTATAGTTAAATAACTGGATTTTTTATTTTATTGCCCGAGGTCCGCTCCATATCTCAACACTATATCTTGGAAAAACATTTGCACAATATAATGTTAGAAATATTGTATTATATCTTGTATGTCTTGTATTATATAATTTCCTAGATTAGCTTATTCTTAGGAATCATAATTGATGTAATTACCTTATAGTTATGAATCTTAATAACTTACCTGTCTAATTAGTTCCCTAGAGATGCCACTACTATATATATGTGACACTTATGTAATGGAAAAGAAAGCATTTTTAGCTTATCTCTATACCATCATTCTTAACATGGTACTATAGTTATTTAGAGAAAAAATCTCCTACGCAGTTGAATATGAACGACGGCAAGAAAGTGCCATAAAAGAGGTGGCTGCCGCCGAAAAAGACTTTCGTCCAGAACAAGGAAAGGAAAATTCATGAAATTTTGAAAACTTGGGCAACAATTGGTCATACTTGAATACTTTTGTATTGACATGGATTGTTGCGACTCTTATACAAGGTTTTGATGACGCGAGTGACTTTACAATGATAGAAAAATTGAATACCAATGTACATGTAAACTTACTATTTAGCTGTTGGTCCCGATTGGCCTTTTCAAACTTGTTCTTCTTATAATGTAAAAGACTTGGACCGAGAGAGAGCTAGGTGTTGCAATGGTACTCTCAAATAGTGGTCACACTCAAAATTAAAATCTGACGAGCAACAACAACCGCTGAGAGGTTGGCACTCCCCCACTGCCTATGCCCTTGTGTCACCATCTCCGTTCTCTGCTCCAACCATGGTCGTTGCTCCATCTTTGTTTGCTGGAACTCACCAGCAGACATTGCAACACCGACACAACACTAGAACTAGATGAGCATCCTCGACAACCCTTGGGCATAGTTTTTTCGAGTGCTAGAATGAACACAGGTGCCTAGTCAGTTTCTGGAACTCGGCCATGGACTACAACTTCTGTTCCAGACGACGTTCTTTTCTTTTCCAATAGATAGGACTTCATCCTACTAGCAATGGGCTAGAGTCGTGCAAGTAATAAGCACACCACCACTTTCACCATTGCCAGGCCGGATCTTAGGCTACTCCAAGCTACTGCAAGGACAACTACCACTGCCCGTTCAGGCCTAGATCAGTTATATTGTAATATTTCTTGGCTTATAGACTTTCCAACATCATGACATATGATTGGCCGATTTGCTATGTTATATAATATTCATTCTATCAGTCTATGTCACATTGGCTAGCTATATGGGGCACAAACTGTGCAAAATTTAGAAGGATCCCTGAGATTAGGACCTAAACTCACTTTCCATCATGTTCTTTATGTCCCTACCGAACGCGGTAGGGTGTAGTCTCCTAAAAAATTCCCAACCAGAAGCCTATCAGCGACGGTAGGGGAGGGCTACCATTAGCAATAGATGGCTCTTCTCCAACACTTAGCCATTTTCACCTCTAATTTGCTCCTTTGATTGATCCTTGCTTATTGTACAAAGTGAAAGAAACTTGGAAGGCTTTCCATGATCTTCAAACACTTCAATCTTGTTCTTCAAAGCTTCCACCAAGTAAACAACCAATCCATTAGCCACATTTCCATCATGAATCTTGAGTTTCTTCCCTTGAGCTCTAGTACGTGGTCTAAGCTTCAACTACGCTTGATCTTCCAATCTACATCATCCACCCCACCTTTGAAAAGATTCGTCCTCAAATCTTCACCTATATCAAAACGAGACAAAGCAGAAACATTAAAGGTGGCGGTAACATTGTATTCACCCAGAAAATCAATTTTATAGGCTTTATCACTAAAGTGTTCAATGACTTGAAAAGGTCAATCGCCATGAGCATCAAGCTTGTTTTTGTGTTGAGAAAGAAAACGTTCCTCCTAAGGTGAACCCAAACCCAATCTCCAGGTTCAAACACAACAATTTTCCTTCCAATGTTCTGCGTAGCCGCTAATTTCTTGGTTTTGCACTCAATGGCATCATGCACCTTAGCGTGAACAAGTTTGACAAGCTCTCCCTTCTGTTTCCCATCTAAACTCACAACATGATCTATAGGCAAAAGAATCAAATCAAGTGGAGTTAAAAGATTGAAACCATAAAAAACCTAAACAAAAAATAATAAGTAATAGAATGTCTAGCCCTATTATAAGCAAACATAATGTGAGGAATGAACTCTTCCCACTGGCACAAATTCTTCTTAAGGACGGCCATAAGAAGTTGTTGACCACGAAGCAATTTATAGTGAATCTTTCAACATCTTTTCTCATGTGAGGCCAAAAGATGCAAGATATTATAAGTTTTATTAATGCCAAAATTTCCTACTAAACCACCACAATGAGCCTCCTTAACCAACAACAACCTAGTAGAACAAGATGGAGTGCACAATTTTCCCTCATGATAAACAAAACCATTATGTATAGAATACTTATTATTAGGCACAAACAAGCAATTAGGAAATATGTCCTTAAAATCTTGATCACTACCATATAATTCCTTAGGCATCTCAAAACCAAGAATTTGAGCTTGCAAAGTAGAGATAAGAGTGTACCTTCAAGATAATGCATTGGCTACAATGTTTTCTTTACCTTTAAATTATGTTGGATGATGTATGGAAAAGTCTCAATAAACTCCATCTATCTTACATGCCTCTTGTTTAGCTTTTGTTGTCCTTTAACAAACTTCAAGGACTCATGATGGGTGTGCACCATAAACTCCTTTGACCACAAATAATGTTGCCAATGTTTCAATGTCCTCACAAGTGCATAGAGCTCCTTATCATATGTAGTATAATTCAACGTCGCACCGGTCAACTTTTCACTAAAATTAGCACAAAGGCCTATTGTTTTGCATCAAAACTTCTCCAATGCTAACATCTAAGTCGTCACATTCTATCCCAAACATCTTTTCAAAATTAGGTAGTGCAAGTAAAGGTGCACTACTCAATCTCTTCTTTAGCAACTTAAAATTAATAATTAAAAAGTATGAAATTTTAGGACAATAGTTTGAATGAAGAAATCCCCTTAATCTTGTCAACTATTCCAATTGAAAAACTCATAAAACAATGTTTGAAAATGAAGGTTGGGTTATCATATGAAAGTCGGGCAATCCCTGTCTCTAGGTGAAGACAGCTCTACTTACCTAACCTTTAGAGGAGAATCTCTTCTATCCCTAACCGATTATGAATGCAAAAAGAACTTAGGTGATCTAATAACCTAAAAGTGCAATTAATATCTCTATTCAATTGTCAACTTCTATCATTCAATTAGTTGCCTAGATTTATCTTTCTTTTTAAATTTCAACAAATCTTGCAAAATAATTGATTCTGTGCAGATAAATTATCAAGATAAAATAATTGAACAACAACCAACAAATAAACAAACATCAATTTAACGAAATCCAATAAAAATTTATATAATCCAAAAGCTTGGGTTCAACCCTCAATTCAAACAACGAAAAATTAGCTAGTAAACATCCTAACAATATGCAATTCAATAATAGAAATTATAATTGACAAAAGAAAAGAAAGTTTAGGCTAGAAAATGGTCGAATCCAACGTTCAAAAATTCACCCAAACTTGTTTCTCGATTCGCTTAATGAATCCCCAAATTGCTCCATGAAATCTCATCAATCTTTTTCCAAGAACTCCAATTTAATGCTATTTATGGAGAATCTACCTAATCAAAGAGGAATTGAGAGGGTTTTTCTTGCCCAAGTTTGCCCCTAACTCCTACACTCTAAACATAAAACTGCTCTCTCTTAAAAAAAGGGTAAAAATTGATATAAATACACATAAAAACGCCTTACTGTGTTGCTGACGTGGCCTACCTCTTCTTGTAGGTTGAGCCCTACCGTCCCTAGTAGGGTACTGTCCAAATTTAGATGAAATCTTCAGGACCTACCGCGTGCGGTAGTTCTAGCCTACCGCCGGCAATAAGCTTCTGCTGGGAATCTTCTTGTAACTTCAGGATCTCCCTGCGTGTGATAGGTTGGTCCTACTATCGGTGGTATGTCTCCTTGTTTGGTGCCAGTGGCACTACAGATTTTACATAGAAACTGATGTCTAAGTATATGTAAAAGTTCTAACTGTTCATTTATTATCTTTTGTTTGTAATATTTATACTCAACGAGTGTGTCAGTTCTGATATCAAATTAGTGAGTCCTCAAATTATTAGAACAAAGATAAGGAGAAAGCAAGTTAAAAAGTAAGAACATACAATTATTTATTTTTATGTAGTGATTCCCATTAAATTCTTGTGAACACTCTATGTCATATTAGTGTTAATGATTTAATTAACCCTATTATGTAGATGATTAGCACTAATTGGCAAATATTTTGCGGATGTGGAGCAGAGGATGTAGTTGAGGGTGGAGGCTGCTATTTCAAGCGTCTCTACCTGGTTTGACAAGTACGTGAGCAATACTCCAAGCATAACCACTTTGTGTAAACACTTCCTGCATTGATGTTGGACCTCGTTACATATGCTATGGCTATCGTCCCCTTGACATCATCATCGACAAAACCTACATCTGACTCGGTGGACCTTTCCCCCTGACGTGATTGTTCGAGCCTTCTCTACTCCCCCTATTGATTATGTCCTCGACTCTAGTACTAATGTCCTCCTGTCCTCTAGTTCCTTTAAGCCCGAGCCTTCTTGATGTTTATGATGATATTTATGTATATTTATGATGACATTTATATATATATATTAATGATGTTGTTTAAACTTTTTCACTTTTTAATGTTTTAAACTGTTGATGATTTTTAATGTCGCTTGTTTGACAATTAATTACATTTCAGGGGTTTTGAGAACAATTTTCATAATTATATTAAAAAATATTATATAAGTTACCAACGAACTGCCTACGTAATGTCTGTAGGTAACAATTTTTAATTTTTCAAATTTAAAAAGGTTACGAACGAAAACTTCCATTGGAAAGAGGCATTGCTACAATTATTGACAGAAACATCCGTCGGCATCTCATGGCACAAAACCAGCCGATGGCAAAAATTTGCACCGTCGGTTACTGACGAAAACTCACCAACGGTGAATTTTCCGTTGTTGTTCCATCGATAAATGTTTATTACTGACACCAGGCCGATGATTTTATCTGTCGATAAATAACTGGATTATGTATTGTACCGTTCGAGGCCCGCTGCCTTTTGTCAGTAAAGAGCCGGATTTTGCCGGTGAATAGCTGGAGAGAAGAATCTAGTACATGTTGCATCTTTGAGATGTCTGAGACTGCGATAACATTTTGAGGAATGGATGCATAATTTTGTGCCCAGCTCATTCATAACAGAAGCAGATTTGATTTTCTTGTTTTTTTTTGGCGCAGATTTGATTTCCATACCAATGAGAAACTATCCCCAATATTTCTCACATTATATTGTGCAAATGTTTTTCCAAGATATAGTGTTGAGATATGAATATATCCATATCTCAATATATATCTTGGAAAAAAATTTGCACAATATAATGTGAGAAATATTGTATTATATCTTGTATTATATCATTTCCTAGATTAGATTATTCTTAGGAATCCATAATTGATGTAATTACCTTATAGTTATGAATCTTGATATTTTACCTGTCTAATTAGTTCCCTAGATTAGGATGCCACAATTGTATGTATGTGACACTCATGAAATGGAATAGAAAGCATTTTCAACTTACCTATAACATCATTCTTAACATGGTATTAGAGCTATTTAAAAAGAAAAATCTCCTACACAGTTAAATATGACCAATGGCAAGACGAGTGCCATAAAAGAGGTGGCCGCCACCAAAAAATAATCGTCCAAAAAAAGGAAAGGGAATTCATGAAAATTTGAAAACTTGGGCAACAATTGGTCACACTTGAGTACTTTTGTATTGACTTGGATTTTTGCGTCCCTTATACAAGGGTTTGAGGACACGGGTGACTTTACAGTGATAGAAAAATTGAAGACCAGTGTATAATGTACATGTAAACTTAGTGTTCTATTTAGTTGATGGTCTCGATTGGCCTTTTCAGACTTATTCTTCTTATATGCAAAAGATTTGGATGGGGAGAGCGCTAGGTGTTGCAATTGTACTCTCAAACAGTGGTCACACTCGAAATTGGAATTTGAGAGTCAACAACAATCGTCGAGAGATAGGAACAGATGTTGTGTCGCCATCTTCGTTCTCTGATCCAACCATGGCTGTTGGTTCATCTTTGTTTTATGGAACTCACCAGAAGACCTTGCACCACCAACACCACACCAGAACTAGATGAGCATCCTCAACAACCCATGGGTGCACCTTTTCAGAGAAGCTGGAATGAACTCAAGTGCCATGTTTGTTTTTGGAACTCGACCGTGGACTACAACTTCTGATTCGTAGCTGACTTCTTTTCTTTCCCAATAGACAGGACTTCATCCTACTAGAAATGGGCTGGAGCCGTGCAAGTTATAAGCACACCACAACTTTGGCCACTGCTAGGCCAGATCTTAGGCCACTCCAAGCTACTGCAAGGACAGCTACCACTACTCCTTCAGGCCCAAATCAGCTATATGGTAATATTTCTTGGCTTATAGACTCTACAGCATCATGGCATATCACTGGCCGATTTGCTATTTTATACAATATTCATTCCATCAGTCTGTGTTATATTGGCTAGCCATATGGGGCACAAACTGTGCAAAATTTAGAAGGATCCCTGAGATTAGGGCCTAAACTCACTTTACATCATGTTCTTTATGTCCCTAGTTTTACTTGCAATTTTGTATATCTCAGTTACTGCATTTTAATCCTTAGTATGGTGTTAATATTTCTAAGAACTCTTCTGTTATAAAGGACCATACTTCGAGGTGGATATTGGAGTGGGTAATTTAATCAATGGTGTGTATCATTTTTCACAGGCCCAAGCTAATCATGTTTCCATTATTTTTTGGATTTATTGCAACAACGTTCGGGACACCTCTCCTACTTTTTTCTAGGAAAATTTACTAATTATTCCCTTTCTTCAATTTCTTTCTCTATTCCTTGCAATATTTGCTTTCAATCTAAACACTCTCTTTATTCTTTTCCTTTAAGTGAAACTATTTCTAGTGCTTTATTTTATTTAGTTCACGGTGATGTTTGGGACACATATCACAAAGAATCTACGTCTGGCTCATCATATTCTTTTACTATAGCAGATGATTACTCTCGTGCTATGTGGATTTATTTTCTCATTGATAAAGACACTGTAAGCACGAATTTTAAGATATTTCTTTAAATTCGTACAAACTTAAGTTAACAAGACCATTAAGTGTGTGCTTATAGATAATGGTACTGAATTTATCCTGTTAAAATCCTTCTTTCTTACTCATGGTATCATACATCAAATTATTGTTGTCTACACTCCTCAACAAAATGGTAGGGTTGAGCGTAAACACTGACATATATTAAACGTCGCTAGGGCGTTGTGCCTCCAAGCCTTATTTCCATCTCAGTTTTGGGGAAATGTGTGAAAATTGTGGTATATCTTATTAATCATACACCTTCATCTGTTGATCATGAAAAATCTCTGTAAGAGACGTTTTTCTCAAAAACAAAAAATTTATCTCATTTGAGAGTATTTAGATGTCTATGTCTTGTTCATGCTCGTACCACTAATAAATTCCAATTTCTTAGTTGTCAGTGCATTTCTATGGGATATACTCTAAACATGAAGGGATGGAATTTATATTATTTAGAAGCTTTTTTTGTCTCTCTTGATATTCAATATTCTGAACAAAATTATCCTTTCTCTCAACAAAGTACACCAACTACACTCGCTCTAATAAAGACCCATAACAGCGCATTCCTTTCCTTTTTCTCCTTTAAATTATTATCATCAGACCTGTGAAAATGTTTCACCATACCATATGGAAATTCTTGTAGCACTTACTGTAGATACAGAATTAACACAATTTTCAAAGGCTCTTTATAATCCTCAATGGCCTGAGGCCATACATATTGATATTGATGCTCTTGTTTGGGATAAAAATTGGTATCTTACTTCTCTTCCACTTGGTAAAAAGGCTTTGGGTGTAAGTGGGTCTTCAAAATAAAATGCAAGTTTGATGGTAGTATCGGACACTACAGTGCTCGCATAGAAGGTTTGATATGTAGTGCATACTTAATTGAGGAGGTTGGAACATTTTTCAACTACTACATCAAGTCGGACGTTGGAACCAGAAATGATGGTGATCAATCTCATGAATAGGGCTGGATCCTTTCAATATGCAATATACTGGGAAGAGCATTTGATAAGGCAAAGAAGAAATTCTTATCAGAGCAAGATATGAAGACGATAACAAATTACATCTTGGTAAACTATGAGGAGGTTGACCCTTACATTGAGTAAGTAGAAGAAATTTGTGTTTGTTTTCAAATTATATCAAATATAATGTAATTTGTCTTACTGTAAGTCCTAATTTGTAGAAAGTACTCATCAAAAATAAAAATATGTAATCCATAAGGGAAAATGATTTACAAAAGTAGATTGCTGATGGAATCTAAAAATGCTTCAAAGATGAAATTAAATAATTTATACACATAATTAACGTTTGTCAAGGAAATGATTCTAATACGATGACTTTAATTTGATTCAGATGCACAAACCTCCTAATATGGACAATAGCCACAAGACACTTAGATATATTTCATGGGGTCCAAGGAGCCATGTGAAAAGTTACAGCAGTTATATCGTCAATGGATTTAGATTTAATACACAAGATCGAGAGATGGAAAAAATCCACTTCCAGTTGAGGTGTACGTGTCAAGGGTAACTACTATAGGCTTTTAACGGATATCATCAAGGTGGAGTTTCCGTGTACACTGATTCAGACGACTATACTTTTTAAGTGTGATTGGTTTGATTCTTCATATAGACATCTAAAGAAGCATCCGCACTATAAAATTGTCGAGCTTCATTCTAAAAATTGGTACGCGGGTATGATCCTTCTGTTTTGCCACATGACAGTCAGGTTTTTTGCAACAGGAGGTATTCATGAAACTTCCTCCAGGTTCCTCTAAAGGGCATGACAGTCAGGTTTGTCTGCTACAAAAATTGCAAAATGGCTTCAAGTAGGCTCCTCAATGCTTGTTTGCCAAATTGACTGGAGCACTTAAAATGTGCAGTTTTCGCTAATCTTAATCTAATTATTCTCTCTTTACATTTTACTCTGGAAGCAATTTTCTCTGCATCTTGTATATGTTGATGGCTTGATTATCATATGCAATGGTCTTGCTTCTCTCCAACTATTCAAGGCTCATTTGGACACATGCTTCCATATGAAAGATATGCAACTGCTAAAGTATTTCCTTGGTATAGAGGTAACTCGGAATAATTATGGCACATATCTTTGGCATCGAACTATGGCTTGGATGTTCTGTGTGATACTGGATTTCTAGGTGCTAAACTGTTCTCTTTTTCAATGGAACAACATCATAAGCACGGCAAAGCAATACGACCTTTTATTTCCCAACAAGATTCATATAGAGTTCTTGCTGGTTATTTTATCACTCATCCAGATTTAGCTTATTCTGTGTAGATTTTATCTCAATTCATGCATCAATTGAGGCAGGATAATTAGGACACTACTCTTCGAGTCCTTCGGTACATTAAGTCCACTCTCGGCCAAGGTATCTTCTTTCACACTAACAATGATCTACAACTCCATGCCCTCTGTGATTCTGACTTGGAGATTAACCCATTAATGATATGACATGAGATGAGCTTGAAAATGTGGAGTTATTTCAAGGACCAGCATAAAGGCTAGAACTAAAGAAATCAAGGAACGTGTCAAGGATCACTAGGAGAAAAATAACGATTTACGACCACATGTTCGGTTACAAATTGATTGGGAAGTTTATATCTGCGACGGAATTGCAAAAGTAGTGAACAGTTTGTAAATGGTTGTTGCGGAACATACATTGCCACAGAATTTTTGGATGCAAAGTACAAAATGCGACAAATTTACGATGACTTGTTGCCTTACCCGGTCTGTAACATAGCGACCATTTTCTGACGGCTGGTCGGTGTTTCTCGTGCAAAAAATTGGCACCAACTTGTGTATGAAAGAACTAGGCTATGCTTCCCAGGGCGAGAGATAACTCTCCTTTTTTGCTTACTTCCAAAAAAAAACCTATTAGTTGGCGACGGATTTGTTTCATCGCACATGGGTCCCAAATTCTTTCCAATATTCCTACAAGAAAATGGCACAAAATTTGGGACGGCTTGTTGGTCGCTAATGGATCGCAAAATTTCTTATATGTTTGGATTTGCGACGATGTTTTTGCATCGCAAAATGGTGGCAAATGTTTTTTTTAATTTATTTTATATTATTTTGTCATTTTTGGGTCGTAAAACTCAATAGTTTTCTTTGTCTTTTCAAAAGACCTGTTTGGCCGCTATTTGGTCGCAACTATATATAAATCATTTCAAATTCGCAATATTAAAAAAGTCACCCTGAAAATAAATAAGAAATGTTAAATAACATTTATATCAAGAAAATTACCATTAAACATGCCCTGAAATATGATTCATGTCTAAAAAACCTCCAATATCATCATAAACAACAAAACATCACCAAATAGTATCAAACCACCACAAACTCTTAAAATGTAAAATAGTATAGAACATCATATATCATAATCTAAAAGGGCATCCGAAAATGGAAACAAACTAGGAGGAAGATGGTCGTCATCCTCACCTCTCGGGTTGTCACCCTCACCTCTTGGTCTGGCATAGCTCGTGCCCTCACTGCTATGATAGCCATGCATCTTCCAATTGCAAGATGGCTCAAGAGATCCCATTTCACTCATCAAGATGTTTACCACATTAAAGGGTGCAAGTACTGCTTCGTGCAAGATGTAGTTGGCCTAAGCAATCTGACGCTAGACATCTTGTTCGACAACTCAATCTACTTCCTCAATGATGACCCTCCGGGCAATGTCCTCCATCTGATGCTCAGACGGTGCTACAAGAAATAGAGCTCCAACAATTGCTCGGGCCTACCATCATAAACAGGCTGACTCTGCAACATCGAAGCCATATGTGTGCCCCCTTCTCAGGCCCATACCAACCTCATATATCAATTCCATGTCAATAAGCATAGGAACGCCATTCTGACAGTGCTCATCTGTCTTTCGAGCCTTCAAAGTGCAAAATGCTTTCTGAAATTCAAGAAATTGTTTAACTAATATATTTCAAGTAAATCATAAGGTTGTTTGTGATACACCAAGTATTGAGAAAAAGGGACAAACTAACCTAGAATTTGTCTGAACAGTGATGAATAAATTGCCCTGCTCATCATGTGCAAAAGTATCTCCAAGCCTCTAACGCTGTAAAATTATAAACATTACACTCACAAATAACATTAACTATGCCAAAAAAGATTAATGAAGTCTTCTTAGAAATCCTTAAAGTATCATCACATAACACAATAGAAGAAGCCCAGTAAGGAAACATAATCATGACTGAAACATTTGAAAGATACTAAAGATGCACTTGTAATTTTTTCCAAATTGAACTACAGATAATGATTTTCTAAATTCAGAACGGACAGTAATACGAACCTCTAACTAAAAGAACAAGAAATAAAAATGGTTGTTTTTTCTTTATAAGTTTTTCCCTATTATTTTTTTGCTGCGAAGAAAAGAAATAACAACTTCATAACCCAAAAAAAGAGAGCTATTAAGAGCGACACCAAAAGGTGTTAACAGAAAAGAAAAAAGAAGTTCATTTAGGATAAGGGAGGTCTAGGGCAATATAATTTTGGTTTTTTAGCCTTTCTTGTATCACATGTACTCAATTTACTTGTCACTACTCAATGCTTTCCATTAAAAAAATTAAAAATAAAAAAATAGAAGAAATTAAATGGGGAAACTCATATAATACAGTTAGGGATAGAAACGATCAGTTGATGGCATTCATGGATAAAGTAATGAAGCAATGACATAAAATCCAGTATGAAGACTTTAAAGATAGCTACAAAGCTCCTTAGGTGTTCATATTGCATGCTATAGGCAAGGGGAAACAAATAGAGAATGTTGGAGAACAAGAATTTCTCAAAGGAGTTGGAAGGGAACCTGTCGGCCATGTCAGGCTTCTGTTAGTGGAATGCCTTGTTTGAAGAGACCCTGCTAGTCGCGACAAGGTACTGAATTGTGTTAATGCATTTTTTACTCCGAAATTAAGTGTTTTAAATTCTTTTTAATCTTTCAATTTAAGGTTAATTGGTCTTTAAGGGACCAAAGTCAATAGTAAACGTAGGTTTTCTTCCTATGACTATAAATACCTCTTTATAGCTTATTTTGAACCAATTTTTATTTTATATGAAATTGAGAGAAATTATTCTAGGGTTCTTGAGCTTTCAAGCCAGTTTCTAACTTCCATCTGGAGTTTTGATCTCTCTTGGTTAGATTTTAATTGAAACTCTTGGATTGGGATGATCCAAGAGCTTCTCAATTGATCATAATTCCTACTTTTTTTATTTCTACAATCTTGTAACTGTTATAAAATTAAGTCTTCTCTATAAGACTCTAATTAGGTGTTAGGTAATCAATCCCAAGGTTGAATTGGCTTATAGAGGAAAGATTGTTGATCATGAATTCAAGAGGTCTTTAGAGAAGGCTAAAGGTCGCTTGAGGATGGTCAATTATCAAGTCCTATTGAAGGCTATGATCCTTAGGGTGTTAAATTTAAGAATTGATCCACTGTAGATCCATTTTCATATCATTTTGGTGTTAGAGCTATCTTCACGTAAGCTCAATTTTGTTATAATTTCTGTAGAAAAATTGAATATATATATACACCTTCAAGTGGCTTGAATTCGAAGTATAATTCATGTTTTTGTGCTAAAATGTTTTTAGTATTTCATCAACGGTGAGTTGGTGATCATTTCAGATCAATTTTATTGAATTTGGATCAGATTTGGTTGATAAATTTGATCAAAACTTGAAACATGTCCAAAAAATTGGAACTACTGAAAATTATTAATTAATTTGATCATATCTTATGTTTTATTATTTCAAATCGGACAGAATTTGTGCCCATTTTAATCCTCTTAGAGTTTCTCATCTATTTAAATTAATTTGACTCGATTCGAAGTTACAACTTATGAGAATTGTGAATTAAGTGATAGGGTGTGGTTTTTCCCTATTTTTTGGAAAATTTTCTTTTAGTACTCTTTCTTCTTTGAGTAGACTAATTTTATTTTATTTTTTGGTTTTTTTAACTCTAATTCCTATTTTTAAGTGTTTCTATGTCATTTATGATGATGATTGTCTTTGATGTCTTTAATTGCTCTTCAATTATTTTTTAAACTATTGAATCTCAAGTATTTGTTGAAAATTCTGTTTGAATTCCTTGATCCTACAAGAATGAATATGAATGAGACCTTGCGTACCATTTAATAATCTATTGAAGGTTTGGCAAGACAATTCCAAGGAGTTGTTAGAGATGTAAAGGAACTAAAGAAGCACAAGGGTAGTGCCACAATAGAACAAAGAGTTTGGGATAATCTTGGAGGTATTTTCACACTGCATCAACAAAGAGGTTTTGAAAATATTTCTCCATATGTCCACTACCGATTTCATGATGGTGCTTACAAAGGAAGCAAAACCACTGGAGGTGGAAGAAGAGGGGGCCTAGAAAAAAGAGGGATCAGTAGTCCTCAAGAGGAGAATCCAAGAAATGAAGCATAGCATGAAGATAACTTGTTTGATTACTCTGGCGAAATGCCTAATATTGACCAAGATTTATTTGGTGGGTACCAAGGAGGACAAAAATGAGATAGATCTTTAGACAAGATCAAGCGAAAGGTGCATAGCTTAAAGGTGGAAAGTGATCCAAATATATTTCTTGATTGGGAACGTCATGTAGAAAATCTTTTCTTGGTAAGTAACTATAGTGACAATGTCAAGGCTAAGTTAGTGATTGCCAAATTTTCAAGTGATGCACTTCATTGATGGGACAAGACTTCAACTCAAAGAGCTAGAAATTGAAGAAGATTGGGAGAAAATGTGATTGAATTGAAGGCTCTTATGAAGGAAAAATTTGTGCCAAAGCACTATTATAGGGAGCTATATTACGAGTTGATGACTCTTAGACAAGGTAGGATTGAAGAATATAGGCAATAGATGTAGTTATATCTTTTGAGATTGAGCTTGGAGTAGGACAAGGAACCTTCTATTGCTGGGCTTCTAACTAGTCTCAATAGGGATATTGCTATCAACTAGAGTTGTACCCTTACACCACTTATGAAGACATGGGCTAGCAACAAAGATTGAAAATCAAATGAAGATGAGTGGATTCTCTAAAACCACTCTTCCTTCTTTAAGAAATATTGTGCCTAAATCTCAAACATCAATATTCAAGACTTGGCCAAAGAAGTATGAAATACCTATGGTGGCTTTCAAGGATAATTCTAAGCCTAAGGTGGAGGGAAAAGGTAGATTGGTTACTAATCGAACTAGGTGCTTCAAGTGCAATGGCGTTGAACATATAGCTATAGATTGTCCTACCAAGAGGACTTTGATCTTTCGTGAAGGCTCAAATCATTGGATTGAAAATGATGAAGAGGACTGCCTTGAGGACATGAAAAGAATAGTCATGCTAATGAAGTCCTCGATAACAACCACCTAGATGCCGAAGAAGATGCTATGAGTTTGGTTACTATAAGGGATTCGACCACACAAGTTATATATGAGGATTCTAGTATCAAAGGGAGAACATCTTTCATACTAAATGCAAGATGGAAGGTAGACATGTTAATGGACAGTGGTAATTGCACTAACATAGCTAGCTTTTATCTTGTAGAGAAATTGAATTTTCCTACTTCAAGCGTCTTAATCCTTACTAGTTGAATGATAGTGGTGAGTTTAAGATGTGGAATCAAGTTAAAGTGCACATTTCCATGGGATCATACAATAATAAAGTGGTATGTGATGTTGTGCCTATTGAAGCAGGCCACTTGTTGTTTGGTTTACCTTGGCAATTTTATAGGAAAGCCATTCACCATAGGGAGAAGAACAATTATACATTTGTAAATTAAGGATAGCTAGACCTATACCATGAATCCCTTAACTCCTCAATAAGTTCGTGAAGAGCAAAGAAAATGAGAGAAAAAGAGAGTGAGAATGAGTTGAAGAAAAAGAGTATAGGTGAGGGCAAAAGGATAGAGGGATAATATGTGAGTGAAGAAAAATCAAGATAGCAAAAATTGAAGAGTGACAAGAAAATGAGTGAGCAAACGAAAGAGAGTGCTATGAAAGAAAAGAGATGTTTCTATGCAAAAAAGAGTGAGCTCATAGAAGCTATTGAGAAAGAAGAATTGGTCTTACTTTTATATTGCAAAGGCACATTTGTTTCTACTAATGATCATTTTTCTTCCTTTTCTAGTGCTAAAGGGAAGATCATTAAAGAGTTCAAGGACTAGTTCCCTGATGAGATGCCCAGTGGATTTCCTCCTACGAGGAGAATTGAACACCAAATTGATTTGGTTCCCGATATGGTGTTTCCAAATAGACCGGCTTCTAGAATTCCACCTGAAGAGACCAAAGAGTTGAGAAGACAAGTTGAAGAGCTGTTTTCCAAAGGCTATAAAAGAGAAAGCTTAAGCCCTTGTGTCGTTCCCATTTTTTAGTTCCTAAGAAAGATAGTAAATAGCGCATGTGTGTAGATTGTAGAGGCATCAACAATATCAACATCAAGTATAGACACCCCATCCCTAGACTAGATGATTTACTAGATGAGTTGCATAGTTTCCAAATATTTTCAAAAATAGATTTAAACTGGAATGACTGGAAAATATTTGAAAATAGATGATTTCCATAAAATTCACATGAGGGAAAGGGATGACTGGAATACAGATTTCAAAACAAATTTTGGTCTATATGAATGGTTAGTCATGCCTTTTGGGTTGATTAATGCGCCTAGCACATTCATGAGACTCATGCGTCATGTTTTGAGGATTTCATTGGTAAATTTGTTGTAGTCTACTTTGATGACATTTTGATATATAGCAAAATATATGAAGCTCATTTGCGTCATCTTAAAAAAGTTTTCTTGGCTTTGAGAACTGAAAAACATTATTCTATCCTTGGAAAATGTGAGTTTTGTTTGGAAAAAGTGACTTTTCTAGGTTATATGGTGAGTTCCCAAAGGCTTCAAGTAGATGAGGACAAGGTGAAAGCTATCAAGGATTGGCCTACTCCAAAGAGCACATCCGAAGTTAGAAGTTTTCACGGCTTACCAAGCTAGCTTCTATAGAAGATTCATCAAAGATTTTAGCACAAATGCTAGTCCTTTGGCAGATGATCAAGAAGATGAATGGATTCATGTGAAAAGATAAGCAAGAAAAAGCATTCAAGTTGTTGCAGGAAAGGTTGAGTAGTGCACTTCTACTTGCACCTCTACTACCTAACTTTGAAAAGACATTTGAAATAGAATGTAATGCTTCGGGAGTTGGAATAGGTGAATTCTTGATACAAGACAAACGACCTTTACCATACTTCAGTGAAAAGTTGACCGGTGCGGCCTTAAACTATTCTATATATGACAAGGAGTTATATGCACTAGTGAGGACATTGAACATTGGCAACACTACTTTTGGCCCAAGGAGTTTGTTATTCACACCAATCACGAGTCCCTAAAGTATCTTATGGGCCAACAAAAGCTTAATAGGAGGATTGCTCATTGGATGGAGTTCATTGAAACATTTACATACGCTATGCTTTATCTAGGAGGTACACTCTTCTCTCTGCTTTGCAAGCTCAATTACTTAGATTTAAAATTCTTAAGGAATTGTATGCTAGTGATAATAATTTCAAAGGTATATTTGATGATTGCTTGATGTGCCTAATGGCAAGTATCTCATACATGATGGTTTTCGTTATTATGAGGGTAGATTGTGCATTCCTTTTTGTTCTACTAGGTTGTTACTATTGAAAGAAGCTCATTGCGGTTGTTTGATGGGTCATTTTGGCATTGCTAAGACATGACATATTGCATGAGCATTTCTTTTGGCCACATATGAGAAACTATGTTGAAAGGTTCATAGGGAATTGCTTAAAGTGTAAAAGAGCTAACTTTATATCTTTGCCGCATATTCTTTATACTTCTTTAGAGGTTCCTAAGGAACCTTGGTTAGATATATCTATGGATTTCATTCTTGGCTAACCTAGATCTCCTAAGGGCATGGATTCCATATTTGTGGTAGTAGATAGATTTTCTAAAATGGCTCATTGATTGGAATGTAAAAAAAAACCGATGATGCTAGTCATGTTCCGGACCTCTTCTTTACTTGGATTATGCGTTTTCATTATATTCCTAGAACTACTATTTCAGATCATGACACTAAATTCCATAGTCATTTTTTCATCTTTTGTGGAGAAACTTAGAAGTAAGTTGTATTCTACAGCTTTCCATCCGCAAATCGATGGCCAAATGGAGGTGGTTAATAGAACCATTGGAAAACTACTTAGGGCTACCCTTAAGAAGAACTTGCGCCAATGGGAAGAATATTTGCCTCATATTGAGTTTGCTTATAGTAGAGCTCGTCATTCTACAACTTCTTATTATCCTTTTGAGGTTGTTTGTGGTTTCAATCCACTTACGCCATTTGATTTGGTGCCTTTACCTATAGATCATGCTTTGAGCTTGGATGGAAAAAAAAGGAGGTGTTTGTTCGGGCTATTTACTCCAATGTCTATGACGCCACTGAAGCCAACAACAAGAAACTTGTAATAAAAAGAAACGTGAGAAGGAAATGTGTGTGTGGTATTTGAACTTGGTGATTTGGTGTGGGTTCACTTTCAAAAAGAGCGGTCTCATTCTCAAAGGAAAACGAAGCTAGATGCCTATGGTGATGGTCCCTTTCAAGTTCTTGAACGCATTAATGATAATTATTATAAAATTGAACTTCCGGGTGATTATAATGTTAGTGCTACCTTCAATGTTTCTAACTTGTCTTTATTTGATGTGGGTGAATATTCGATGATGAATCTTTCCAAAGGAGGGGCGTGATATGACCGAAGATGAGCTTGAAACTATGGAGTTATCTCAAGGACCAATTACGAGGGCTATAGTTAAAGAAATGAAGGAACGAGTCAAGATAGAAATGATGAGTTGATGGCATTCAAGGTTAAAGTCATGAATAGAGGAACCAAGATCAAGTATGAAGACTTTTAAGATGGCTACAAAACTCCCAAGGTGTTCATGTAGCATGCCATAGGAAAGGGGCAACAAATGGAGCAAGTCGGAGAAGAGCAATTGCTTAAAGGAGGTGGATACGAACCTGCCGACCGTCACAGGCCTTGACCTTTCAGGTTGCCGTAGGCTTCTTTTTTTTGAATGCCCTGTTTGAAGAGACCCTGTCGACCATCACAATTCTGACCCTGCAGGTCACGGAGGGGTGCTTAATTGTGTTAATGTATGTTTTACTTCAAAATTGAGTGTTTTAATTCCCTTTTCAGCTTTCAATTAAAGGCTTAATTAATTTGTAAGTGACGAAAGTCAATAATCAATGTATGGTTTAGTCCTAAAATAATAAATGCCTCTTTATAGCTTATTTTGAACTAGTTAGATTATATATGGAATTGAGAGAAATTGTTATAGGGTTCTTAAGCTTTCAAGCCACTTCCTAACTTCAATATAGAGTTTGATCATCCTTAGTTAGATTTTAAATGAAACTCTTGGATTGGGATGATCCAAGCGCTTTTCGATTGATCATAATTTGATGTAAATCCTCTTTTGATTGAAGATTTGATTCCACACCTTCCCATGATCACCTCCTTTGATGAGGAACCTCTATTGAGGATTTTATATTTTTAACACTCCAATAGAAAACTTATGAGGATTTAAGCCTCATAAACCAATATTGAGAGGCAAAACTCAAGTTGATAGAGAGAACCTTGAGAAAACTATGGCCTCAAAACCCAAACTACCAAACTAGAAGACCTAGGATTAATTGAATCTAAGAGCAAGAACTCTAAGACCAATTAAAGGAAGGAATCGGATGTTCAATTGATTCCATAGATTCCACAATTTAAGGCAAACAATTTCACCAACTAAGGATATTAACCCTTAGCAAGCTAACTTAGAAGGGTGAAGAACCTTAGAGATAATTGAAAAATCCTCTCTCAAATTTCAGCAAAATTCATCAAAGTTAGTTACAATGAGTTTATAATGGGTTATTTATTGGCCAAGCCTAGTATTAACCTCCTTGAATTAGAATAAATATGACTTGGGAATTATAAAAAAAACTCTTGAATTGAAGATTCAAGAATTTCTTTGCCTAGATTATCAATAGAATAAATCACTAGTTTACATGAAAGTAGATAAACCCAAGAACCCTAGGTTCTTCTCTCAATTTTTCCTTCAATATACCTTCAATGTTGTTTGCCAAAGGCTGAAAAATACATATAATAGTGTCCCTTATCATTAATTTGAAAACCTAATGGTTAAACTAGCTTAAGATAAGTTGAGGGAGGGGCTCTTAGGCCTCATAATTACAAGTAAAAAAGAATTTAACAAACCAAGTTATGGGTCAAGAGAGTTAAAAACTCCCAAATCTCAGCCTTCCAGATACGGCTGTAAACAGAGCGGGTCTTAATCGTGCCCGCGCAGGTCCATACCTGTTTATAGCGGGTAATGTTAAAATTTTATATATTTATACATTTATGTAGGAGACAAGTCGGAGTAAGCGGCATCCAAATGCTCTTATTAATATATTGTATTGAATTAGGGCATTTGTTCTTATTGAACTAATGTACTATGCAGATTTTTTGTGTACTTGAACTTTTAATCATTTGAATTAGAGATGTTAAATGAATGTATTTGTTCAAAGAGATGTTGAGGAAATTATGTTAATCGTGTTATAATTTTTATTTTTTTGGTATACATTGTTTTATATATATTTTTTTTGTTTAACAGGGAAAAGAAATAAAAAAATGTTATACAGGTGTGAGTATACCTAGACCCCTAGACCCTGGAGGGTCATGTCTGGGTCCATAAGTTTTATATCCAAAGGGTTTGGGTCTAGGTCTGGGTCTATGTTTTACTATAAAGGTCTGGGTCTGGGTCTTTGAGTACCAAAAGGGTTTGGACTCGTTTATACCCCTACTTCTAGAGACCTACCGTCAATGGTAGGCTTTACCCTACCATGGATGGTAAGTCGAACTTCTCAAGCAAGTATTTGGCCAGAACCCTACCGACAACGGTAGGGTAAACCTACTGTGGGCGATAGGTTGCCTTTCTTCCTCTGTTACCACGCTATCGGGGATAGTAGGTTTACTTTACCGCCTACGATAGGGTTCAAGTCTTCTTCTAAGTTTGATTTTGAAGCTTCAAGATCTTTCAAACTTGTGTCTTTTGCTTCCTTCACTTGCAAATAGGAGAATAAGAGTGTCTTGCTTTCTCTAAAAGCTCCTTCCTATCAATTGCCAAGCCAAGTCTTGGATCATCTTTTCAAATATAGCTATCTTTCCTTCGAGTTCCTCCTCCATTCTTCTAGCCATGCCTCTTATGACCGGACCATGCAATAGCTCTATGGTTTCTTGTGCATCCCGGGTCATACAAAAGCCTTAAATCTAGCTAATCTATTGATTAATGACTTAAAATACCCATTAAATCTTGAAAAAAACTATAAAAAAAATGAGTTCAATAATAAAATCCTGCCAAAAAAGTTGCATTGGCACTCCTCCACCTGAACCCTACCAGCAATGGTAGGGTGAGACCTATCAGATGTAGTAGGCTGCATTCTTTCAACCAAATCCCGACCATAAGCCTACCGGCAACGGTAGGAGTAGGGCTACAGTTGGCGGTAGGGTTTCTCTTCTCCAACACTCAGCCATTTTTACCTCTAATTTTCTCTCTTGAATGATCCTTGCTTATTGTACAAATTGATAGCAACTTTGAAACCTTTCCTTGATCTTCAAACCCTTCAAGATTGTTCTTAAAAGCTTCTTCCATGTAAATAATCATGTTGTTATCCACATTTACCTCATGAATCTTGAGTTTCTTCCCATGAGCTGTAGTGAGTGGTCCAAGATTCAACTCCATAAGTGTTTGAATCTTCTGATTCACATCATCTACCTCGCCTTTGAAAAGATTCGTCCTTGAATCTTCACCTATATCAAAAGGAGTCAAATCAAAAACATTAAAGATGGCTCTAACATTGTATTCGCCCGAAAAATTAATTCTATAGGCATTATCATTAAGGCACTCAAGACTTGAAATGGCCCATCACCACAAGCATCAAGCTTATTCTTGTGTTAAAAAGAAAAACGTTCCTTCTGAAGATGAACCCAAACCCAATCTCTGGGCTCAAACACATGTTTCCGTCCAACATTTAGTGTAAGCACTAATTCCTTGTTGTTGGACTCAATAGCATTATGCACCTTTGCATGAATGGAGTGATAAGTTCCGCCTTCCGTTTTCCATCCAAGATCACAACATGATCTGTAGGCAAAGGAACAAAATCAAATGGAGTTAAGATACTGAAACCATAAACAACCTCAAACGGAGAATAATAAGAAGTAATAAACCTAATGGTCCTATTAACCACCTCTATTTAGTCATCAGTTTGTGGATAGCAAGCTATAGAATACAACAAATTAGTGCTAAGTTTGCTCCACAAAAAATGCCAAAAAATGACTCAGAAACTTGGTGTCACGATCTGAGATAATAGTTTTAGGTATTCTATGAAATCGCACCACCCAAGCAAAGAATAAGTTTGCAACATGGCTAGCATCATCGATTTTCTTGCATGGTATGAAATGAGCCATTTTAGAAAACCTATCTTCTACAACAAAAATAGAATCCATACCTTTAGGTGATTTAGTCAATCCAAGAATAAAATCTGTAGAAATATAAACACAAGGAACTTTAGGCACATCTAATGGAGTATAAAGACCATGTGGCAAAGAAGTAGATTTAGCCCCTTTACATTCTAAGAAATTTCCAATAAATCTTTCGAAATCTTTTCTCATGTGAGGCCAAAAGAAATGCTCATGTAAGATATCATAAGTTTTGGTAGTGCAAAAATGTCCCATTAAGCCACCACAATGAGCCTCTTTAACAAACAACAACCTAGTAGAGCAACATGGAATGCACAATCTTCCCTCATAATAAAGAAAATAATCATGTATAAGATACTTATGATTATGCACAAGCAAGCAATCATGAAATATGTCCTTAAAATCCTTATCACTAGCATATAATTCTTTAAGCATCTTAAACCAGAGAATTTGAGCTTGCAAAGTAGAAGATGAGAGTGTAACTTCTAGACAATGCATCGGGTAAAAATTTTGTTTACCTTTCTTATATCGGATAATCTATGGAGAAGTCTCAATAAACTCCATGAATCTTGCATGCCTTATGTTTAGCTTTTGTTGCCCTTTAAGAAACTTCAAGGACTCATGGTCAGTGCACACTACAAACTCCTTTCGCCACAGATATTGTTGCCAATGTGTCGATATCCTCACAAGTGCATAGAGCTCCTTATCGTATGCAGCATAATTCAATGCCGTACTGGTCAACTTTTCACTAAAGTAAGCCAAGGGTCTCTTGTCTTGCATCAAAACTCCTCTAATGCCAATACCCGAGGCATCACACTCTATTTCAAACATCTTCTCAAAGTTAGGTAGTGCTAGTAGAGGTGCACGACTCAACCTCTCCTTTAGTAACTTGAATGCTTTCTCTTGACTCTCCTTCCATTTGAAGCCATCATCTTCTTAGTAACATTCGCCAAAGGACTATCAATGGTGCTAAAATCTTTAATGAATCTTCTGCAAATCCATGGAAGCTCCTCACTTCAGATGTACTCTTGGGAGTAGGCCATTTGTTGATTGCTTTCACCTTCTCTCGATCCACTTGAAGGCCTTGAGAACTCACCACGTAACTTAGGAAAGTCACTTTTTCCAAATAAACTCACATTTCCCAAGGTTAGCATATAAATTCTCACTTCTGAAAACTAACAAAACTTGTTTAAGATGATGCAAATGTTTTTCATAAGTTTTCCTATAGATCAAAATATCATCAAAATAAACAACAACAAATTTACCAATGAAATTCCTTAACACACGATGCATAAGCCTCATGAATGTACTAGGAGCATTAGTTAACCCAAAAGGCATGACTAGCCATTCATAAAGACCAAAATTGGTATTGAAAGTCGTTTTCCACTCATCCCTTACCCTCATTCTAATTTGATGGTAACCCGATTTTAAATCAATTTTTGAAAATATTTGAGAACCATGCTACTCATCAAGAAAATCATCTACTCTAGGAATAGAATGCCTATACTTGATAGTAATGTTGTTAATGGGTCTACAATTTACACACATACGCCACGTACCATCTTTCTTTGGAACTAATAAAATGAGAGTGGCACAAGGGATCAAGATTTCTCTTACATAGCCTTTGGATAGTGATTCCTCAACTTGTCTTCTTAGCTCCTTGGTCTCTTCGGGAGGGCTTCTAAAAGCCAACCTATTTGGTAATACGGCTTCGGGTACCAAATCAATTTGATGCCCAATCCCTCTCAACGGAGGTAGTCCATCGGGCATCTCTTCGGGAAAAACATTCCTGAATTCTTCAATGACATTTACTATAGCATTAGACATGGAAGACTGGTCTAAACCCAATACTTGCAAATGCACAAGATCAATGTAATACAGAAGTATCAGGGTATCGAACCACAGAGAAAGAGTTAACTACCTAAATTACTATCTTCCTAAATTAATTTTATAAAAAGAAAAATCAATTTATATTATCTAAAAATTATTTCTAAATTAAGTAAAAATAATAAATAAAATAACTAAATTAAAAATCACACGAGATTAACCAAAGAAGATGATTTAGAGCCTTGACTCCACCACTAACCTATATAACAATGACTTAATTTTATTTAGGAGAAAAGATTAAACCTTTATGTGGTGATCTAGGCTACAAGTTTTGATTCACTGTAGAAATCTATTGTGCTTAAATGCATGACATAATCCATCTAACCATTAGCATGACCTATTCATTCCTATGACATAGATCATCTAAAATTAGCATAAACTATTCAATTCTAAAACCCACAATATACTTGCAAAAATCACATATCTGTCATACTCAAGAGTACAAGAATTAAGCATGGATAATAGTATGAATTAACCTAAATAATTATTCTACAAGAACAATCACCAAGAATTAATTGCATCAAACCAAGAAACATCCCAAGATATGTAATCACATAAATAATATAATAAATCCCCAAAAAAAAAATAAACCAACGTTACATAGCTAGAGTTTCATCAACATTCTAAAACGAAAAATTAGTTCATGTTTAAAAGGGAAAGAAGGAACCAATTTGTAGATCATGGCTTTTTCTTCCAAATAATTTTTTCGTTGCTGCTCCTTAAATTTGCTGCTTCAAATTGTGGCCGTCTTGCTGCTGCTTTTCCTTTTCTCTCGTTGCAGCTCGGGCAGCTGCTTACGCAGCTGCCGCTGTCTCCCCCTGCAGCTCTCCTCTTTTTTCCTTCATCTATTTCGACTCTTGCAGCGGCCCATCTTTCTTTTTTGCTTTGCTCTCATGCGCTTGCTTGTGGGCTTGATTTTGGTGATGGGATTCCTTTCCTTTATCCTTAAAATAAAATGAATTAAATATAATAATTATGTTTAATAAATAAAATATTTTTAGAAGCTAATAATTAAAACTTAAGGTGTTTATTTGTACTAAAAATCAACTCTACCAACTCCCCCCACACCTAAGTTTTTCTAGTCCTCAAGCAAAAATAAAAGAACAAAAGAAAAACATACTATTCACTTTCGTAGGACTCACGATTGCACTTAGCATGTGCACCAAGCCCTTTAAACCCCTAAGTTACCCCTAGTGGACGAGTATGGTCTTATGAGTGTTTTCAGACGACGTACCCACAAAGTCAAATAAGAAAAAACTTTTAGAAAAGATATAGAACAATCTAAATTAAGTACCCTTCATCAATATCTCAAACTTATCAAGACAAGCACTCTTCCTCTTAATTTTAAACTCAAATAACAAATAAATATTCAATTACCTCCCATAACTAAAGCAAGACTTGTGTAAAGTGTGATCATAGTCATCACAGAGTATGAAATAAATACTAAACAAAATTTCCAAATTACATATAGAGAACAAATCTCAACAAGATTCCATTCCATAGGCTCACTCTTCGTGCCTTTTCACCACTAATCAAAGATTCGCAACTCAACTCAGATCAGGTAGGACTTTAAATCTTATACTGCAAGGGTAGGATGTTGGTTATCAAACGAAGGTAAGGAATTCAAAACCAAAGAAAATAGAGCTTTCAAACAAGATGGATACTTTAAAATTTCGACAAACTTTCTACCTTTGTTTTTGCTCCTCCTTTTTCTTTTCAATTAAAACATTCACCAACTACCATCTTCTTTTCTCAAAATTTCATCATTTAAGGCCATTCTTTTTCTTACATTCACAAATTCGGGCCTCTTGAACTTTTTTCTTTGTACCTTATGACTTGTAACAATCATGTATCAACTTTCCTTTCTTTTTCTTTCTCTTTTTTTTCAGCTCAATACATATATTTTTCTCTTTCATCACAAGTCATAGAATAACTTTTTTTTCTTCTCCCTTTTTGTCAAGATAACTTATTCTCTTTCCATAACACCAAAAATAATAACCCACCATGGAAGCACAGTTAGAAGTTTGCATTAAACTCTCTACAAGATTATGGTTTAATATTTAAGTGCTTTAAAGAAAGAAAATAACATTTAGGCTCAAAATGGTACTAAGGGAAAAATTATGAAATTTGGTAAGCTTGAAAGGCACAAACGATTCAAAGAAGGCCTATGACCATCGTCTCTGAGTCAAATAAGGAAAACCTTTCTATTTCGCCTCAAGAGGTACTCAAGTAAGTCCTAGAATGTACATAAGAGATTTATCAACTTTATGTATCTCAAAAATAATGTAAAGGATTTATTAAATACTAACAATAACCCATGTGCTCAAGTTTAAGTCATGCAAAAGTTATAACAGATATAGAACATAAGTCCATCACCCTAATTAAAAACAAGAAAACAAGTATTTTTCTCAACATATTCAAGACATTTTTAAAGGAACTAAAAAAGAATCATTCTTTAAGTGAAATCGTACTTTTTTGTTTTTTCCTCAAAATAATGTAAAAAATAATAAAATAAAATAAAATAATCAACAAAAATTGAGCAAAAAAAAGATGAGAAAAACGAAAAAAATAATAAATTACTTGATATCAGAATAAAAGCATCTTTTCCACCACACCTAGACCCTACATTGTCCACAATGTGATAAAAGAATGCCAGAAGTAGAGAAGAGACAAAGAAAAGAACAACACAACCTGGTAGAAAAGGCAATATTAATGCATGTCTGCAAGAGTAGTAAACAATCTCTATAATATCCATGATCATGATAAGTAGTTTTATTACCCTACAAAACAAACACTTCATACCTTTCTACCAATCAAGTGAAATAATAAAATAAATAAATGAATAAACAGATAAATAAATAAATAAACAAAATAAAATTTTGGGTCGCCTCCCAAAAGCGCTAAATTTAAAGTCTTCAGCCAGACTCCTTAAATCTTTTCCTTTCAGCCAAGATCTATTTCTCTCATATTAAGCTCATGATTCACAATCCAAGAAGAATTTTTTAATGGAGTAATGCAAGCAATATTAGAATTAACATCCTCAGTGCAAATTAAGTTTTCTTTCTCAATAGAAGTATAATCTTTTGAACACATTAGAGGTAGAGTTTCTTCAATTAATTCGTCATTTACATCTACCAAATAGCAATCATTATCTTCTATAGAAGGTTGTGGAGAAGTCTTAAAGATATTTAATCTAACCCTCATATTCATCATAGAGATATCTATGACCCCAGTTCTACAATTAATAGTGGCATTAGCAGTAGCTAAGAAAGGACGACCTAGAATAATGGGTATATGATTATGAGAAGATCTACCAAGTTCCATATCTAGGACTACAAAGTCTACAGGGAAGACACCTTTATCAATTTGAACTAGAGCATCATCTATCCTCCCTCTAGGTACGTTGATAGACCTATCAGCTAATTGCTAGGTCATATTAGTTGGTTGCAATTCCCCCAATCCTAAATTTTCATAAACAGAGTATGGAATCAAGTTAACACTAGAACCTAAATCTAGGAGCTCCCCGTCTATTTTATGATTACCAATAACACATGAGATAGTAGGGACACCAGGATCTTTATATTTAGGTGGAGTGTTATATTGCAAAACGGAGCTCACTTGTTCAGTTAGGAAGATTTTCTTAGAAAATATTGCTTTTAAATTTTCTTTTAAAAGTACACATATCTTTAAGAAATTTTGCATAGGATGGAACTTGCTTAATAACCTCTAAAAGTGGAAGATTAATTTTTACTTTTTTGAGAGTTTCTAAAATATCTTCCCTTATTATCCATTCTAAGATGTGGGGGTGGCAATAAAGCTTGTGGATAAGGAACCTTTGGCTTATATGAAGCCTTAAGAAATGATTCTTGAGTCTTAGAATTAGAGGAAGAAACTAGTTCCTTCTCTATCTTCCTTTCAATTTTAGCCCCATTATCAATTCCCGCAGTTTCGTTATCATTTAACTCACTATATTTAATAGGTTTCCTTACTTTACTATCTATCAACTTCCCACTTCTAAGAGTAATTATAGCTTTAACTTGCTCATGATAATTAGTTCTATGATTCTCTATTGGATGACTAGGAAGCTTACCCTCATTTCTTCTATTTATAAAATTAGCTAGTTGCCCTATTTGAGTTTCTAACTTGGCAATAGATTAAGTGTGTGAGTCTACAATTTGTGTCATAGCTTCTAAGCCTTTCAAAGCAGATAAGACTTTTTCTTCAAACATAGAGTTTCCATTTTGAGAAGGGTGAGGGGGTACATACCTTTGAGATTGAAAACCAGGAGGAGCAGTCATACCAGATTGTTTGTTTTGTTAATATTGTTGCTGGCCCAGTTGACTTTCCCCTCCTTGTTGCCTCCAGGAGAAATTAGGATGATTTCTCCAGCCTGGATTGTAGGTGTTTGAGTATGGGTCGTTCTGCCTGTAAAACCCTTGAGTTGCATTGACTTGTTCTTTACAAATTCTGGAAATAGTGAAGCACTAGGATAGTCATAGATAGCATGAGAAGGACTAGAGAAAATTGCACAAACACCTTGCACATTAAGAGAATTAGTAGGCAATGTATTCAAAGCTAACAATTGATCAAATTTCTTAGATAAAGCATCAACTTTCACAGAAAGATCAACATTTTGAGAAACTTCATACATTCCGCTATTTCCTATTTGCCTAGATGTGTCTATACGTGAGGATGTGGCATGTTGTTGTGAATTATCACTCAAATTTTCAAATAAATCCCACACCTCATCTGTAGTTTTATGATGAAAGGTACCACCACAAGAGGAATCAACTATTTGGCGATTTCTCTCATCTAGTCCTGAATAAAAACTTTGGATTTGCTGCCATTTAGGGACTTCATGGTGAGGGCAACAACGAAGAAGTTCTTTAAATCTCTCCCACCTCTCATGAAATTGTTCATTATTTTGTTGGGAAAAAGTAATGATTTCTCTCCTTAATCTTGTAAGTTTACCCATAGGAAAATATTTCTTTAAAAATTCCCTAGATTCTCTCACTTGTGTGCAACCAATGTTTATCCTTCAAAGAAAAAGGAAAAAGACGTAATCTAATAGCATCATTACTAACATTAGGCAGTTTAAAAGTTGAGCAAATTTCTAAAAACTCATCAATATGCTTATAAGGATTTTCATAATCAAGGCCATAAAAGGATGGTAACATTTGAATAGTAGAAGCTTTAATTTCAAAGTGATTAGCCTCAATTTCAGGCAATCTATTATCTATTGGTGAGTTATAGGTGTTTGGAGTAAAATACTCCCTTAGTGCTCATGCATTTACAGCCATTTTAATATCACAAGTGTTAGTGATTTC